>CM042692.1:10641079-11841079 GCA_023614405.1 Avena insularis | reverse complement strand
TAGTCATCTTGCCCATAAGGCATGGCTCACATGTATCAAATGATTCAAAATCAAGTGATTCCAAAAGTCCATCAGAATGGAGTTTCTTCATGCGTTTAACGCCAATATGACCTAGACGGCGGTACATATATGTAGATATATCATTATCAAGTTTAATCCTTTTAGCATCAACATTATGAATATGCGTAATACTACTATCGAGATCCAACAGAAATAAACCATTCAACACAGGTGCATGACCATAAAAGATATTATTCATATAAATCGAACAACCATTGTTTTCAGACTTAAACAAATAACCACTTTGCATCAAACATGATCTGGATATAATGTTCATGCTCAGTGCAGGCACCAAATAACAATTATTCAGGTTTATAACTAATCCCGACGGCATATGGAGAGGCAGCGTTCTGACGGCGATCAAATCAACTCTTGATCCATTGCCGACCCGCATCGTGACCTCATCCCTTGCTAGTTGTCGCTTGTTCCGCACCCCCTGAACCGAGTTACATATATTAGCAACCGATCCCGTATCAAATACCCAGGTGCTACTGCGAGTACTAGTCAAGTACACATCAATAACATGTATATCACATATACCTTTGTTTGCCTTGCCGGCCTTCTTGCCCGCCAAATACTTGGGGCGATTATGCTTCAATGGCGATCCTTGCAATAGTAGCACTCGATGTCAGACTTAGGGCTAGCTCGGGGTTTCTTTTCAGGCGCGACAACAGATTTGCCGCCCTTGTTTCCCTTCTGCTTGCCTTTCTTGTCTTTCTTGAAACCGGTGGTCTTATTGATCATCAACACTTGATGTTCCTTCCTAATCTCCACTTCTGCAGTCTTAAGCATTGACAAAAGCTCGGGAAGAGACTTCTTCATGCCCTGCATATTATAGTTCATCACGAAGCTCTTGTAGCTAGGTGGAAGAGATTGGAGAACACGATGTATGCCTAAGTCAATGGGAATCGTTATTCCCAAGGACACAAGCTTATCGGCGTACCTAGACATTTTGAGTACGTGCTCACTAACGGAGTTGTTCTCTTCCATCATGTAGCTAAAGAACTTTTCAGAAGCATTATAACTCTCTACGGCAGCATGGGTATCGAAAATCATTTTCAATTCTCCCATGGTATCAAAGGCATTGCCATTTTGAAACGTTTTGAAGTTCGCTCTAGCCCATACAAGATGCCGCAATGAACTAAGTTGTGGTCCTCTGACGAGTTATATAGGCGTTCTTTTCCTCGTCAGGCATCAGAGCTGGTGGGGGGCCTAGCGGCGCCTCTAGCACATATTGCTTTTGTGCAGCAGTGAGGAGAATCCTCAAATTCATAGCCCAGTTGGTGAAGTTTCTACCATTCGCAGCAAGCTTCTCTTTCTCCATGAACACATTGAAATTAAAAGCAGGTGGTGCCATCTACAACAGAATTTGTAAAATATATTTAGACTAAGTTTTTGATAGATTGAGTTCAACTAATCCAAATTACTAATGAACTCCCACTCAAAAACGACATCCCTCGTGTCCTTTTGGTGATTACATGAACCAAATCCACTACACCAAGTCTGATCATCACGTAAGTCGGTGTAGCTTCAAAGGCGAGCATCTATATGGGCATCATATCAACTATATGACTCATGCTTAACCTTTCGGTCCGTGTTTCGAGGCCATGTCTGTACATGCTAGGCTCGTCAAGTAAGAACCTTAGTATTTGCATGTGTAAAACTGTCTTACACCCGTTGTATGAAAGCGTAGAGTCGAGAACACCCGATCATCTCGTGATGCCTCAAAACACGATCCACGAAACGGTGCATACTTAAGGAAGAACACATTTTATCTTGATATCTGAATGAGGGATCATCTTATAATGCTACCAAAAGCGCCAAACTAGCAATATAAGATGCTAATGTGTGAAGTGTGGTGATATGGTCCATGCATTTGATCTCTATCATTTGCATCGTGGTATGATCTCTATCATTCCTTTGTGTGTAAGGCCAAGGTATATGGAACTTACACGTTAAGTGAGTTGTAAGAGTATCTATCATACATCTACTTACAACAATACCATATCAAGACACTAGCCCAGCAACGATCTAAACTAGACGCCTCTAATTTATCAATTGCAAGTTTTACGTGGCTTAGGGCTTTCGGAGATAGAACCGGTCTTACCTACGAACATGAACCACAACGAGGATAACCAAGTTATTAGCAACTCGTTGTAAATCAGATATTGACTATAGTAGGAGAGACAGACACCCGCTAGCCACTTATGCAAAACTAGTTGCATGTTAGTCGTGGAACCGGTCTCATGTACGATGACATGTAAGGTTGGTCTGGGCCGCTTCATCCCACTATGCCACCAATATCCAAAGTACATAGAAGATGCAATAACATGATCATCATCGCCCACATATAAACATATGTGTACTACCCGTGCAAAGCACCTACGCATAGATCAGGCTCTGATACCACTGTTGGGTCCGCAGCATAGAAAACAAAAAATTTCCTACGATGAGAACTATACGCCAAGATCTATCTACTAAATACAGAGCAACGGGTGGACATACATCCATGTAGAACTTACCCTCGAAGACAACGAGTTTTGTTAACGAGTAGGAACTCGTGGTTGATGTAGTCGTACGCTTGCCGATCTCAAGATCGTGTGGAAGTCTGAGCACCGCAAATCAGCAGCGCATCCGTCCTCGCACGCACGTTCAAGCCACCGGACAACCTCCACCTCCTCGCTCTAGCGATCCAGCGGAAGCAGCAACTCCTTCCAGATGAAATGCCACCGGGAACATGTATCTCGCTAATCCGAGACCATGGGGGAATAATTCTAGAGGGGGAGAGAGATCCTTCACAAGGAGGTGTGTAGATGAAGGAGGGAATGGGTGGCCTTTTATAGGAGGAGGGGGTGCCCCCTCTCTCCATGGCCGGCGCATGGGGGGGTGACCCCTCACCTCCCCCATTCATTTGGTGGTAACCCCACCACATTAAAATGCCTCTTCACATTCCCTTTTAAAGTCTCCACTTTAAATGCATTAAATTTCTCCAAATTTAATGCTCTCTCATTTAATAAAACTCTTTTTATTAAATTTATTCAGAATTTTGTTAATTACTTTAATTAACAAACATTCACATATAGCCCCTTGCAATATTTCAATATCACATGCAGAACCACCTTCTGCAATTTCACCTGAAACAATTTCCGGTTTCTATTGAAACAATTCCTGCGCTTTGCAATTCTTTCGTCTGAAACATATGCTCCAAAATGGTGTCCGATAACTCTTAAGTGTGCCACCCTACGGTTCACGAATAATGCAGACATGATCGAGACCCTTCTCCGATCAATAATCAGCAGCGGGACCTGGAGATCCGTACTGACTCCTACACATTCAACAATGACTCCTGTGATCGTGAGAACCTTTAACGCATGTAACTAAATCCCTTTGTCTCTCGATATATTACATGTCCGAGATTCGATCATCGGTATCTCCATACCTAGTTTGTTCTCGTTACTGACATGCACTCTTTTCTCGTTCACGTGATATAACATTCTAGTGATCACATCACTTGCTTGCAAGCTATCCTAATGTGATATCACCGAGAGGGCCCAGAGTATATCTATCTGTCATCTGGATTGACAAATTCCACTCTTGATCCATGAGCCTCAACATAACACCTTCATAGTACTGAACCCATCTTTATAGTCACCCTGTTATCGTGTGACGTTTGATGTTATCAAGATACTCTTCCGGTGTTAGCAATTAACATGATCTCATGGTCTAAGGATAAAGATTACTTCGTATGATGTTATAGCAATATAAACATAATGACTTGATCGTAATGCTATACTTCGGATGAATGTTCATCACATCATTTCACAAATGCTGTGACCTTGTTATTAACAACATCCAATGTCCATGATCAGGAAACCTTGATCATCTTTTTTATCAACAAGCTAGTCTATAAGAGAGGCATAACTAGGAACCCTTTTTGTTTATTAAACACACATGTATTGATGTTTCCTATCAATACAATTATAGCATGCAAAATAAACATCTATCATATACAAGGAATACATAATAACAACTTTATTATTGCCTCTCAGGGCATATTTCCTTCACAAAGGATTGTTGTTTTCTCCCTAGTAGCAACAGCACATCTAGTACCTTAGAGATTTCTGTCACTTCCCCAGATTACCAGAGGCATGAACCCACTATCAAGCATAAATACTAACTCTTGGAGTTGCTAGCATCTACTTGGACAAGATAGCTACTAACAACGGAAAGCATGCAAGATCACAAATAACAAAGACATGATAGAATCAATAATCAATCTGAAATAGCATCTCAATATCCATCGGATCCCCACAAACATCATATGCAGAATTACAAGTAGATGATCTTGATCATGAACGGAGCTCACAAGATCTAAACATGAAAGCACAATGGAGGAGAACTAGCCATCTAGCTACTACATGGATCCGTAGTCCAAGGATGAACTACTCACGCATCACACCGGAGGCTTGCATGGTGATGAAGAAGGCCTCCAGGGTGAATTCGCCTCTCCCGTGGTCTTTGGGAAGAGTTTCAGATCCCTCCGATCTAGGGATGGAGATGACGACTCTGAGACTCTTCGTGGATTTTGATCGAGCCCTTAGGGTTTTTCGTCGAGGGTAATATATAGGCGGAAGGAGAGGCCGAGGGGTGCTGGCTGTCCACACCACCCTTGGCGTGGGCCAAGCACGGCCATGGCCAGTGGTGTGGCCGCCCTCTAGCCCCTCTCCGTCTCGTATTCTGGCATCTGATGACTTTCGGAAAAATAGGCACTTTGGCTTTTGTCCCGTCCAATTCCGAGAATATTCATTTTCTGACTTTCCTGGAACCAAAAATAGCAGAAAATAGACAGCTCGCACTGTGGCTCTTGTTAATAGGTTAGTCCAAGAAATCATATGAAAAGTACTCCAAAGTGTGGACAAAACACAAGAAAGTGGATAAAACCAAGCATGGAACATCAAAAATTATAGATACATTTGCAATGTATCAACATCCCCAAGCTTAACTCATGCTCGTCCTCGAGTAGGTAAGTGATAAAAAGAAAGAATAATTTTTGAGGTGACATGCACCATCAAAGACTTGATCAAAGTATTTGTAAAACATTCAAAGCTGGGATCATAGTACTTCAATCATAACATGAAAGACAAAGTTCTAGCAATAAGCAAAGAAACTATGATGCAACATGAAATGGCACAAACAAAAGATTCATGAATAACCATGCTTTGCAAGACGTTTGTTTGTTTCACATAAAGAAAACATAGCATAATAGTATTCAGCTTGTCCCTCAAAGAGTAGCAAATGTAAATGCATAGGACACCTTAAAAGTTCATAAGAGTGACTAGATACAATAGTTTAAAACAAGCAATATCAAGTTATGCATCAATCAACTAGTCTTGGGACAATGCACATAGAACTAAGAATGGCCACTATGCTCTCAAAGTAGGTGCATAAAGGTAGAAGGTGGAGACTCAATATAATGGTGGAAGAAAGGCCTTCATAAAAGGAAGTAGGGATTCAAGTCTCATAAAGAGCTTCCAAAAATTATGGTACTTATAGCTTTCAGCTCTCATTGCCCCTATCATAAGCATCTTGAAGTGATTAAGGTTAAAGTGAACAAACTATGGTGTACATGCTTGATGAAGTATAAGTTAGAAATCTCATGTCCCTTGTATATGAGGGCCGCTCCTCATGCTACTCAATTTTAGTCACCGGTAAGTTCTTGTCATCGTAAGTACATGTGTATCATAGAGAACCGCCAACGGGGTACCCCTTGCCCGATGATACGGAAGAATCCCCATATCAAAATGACAAGGCAAGCAGACAACGAGCATCTTAGCAATCTTCTTATTTACCATGGGAATATGGTGCTTTTTTCCCTCTTTACTCTTTTCATAATATCTCTCTTTTTTCTCTTTTTCTCAATATAGGACTCTTTTTTTATAAGAAGAATGCTTCATAGACATCTCATTATGGTTACGCTGCAGGTTTCCACCATGTCAGCATGGATTAGATCAGCGGTCCAGGCGTTTCTCTAACACATATACATAAATCCATGGACTTACAAGCTCCCCTTTCATTTCACATCGACAACATCCATATACAAAAGAGCATGATATCAACTAGGTACAAGTACCAAGTGCAATGTTGAAAGCGTTCCCCATGAAAGCATGGTTCTGCTAATTCCCAACAAATAAGTGCAAACATATACAACATAGACAACACAATGGTTCAAGTTTATTAAGGGCAAGAAAAGTAAAGTGTGCCATCAAGTTCGTGCGAGCTTTAATCACTAGTTTTTGAAGGAAATATTCCCTGAGAGGCAATAATAAAGTTGTTATTATGTATTCCTTATATATGATAGATGTTTATTTTGCATGCTAGAATTGTATTGATCGGAAACATCAATACATGTGTGTTTAATAAATAAAAAGGGTTCCTAGTTATGCCTCTCTTATAGACTAGCTTGTTGATTAACAAGATGATCAAGGTTTCCTGATCATGGACATTGGATGTTGTTAATAACAAGGTCACACCATTGGTGGAATGATGTGATGAACATTCATCCGAAGTATAGCATTACGATCAAGTCATTATGTTTATATTTCTATAACATCATACGAAGTAATCTTTATCCTTAGACCATGAGATCATGTTAATTGCTAACACCTCAAGAGTATCTTGATAACATCAAACGTCACACCGTAACAGGGTGACTATAAAGATGGGTTCAGTACTACGAAGGTGTTATGTTGAGGCTCATGGATCAAGAGTGGAATTTGTCAATCCCGATGACAGATAGATATACTCTGGGCCCTCTCGGTGATATCACATTGAGATAGCTTGCAAGCAAGTGATATGATCACTAGAATGTTATATCACGGGAACGAGAAAAGAGTGCATGTCGGTAACTAGATCAAACTAGGTATTTGGATACCGATGATTGAATCTCGGACATGTATTATATCATGAGACAAAGGGATTAAATTACAAGCGTTAAAGGTTCTCACGATCACAGAAGTCATCGTTGAATATGCAGGAGTCAGTATGGATCTCTAGGTCCCGCTTCTGACTATTGATCTGAGAGGAGTCTCAATCATGTCTGCATTATTTGCGAACCGTAGGGTGACACACTTAAGAGTTACCGGATACCATTTTGGAGCACATATGTTTCATACGAAAGAATTGCAAAGTGCGGGAATTGTTTCGATAGAAACCGGAAATTGTTTCGGGTGAAATTGCAGAAAGTGGTTTTGCATGTGATATTGAAATATTGCAAGGGGTTATATGTGAATGTTTGTTAATTAAAGTAATTAACAAAATTCTTAATAAATTTAATAAAAGAGTTTTATTAAATGAGAGAGCATTAAACTTGGAGAATTTTAACGCACTTAAAGTGGGGACTTTAAAAGGGAAGGTGAAGAGGCATTTTAATGTGGAGGGGTTACCACCACATTAATGGGGGAGGTGAGGGGTCACCCCTCCCCCATGCGCCGGCCATGGATAGGAGGGGCACCCTCCCCCCCCCCCTCCTCCTCCTATAAAAGGCCCTCCTCCTCCTCCTTCTTCCACACACCTCCTTGTGAAAGATCTCTCTCCCCCTCTAGAATTATTCCCCCATGGTCTCGGATTAGCGAGATACATGTTCCCGGTGGCATTTCGTCTGGAAGGAGTTGTTGCTTCCGCTGGATCGCTGGAGCGAGGACGTGGAGGTTGTCCGGTGGCTTGAACGTTTGTGCGAGTACGGATGCGCTGCTGAGTTGTGGCGCTCGGACTTCCTCACGATCTTGAGATCGGCAAGTGTACGACTACATCAACCACGAGTTCCTACTCGTTAACAAAACTCGTTGTCTTTGAGGGTAAGTTCTCGTTGGATGTATGTCCACTCGTTGCTTTGTACCTAGTAGATAGATCTTGATGTGTAGTTCTCATCGTAGGAAAATTTTTGTTTTCTATGTTGCGGACCCAACAGTGGTGTCAGAGCCTGATCTATGCGTAGGTGCTTTGCACGGGTAGTACACATATGTTTATATGTGGGCAATGATGATCATGTTATTGCATCTTCTATGTATTTTGGATATTGGTGGCATAGTGGGATGAAGCGGTCCGGACCAACCTTATATGTCATCATACATGAGACCGGTTCCACGACTGACATGCAACTTGTTTTGCATAAGTGGCTGGCGGGTGTCTATCTCTCCTACTATAGTCCATATCTAATTTACAACAAGTTGCTAATAACTTGGTTATACTCGTTGTGGTTCATGTTTGTAGGAGAGAACGGTTCTATCTCCGAAAGCCCTAAGCCACGTAAAATTTGCAATTCATAAATTAGAGGCGTCTAGTTTAGATCGTTGTTGGGCTAGTGTATTGATATGGTATTGTTGTAAGTAGATGTATGATAGATACTCTTACAACACATTCAATGTGTAAGTTCCATAGACCTTGGCCTTACACACAAAGGAATGATAGAGATCATACCATGATGCAAATGATAGAGATCAAATGCATGGACCATATCATCTCACTTTACAGATTAGATGTTAGCATCTTATACTGCTAGTTTGGTGCTTTTGGTAGCATTGTAAGATGATCCCTCATTTAGATATCAAAATAAAATGTGTTCTTCCTTGAGTATGCACCGTTCTATGGATCGTGTTTCGAGACATCACGTGATGATCGGGTGTACTCGACTCTACGCTTTCATACAACGAGTGTAAGACAGTTTTACACACGCGAGTACTAAGGTTCTTACTTGACGAGCCTAGCATATACAGACATGGCCTTGGAACACGGACCGAAAGGTTAAGCATGAGTCATATAGTTGATATGATGCCCATATAGATGCTCTCCTTTGCAGCTACACCGACTCAAGTGATGATCGGACTTGGTGTAGTGGATTTGGTTCATGTAATCACCAAAAGGACACGAGGGATGTCGTTTTTGAGTGGGAGTTCATTAGTAATTTGGATTAGTTGAACTCAATCTATCATAAACTTAGTCTAAATAAACTTTACAAATTCTGTTGTAGATGGCACCACCTGCTTTTAATTTCAATGTGTTCATGGAGAAAGAGAAACTTGTTGCGAATGGTAGAAACTTCACCAACTGGGCTAAGAATTTGAGGATTCTCCTCACTGCTGCACAAAAGCAATATGTGCTAGATGCGCCGCTAGGCCCCCCACCAGCTCCTGATGCCCCTGACAAGGAAAAGAATGTCTATGTGACTCGTCAGGAGGACCACAACTTAGTTCATTCTTATGCATATCGTAGGCTAGAGCTCCAACTTGACTTCGAAAATGGCAATGCTTTTGATACCATGGGAGAATTGAAAATGATTTTCGATACCCATGCTACCGTAGAGAGTTATAATGCTACTGAAAAGTTCTTTAGCTGCATGATGGAGGAGAACAGCTCCGTTAGTGAGCATGTACTCAAAATGTCTGTGTATGCCGATAAGCTTGTGTCCTTGGGAATAACGATTCCCATTGACTTGGGCATACATCGTGTTCTCCAATCTCTGCCACCTAGCTACAAGAGATTCGTGATGAACTATAATATGCAGGGCATGAAGAAGACTCTTCCCGAGCTTCTGTCAATGCTTAAGACTGCAGAAGTGGAGATTAGGAAAGAACATCAAGTGTTGATGATCAATAGGACCACCGGTTTCAAGAAGGACAAGAAAGGCCAGCACAAGGGAAAGAAGGGTGGCAAATCTATTGCCGCGCCTGAAAAGAAACCCCGAGCTGGCCCTAAGTCTGATATCAAGTGCTACTATTGCAAGGGGACTGGCCATTGGAAGAGCAACTGCCCCAAGTATTTGGCGGACAAGAAGTCCGGCAAGGCAAACAAAGGTATATGTGATATACATATTATTGATGTGTACTTGACTAGAACTCGCAGTAGCACCTGGGTATTTGATACGCGATCGGTTGCTAATATATGTAACTCGATAAAGGGGATGTAGAACAAGCAACAACTAGCAAGGGATGAGGTCAGGATGTGGGTCGGCAATGGATCAAGAGTTGATGTGATCGCCGTTGGGACGCTACCTCTCCATATGCCATCAGGATTAGTTATAAACCTGAATAATAGTTATTTGGTGCCTGCACTTAGCATGAACATTGTATCTGGATCGTGTTTGACGCAAAGTGGTTATTCATTTAAATCTGAAAACAATGGTTGTTCGATTTATATGGATAATATCTTTTATGGTCATGCACCTGTGTTGAATAGTTTATTTCTGATGGATCTCGATAGTAATATTACGCACATTCATAATCTTAATGCTAAAAATATTAAACTTGATGATGATATATCTGCATATATGTGGCACTGCCGTCTAGGTCATATTGGCGTTAAACGCATGAAGAAACCCATTCTGATGGACTTTTGGAATCACTTGATTTTGAATCATTTGATACATGTGAGCCATGTCTTATGGGCAAGATGACTAGAACGCCGTTTTTCGGTTCAATGGAACGAGCGATAGATTTAACCGAAATCATACATACTGATGTGTGTGGACCAATGAGTGTGTCGGCGCGAGGTGGATATCGTTATTTTGTTACTTTCACGGATGATTTGAGTAGATACGGGTATATCTATTTGATGAAACACAAGTCTGAAACTTTTGAAAAGTTCAAGGAATTTCAGAATGAAGTCGAAAATCATCATAATAGAAAGATCAAATTTCTACGGTCTGACCGTGGAGGAGAGTATCTAAGTTACGAGTTTAGAACACACATGAAAGAGTGTGGAATAGTTTCACAACTCACGCCTGCCGGAACACCACAACGTAATGGTGTGTCGGAACATCGTAATCGTACCTTATTGGATATGGTTCGATCTATGATGTCTCTGACCGACTTACCCTTTGTCATTTTGGGGTTATGCAATCGAAACAACTGCATTCACTTTAAATCGGGCACCATCTAAATCCGTTGAAACGACACAGTATGAATTATGGTTTGGAAACAAACCTAAGCTGTCATTTCTTAAAGTTTGGGGATGCGATGTTTATGTGAAGAAACTTCAGCCGGATAAACTCGAACCCAAAGCGGAAAAATGCGTCTTCATAGGATACCCTAAGGAAACGATTGGGTATACCTTCTATCACAGATCCGAGGGCAAGGTTTTTGTTGCCAAGAATGGATCCTTTCTTGAGAAGGAGTTTCTCGCGAAAGGTGTGAGTAGTCGGAAGGTAGAACTCGAAGAGGTTATTGAACCTTCTCTTCATGAAATGGCGAGTAGCACAGCACCGGAAGTTGTTTCGGAGTTGACTTCACCTAATGAAGAGAGAGCTAATAATATTGATCATGAAACTCCGAAAGAGGACACTAACGAACCTCGCAGGTCAAGCAGGACACGTGCAGCTCCTGAACTGTACGATAATCCTATTGTAAATTTCATGGTTGATGAAATGGATGACCCTGCGACGTATGAAGAAGCGATGATGAGCCCGGATTCTAACAAATGGCTAGAAGCCATGAAATCCGAAATGGAATCCATGTACGAGAACCAAGTTTGGACCTTGGTGGACTTACCTCACGATCGAAAGGCCATTGAGAATAAATGGATTTTCAAAAGAAAAACTGATGCTGATGGTAATGTGACCATCTATAAGGCTCGACTTGTCACAAAGGGGTTTCGACAAATTCAAGGAGTTGACTACGATGAGACATTCTCTCCCGTAGCAATGCTTACATCAGTTAGGATTATGTTAGCAATTGCTGCATATTTTGATTATGAAATATGGTAAATGGATGTCAAAACTGCATTCCTCAATGGTAATATTGAAGAAGAGTTGTATATGATACAACCTAAGGGTTTTGTCGATCCTAAGGATTCTAATAAGGTATGCAAACTTCAGCGATCCATCTATGGACTGAAGCAAGCATCCCGGAGTTGGAATCTCCGCTTTGATGAGGTGATCAAAGAGTTTGGATTTGTCCAAACTCATGGAGAGGCTTGTATTTACAAGAAAGTGAGTGGGAGCAATGTGGAATTTCTGATATTATATGTGGATGACATATTATTGATTGGAAATGATATAGATCTTTTAAACAGTGTTAAAAGTTATCTAAATAGCAAATTTTCGATGAAAGACCTTGGTGAAGCATCATATATATTAGGCATTAAAATCTATAGAGATAGATCAAGGCGCCTAATTGGGCTATCGCAGAGTACATACCTTGATAAGATATTAAAGAAGTTTAATATGGACGGATGTAAGAAGGGGTTCTTACCTATGTTGCAAGGCAAGACATTGAGTAAGAATCAAAGTCCGGCTACGGCGGAAGAAAGAGAGATGATGGATAAGATACCCTATGCCTCGGCCATAGGCTCTATTATGTATGCCATGATATGTACAAGACCGGATGTGGCACATCGTGGCATCCCGCTAAAACCACTACTAGAAAATCGTTGTGTTTTTGGTGCATTGCATCATCATGACTGCATGCTCATGTCATCATGCCACATTGCATTTGAGCATCGTCATCATCATGCATATGTTTTGTCTAAAACTATTTTCTAAAATCCTATCTTTGATTTCTAAATATCCCCCCGTCTTAATTTCAAATCAAAATCCCGATCTCTCCCGGATATTTTGTTTGTCTAAAAACTATTTACAAAAGTCTATTTAAAAATAAAATAAAAGCTTACATTATTTTTGGGAGGCAGCCAGCCAGGCCCAAAAGCCCAGCCAGCCACCTCCAAACCAAACCCTAAAAACCTAGATCAACACCGCACCTACTCCCTGCCGTCGCCACCCTTCCTGGTGCACCCGCCCACGCGCAGCACACCGCCTCCACCCTCCACATCGCGCGCAGCACCCAACTCAGCAACACACACTCACACACACGCTTAGGTACCCACACAGCCACCCACACAATGCCACCTCACCCCAGGCCACCACCTGCCTACCCTGGCCCCACCCCCTGGCCCCAATCCCTCCACCGACCGAACCCCCTCCACCTTATCTCCCCAACCCGAGCCAGCCGCCACACCCTCTCTCTCTCACACCCCATCCCCTGCGCCAATCCCGCCCGCTCCTGCCGCACTCCCGTGCCAACCACCCCATTGATCGCCCACCAGCCCATCGCCCCGACCCCACTCCCCATCTCGCGTCGCGCGCCCTGCCCCTGCACGCCACATGCGAGCCGGCCCCACCTTCCCGACACGCCACCAGCGCCGCACTCGCACGCGACCGCGTGGCCCCACGCGTGCCCCACCACGCCTCTCGCCTCGCTCCTTCCACCCGGCGATAACCACCGACGCTCCCTCTCTCCTCTCGATCCTCTCCTCCCCATCAGGACACCGCCGCCTCTCTCTCTGCTATCGGTCGCCGCCACGCTTGGTAGAGCCTCGCCGCCGCAAGCAAGCTCGGGCCACCCCGAGCGCCTGTCGCTGCCTCTCTCGCGGCCAACCTCTGCAACAGCACCATCAGCGTCTCCCCAGCACAGACGGAGCTCCATCGCCGCCTCTGGCCGCGCCGAGCTCCCCTCACTGCTCCGTCGTTGTCGTCCTCCTGGCTGGCGAGCCCTAGGCACGTGGATCCCGTCGACCCCCGCTTCCTCGTCTCTGCATGCGACATCGCGCCGCCGCGGGCATCCTTTACCCTGTCGAGCCCCGCATCTCCACCCTGCTTTCTGCAGCACACTGCGGCGCCGTCGGCCTCTGACTGGGCCGCCACGCGTCCCTCTACCCTAGCGCTGCCCGGCCACCCCGACCTCTACTCCGAGTCGTCGCCTGCTCCTCGTCATCCTCCGTCCCGGTTCCCCGGCGACCCCATGACCCCTTCGACACCGACGCCCACCAACGTGCCCTCCCACGGGAGCCTGACCCCGGTCAGGTGCTGGCACTCCATCCATGTCTTGATGTTGGCCGCCTGATCCTGCTGCCAAGCCCGCGGGTGGCTGTGGCCGCCTTCGATCTGTTGCATGTCGGCTCTTCGAAACCTGTAGAGTTTGTTCTGTGGAGGGGATGTTCTGCCGGTGACTCTGATATCTGTAGAGGCTGCTATCTCGATGCTTCGTTTGTTTTTGAGGACACATGGTCTGAGAAGGCTCTGAGGTGGCCAACTACCGAGAATAATACCTTGTACCCCAAGATCCTCCTTGTCAAACATTGCCTTGTGTCGATTCAAGATCGTCACCGACCACCGAAGACACGGTACCCCAAGATCGCCTCCCCCGATTCAAAGGTCGTTGCCCCGAAGACGCCAAGACCCGAGTGCGCCTACATGGATCTGGTGACGTCGGCATGCCAAGATCTACCACACGAAACCAAAGACCGATCCGGAACGCCAAGGTCTTCTTCATGGATGCGGATCAGAAGACCCCGAGACCCCGGATCCAAACCCCGGCATCGACTTCATGCTCTCCTTCCCAGATGCGATACCCAGATACGAAGACCGCCAAGACTGACCCAAAGACCGCGGACCCAACAAGATCTTCGCGATGACAAGAACAACACCGACCTGGGCAAATCCGATGCGCCCCCTGACGCCAAACCAAGTCCTTCTTCCTGGAACGCCAAGCTCTCCTTCCGTTGTCCGAGACTGATCCCGTCGAACCCTAAGACCGAACCCCATCGACCCCGGTGAACACCAAGTTCGCCAAACCCAGATGTGTGAACCTTTTCCCGAGCCCCTATTTTATAAATGCTATATATAAAACTTGTTGCATAGTAATTGTTCTTGCATGCATATTGTGGGGTTTGGGGGCACTATGCCGATTCACTCATAATTAAATATGGAGCGCATATGCGGGTTATTCATGTCTATTAACGCCTCCATTTAAATTTATGTAGCGACCCGATACCATGTTTTGCCTTGTTAAGACAACATTTAAATTGCGGGGTATCTAAATAACTCGAACCTATTAATTAATTGTCGGGACCCCGGTTCCGCTTAATACTGCCTAATTGCACCGCATCTGCATCATATCATAATCATGTCGGATCTTTTGTCGTAGTATTAAATAGTGTATCCGGTGTTTATTCTAGTGTTTGCTTCTTCGCGGACTAGACCGATGAGTGGATGCGAGTATCGACAAGTTCTCTGGATGAATCTTCGGTAGTGTTTCCCAGGCGAGCATCTCCCCCTTTCTACCTATTTTGCATTTATAGTCTTTATTTCCTCCTGTTGATCTATTGCTATCTGTGACGCGATGCTTTAGTTTCTGTTCACAAGTTCTATCCCGTGCAGCCTCTATATTGCCTTGGACACCTCCTATTACCTGTGTTTGGTAGATAGCTGGCCTTGCGAGTCGTAGTTGCTTGCTCAGGTGCGATCTCGTGTTGTCAAGTACCACAGTTGTTGGAATGCTGGAAGATGTTTATGGTGGAGAGGATCATGACTTTAAATACAACTATTAAATTGCTGTGATAACTAATGAAAGTGGCACCGGTGGGCAATTATATGTTATTTGGTTTTTCATGCCCACTTGTGTCCCGTAGGCCCCGAGTACTTGATACCTATTCCTTGACTATTCGCACTATCCACATCCGGGAGACCCTATGGGATCCTCCTGAGCCAGAGCTTAATTCATTTCTATTTCTTGGGGCCACAAAGTAGTTTGGGGCTTTATTACTATCCTGTACTTATGACATGCTTTACTGCTTTATTTACGATTGTGCATGGATCACCTGTACTATTTAAGATTGTGGAGTGTTTTCGCGGTATCGATAAGCCTAGTCACACTTTTGGGTTCCCAGTCGTTTACAGCCATTGGGGTAAACCTTGGGTCCGTCTCGTAGCCAACCAACTTCGTTGCGGGTAGCTTAATGGGGTGGCCCCTTGAAATATTTATGAATCCTGTGATTGCTTTGTCGTGAAAGCCTCGTTGGGTTTTGAGTTGGTTTTTCCGAGGTTGGTCGAGTGTGTGTTGCTATTTGTGCACCCCTGCAGGGTAAAACTTTCTGAAAGCCGTGTCCGCGGTTATGGACGACTTGGAGCACAGTATATCGATCATAGACAAGCATAACTAAAGTAGTGCTATAAATTTGACTTAATAGGTGACTAGTAATCAGCTCAATTATAATGGAATGGATATTAAAAATGCCAACAACTGCTGGATCTATGTCATACTATACCTGCCTAGTAAGTATTGCAACTCCAATGGAATGTGATAAAAGTGCCAACAACTGCTGGGTTTTGGGATTCCTCAGGACAATTATATCTGACTAGTAAATGTTCCAACTACAACGGAATGTTAACTAAAACTGCCCACTACTTATGCTATCAGGATGACTCATGCTATATAGCTGACTAGTAAGTGCTTCAACTATAATGGAATGAATAAAACTACCAACTGTGTGAGTTCCTCGGTTTGACTTCCTTGTTTGGTCTCGAGGGGGAATTACAGGAGGGGTATGTTTGGTGTTAGTATCAGGTGGTTCCGAATAGGTCTTTCTTATCTCTCTCCAATAGCCGACAGTTTATCGAGTCTCTATAGGCTGTAACGTTTTCAAGGTGATTTGGATCTTTGTATTGTATATCTGTATTCTTGACTCGTTGAGTCGTTGTTGTTTATATATCTGTTCTGTGGGTCCCATCGAGGACTGTTGTGTAATGGTATTACTTCGTTTTCCACCCGCACGAAAGTGCCTGGTGAGTGTCCTTGAATCGTTTCTATGCGGGTTTGGCGGAAAGGGCTAAAACTTGCATAGGGCCGATTCGAGGGTGTTACACACATGCTATTAGTTTGACTAGTAGGTACCAATCTGATCCAGGTTCAGAACATTGGATAGTGGTCAAGAACATCCTCAAGTACTTGAGAAGAACTAGGGATATGTTTCTTATATACGGAGGTGAAGAAGAGCTAGTCGCTAAGTGTTATGTTGATGCTAGCTTTGACACCGATCCGGATGACTCTAAGTCTCAATCCGGATACATATTTCTCTTGAACGGAGCAGCAGTTAGTTGGAGGAGTTCCAAACAACCTGTGGTGGCTGGATCAACGATGGAGGCAGAATATGTTGCTGCTTCAGAAGCGGTGCAGGAAGCGGTTTGGATGAAAGCGTTCATTACGGAACTAGGTGTGGTTCCTAGTGCATTGGACCCAATGGTGATCTATTGTGACAACAATGGAGCCATAGCCAACGCAAAGGAACCGAGGTCTCACAAGAATTCCAAGCATATTAAGCGCCGGTTTCACTCCATCCTCAAGCATGTCAAGGATGGAGATATAAAGATTTGTAAAGTACAGACAAACCTAAATGTAGCAGATCCGTTGACTAAAGCTCTCCCTCGGGCAAAACATGATCAACACCAAAACTCCATGGGTGTTAGATTTATCACTATGTGAACTAGATTGTTGTCTCTAGTGCAAGTGGGAGACTGAAGGAAATTTGCCCTGAGAGGCAATAATAAAGTTGTTATTATGTATTCCTTATATATGATAGATGTTTATTTTGCATGCTAGAATTGTATTGATCGGAAACATCAATACATGTGTGTTTAATAAACAAAAAGGGTTCCTAGTTATGCCTCTCTTATAGACTAGCTTGTTGATTAACAAGATGATCAAGGTTTCCTGATCATGGACATTGGATGTTGTTAATAACAAGGTAACACCATTGGTGGAATGATGTGATGAACATTCATTCAAAGTATAGCATTACGATCAAGTCATTATGTTTATATTGCTATAACATCATACGAAGTAATCTTTATCCTTAGACCATGAGATCATGTTAATTTCTAACACCTGAAGAGTATCTTGATAACATCAAACATCACACCGTAACAGGGTGACTATAAAGATGGGTTCAGTACTATGAAGGTGTTATGTTGAGGCTCATGGATCAAGAGTGGAATTTGCCAATCCCGATGACGGATAGATATACTCTGGGCCCTCTCGGTGATATTGATACATTGCAAATGTATCTATATCTTTTGATGCTCCATGCTTGGTTGTATCCACTTTCTTGTGTTTTGTCCACACTTTGGAGTACTTTTCATATGATTTCTTGGACTAACCTATTAACAAGAGCCACAGTGCCAGCTGCCTGTTTTCTACTGTTTTTGGATCCAGGAAAGTCAGAAAATGAATATTCTCGGAATTGGATGGGACAAAAGCCAAAGTGCCTATTTTTCTAGAAGACTCACGGAGCTAGAATACGAGATGGAGGAGGGCCAGGGGCTGGCCACACCCCCCCCCCCAGGCGCGGGCTAGGCCTGGCCGCGCCAGGGCCTAGTGTGGTGGCCCCAGGCACCCCCTCGGTTTCCATCTTCGCCTATAAGAAGCCTTCTGACCTAAAAACTTCAGGGGGTTCGGCGTTTTTCCACGAAAAGTTCCGCTGCACCGCTACCACCGAAGGGGAGATTCGGGGGACAGAAAGTCTCTGTTCCGGCACCCTGCCGAGACGGGGAAGTGCCCCCGGAGCCATCTCCATCGATCTCCATCATCATCTTCATCGACCATCCATGTTTCCTCCATCTATGAGTGAGTAATCCCCCGCTGTAGGCTATGGGGATGGTAGGGATTGGATGAGATCGTTCATGTAATGGCATCAGATTGTTAGGGCATGGTGCCTAGTATATTTTATTAGTGCTTTATGACTTTGATGAAACTTTGTTGTGCTTAATGCTTGTCACTAGGGCCCGAGTGCCATGATTTCAGATCTGAACATGTTATTGATTCATTATGATTGTATTGTTTTTGGTCTTATCTACAAGTTTTATACACACGTCGTTGTCTGGAACCTATGGTCCCGAAGTGACAGAAATCGGGGTAGCCGGAAGGGAAAGGCTTTGATGTGAGGATCACATGTGTTCATGGAGTGTTAATGCTTTGCTCCGATGCTCTTTTTAAAAGGAGCACCTTAATTGCCAGTAGTTCCCTAGAGGCCCCGCTGCAAACGGGCTGGCAGGACAAAAGATGTTGTGCAAGTTCTCATTGCGAGCACGTATGACTATATATGGAACACATGCCTAGGATTGTCTAGTACTTGGATGCTTTATCTTATTTATCTGCAATTGCCCTATGTTCTGATTGCTATGTGAATTGTCTTGTCCATGCAACGCTCGTTCATCCATCCCTATGCCTACCGCACTCGAATCCCACTGTTACTGCTTTTGTTACTACTGTCTTCGCTTTACTACTGCTATTACTTTACTATTCCTACTACAAAACTGTTTCTCTTGATAAGCTGTGAGCAAGATTGTTTCCAGGTGCAGCTGAATTGACAACTCAGTTGTTAAGGCTGATAAGTATTCTTTCGCTCCCCTTGTGTCGAATCAATAAATTGGGTTTCACTTCCCTCGAAAATACTGCGATACACCCCCTATACTTGTGGGTCATCAGATATCACATTGAGATAGCTTGCAAGCAAGTGATGTGATCACTAGAATGTTATATCACGGGAATGAGAAAAGAGTGCATGTCGGTAACGAGATCAAACTAGGTATTTGGATACTGATGAACGAATCTCGGACATGTATTATATCATGAGACAAAGTGATTAAATTACAAGCATTAAAGGTTCTCACGATCACAGAAGTCATCGTTGAATATGAAGGAGTCGGTATGGATCTCCAGGTCCCGCTTCTGACTATTGATCTGAGAGGAGTCTCAATCATATCTGCATTATTCGCGAACCATAGGGTGACACACTTAAGAGTTACTGGACACCATTTTGGAGCACATATGTTTCAGACGAAAGAATTGCAAAGCGCAGGAATTGTTTCAATAGAAACCAGAAATTGTTTCGGGTGAAATTGCAGAAAGTGGTTCTGCATGTGATATTGAAATATTGCAAGGGGTTATATGTGAATGTTTGTTAATTAAACTAATTAACAAAATTCTGAATAAATTTAATAAAAGAGTTTTATTAAATGAGAGAGCATTAAACTTGGAGAATTTTAATGCACTTAAAGTGGGGACTTTAAAAGGGAATGTGAAGAGGCATTTTAATGTGGAGGGGTTACCACCACATGAATGGGGGAGGTGAGGGGTCACCCCCCCCCCATGCGCCAGCCATGGAGAGGAGGGGCATCCCCCCTCCTCCTATAAAAGGCCCTCCTCCTCCTTCTTCCACACACCTCCTTGTGAAGGATCTCTCTCCCCCTCTAGAATTATTCCCCCATGGTCTCGGATTAGCGAGATACATGTTCCCGGTGGCATTTCGTCTGGAAGGAGTTGCTGCTTCCGCTGGATCGCTGGAGCGAGGAGGTGGAGGTTGTCCGGTGCGAGCACGGATGCGCTGCTGAGTTGCGGCGCTCGGGCTTCCTCATGGTCTTGAGATCGGCAAGTGTACGACTACATCAACCACGAGTTACTACTCATTAACAAAACTCATTATCTTCGAGGATAAGTTCTCGTTGGATGTATGTCCACCCGTTGCTTTGTACCTAGTAGATATATCTTGGCGTGTAGTTCTCATCGTAGGAATTTTTTTGTTTTCTATGCTGCGGACCCAACAGTTTTCTCATAACAAGTTTAATTTGGAAGGTAAACAAAAGCATGAATATACTTGGAATAGCATAAGATAATAGGTATGTATGGTGGACTCTTTGGAATAACTTGGTTTAGGGAGTTGGATGCATGAGTGGAACTCATACTTTGTTGTGGAGGCTAGCAAAAGACTGGGAGCGACAAACTAAGAGAGCAATAATGGCCATAATCATGCAGAGCGACAAAACATCATTGATCAAAGCATAAAGTGATACTACAAGTTGAAAACTAAAGGATCATAAAGGCTTGTGGTGACTTTAGATAGTCATAACATGGTGTGAGCATGCGCCAAGTCAACCCAAATAAAGCATCAAAGGAGAATACCACTATACTATGCTTTAATATGCTAAAACAACGCATGATTCATCCAAGGCACATTAAGCAATCTCAATTGTTTATAACAAGTCATGCTACAGCAAAGAATACTAATCATAAAGCCAAAACAATATCAAGCATGGCATGACAAAGCATAGGCCACAGTCAAAACGAGCTCTTTTTACCACAAAAGCATGAACTTTCCTACTCTTTTCCAAACCAAACCAAACTATTTGCAAACCAATGTATGAAAGAGGGGGTCCAACCAATTTATTCCGAAAACTAAGCAAACAAAGCAAACGAAAAACCAAAACGAAAATGAAAAAGAAGACGCTCCAAGAACAACACAACTGTGCATGAAACAATAAAAATGAAGCGTTTGGAAGAAACCTGGGATTTTTATTGATGAAGAAGGGGATGCCTTGGGCATACCCAAGCTTTGACGCTTGTACTTCTTGGATATTTCTTGGGGTGACACGCGTGGCATCCCCAAGCTTGAGCTTTAGTCCATCCTTCATCTCATTATTCATTCCTTCCATACACCTGAAATTTTTCCTTCATACAAAACTTCACACAATCTTTATTAGCAACATTAGTGCACTCAAGATAAATAAGTCTTAAGGTTCAGTTATAACACCAAATAAACTTCCATTAGAACACTAGCTACTGTATAACTTCCCTCAAAAAGCTCAATTCCCCAAAAGAACTCAAAAAGGAACCAACAAGAAGCAAATGCAGAAAATGGCAGAAATCTGTCAAAACAGACCAGCAGGTAAAGACAAAAAATTTCGAAGACCTTCTGTTGCTCAAATCAAAAAGTGTTGAACTAACAAAAGTTAGATAACAACCTGGGTCAGAAGCACAAAAATTCACGCCTCAAAAAGACGTTCATAGATTTTACACGAATGTTTACGGTGAAGTACAGAAATCTGTTTCGGGACAGCAACTTTCCCAATCATTACTTCTCTCTCATTAGAGGTTCTCTCGGCACAAAAATCAAATAAAAAGGATAAGGAGAGGTTATTACTAAAGTAATAACTTCCAAGACTCATCTAAAACTTTTGGGTTATCTCCCAATAAGTACTTTTCTTTAACGCCTTTAAGTTAGGCATAAGAAGCAAGAAAAAGAATCAAGTGTTCTCAAATGAAGAAGCATTAAGACCAAAAAAAAATTTCATAGGAGAAGCAAAAAAAATCTTCTATCTCTTCTTAGGGAAGGGTTCTATACCTTTCTTGAGTGGGAGTTGATATTTAATGGTGCCTTCTTTCATATCAATAATGGCACCAACAGTTCTAAGAAAAGGTCTTCCCAAAGTAATAGGACAAGAAGCATTGCATTCACCATCCAAAACATAGAAATCAACAGGGACATAGGCATTGTTAACCATAATAAGAACATCATTAAGACTCCCCATGAGTTTCTTTTTAGCATTATCATCAAGTGGGACATTCAAATAACAATCTTCAAGTGGAGGCAAATCAAGCATATCATAAATCCTTCTAGGCATAATAGAAACACTACTATCAAGATCACATAAAGCTCTGAAATCAAAGTCATTCACTTTCATATTAATGATGGGTTCCCAACCATCTTCTTGTTTTATAGGAATAGAAGCTTTATGTTTCATCTTTTCTTCTTTAATCTTTATGAGAGCATCAGTAATGTGTTTTGTAAAGGCCATGTTCATAGCACTAGCATTAGGACTTTTAGCAAGATTTTGTAGGAACTTAATAACTTCGGAGATATTGCAACCATCAAGATCAAAATCATACTTATCATCTAAAGTAGTAGAACTATTACTAGCCTCAACACTAGTGGTGGTAATAGTAGAAACACTAATGTTTCTAGCAATTTCATCTTCTCTTTCCCACTTAGCATGTAATTCGGCTAATAGTCTAACATTTTCATCAATTCTTACTTGTATAGCACTAGTAGCTGCAAAGGGACTATCATTAGTTTCAGGTTTAGCTGCTATTTTATTCAAAGAAGATTGAGCTTCAGCCAAAGATGCTATATTTCTTTCAGCATTAGAGAGTTTTTCCTCAATAGTTTTATTGAAAGCAGTTTGTTTACTAATAAACTCTTTAAGCATAACTTCAAGTTCAGAGGGTGCACTCCTATTATTGTTGTAGGAACTTCCATAAGCATTACCATTGTTGGGAGGATATGGCTTATAATTTTTGTTACCAAAATTACTCCTATAAGCATTATTACCAAAGTTGTTATTTATTATGAAGTTCACATCAACTTGCTCTTCTTGAGCAACCAAAGAAGCCAAAGGAACATTATTTGGATCAATATGGGCTTTCTTATTAACAAGCATAGACATAATAATATCAATCTTATCACTCAAGGAGGAGGTTTCCTCAACAGAATTTACCATCCTACCTTGTGGAGCTCTCTGAGTATGCCATTCAGAATAATTAACCATCATATTGTCCAGAAGTTTTGTTGCAGCACCCAAAGTGATGGTCATAAAGGTACCTCCAGCAGCAGAATCCAATAGGTTCCTTGAAGAATAGTTCAATCCTGCATTAAAAGTTTGGATGATCATCCAAGAAGTCAGTCCATGAGTGGGACAATTATTTACCAAAGATTTCATTCTTTCCCAAGCTTGAGCAACATGTTCATTATCAAGTTGTTTAAACTTCATTATTTCACTTCTCATAGATATAATCTTAGTAGGAGGATAGTACTTTCCAATGAAAGCATCTTTGCACTTAGTCCATGAATCAATACTATTTCTAGTTAAGGAATAGAACAATTCTTTGGCTTTTCCTCTCAAAGAGAAAGGAAACAATTTTAGCTTAATAATATCATCATCTATATCCCTATGCTTTTGCATCTCACAAAGTTCAACAAAGTTATTTAGATGGGAAGCAGCATCTTCATTACCAATACCAAAAAATTGTTCTCTCATAACAAGATTGAGCAAAGCAGGTTTTATCTCAAAGAAAGTATCTTCAGGCACAGGTGGAGCAATAGGTGTGCTCATAAAATCATTGTTGTTGGTGCTAGTGAAGTCACACAACTTAGTGTTTTCAAGAGTAGTCATTTTTTTGGGTTTTCAAATAAGAAAGCAAACTAGTAAAACTAATTTTTTTTGTGTTTTTGATAAAGAACAAGCAAACAAAGCAAAAAGAAACTAAGCAAAACAAAAATAACAAAGTAAAGAGATTGGTTATGAGGAACTCCCCTTGTAAATATGTCCTTAACTCCCCGGCAACAGCGCCAGAAAAATGCTTGATGGCTCAGTGTACAGCGCCAGAAAAGTGATGGTGCGGTGTTGATGTAGAGCTCGTTGGGAACCCCAAGAGGAAGGTATGATGAGCACAGCAGCAAGTTTCCCTCAGTTATGAAACCAAGGTTTAATCGAACTAGTAGGAGCAAGGAAACACCCCAAAGGTGTTACTAGTTGAGCTTTGGCAGGGCGCACTACCGGTGCTAGTAGCAACGTGGAGACCTGCACAACACAACCACAGAACTTTGCCCCAACTTGCGATGAGGTTGTCAATCTCACCGTGCTTTGCTGAAAACAAAGGATTAAACGTATCGAATGGAAAGAAGTAAAAGTTTGCAGAAATTAAACACAAAGCAGTAAAAGATTGTAGATTGAATGTAAAAGACAAGGACTGGGATCCATAGTTCACTAGAGGTGGCTCTCCTTAAGATAGATAACATGCTGGGTGAACAAATTACAGCGGGGCAATTGACAAACATCGAGAAAGCAATACATGCATATACTAATCATCTTGAATCCTTTGGAACTTGATTGGGAATTACAACATTATACATAGACCGCCATCCAACTGCATCTATGACTAATAATCCACCTCCAGGTTATCATCTGAACCCCCTCCAGTATTAAGTTCCAAGCAACAGATTATTGCTTTACGAACTGCGTGTAATGTAAACAATACGATTGTTCTATGAACAAAGGATTGTTGTTTTCTCCCTAGTAGCAACAGCACATCTAATACCTTAGAGATTTCTGTCACTTCCCCAGATTACCAGAGGCATGAACCCACTATCGAGCATAAATACTAACTCTTGGAGTTGCTAGCATCTACTTGGCCAAGATAGCTACTAACAATGGAAAGCATGCAAGATCACAAATAACAAAGACATGATAGAATCAATAATCAATCTGAAATAGCATCTCAATATCCATCAGATCCCCGCAAACACAACATGCAGAATTACAAATAGATGATCTTGATCATGAACGGAGCTCACAAGATCTAAACATGAAAGCACAAAGGAGGAGAATCAGCCATCTAGCTACTACATGGATCCGTAGTCCAAGGATGAACTACTCACGCATCACACCGGAGGCTTGCATGGTGATGAAGAAGGCCTCCAGGGTGAATTCCCCTCTCCGACAGGGTGCCGGGAAGAGCTTCAGATCCCTCCCGATCTAGGGATGGAGATGACGGTGGCTACAGACTGTTTCACGGATTTTTGATCGGGCCCTTAGGGTTTTCGTCCCGAGGGCAATATATAGGCGGAAGGAGAGGCTGAGGGGGTGCATGGGCTGGCCACACCACCCCCTGGCACAGGCCAGGTCTGGCCGCGCGGCCAGGTGGTGTGGCCGCCCTCTGGCCCCTCTCCATCTCATATTCTGGCATCTGATGACTTCCGGAAAAATAGGCACTTTGGCTTTTGTCCCGTCAAATTCCAAGAATATTCATTTTCTAACTTTCCTAGAACCAAAAACAACAGAAAATAGGCAGCTGGCACTGTGGCTCTTGTTAATAGGTTAGTCCAATAAATCATATGAAAAGTACTCCAAAGTGTGGACAAAACACAAGAAAGTGGATAAAACCAAGCATGGAACATCAAAAATTATAGATACATTTGCAATGTATCAGCAGTCATGATCTAAATAGAATGGAGTTTCTTTATCAAGAAGATTGGTAAGGGGCATAGCTATTTTAGCAAAATCTTTTATAAACTGCTTATAAAAACCTGCATGTCCCAGAAACAGTTTTAGATTTTTAATATCCTGAGGTATTGGAAGATTTTCTATAGCATTTATATTAGTTTTATCTATTTCTATTCCCTTCTCCGAAACTTTATGCCCGAAAACTTTACCTTCTCTTTCCATGAAACGGTATTATTCCCAATTCAAAACCAAGTTTGATTTCCTGCATCTCTGCAAGACTTTGGTCAGATTATAGAGGCAATTATCAAAAGTTGTTCCACAAACAACAAAATCATTTGTTAGAACTTCCATTGTCTTCTCAACAAAATCATCAAAAATCTTTAGAACACATTCCTGAAAAGTTGTTGCTGCATTGCATAAGCCAAACAGAATTAATCTATAAGCATATGTGCCATAAGGACAAGTAAAGTTGTTTTCTCTTGATCTTTCGGTTGTATGGAAATTTGAGAATATCCAGAATAACCATCAAGAAAACAAAAGTAAGAATTATTACTAAGTCTTTCTAAAATTTTATCCATGAATGGTATAGGTTTATGATTTTTCTGTGTATCACAGTTTAGCTTCCTAAAATCAATGCACATATGATATCCTACAATGGGACTTACATGAACTAGCTCACCATCCTCATTCATAGCAGCATCAAGACCACCTTGTCTTGGTATGCAATGAGCTGGTCTAACCCACTTACTGTCGGAAATAGGATATATTATGCCAGCATCTAGTAAGCGTATAACCTCTTTTCTTAGTACTTCCTTCATTTTTGGACTAAGCCTTCTTTGTGTATCTACTACAGGTTCAGCATCATCAAGCATGGTAATCATATGTGTTATGAAAGATGGATCTATTCCTTTAATATCACTCAATGTATATCCAAAGGCTTCACGATGCTTAACCAAAACTGAAATGAGTTTATTTGTTTCATTTTTTGATAAATTCTTGCTAATAATAACAAGACATTTATTTCATTATCTAAAAACTCATACCTCATATTATCTAGAAGTTTATTCAATTCTATTGGTGGAGGCTCTTCATCTCCTTTTCTTACCAGTTCTTCATAGTCATGTGGATTTTGTGCTTCCGGAATTGAATCAAGGTAATCATCCATGTCTTCTTTCTCCTCATCATCTGGTGCTTCCTCCCAATTAATCAGACTCCTCTCTAATTCATCTTGTGGAGTACTGAAATGAATTGTCGCTAGCTTAGCAATCGTCTTCTCTTCATTGATATCCTCCACTTCATATGGCCTCTTCTTTAGTTTGGCAAAGTGGAATGTCATTTCCTCTTCTCCAAACATTAGTGAAATAGTCTCCTTATTATCAACTCAAGATTTGGTGATGGAAATAATAGGCCTGCCTAAAAGAATAGGACAAAAAGAATCTCGAGGCATATCAACAATATGAAAATCATGGGGTACATGAGCGACCCAATAAAGACATAGATATTTCTGATTAATCCTTCCGGTTTTATATTGGTTCTATTAGACAATTTAATAGTAGTGTCTACCGGTTCCGCATCTGGATTATTTAAATTATAGTGGAGTTCCTCATAAAGCGATGAAGGCATAATATTTATAGTGGAAATTGGCTCACAAATTCCATATAAGAAAGTTTCTCCACAATATATAGGGGTCATTGGTTTAGAAGTTTCATTACCTCGAACCTTACCTTTGATGAATTCCGATGTTTCAAGGTCTAGCATAACCACTTCATCGTCCACTATTCGTGCTTCCATAAGATCCTTTAATATAACATTATTTATATTGGTAGATTTGGGGTTCCTTTCGGGTTTCTTTGATCTGTTCTTTATTTGTTCTTCCTATTTTTGCCTTTTTTCGATGATCCCTTGAATAGGTATTGAGGAGAACTCTTCCATCAGCGCTCTTGCATGCTACTTTTCTTCGAGGGGTTTACGGGGTTCCCATTCTATAGGTACCTACAAATGCCCTGCATAATTCTCAATAATTTTCTTTACTGAGTAAGAATCAATACCGAGGGTTTTAATCATTACATCTGTCCTTTCATCTACAAGGAAATCTTTAATGCAAGCGTATTTAGAAAAACTATTTGTAATGTTTTCCTTTTCTTTAAGATTTTCTGTTGCTTCTCTCATTTTTATTATTGGATTCCAAGCTTCATCATAGGTATAAGATAGAAAACTACCATTAGAAGAAGTGTCTAGATTCATCCTATTTTCAATATTTAGCCCTCCATAAAAGGTATGGGTGATTAACCAATCAGGCAAACGATGATGGGGGCAATTATCAAGGTAGATTTTGTACCTTAGATATCCTTCATATAAGCCCTCACTAGGATTATTTTTGAAACTGATAATAATATCTCTCATCCTGTGAGCTTTGCTTTCAGAGTAATATTTTGATAGGAATTTGGTTGTCAATTCCTCCCAAGTCCTTGGTGCTTCTACACAAAAAGATCTGTACCAGTCGCAAACATTATTAGAGAGAGTTTGTCTAAACAACTGGGTTTTAACCATATCAAGATTACAGTCATCAAAAATAAAGGAACTGAGAATGTCTTCAAAGAATTGTAAGTGTCCATATGGACTTTCTTTATTGGTTCCTGCAAATTTCTTAGAATGCAATAATTCAAATAATAAAGGGTGGATCTTGATTCCATCCGGATTTATGCTTTTATTGACAGCTATAAAGGCGTCCATGGGCGAACCATTTTCCTTACTGCCTCAAGCTAGTTTAAATGCTGAGTGTTGTCCATTGTTGCAGTCCTGCAACTCAAGTAAAAATTAGTACAACGTAAGTAAATAACTAAAAGTAAAGTGACTTATAGCGCTAAGTTCCCCAGCAAAGGCGCCATAAAATAGCTTGATGACTGCAAGTGCACAGATCGTTTGTAGCTAGTTTCGAAATAAAGATATCGATCCCACAGGGAGTAGTAGGCGAAAGACTAAAATGCTTTTAATCACAACTAAACTAAGTACTTAAGAAATAACTTTAAGATGCAAGAAAGGTAGAGTTGTTTTTAGGTTTTTGGTTGAACAAGGTAATTTAAAGTAAAGTAAAATTTAATGCAGAAAGTAAGAATCACGTGTGTAGTAGGACTTTGGAACTGCAATAGGGGAAATGCGTTCTTGGGGAATAGTGGATACACCGCTAGCAATTTAGACTATGAAATCAAGATTATTATAACGAATATTACCTTAATGTGTATGAATGTGGGAGTAGCTCCATATATGGATGAATAGCCAGCAACCGCTGCACACATCATCCTCATAACCACAGCAGACAGCAATCGACATCAATCGAATTACTGCGCTATTAAGGGATTTGTCCCGTGGCATGGACATGTCTTTATGAGTTCTCCTTGATTCCCCCAAGTTAGTACGTAAGGATTGACAACAACTTTATAGTCACAGTAAGTGCTATCATCCCTCGGTCTACCAAAAAGTAATCCCCTTCATTGAGTCCCCATAAGAGGCAAATATTACGGAGGTGAACAACTCCCAACATCAAGATGAAGACAATTAACACATACACATAATGATGTATAACATAATAATATCTATCTCATCTCAATCATATACTAGGGTTTCTCCATCTCCCCAAGAACTAGAGATCTACTCAGACATGGAGACAATCAACATCATAGCAATGGTAATGAAAACAATCATAGATGAATAGTACTTGTATAAATCCACAACGAGTACGGGAATTACAACAAGATCTAGACAAGATGTAGATGGGATGGATGGAGATAGTGGTGATGCAGTGGTGGATGATGAAGATCGATGCCTTAGCCTCCCGGATCTGCGCAGGTTGTAGATGGATCCCTGGCGGATGAGTTCCCCCTCGAGATGCCTTCCGGAGGTGAGGTTTCTATGATTTCTAGGTGTTCTGTATGTCATCTCCCCGAACGAGTTCCACGGGGTGAAACTATTTGAGGAGGCGGAGGCGGAGCCAACTATACAGCCAGAGCTATACGGCCGGAAAATTTGCTTCGGTCATATAGTTGGTCGTTAAACCTTTTGCCTTCTTTGTTCGCTTCTGGTTTTCTTCTGGTATCATTAATATTTCCCAATTAAGCGATTTATGTTGTTTATGACTTCTTTTCTCCTCAGTATAACTGCTCCAAAAATTATATCCATTGGATCCATCATCTGTCCTGGTCCTGATGAAAACAGACATAAAATGTGCGCGCAAGCGCCGTAAAATACCTAGATCCTACATCTACAATGCAAAATAATAATGTAAAACATGATGCAGATATGCACTCATCAGTAGGTCTACCCCAACAAGAAGTACCCATGGGAGAGGAAGGAAAATTTAAACAAGTAGAACAAGAAGGACTCGAACAAGATATGCAGCCACAAAACTACTAGACCACCTATGAAGATATTTATGCTCTCGAAGGAAATATCCAAAACCTGAACAACCTCATCATTAACCTTCGAGATGCTATTGCCAACCTCGCCACCCAGTTCCATGATAGGAGCATCCAGTGGAACGTGGGAGATTATCCACCACCACCACAATTAGCAACAAAAGGGCTTGCAAAATCCTGGGCTTAGGGGTGTGTTCCTCGATAATTTTATTTGTGTAATAATGAGGTTGTAGTCCAGATCCTTGCAAGCTTTGAAACACTCGTGTTGGTTTGTTCCAACACTTCACTTTTCTTTCTTTTTTGTTTGCTTTTTTCGTTTTCTTTTTCCATTTGTTTTTCTTTTCTTAGTTCCTTGCTTGGTCGTAAGTTCTTTTCTATTCTCTAATCCCTATCCTCAAAAATACAAAAATATTTTTCCCTTTTCCTTTTTTGTGAAACTGGATTCACAGTTTGCTTGTTTGCTATAATTTTCTTATGGGAGTGATTTCACTTGAGTTTCGAAGGAACACATCGCTATAAGGAAGAGGATTATGAAGTCGTCCATGAGAGGTATGTCCTATCTCTCACACTTTTGAAGTTTGAGTTGTTTAGTTTAGTTGGTTGATTTGCTAAGATGCCATGCTAGTGGGAGTAATTCAAAATAGTTAGAGTAAAGCTTTGTATTGGTATGGATGATTAGTTGTGGAAGCTTTTTCTCTAGTTATTTTAGCTAACCGAGTCTTTCCCTGGAAATAATATTGCCAAACAAGTACAACAAGAAAAAGTCTGAAATTTATGACTTGTTTGATGAATGATTATCTTGAGAGTTTACCCTTAAAGATACTTAACCCCATAGACATTTTGATAGACTTGACGACACTCTTTAAAAGAGTTGTTTGATTAAAATGAAGTCTAGCGGTAATTGTGATGCATGCCAAAGCTAACCTTATGGATCAAACTGTGATACTATTTAAAGAGTTCTATGTTTCTCATGCACACCTTTGGTTGCCAACAACTACGCGAGCCTATGAATGATGTATGGTACAACCTCTGATTTTGGCTATGAGTTGATGGCATAGGTGGCATAAATGTCACCATAATGGGCAAAACTATTGGTACTATCAAAGGTTGTGTGAACCATTCAAAAGAATCATTCAATTATCCTTGAAAGAAGAAAGAAAAAAATGAAGATCCGCATAACAAGTCCTTGGCATGGTCTCAGTACTTCTTTATGAATTTTCTTGAAAGGAAATGATTAGAATAGAAGTGTTTTGATAGCCTTGATTTTCTAATGTGGGTGTCAATAAGACACTTCACTGTTATGCTACTTAGGATAGGAACTCTCTTACTCAATTTTGCTATTATACCATCCTAGTGTTCCTTGGCAAGCTGAGAGTTAACTAGAAGAATTGGATTGATTGTTACACTTCTAGTTATTTATACTTATATTAAGCTCTACTTTGATTGAATTGATTTTCCAAAGCTTGTATAGTACTCTTGTCATCTCTCTAACTTTGATGATTCTTTCAAATGGATGAAGTGTTGGACGCATATGACTGCCAACCGTATGTGAATCTATATTCTCGTTGTTTCAAGTTTAAATGTCGAATTCCTTATAGTTCTTTTGTTTCTTGTTGCTCGAGGGCGATCAAGGTTTGAGCTTTGGGGAGGTTGATGGCTCCAAAAATAGCCATATTTTTCTGTGTTTAAACATTGTTTTTAGTCGAGCAATTCACAAGAAACTCTCTAGCCTTTCCACTAATGACTAATAATTGCAAATATATGCAAATCATTGCTTTGATTTGTCTTGTGCAGGAAATCATGCTTTTTAATGTGAAATCAAGAGTCATAATGAAGAATTTTAGGAAGTCCACACGACCAAGTAATTTTGGAGCTATTGCCAGGCGTCTACAACCATAATGACCACTCGTACAAGCAGTATCCTCCCGAACCGTCCGCCCGTACCATGTGGCGGCGGCTTCGTCTCGTCAAACCCTACAACTTTCGTGAAGATGCCTATATATTTTGGAGCCTCAACCGCCATGCAGAAGGTCACCATTCTCAGATTGCATCACAACACCACTAAATAATATCCACACCATAGTTCATCCCTTCCATCTTCCACCCCCTCAACTAGCCATAGCCATTACTTTGTACTTGAGATCTCCTTATGATTTGACGACCATTGTAAGAATATTTTATTTCAATCTAAGTATTTTGCACAATGTTTTCTATCCTTGATCTTATTATCATGAGTGAGTAGTCCTCACGGGCTGCGGGTTGGCGAGAAACATCGCAGCGATTATATACATCTAATCTATGGGAGTATTGTGTATTGTTTGAAAGAGGGATTTGTACCTTTTGTTTCTTTGTCTCTTTCCTTGGTCTTTGGATTTTTAGGTACCAAATATCTTCGAGATAGATAAAGTCTTGAGGTGAGATACTTGGCTAGCGACGATCTCATAGGAAACCCAATGACAAAGGGCGGTACTGTCTTTGCATAGCTACCCATTCGGGATCACAGCAACATCACCTCTTAAGGATTTGATTTGTGTTTTGCACTTAATAACTATTTGTAGCCTGGTACTTCATGGTGCACTTGGTTGGATCAAAAGACTATTGCTATGCCTGCTTCTCACAGGGGCTCTAGTATATTAGGATGTGTTGCCTACAAGATATTATCTCTATTAAAACATTACACATGACTATGCTTAGTATTATCTTTTATCCCATATGATGTGCAGCTGCAGGTAGATCTTCAACCCTAGCCTATCTCCATCCATTGAATCAACCCATGATAAAAGTAAACTAGATTGGTCTGATAAACGAAGGTAAAACAAAAAAACAAAGTCTTACAGCCGTGTCCTTTTTAAATTCCTTTTAGCGTTGTTTCCCAAGGTTCGGTTAAACCTAGGTCTACTAGGGAAAAGACTATTATACTAAATTTGTGAATCCAGATCGAAGGTATCACCCGTCTCGATCAAAAAATTGTAAAGTTGGCTCGGGCCGCTAATCATGTTATCCCACCAAGATAAAAATTGTGACAATTGGGTAGGAAAAACAAGATCAATAATTCTGAAAATTATGCGACGCGTAGGTTGAGGCAGGTCTACCCCAACAAGAACTACACATGGGAGAGGAAGGAAAAGATGAAGAAGTAGAACAAGAAGGACCCGAACAAGATATGCAGCCACCAAACTACTACACCAGCTATGAAGATATTTATGCTCTTGAAGGAAATATCCAAAACATGAACTAACTCTCCATTAACCTTCGAGATGCTATTGCCAACCTCGCCACCCAGTTCCATGATTGGAGCAGCCAGTTGAACATGGGAGATTATCCACCACCACCACAATGAGAAACAAAAGGGCTTGCAAAAGCCTGAGCTTGGGGATGTGTTCCCCGATAATTTTATTTGTGTAATAATGAGGTTGTACTCTAGATCCTTGTGAGCTTTGAAACACTCGTGTTGGTTTGTTCCAACACTTCACTTTTCTTTCTTTTTTGTTTGCTTTCGTTTTTCGTTTGCTTTTTTTGTTTGTTTTTCTTTTCTTAGTTCCTTGCTAGGTCGCAAATCTTTTCTATTCTCTAATCCCTATCCTCAAAAATACAAAAAGATTTTTCCCTTTTTCCTTTTTTGTGAAAGTGGATTCACACTTTGCTTCTTTGCTTTAATTTTATTATGGGAATGATTTCACTTGAGTTTCGAAGGAACACATCCCTATAAGGAAGATGATTATGAAGAAGTTCATGAGAGGTATGTCCTATGTCTCCCACTTTTTAAGTTTGAGTTGTTTATTTTAGTTGGTTAATTTGCTAAGATTCCATGCTAGTGGGAGTAATTCAAAATAGTTAGAGTAAAGCTTTGTATTGGTCTGCATGATTAGTTGTGGAAACTTTTGCTCTAGTTCTTTTAGCTAACCGAGTCTTGCCCTAGAAATAATATTGCCAAACAAGTACAACAAGAAAAAGTCTAAAATTTATGACTTGTTTGATGAATGATTGTCTTGAGAGTTTACCCTTAAAGATACTTAACCCCATAGACATTTTGATAGACTTGACGACACTCTTTAAAAGAGTTGTTTGATTAAAATGAAGTCTAGCGGTAATTGTGATGCATGCCAAAGCTAACCTTATGGATCAAACTGTGATACTATTTAAAGAGTTCTATTTTTTTCATGCACACCTTTGGTTGCAAACAACTCTGTAGACCTATAAATGATCTATGGTACAACCTATGATTTCGGCTATGAGTTGATGGCATATGTGGCATAAATGTCATCGTAATGGGCAAAAGTATTGGTACTATCAAAGGTTGTGCAAACCATTCAAAAGAATCATTCAATGATCCTTGAAAGAAGAAATAAAAAAAATGAAGATCCACATAACAAGTCCTTGGCATGGTCTCAGTACTTCTTTATGAATTTTCTTGAAAGGCAATGATTGGAATAGAAGTGTTTTGCTAGCCTTGATTTGCTGATGTGGGTGTCAATAAGACACTTCAATGTTATGCTACTTAGGACATGAACACTCTTACTCAATTTTGCTATTATACCATCCTAGTGTTCCTTGGCAAGATGAGAGTTAACTAGAAGAATTGGATTGATTGTTACACTTCTAGTTATTTATACTTATATTAAACTCTACTTTGATTGACTTGATTTGCCGAATCTTGTATAGTACTCTTGTCATCTCTCTAACTTTTATGAGCCTTTCAAATGGATGAAGTGTTGGACGCATATGACTGCCAACTATAAGTGAATTCATATTCTTGTTGTTTCAAGTTTATACGCCGAATTCCTTATAGTTCTTTTGTTTCTTGTTGCTCGAGGGCGATCAAAGTTTGAGCTTTGGGGAGGTTGATGGCTGATTGCTCTGAAATATAGCCATCTACGTCCACATTTAAACTGGATATTATTCATATTTTTGATGAAATATCTCTCTGACCCTGCCACTAATGCCTAATATTCAAAGGGGTATGCAGTCCTTTATTTTTATATTTTTCCTGCAAAGATAATGTTGTTTGAAGATGGGAATCACTACATTAAAGTCAAAGATACAAGATTTCCAACAACAAGAAGAAACTAGGAGCCGTGAAGCGGAGGTAGACGCTTTAACGACCAACTATATGACCGGAGCAAAATTCTGGCCGTATAGCTCCGGTTGTATAGTTGGTGCCGCCACCGTTGGGTTAGACAGAACAACTTTCATGAAGGGACCCCTATATAAAGAAGCCTCAGGCAACGAGAAAACAAGCCCCCAATGACCAGACACTTCTAACCTCGCCTGCCACAGATCATCAGCCACCTCCAGATCTCAAAACCCTTCTCCATCTCCATAGCCATATTCCACCACTTGTAATAGTAGATATCTTCTTCGATTGGCAACATTGTAAGACTATTGCTATCAATCCTATGATTTTCAATACAATGTTTGTGATTGTTGATCTCATCTCTATGTGTGAGTAATTCTCCTTGGGCTAAGGGATTTGGTCTAGCCATGTAGCATTTGTCCATGTTATTTATCATAGATGGGATCATGTATTAGTTTGTATGACATGATGATTATTGTATCCTCTCTTGCCTCAATCTAAGGACTTGTTAGGTACCCAAAACCCCGAGGGTTGAGCCAGGTATAGGGAGTATGAGTAATGTTTGATCTGCAGGTTGGGAACCCCAGTGACAGAAGGGGTAGTATGGCTGTATGTAAGGGATTTACTTGGGAATAATGGTGACATCACTATGCATATCATTAGTTCTCTTTCTTCTATGGATGAGACTAGTAGGTTATTGGTATAAGCAGTTGCGAAGGCAATAGCAATTATGGATGCACTGCCCACATACAATTTATATTGCTCTAACTATTACATGCATACTTTATCTTTATCTTTCATTCCCATCAGATGTTTTGCACAGCTATAGGTGAAACTGAATGCCCTATTCCCTCTCTCTCCATCATCGACAACAAAAAGACGCAAACTATTGGTACGGTGAAAACACAAAAGGAATTCTAAAACTCCTGAAGGTCCATTAAAGTAACTTCACTGCACATTCGCTTCCCGAGGATTCGAGAACCTAGGTATACTAGGGAAAAAATAAGCTATAATACATTCGTAATCCGGATCGAAGGTATCAACCCTTTTTATGGCACCGTTGCTAGGGAAGCAATAGCTACCCTGGTGAGGTTATTAGGAACCTTGCTAGTTTTAATTCTTGTTTTTAATTTTGTTAGTTTGCTTTCAGTATTTATTTGATAAACCAAAAAAAATAGTTAGTATTTAAAGTCTTCCTTTTACTATTATAGTTCTTTGCTTAAGAAAACCCAAAAACATAGGAAATATGGCTGAAAAGAAGCTTGGGGAGTTTTCTACTCCCAAGAATGATTATTTGCGCACTCCTATTACTCAGCCAGCAATTGCTGCTAAAGACTATGAAATTAAGCCCCATTATTTAAGTTTGGTTCAACAGAATCAATTTGGAGGCTCTGTTGTTGAAGACGCAGGTATGCACTTGAATACTTTCACTGAAATATGTGATATGATGCGTATAAAAGACATTGACCATGATGCAGTCAAATTGCATCTATTTCCTTTCTCTCTTAGAGGAACAGCAAAAGAATGGTTGCTATCTTTGCCTAAAAATACTATTACATCATGGGTGGGATGTACTTCTTTATTTACGACTAAATTTTTTCCACCTGCAAAGACTATGCAACTCAGATCTAATATTACTGGTTTTAGACAGGAAGAGCATGAGCCACTAGCGCTTGCATGGGAGAGGATGAAAGAATGCATGAGAAACTGTCCTAGTCATGGGATGGAAGATTGGTTAATTCTCCATTTATTTTATAATGCTCTTAACCCTATGTCTAAGTCTATGCTTGATACTGCAGTTGGAGGAACATTTATGGATAAACATATTACCGAAGCAAAGCAGCTGCTAGACAATATGCAAGACAACGTTCCCAATGGCATGTGGATAGATCGAACACGAAGAAGGTGAACTCTATCTCACCACAAGAAAATGAAGAACTCAATGCTAAGTTGGATGAGCTCATACTAGCCGTGAAAGGTAAGGAACCCAGGTAAGAGCTATCCCTGAAACAAATATTGAAGAAATAGACTTCATAGCTCGTAATGATTATAACCCTACTTGGAAGAAGAATTATAATCCTAATTTTCAAAAACACTATTCTAGTCCTGCAGGTAATCCTAATAATAATATGGGAACTAGTAATGGTAGTCTCCAAGAAACATTTAAGTCTCCTAGACTCACAAAATGAGCAAAACAATATCCTTGTTAAAATAATGGAGAACCATGATGCTATGCTTGGTAAATTGTCTAACCAAGTCGTTAGTTTGAGAAATGATTTGCAGGCCCTCCAAGAAAGGACGAAGATTGTTGAGGCATAGCTAGATAAGATAACTGAGAGTCAAACTCTCATTCTAGCTAAATTTGCAGGTAAAGCTGAGCCCAACCCTGTTGAAGAACTCAAAATGATGAGGATCCAAAGGGAGGAGCCTAAAGAGCTTGATTATAGTAATGCCCCTTCACCAAGCTACACCATCGAAGACCTCGTAAAGAGCATCAACATCAAAATTCCGGTGAGTGAAGGTAACGATGAAGCCATGTATCAACACTTTGTTGATCAAGTAGCGATTAGGTACGCGAGCTTGAATAGGAATACAAGAAAATCGCTGAAAAGTTACCTATTAAACTAGATGATATATTTGAGCCCACGATTAAAATTAAGATTGGGACTAATGAGATAGCTGCACTTTGTGATCTAGCTGCAAGCGTCTCAACAATCCCAAAGAGTCTTTTTAACAAGCTAAACCTTGGCTCTTTCGAAATCAATTAACTAAAACTACATCTTACAGATTCCACTTATAAACAAGTTGTAGGAATTAAGGAGAACACTTTAGTTTATATTAAAGGTTGTCCTGCTCTAATTAACTTTGTTATTTTTGACATGCCTGAAGATACTATTGCTCCTATCATACTAGGTAATCCTTTCTTGAGAACTATAAAGGCTTTAATTAACCTCCATGAAGGGAACATGAAGCTGCAATTGCCTTCACGGGGTCCTTTTGTTATCCATTTCCCTGGGAAAAAGAAAGCCAAATATGATGAGAAGGAGGTCATCACCTTGAAGGCCAACTATTTTGAGTGGGTGTTCCACTCATCTGGCCCAAGTGAGTAACGTCAAGGTCAAGCTATTAACCGTAAAAGAGCGCTCCATGGGAGGCAACTCATGTTAAATAAAGGTTTGAGTTAAGTTTTAAGTTTTAGTTTAAGTTTATGTTTAATAAAGAGTGCTAGAAAACTCCAATTGAGGAGAAGAAGTTTGGTAGTACTAAAAATCCTGCTTTATTCATGCTGTTGTTGGTCGACAATATTTACTGTTAGTTGTCTATCATAACAAGGTATATCACTAAGTTACAGGAAAAGAAATATTTTTTTCGAAGAAACATAATGTTTTTTATGCATACAGAAGGTTTAACGACCACCTATACGGTGGGAATAAAAATTCCGGCCATATAGTTCCGGTCGTATAGATATCTTTGCCATAGAATTTTTTCTTTCATATGTACTGAGATTTTAACGGCCAACTATACGGCGGGAATAAAAATTTCGGCTGTATAGCTCCGGTCGTATAGATATCGGTACCTCCGTACAAATTCCTTTCTAATGTACTGAGAGTTTAACGACCAACTATACGGCGGGAATAAAAATTCCGGCCGCATAGTTCCGGTCGTATAGATATCTATGCATTTGTATATTTTCTTTCCCAGGGATAGACAGTTTCACGACCAACTATATGGCGGGAACATTTTGGTTTGGCCGTATAGTTGCGCCTATATAGCTGCGCCGCCAGGAGGAAACCCTAAAAATTGACAGAAGGCCAACAATACGGCGGGAACGCATTGTTCCTACCCGTATAGTTCTTGCGCTCAGATAGTTATGCTCGACCACAAAATCGCACGGGAAGGTACCTCCAACTCCAAAACTTTAATCCTTTTTCTCTCTTCTACCTCCAACCTCTAGAGATCTTCATCTCTACTCAATTTTGTTCAATTTCCTCGCATGCAAGTGATCTAAGGTATGTTTCTCCTCCGATCCTCCAATTACTTTTTGCAAATTCATCTTTGATCTATTGTCATTATCAATCTAGGTTGAGACATACTATGAACCAATTGCCATGATTTTCTTGCCAAGATTATTATCTTGAGGAGATTCTTTAGTGTGCTATAATGAGGAACATGTTATACTTACTGTTGTTGGATCAAAAAGTTTTATTTTTGTCTTTCTTCAATGTTTTAGATGATGAACACAAGGAGCCAAACGCGTGCTTGTGCCACCACTAGCGCTTCTCAGGCTGTCGCTCAAGAATGCATGGGGATACGGTTCAGGGATGAGCCCCAACGTGATCGCTTCAACAAGATCAAGAACCGCAAAGTGAAGGCCACCAAGTGGGCTTGCCCCATTATATTGAACCAACTCGGTATTTCTGATGACTTCAATTTAATTTGCAATAGAGATGGCCTGCAAAACTTTGTGTACAATGATGTGCCTACTTATCACCACTTAACCATTGAATTCCTAAGTTCATTGCAAAGCACCGTTAAACAATGGCAAGGAGAGGACTGATGGCTCAAAATATATTTGAGCTCGTTGGGAACCCCAAGAGGAAGGTATGATGAGCACAACAGCAAGTTTTCCCTCAGTTATGAAACCAAGGTTATCAAACCGGTAGGATCAAGGAAACGGCTCCAAGGTGTTGTTTCCAACTTGGAATCCTGCACAACACAACCACATAACTTTGCCCCAACTTATAGTGAGGTTGTCAATCTCACCTGTTTTGCTAAAAACAAAGGATTAAACGTATTGTGTGGAAGATAGTAATTTCTTGTAGAAAGTAAACAGTAAATAGTAAATAAATTGTGGATTGATGGTAAAAGAATGGACTGGGGTCCATAGTTCACTAGAGGTGATTCTCCTTAAGATAGATGACATGTTGGGTGAACAAATTACAGCAGGGCAATTGACAGACACCGAGAGATCATACATGCATATACTAATCATCTTGACTCCTACGAGATTTGATTGGGAATTACAACATTATACATAGATTGTAATCCAACTGCATCTATGACTAATAATCCACCTTCAGGTTATCATCCGAACCCCCTCCAGTATTAAGTTGCAACCAACAGATAATTGTATTAAGCAAAGTGTGTAAAGTAAACAATATGATTGCCCCATGGACAAAGGATTGTTGTTTTCTCCCTAGTAGCAACAACAATCTAGTACCTTAGAGATTCCTATCACTTCCCCAGATTACTAGAGGCATGAACCCACTATCGAGCATAAATACTCCCTCTTGGAGTTGCTAGCATCTACTTGGCTAAGATAGCTACTAACAACGGAAAGCATGCAAGATCACAAATAACATAGATATGATAGAATCAATAATCAATCTGAAATAGCATCTCAATATCCATCGGATCCCCGCAAACACAACATGTAAGATTACAAATAGATGATCTTGATCATGAACGGAGCTCACAAGATCTAAACATGGTAGCACAAAGGATAAGAACCAACCATCTAGCTACTACATGGACCCATAGTCCAGGGATGAACTACTCACGCATCACACCGGAGGCAGTCATGGTGATGACGAAGGCCTCTAGGATGATATCTCCCCTCCGGTAGGGTGCCGGGAAGAGCTTCATATCCCTCCCGATCTAGGGATGGAGATGGTGGCATCTACACACTCTTTCGTGGATTTTTGATCGGGTACTTAGGGTTTTCATCCCGGGAGGATTTTATAGGTGGAAGGGCAAGGTCGGTGGAGCACCAGGGGGGCCACACTTCGGTGGCGCCCCTTCAGTCGCACGGCCACTGTGTGTGGCGCCACTTCGTCTCCCCTCCGGACTTCGTGTTGCTTCGGGTAAAATATTGACTTTGGCTTTTGTCCGGTCCAATTTCGAGAATATTTCCTTACTAGCTTTTCTGAAACCAAAAATAGCAGAAAATAGGCAACTGGCACTGTGGCATGTTGTTAATAGGTTAGTTCCAGAAAATGTGTAAAAAATACTCCGAAGTGTGGACAAAACATAAGAAAGTAGATATAAAACAAGCATGGAACATCAAAAATTATAGATACGTTTACAACGTATCAAGGACACGATTTCTTTCCGACTTATGAATAACAACTACACTTTAAGATTAGATGAATGGTGTCCATGCTTTAATTTTCCAAACAATGATGTTAATGCCTTACACGCATCCTTTACTGACTTAGAACCTACCCCTGAACAATATTATAATGGAATGAGTTTCACTACTAGAGTGAGCAACGGGAAGAATATTCAACATCATATAATTCGCTATTTGTTCTATGTTATTGTTAACACCTTCCAGGCATGTAATGAGTTCACAAGACTCAATGAGGATGACATCTTAGTCCTCGCAAAGGCTGCTTACATCAACTGCGGCTTGTCACTCAACTTGGGCGCCATCCTTGTGCGCTACTTGGAGCACCAAGCCTCCCAAAGCCAAGGACCAACCACAGGTGGAGACGTCATCACCATGCTTTCCACTGCCATAGGCATCGACCTAGGTGAGCTGCAACCCGTGCTAGGTGAGCGATGTGTTGGTTTCTCAACTTTGAAAGCTTGTGGAATGCTCACTAGGAGAGGTGGTGTTTATTACCTGCATATTGCTGGAGTTGGGCGTCTCTACCCTGCTCCTATGCCTAATGGTCTTTTCTCTATCGAGGAAGGACGTTTGCTATATGACTGGCAGGTTGAGCAACACCAACCCAAGGAGGAGATTCCGGAGGATGATGAGGACCAAGAGGAGGACAAAAAGTTCCTTATCAAGAGGAGCAGCCACAAACCCGGTTTGCTACATACCAAGACTTCCAAGGACTTTGAGGGACTGTGGAGAGGATGCATAGTCTCTCTTTGAACCTCCGAGAATCAACTAGTAACCTCTTAACTCAATTTGCGAACTGGAGTAATCACTTTTTCCCACCATCACAATGATTTGAAGGGCTTGCAAAAGCCTAAGCTTGGGGAAGTTTCCTCATGTATCTTTATTTGGCGTTCATTTGCTTTTATTTATTTCGAGGTTGTGTTTTTATTTGAGTTTATAAGAACTCGTGTTGGTTTCCCCAAAACTTTATTTTTTTAGGTCTTTCTATTTGCTTTCAAGATTTTCTAGCCGAGCTTTGCCGCTAATTTTCTATTCTTTAAATTCCCTCTCTTAAAAACAACAAAAATATTTCTCTATTTTTCCTTATTTCCCTCTTTCTTTTCTTTTTGCCTCGAGGTTCATATGTTTGCAGGAGAGTGATCGACTTCGAGTTTCCAAGAAACAAATAAAAAAGGAAGAGAGAAGTGGAACCAAACATGAGAGGTATGCCTTATGACTCCCCACTTTTGAAGTTTGAGAAACCCACGCTAGTTAGTAGTGAATGTTGAGATATTATATTGGTGGAGTGAGTCTTTGTACTATAGTAAGATTTTCGTTTGCATGGGTATTTAATTGGGTACATTTTGTTACAGCTCTCGTAATTAACCAAGTCTTGCCTAAATTTTTTCTAAACAATTGTAATAAGAAAAAGTCTCATAATTGAAGGCTTGGGTGTTGTAGTGCTTAGTCTTGAAGGTTTATTTCTAGAGACACTCAACACCACTGAAAATGTTGATTGACTTGATAGCTCTCTTCAAAAGGATTTGTTCGATTGAATTAATGTTTAGCGGTTTTTGTAAGTATGCCAAAGTTTGATTTGTTAATCATAAGAATGATATAGCTTTATGTGTGTCAAACTTCATGGGATGCCAACAACTCCGCTGGCCTACGCATGATCTTCATGGAGGAAACTCCTAGATTTCGGTTATGATTTGATTAAACACTTGTAGCAGCAATGCTATAGTGGGTAAGATTCTTGGCAATCCTGGGTAGCTGTAAGCATGATGGAATTACTCCTATGGTTGTTATGAGTAATCATTATGCAAAGGAACAAAAACCTTATTGATTCCACAAGTGTCCATCATAGCCGGATAAATTAATAAATTTTTTTGGCATGCTCTCAATTACTCAAGAACTAAAATTCTTGAAGGACAATGAATAGAAAAGTAGTGCTTGAAAAGTCTTGATTTATTGATGTGGGAGAATTGAGATACTCTAGTGTATATACTTTTCATGACAAATCTCACATTCTCAATTTACATGATTATACTTTATTGTTCAAAGGCAAGCCTATGAGTTGATTACGTGACATGGAAAAAAGTTTACTCATTTGAATCATCCATGTTAACAATACTTTTGTTGCACTATAAGGATGCATAAAACCCGTATGATATGCTTGCCATTACTCTATCTATGCTGATTTTTTTCAGATTTATGAAGTGGAGGAAACATGAGATTACCAATCATGAGTAAGATCACCATCTCATTATTTCAGTGTAAATGCTGAGTTCCTTTTTGATTTTGGTTTTCTTGCTCAGGGACGATCAAGTTTAAGCTTGGGGAGGTTGATGGCTCTGAAATATAGCCATCTACGTCCATATTTAAACTGGATATTATACATATTTTTGATGAAATGTCTCTCTAACCCTTCCACTAATGCCTAATATTCAAAGGGGTATGCAATCCTTTCTTTTTATATTTTTCCTGCGCAGATAATGTTGTTTGAATATGGGAATCACTACATTAAAGTCAAAGATACGAGATTTCCAACAACAAGAAGAAACCAGGAGTCGTGAAGCGGAGGCAGCCGCTTTAACGACCAACTATACGACCGGAGCAAAATTCCGGTCGTATAGTTGGCGCCGCCACCGTTAGTTCAAACAGAATAATTTTCGTGAAGGGACCCCTATATAAAGAAGCCTCGGGCGACGAGAAAACAAGCCCCCGATGACCAGACACTTCCGACCTCACCTGCCACAGATCATCAGCCGCCTCCAGATCTCAAAATCCTTCTCCATCTCCATAGCCATATTCCACCGCTTGTAATAGTAGATATCTTCTTCGACTAGCGACATTGTAAGACTATTGCTATTAATCCTATGATTTTCAATACAATGTTTGTGATTGTTGATCTCATCTCTATGTGTGGTAATTCTCCTTGGTCCAAGGGCTTTGGTCTAGCCATGTAGCGTTTGTGCATGTTATTTATCATAGATGGGATCATGTATTAGTTTGTATGACATGATGATTATTGTATTCTCTCTTGCCTCAATCTAAGGACTTGTCAGGTACCCAAGACCCCGATGGTTGAGCCAGGTATAGGGAGTATGAGTAATGACTGGTCTGCAGGTTGGGAACCCCGGTGACAGAAGGGGTAGTACGGCTATATGTGAGGGATTTACTTGGGATTAATGGTGACATCACTATGCATATCATTAGTTCTCTTTCTTCTATGGATGAGAATAGTAGGTTATTGCTATAAGCGGTTGCAGAGACAATAGCAATTATGGATGCACTGCCCACATATAATTTATCTTGCTCTAACAATTATATGCATACTTTATCTTTATCTTTTATTCCCATCAGATGTTTTGCATAGCTACAAGTGAAACTGAATGCCATAGTGTTGGAGTTATGCCCAAGAGGCAATAATAAAGTGGTTATTATTATATCTTTATGTTTATGATAAGTGTTTACATCCCATGCTATAATTGTATTAACCGGAAACATTAATACTTGTGTGTTTTGTAAACATAAAAGAGTCCCTAGTAAGCCTCTTGTTAAACTAGCTTGTTGATTAAATGATGATCATGGTTTCCTGATCATGGACATTGGATGTCATTAATAACAAGGTTATATCATTAGGAGAATGATGTGATGGACAGACACCCATAGTAAGCGTAGCATAAGATCAAGTCATTAAGTTCGTATTGCTGTAAGCTTTCAAATGCATAGTAACCTAATCCTTCGACCATGAGGTTATGTTAATCACCATCACCGGATGGGTACTTTGATGACATCAAACACCGCTCAGAATCGGGTGGTTATAAAGGTGTCATTGGGTATTCTGAAAGTATGTGTTGAAGCGCATGGACCAAGATTGGGATTTGTCCATCCATATGACGGATAGATATGCTCTGGGCCCTCTCGGTGGAATGTCATCTAGTTAGCTTGCAAGCATGTGACTAGGTCACAAGGGATGACATAACATGGAACAAGTAAAGAGTACTTATCAGTAACGAGGTAGAACTAGGTATGGAGATACCGACGATCAAACCTCGGATAAGTAGAATATCACGTGACAAAGGGAATTGGTTTCGTATGTTGAATGGTTCTATCGATCACAAAGTCATCGTTGAGTATGTGGGAGCTGTTATGGATCTCCAGATCCCTCTAATGGTTATTGATCAGAGATGTGTCTCCATCATGTCTACATGTTCACAAACCGTAGGGTGACACACTTAAGGTTCGAAGTTGTTTTAAGTAGATATGGAATGTGCGTTGGAGACCGAATGTTGTTCGGAGTCTCGGATTGGATCCGGGACATCACGAGGAGATCCGGAATGGTCCGGAGAATAAGATTCATATATTGGGGATCATTTTCTAAGTTAGGAAATGTTCCGGAGTGTTTGTATGGAGATTCTAGAAGGTTCCGGAATGTTCTGGAAGGTTCTAGAAGAGTTCTTGGTGTTTACTTGAAAACCAAGAAAGGGTCAAAGGAAACCTTGAGGGGCGAGACACGGATTCATGGGGGAGGAGGACTCCTCCCCCCTTCCCAACCCGCCGGCCATAGGAGGGGAGTCCTACTAGGACTCCCCCTCCCCAGGCGCGCCTCCCTCCTTTAAATAGAAGGGAGGGGGCGCCCCCTCCTAGCCCTCTCTCATAACAATCCCTAGTCGCCGCCTCTCTCCTCTTCCTTCGCTCTGCTCCGGCTTAGGCGAAGCCCTGCAGAATTCTCTCCTCCACCACCACCACCACACCGTCAGGCTGGGATTCGTGAGAAGATCTACTACCTCCGCTCATTTGGAACGGGAGAGGAAGGTCTGCCGACTCCACACGCAGGACCGATCGCAGAAGGCGCTTTAACGTATACCGAAAGGATCGTCCACACGATCTTGAGATTGGCAAGTGATCGACTACATCAACCCCGAGATCTAATCTCGTAACGCTTTCGGTTCTACGAGGGTTAGTACAGATCTATCTCGTTGCACATGTCTAATAGATTAGATCTTGGCTTTTATCTAGATTAGATCTGGGTTTTGTTTGTTCTTGCGGTAGAATTTTTTTGTTTTACATGCTACGAACCCATCACATAGGCCCTCTCTCTCCATCATCGACAACAACAGAAAGACACAAACTATTGGTCCGGTGAAAACACAAAAGGAATTCTAAAACTTCCGAAGGTCCATTAAAGTAACTTCACTGTGCATTCGCTTCCCAAGGATTCGATAACCTAGGTCTACTAGGGAAAAAGAAGCTATACTACATCCTTAATCCGGATTGAAGGTATCGATGGCTCCAAAAATAGCCATATTTTTCCACATTTAAACATTGTTTTTAGTCGAGCAATTCACAAGAAACTCTAGCCATTCCACTAATGAATAATAATTGCAAAGATATGCAAACCATTGATTTGATTTGTGTTGTGCAGGAAATCACGCTTTTTAATGCGAAATCAGGAGTCATAATGAAGATTTTGAGGAAGTCCACACGACCAAGTAATTCTGGAGCAATTGCCAAAGGCCTCAGTAATGACCCAACGGGCAGGCAAGATCTTCCCCGTCATCATTACCATGTGGCGGCAGCTTCGTCTCGTCAAACCCTATAACTTTTGTAAAGACGCCTATATATTTTGGGGCCCCAGCCACCATGCAGAAGGTCGCCATTCTCAGATTGCATCACAACACCACTGAAGAAGATCCACACCATAGTTTATCCCTTCCATCTTCCATCCCCTCAACTAGCCATAGCCATTACTTTGTACTTGAGATCTCCTTGTGATTAGGCGACCATTGTAAGAATATTTGATTTCAGTCTAAGTATTTTGCACAATATTTCTATCCTTGATCTTATTATTATGAGTGAGTAGTCCTCACGGGCTGCAGATTAGGGAGAAACCTCGCAGTGATTATATGCATCTAATCTATGGGAGTATTGTGTATTGTTTGAAAGAGGGATTTGTTCCTTTTGTTTCTTTGTCTCTTGCCTCGGTCTTTGGACTTGTAGGTACCCAATATCTCCGAGATAGATAAAGGCTTGAGGTGATATACTTGGCTAGCGGTGATATCATAGGAAACCTAGTGACAAAGGGCGGTACTGTCTTCTCTTAGCGACCCATTCGGGATCACAACAGCATCACCTCTTAAGGTTTTGATTTGTGTTTTGCACTTAATAACTGTTTGTAGCCCGGTACTTCGTGGTGCACTCGGTTGGACCAAAAGACTATTGATATGCCTGTTGCTCGTAGGGGCTCTAGTATATTAGGATGTGTTTCCTACAAGATATTATCTCTATTAAAACATTACACATGACTATGCTTACTATTATCTTTTATCCCATATGATGCATCTGCAGGTGGATATTCAACCCTAGCCTATCTTCAGCCATTGAATCAACCCACGATAAAAGTAAACTAGATTGGTCCGGTAAACGAAGGTAAAACAAAAAAACAAAGTCTTGTTGTCGTGTCCTTTTTAATTTCCTTTTAGCGTTGTTTCCAAAGGTTCGGTTAAACCTAGGTCTACTACGGAAAAATACTATTATACTACATTTGTGAATCCAGGTCAAAGGTATCACCGGTCTCGATCAAAAATTGTAAGTTGGCTCGGGCCGCTAATCATGCTATAACACCAAGATAAAAATTCTGACAATTGGGTAGCAAAAACAATATCAATAATTCTAGAATTATGCGATTCCTCTACCCGTACATGTGTCTATGCATAAACCGCTCTCATACCATTGTTGGGGAACGTGCCACACAAAACAAAAAATTCTAGCACATAACCTAGATCATATGCAAGGGGGAAGGTAACAGATCATACCCCCGAAGATCGATCTAGCGGAAGTTGTCGATGACAAGTTTGAACGAGCATCGATCTCTGCAACAAGGCTTAGAGAGTCATGAGGAGATGCATTATCCTAGTGACGGCTCCCACGAACATGCACTGATGAAGACGCCGGTGTTGAAGTAGTCGGTGTGTCGATTCCCGCAGCTAGTCGATTAGCTGCGATATGATTTCTCCTTTGTGAAGATCCACACAATCAAGTGCTCCAAGTGTATTACCTCCACTGGTATCCACACGTACAAGATCAGCGGCACCGCATCGAGGTGTGATCAAGCATGATCGAAGCAGAAACATGTCGATTAAGATCCAACAGTGCTTCCGCAGTCCCATCTAGATTGCATCTTAGAACTTGGACAAGGATCCGACGTCGTAGTATAAGAAGTATCTAGGGCATGCCGGCACTAGGGTTTAGCACCACACCATTGAGGTGGAGGAGAGAGGAGGGAGGCAGCGGCGAGCGCCTAGGGAAGTTGTGTGACGACTAGGGTTTTGGTCAGGTGCTATAGATTGGGAGGGAGCAACACCATGACTTGTACCCCTCTTTGGGGCGCCTGTTGCTTCACTTTTATGGGTTACAAGGCCCCTTGGGTAGTCCACATGGCAGCCCCCAAGTTTGAGCGAGTTCTGGTAGGATTAGGTCAATCCAAACCTATTCCAAGACCAATCTGAATTGAGGTAGGGGAAATTTCTTGCCCCTCAAGGCAACGTAGTTGCATCTATTATGGAACCTTCCGGACATCCTAAGATATCCTGGGTCACTCCAGTACCTTATGGAACTTTCCGAACCCTTCTGGTCCTTTCAAAACCTTCTATATATACCAGGAACCATTCTAGACACCCCCAAGACCATCACGGACACTTTTGGGATCATCCGGAACCTCTCGGAACCATTCCGAGACATTATCGGAACCCTTTTATCATATCATTAATGCTCAAAACTTATTTTAAACACTCTCGTCAATATTCCGGACACCTCCGATATATTCCGAGACACTCCGAACACCTTCGGAGTTACTTTTCTACTAAATATTTATTTGTACTCATATTCTAAATGTCATTGTAATATTAAGTGTGTGACCATGTGGGTTCGTATATATGCGGACATGTCCGGAACTCATTCTATACAATGATCATTATTAGTGCCTTGATGCACATAGTAACCCCTACACATAACACAGAGATATTTACCATGTGAACCTTTTGTATTTGTCTGATGCTTATCGTATTGTTTTTTTAATACTTTGCATTACACAAGGTGAAAACTAGGATATCCTAGTTACCCGGCATGTACTCTTGACTCATACCGTACTATCGATGTTTTTGGAATCAACAACTTGGTCACGTGTTTGTCCAGATGATGACGAATATCATAGTACATGAGTGGGCCCAAAGTGTATATATCCATCATCATGAGTAGCAATTCCTGTAATCACACCATATTAAGCATCGACATACTATCCAGTAAGAGTAAGAATCGACATTATAATTACTCTTATCCAGAACAACATTTGAAGAATCCCACCATGTCCGTATTGTACCCAATTCCATATGTGTCTTGCGGTCAAACGATCTTTTAGTAAAGGCAATACTTGTTTACGAGAAACCAGATAACAGTATTAAGGATGCGTTTCATGGTATATCATATTGACTCTATCCATTTTCATTGTTCTCCAACAACTACGATCTCATATATCACCGGCAACTCCACAACACATTGTCGTTTTGCCCATAGTCAGGAAATCGGAACTATCAATAATACATGAACTAGTCTTAGAGGCAGACTAGGGATATCTTAATGGTTTTTATAATTCCACACATTTATTAGAATTTTTCTCTAAATACTCATTATCTGGAACCAATACAATTATAATACGAAATAATAAACTCAATCATGAACATCAAATATATATATAATAATACAACTTATTATTGTTTCAAGGGAATATCTCCATCAATGGTCTTCTTCCTCCTCCCGCTGGCAACCTCTAGGCGTGTGTAACACCCCGTCCACTAGGCCCTGGGAGTGTCACTCCTGGTAGCTTAATAGGATATCTAGACTGGCCTCACAAACCAACACTAGTCTTTTCTACGCACTTTTTCCTCACTCGTGTGCACCCGGTACCCACTTCTCAGTCAGTCACCCATCCTAGAATTGCTCTAGGCCAAGCACGCTTAACCCTAGAGTTCTTTTCAGATGAGCTTCCAGAAAAAAAGATTGCAACTTGTGGATGTGGGTATCCTATCAATCCTATTAAGCCATGTGCTTAGATCTCACATACACCCACCCTTAAAATATCGATGCCCTCATCGATCAAGCACAGACCAGGAACGTCCCCTCTTGGCACGCGTTTGTGCGTATAGTGCCGGCACATGTGACATGCCGTGTCCACTTCGGCCACACGCGCCATGCTTCACATGTCCCGCCACTGACCCATACACACCCATTAACCACGAGGATCGATTCTGATACCACTTGTAACACCCCGTCCACTGGGCCCTGGGGGTGTCACTCGTGACAACTTAATAGAATCTCTAGACTGGCCCCACAGACCAACACTGGTATTTCTGCGCACTTTGTGTTTACTCGTGTGCACCCGGTACCTACTTCCCGATCAGTCACTCGTCCTAGAATTGTTCAAGGCCAAACACATTTAACCTCAGAGTTCTTTTCAGATGAGCTTTCGAAAAAGAAGTTACAACTTGTTGATATGGATATCCTATCAATTCTACTAAGCCATGTGCTTGGATCTCACAGCGTGGTCCACCGACCATCCGCGTGAATGTGGCAACTTGTACCGCTAAACAGGTGGTAAATAGCATTTGGGGTCGGTGTCCACGCTTCGAGCATCGTTAGTTCCTTAGGTGGGCTAACCTAGCACTTTGGGTGTCTTCGATTTTTCTTGTTTTGTGAATGTCTTGGAATATTCTAGTTCCTTTTTTCTCCGGTTTCACATGTTTTTTCTATTTCTCTTTTGATTTTTCTTTTTGAATTTCTTTGTTTTTCTCCTGTTTTTTAAATTTGAATGTTTTCAAGTACGATTTTTTAAAAAAAAAAGTGGACAATTTTTAAATTTGAATAGTTTTCAGATAAGAACAACTTTTAATTTGAATATTTTTAAGTTTAAATAATTTTTAAATATGAACATTTTTAAGACTATTTAATCTAAACATGTTTTTAATTTGAATAATTTTTAAAATCTGCAGCAATTTTAATTATGAAGGTTTCTAAAACTCGAACAATTTTTCAACCCTCATGGTTTTTAATTTTCATAAAAAAATCAGAAGTAAAAATCCAAAACTTCAAATACTAAAGAAGAGACGATGAACGAACATGACAAGAACTAGCGACCAACAAACTAGGTCGGCCCACCACACAGCTGCGGCTGCTTCATGCGTCGAACCGCGAGGCGATGTTAAGGGCATCAAATAGGGTCTCCTATGCTCGTGCGGAATGTTATATGCCGCCCGCTGGTGGCACGAGCACCTAGGGCCGCACATGGCGCACCTCTATTGGGCCGGCCTAGTTATTGTTAGTTTTTTTCCTTCTATTTTCCTTTTTCTTTTTATCTATTTTTTTCTGTTTCCTATTTATGCTTCCTTTTATTTTCTTTTTGTTTATTTTTAAAAAATCCATAATTTTCTTTTGAATTTTTTCATTATTTTTTAAAGAAAATAACATTTTTCTAAATTTTGTTTCATGGTTTTTGAAATTGGTTCATTTTTAAAAAATTGGGTTCATGATTTTTGAAATTTTGTTCATGTTTTTAATTTTTTTTCTTCATGGTTTTGGAATTTGGTTTATGATTTTTTGAAATTGGTTCATTTTTATCAAAATTGATTCATAATTTTTGAAATTTTGTTCATGTTTTTTAAAATTTTGTTCATGATATTTAATTTTTTTTCTTCATAATTTTGAAAAATTATTCATAATATTTAGAAAATCTTCACAAATATTTGAAAAAAATCACAGTTCTTAAATCATTATTGTTCAGACTTTAAATAAAACATAGAAAATGAAAAAATCAAAAATCTCATCAACTAGGCCCCCAGTTACGCGCTTACCGACGGGGCGCACGTTCTACTGCTTTGGAGGTGCTATTTCTCGCTGCTGCATGCAGTACGGTCGCTCCGCACACAACCCCTTCATCATGGGCCGCCTCAAATCGACCCAAACTAATAAGTATACTATGTTTAGCCTTTTGAATTTGAACAGTTTTCAAGTTTAAATAGTTTTAAAATTTGTAAAAAAATGCAGTTTTGAAATGTTAGAATTCGAAAACCGTTCATATTTAAAATTGTTCAAATTTCCAAAAGTGATCAAATTCAAAAATTGTTCAGATCTGAAAAGTGTTCATATTTTAAAAAAATTCGGAAAACACAGAAAAGCAAAAGAAACAGAAACATAAGAAAACCAGAAAATAAAAAGGAAAAAAGCAAAGAAAAAAAAAACAGAAAAAAATAAAACGTTAAATGGGCCGGCCCAACGCACGCCCGGCCTGAGCGGACCCTATAAACACATGCGCCGGGGAAATAAATCCTACGAGACCTGGTCTATTGATAGACCTACTCCTATGGCTGACATGTGTCTGTCTTTTCAGTTTTTTAGACTTTTTTCATCTGTTAATTAGTTTTTTTTCTGCCAGTTATGCATCAAGATGGGTCTATCCTGTAGTGAAAATAGACCAGGTCTCATAGGGCCATGCCTGTATATCTATCAAGGGACCGGTCTGAAAACGAACCAATCTCGGGCTAGCAGCTCGTCCAACTTTCAGTCCTATTGTCCTCTGCGCAGACCGTCCAACTTTCAGGCCTATGTTCTAAATTGCGGCCCAGCTCATGAGCGGCACGTGTGATCTCCCACGCGGGCATATAAAACCCATCCCCCGTCGTTTGTAGGGTTTCCCTCTCGCGCCGCCGGAACCAGACCAGTCGTCTCGGAGGGAGGAAGAAGCTGCAGAGGAGGACGAGAGGAATGGCGGACAAGAAGGGCGGAGCGCCGCGGAAGGAGGAGGTGGTCACCAGGGAGTACACCGTCAACCTCCACAAGCGCCTCCATGGCTGGTATGCTACCTCTCGCCCCCCTCCCCTCGCCACCCTCTCTCTTACTAATGCTCACTGCCTTGCGTTCTGTTCCCGCCGCAAGATCCGACGTCATTGATCTCGTACGCCGCCCTGCTCTATCTCTATCCATGTCATGCCCATCGCTAGTATTTTGATCTACGGTGACAGATCCTGCTTGCTTTCTTGTGCATATTAGTTTGCATAGATGATTGATCAGTTTCATGCCGCTCCGGCTGTATCAGTCATATACCTTCTCCTGTGATCTCTTTCTGATATACTCCTAGTTTAGATGTGAGCTGAGGGCTACAGCTAGTTGTGATCCAATTTGCTTTTACTAACTGTAGTAGGTCTTACTCTTGTCATCTCGTTTAGACATGCGATGACAGCTTCATACTAATAGAGCTGTACCATCACATTCCATTTGGAATTAGTATTACAGTCTATTTGTCATCCAGTTGCCGTAGCTTTTCAACCACTTTGTGTACCTACAACTAGTTAAAGAGCTTGTTTGTGCTACCCTAAGAAAGGTTTAACCACATAAGCTCGATACACTTCCTCGTTAGGTAAAATTTCTGACGGTTTTCGTGAAATTACTTCGGATGTGCAGGGAAACTAGTTTGATCAAAGTGTACTAAGCCTTGTTTGTACCTACCCCAGCTATACTGTTTTGATACACTCTATAATCCGATTCGATCCCTTCAAATAGACTTCAAATTTAACTGCAACCCCTTCCAGTATGTGGTGGGTGTGATAGGTTGTAACTCCCTATCTGATAATCCAAATGCCATGCTTGGAGTAGAGCTCTTAACAATGTGGTAAAACTGTGTATTCTGGTAAACATTCTTGGTATGGCTTTTGTTAGTTCAGTATCTACTTGGTATTGAACTTGACATTCTATAGTTTACCCCCTGTTCTTGCCCGACATAACATGATTCCAAGTTTTTACTATTCTATAAGGAACTGTTTATGTACCTGTCTTGGTAGTTACTGTGCTATGTTTTGGTTATACATATGTTTTCTTCCTAAGTATTCTCGAATGTTTAACAGTACATTCAAGAAGAAGGCACCCAATGCCATCAAAGAGCTGAGGAAGTTCGCACAGAAGGCTATGGGCACCTCAGACGTCAGGATTGACGTGAAGCTCAACAAGCACATCTGGAGCAGCGGTATCAGAAGCGTGCCCCGGAGGGTTCGCGTGAGGATTGCCCGCAGGAGGAATGACGAGGAGGATGCCAAGGAGGAGCTCTACTCTCTCGTCACCGTTGCCGAGGTGCCTGCTGAGGGTTTGAAGGGGCTGGGAACCAAGGTCGTCGATGATACCGATTAAACTCTCTCATTGTCGACATCGTTAGAATGAGTTGTTATTTTGCATTGCAACAGCATCCTTTTTGTATCCTGCAAAAGTTTTGGAGTATGGAACACAGCAAGCTATCTACTTTCCTTCATCTGAATTCTGAGAATTGGTTTGATGATGTTTATGCTGTCTTCATTATTGTCATTTGTGCGTCATGCTGATGTTATTGAATGTCCTCAATGTGGTTCGTATCATTAGGTGTAAGGTCGTTGAGTCTACTGATTAAACTCAGTTTGTTGACATCGTTAGGATGAATTGCTATTTTGCGTTGCAATATCATCGTTTTGTATTCCACACAAAATTTCGAGTATGGAACACCACAGCAATCTAATTTCCTTCATCTGAATGCTGAGGATTGGTTTGATGATGTTTGTGCTGTTTTCACTATTGTCATTTGTGCGTCATGCTGATGCTGTTGAATGTCCTCAGTGTGTTCATATCGCTAGGTATATGCAACACTTCTGTCGAACTGATGTTCACAAATTATTTACCAAAAAACTAGTTGGCGTGTGCCTAGGTACTACTGTACTGATAGAGCATATACGATTGATGAGTCTCTTGTATTCAGTGTTATGTTCACTTTAGTTTGCATGGCTTGGAAACATAATATCTGGTTTTATTCTCGTGTCTTTCTGAACCAGGCAGATTGAATATCACTACTATTATACTATAGCTTAAACTTAGCAAAAGCGAGCCATCTGAGACGCGGGCGCGTTTTCTGCCTGCGCGCGTGTTTGTGACCGTCTGATCTTCACTTTGAGTCATCTTAACCGTGCAGTTTCATGTATTGACCGAAGTCTTACTAGCTGGTCCCTCCTGTCCCTGCCCCCACCCCACCCCATCTCAATCATGTTCCCCTCCACCCGAGCTCCCGCCCATCCTTACCCCTCCTCTGTCTCCCCCAGCAACGTGTGTCACCCCCTCCGCTCACGAGCTCTCCCTCTCACTTCCGCCCCCTCCGCTCACGATAACCTCTTCTCCCATCATATCCTCCCATCTGGACCTAACGCGGCCCCTTGTGTGAAACCCTAGCATGGGTGAAGCAGCAGTTGTATGGACTTGAGATGGCGCTTCCGCGTCTGCTCCTCCTCGCCTCCGGCATACCACCGATGGCCAGGACTCCGCCCTGGTGCCCCTCCTCCCCCACCAGACCCTCTTTCCCGGGCAGCTCCGCCGCTAGGTACTTGTCCTCACCGGTCTCCTCTTCTTGGTCGCTCACCCCCGCAGCAAGGCGTCGCCCGGAGCTTGCAGGCGGCGCCTCCGATTCTTCCAACGCGCACTTTCCTTTCCCATGGCGGGTTCTGATCTCCTCCCATTCTCCAAAGGGCTGCCTCCTCCAGTCTGCGGCTGATTGGAGGCCACTTGCCGGGCATGCTACCACTGCATGAGGCCTATGCCGCTCCGCGTTTTGTGGGATGGTGAGGACTAGCTTCATGCATGGCGGGCAACTGGCGGGCGGTGTGTGCTGCTGCTCCACGCAAGGTAGGTGTGATGTCTTTTTTTATTGTCCTCTCTCTCAACAACCCTATTTTCTTTCAGAAGAAGCGGGAGCCATTTTGCTCTCTAATCAAGAAACAAAGCCAATTCGATGGAAAGGAAATCCTTGTTAGGGATGAAGGCTAAAACTAATATGACATCTATCAGGAAGCTCCGGGAACCCGATCGATCCGCGGTTCCCGTCTGGTCTGTCCTCCCTCCCATAGAACTACGGTCCTAGCGACCAATAGATCCCGCGTCGAATCCCCACCTCCATCACCCGCAAGAGAGCTCTGAAATTTCGCTCCCCACGTGTCGGCTGGAAGAGGAACGCAAGGGCGCCTGGTGCCTGCTCTCCCTGGCGTTCGATCTTCAATACATCGTGTTCTATGAGGTGAGGTTGTATGTTGTCGCATTGTGTTGCGCTATCTCTCTCTGTCCCATTCAATTCCTTATTGAGTATGAAGGAGACATGGCCCTGAGCAGGTAGGCAGTAGGGGATGCGGCGGCGGTGTTTTGTTGGGAAGGGCATGCCATACTTTGATCTGGAGGGTATCAACGAGCAATCTCATCAGGTTAGCCGATTTGATGCCTCCCCCTACTTATTTTTGTAAATCTTCTCAGTCGATCAACTCCTATAGATTTGTAAGGAACTATACTTAAGTTCGTATGGATATAGGTTTTAGCTTTCTGTACTAATGATAGATTGACGAATTGTCTCTTTGTGCAGATGGATTGATATTTCTTTCCACCATTTCAAGTCGACTTGTATTTTCCGGGACAAAGATATCACAAGGTATTTCTTCTATAATTGATTTTCTTTCTAATTTGCCGCGGAATTGCATTAACTTCTAATTTTCTGTGGTATCATGGTGTTTATGAATATGTGTTGAAGAACCTATGCTTTTATGGACCAGATGCATGCTTCTATATTGTTTTATATTTTTCTCTGGCGGGTAAAAATAGCAGAGAAAATAAATGAGCGAGATCGGTTGGGAAGTTTGATCCCCATTATAGTCTAATTACATTTTTCTCTATTGTAGGTTCTCCTCCTCAACTCTAGCGACGAGTTGCATCATCGCCTTCCCTTATCTCGCACGGCGAGGGTGATGAGTTTCACCAATGTTTGTCGTCTAAAGATGCCCATCGGCCGCTTCGCCTGAGGTGACCGGGCACTCTATCCCCATCGTCCTATTGTTCTTCTTAGACAGAGAAATCTGAAGTTGTAGATGTTCTTTCCATATCAATAACTGACTAATTTGTTTTCCTTTACTTCTCTCTTCCAAGTGCAAGTATTTAGAACAATGTGCACGTAAACAAGCGTTGGTTCAGAATATTGCTGTAGACAATGATTCAAATATTGTTTTTGTACAGGAGCCTAATGCTAAAGAATTTTGAAAGGTTGGTCATAGAAACTTCTAGAGCAACGGAAGAATGTCTAGAAATATTAGGGAGTTAGGCTGAGTTGAACCTTAATTCTGAAAATAAGGTTTGCTAGGTTGCATGTCTACGACACCTCTATGACTGAATTTATAATTCTCTTTGTTCTAGGTTCTCCTCCTCAACTCCAGCGACGAGCTGCATCACCACCTTATTTTCGCTCGCACATGAGGGTGATGAGATCCACCACTGACTGTCGTCTAAAGATGCCCATCAGCCACTTCATCTGAGGTGATCATGCGCTCTATCCCCATCATCCTATTGTTCTTCTTATACAGAGAAATCTTAAGCTATAGATGTTCCTTGCATATCAGTAACTGACTAATTTGTTTTCATTTGCTTCTCTCTTCTAAATGCAAGTATTCAGAACGATGTGCACTTAAACAAGTGTTGGTTTAGAATATCGAGGCAGACCATGATTCAAATATTGTTGTTGTACATGAGCCAAATGATAAAGAATTGTGGAAGGCTGGTCATAGGAACTTTTAGAGCAACGGAAGAATGTCTAGAAATATTAGGGAGTTAGGCTGAGTTAAACCTTAATTCTGAAAATAAGATTTGCTAGGTTGCATGTCTACAACACATCTCTAACCGAACTTATAATTTTCTTTGTTCTAGAGAAGCTGGAAAAAGCAAGTGTAGCCGTTGAGTTTGCATTTTAAGATTTGTACTTTGATTTTGCGTTCTGGAAGTACATGTGATGCCAAATAGAGCCACACATGTATGGCATTGATAGATTTTATTGTTTGCCTATGTATGTTTATAATGCAAATGGAACTGGATAATATCTCTCTCATGTGATATTCTATATCAAGGTGCACCACGATTTTTATCGGAGTAATTTGTGCTCCCGCTCCCAACATAGTCTGCATGAACCTTGATTTTGTTGTGACAATATATGTCTACTAGACACATAGTGTCTTCTTATGATGTATAATTCTCTTCATCCTTACACCTCTGAGCTATTTTAGGCTGAAGTTTTGCGGTTGTAGGGGGTGAATTATCTCCTCTCATTCATGGACATCAAGGTGGTATGTTGGTGCATAAGGTTCCATTTGTTTAGTGTTACTGTATTCGCCATAATATAATCACCTTATATGTTGTGATTGTAATTATATAAAGGGCTACGAACTTTGGAAAATATTGATGGTCTAATATATCAAGGCCATATTCTTTAAAATCTCATTATGACCCGCTTAGCATAGCTAATCCAAACAAATCGTAGGCATCAACGTAGAACAAACCGCCACCAAATGCATCGATTTAGACACGACATGCGATAATGGTGTGCAAACGGCGAGACGAAGCTCACATGTTCGTCTAGTACAGTAGTTATACAGTTATACGTGATTGCTACCAAGAATGGAAGTCGATGCAATTTTTCTGTACGCATATAGCCTAAATTGATCTTTAGAATAAGTCCATATGAACTGAAATCTACATGGATTTTCTATGCTAAAACTATCTGAAATTCTACTTTACCAAAAACTCAAATTGTTAGAAAAATTCCAAAAAAAAATTAAGTGTGCATCTCCACATTTTGTGTGCCCGTGAAAAGCTCTGGGAAAAACGTTATTTTTGTAAGATGTGCGAAAGACAGAAAATGTCTGGTGATAAGCTTTAGCACCGGATTTTTTTTCTTTTTTTATAGGGTCTACATAAAAATTCGATTTTTAGTGAAATGACCGTGTGCTCACCTAGAATGTGGAGACTTGTGTGTGGGTATATTTGTTTCAGATTTATTTGGAGAGAATTTCAGAACATTTTAATATTTCGGAATGCTTTTGAAATACATTTCAAATAAAAGCAGCATATGCCAAAAGTCCACTACAGTCCTCAAACATTTTTTTTCAGCACTATACTCTTTAAATCTGAGAGGCTTGTCTACCGACAGATTCGGGAGCCGATATTCTAAAATGCGAGTGCAGAGCACGACACCTACCGCTGCCACTGCTATTTTGTTCTCGCTGTACACAATCGGCGGAGTGCAACCTGACGCGGCGAATTTAGGGTGTGTTCGGTTCTGGAATTTGGAGAAACGGAATGGGTCCGTTCTGCACCTAGCACCCGTTCCTGTGTTCGGTTGGACGGAAGGAACGGAACTGAGCGGTTCCTCGAAACGGAATATACCCCGAAGATGCGGAACGCACCCGTCCGGCCGATTTGGTGGAATCTGGAGGAACGGGCAGGCTAATCACGCGCCGCCGCAGCTCCCTCCTATCTTTACCCCCCGACCCTAATCACGCCGGGCGAGGACCGGACTCGAAGGGGAAGGGCGGCGGCGGGCAGCACGCGACGACGGCCAGTACGCGAACGGCGTGGCGCGGCGATAACGCTGGCACGCAGCGGCGGCCGGGCACGCAGCAGCCGCGGCCGGGCAGGCGCGACAACGACCGGGCACGCTGCGGCGGCCGGGCACGCGGCGGCGGCGGCCGGGCACGCACGGCGGCGGCCAGGCACGCACGACGACGACGGACGGGCACACGCTAGTTAATTATGATTTAGGAAGAATATTTGTTTAGGCTCAAATTAACGGAATATTTAGCAGTGTTTTGGTTCTACGTTCTTTTTCGATTCCTCCAACCGAACAGAAAACAGAATCATTCCGTTCCTCGATTTTTTCCGAACCGAACACAGGGTCGAAACCGTTCCATGACGTCGGAACGGAACCATTCCGTTCCATCCCCTCTGGTTCTATAACCGAACACACCCTTAGGTCTGATCAACCAGCTGGGCGTCGGTGGCAGCATCTCCGTTTGCAACCCCGGCCCAGCAGAAGTATCGTCCAGCGACTACTGTCCACTCGTGCCAAAATAGAGTCTCACGTCAGGTCGCAGGACTCGCAGCTGCGCCACAGATAGTGTAAACATACAGTGAAATCATTCCTGAACCTGCAATCTGCATAGTAGACAGTTGACGGATATACGGCAGTTTAAGCGGCATAAAACTGCAGGTAGGGAGTCCCCTTCGTCGGCGGCCGTCCGAATCGTGGCGACGACGGCGACCGGTGTCGGTTGGGCCGTCACACTCGCATCGGCGTCGCATCCATTGATATGCTTAGACTAGTGGAAACAGCTCACACGAAAGTTGCCCTCAGTGGGTCATCAGATTCGTCGGTGGGCAGAAACAGTATACAACTGCTGACGAAATCACGCATCGGGCAAGCACCATAGACTAAATCTTCAAGCCTCAAGGGGCCATAGAACTTCGAGTAGTTCATTCATTTATGTTCTATATACTACAAAGAGAGAGATGACATGTATAGAGATGTGTACAAGATATCATAGCAGCTTTGTTTCGGGGGGTTTCACCTCACTAGGGGTTTTCCCAACCCTTTTTATGCAAGGCATAGCTATAGATAGGAGAGATTGCGGACTTTACACACAGGTTGGCCGAATCAGTGCCGCTCCTCTGACCACACCTCTCTTAGGAGGCTGTATCTCGCGTTCTCCATGGAAGGTCCTCTCTGGGCGCTGAAATGCGCGACACCGTTCGATGGCGAAGGTGGAGCGCTCTTGTCGAATAGGGATGCGAGGGGGCAGTCCAGGTCATCCAGATCGTCGTCGCTGGTGTACCCTCTCCTCTGCACCATAGAGGCCTTTCTGTCTAGCTTTGTGCTGCCGCCGGTCACCGACACTTTCTCAGCTACATCCATCGGGGAAGGGGCGTGGTATGCGATAGGAGCAGCGATGCAGGGGAATGCACTGACCGCATCTTTGCCGGAGCCACGCTCCAGCAGGCTCTGCATCATAATATCAAGTATAGTGTTAACTACCGTGATGCATATAGCACAAAGTGTTTGATATTTTTAGCACAAGATATAACCCCGCAAAGACTGAAAAAGTAAGTTAGTACCTCAGAATTCAGGTCCTCTAAAACTATGCTTGGAACAGGATCGGGGCAGAACTCATCAGGGGTAAAGTTGCACAGGATTCTTGTTACTAACGGGATACCGACAGAAGGGCAGATCTGATAGAGAGACCAAAAGCTTAGCCACAGCTGAATCCAACAGAAAACAGTACAATAGTTGATCAGGAGCCATGCGTGGAACACTGACCTCTTTCCTGATGGACTTCTCAAGAAGCATGTCTTTTGGGAGCATCAAGAGATCACTCAGTTCGTTAAGAAGTTGAAAAGATTTTGCTTTAGCTGCACCTCTTCTTTCATAGTTGTCATCTTCGTCCTCAGAGTCATCAGCATCTATGCCCAAGTTATCTGTCAACCATCTCGACCAGTTTCCGATCTGCATAGGCATTTGTTTCATATAAATTGATTGTTTGAGGTGCAATGACATCTCAGTAATGCATTCATAATATAGCTAACGCACAATAGTTTAATCTCCTACACAATCACCATCCTAACAAAAAACTTGCGCAAAAAATATGTAGGAGCATTATTTGGAATGTACTTGAAACATGGAAGGTGAATTAGGTACATACAGAGTTTTTCAGTTGTGCGCCTGATCCAAAGCTTAGCTCCCCAGCTGGAATTGGCAGGACTTTTGGGTCAACGATTGGATCAGATATAGGATCAGTTGGTATCTCACTAGCTGATTCACGAAGGATGGCATTAAACATTGCAACATCTAAACGGGCTACACATTGCTCCATCACCTGATGATAGCAGAATGCGTCAAATACATAAAGATATTAGCAATAAAGTAATATGCTTATTCTAAGGGTGTCAATTAATACCAGTTTTGTCAATACTGGCAAACATCCACACTCATGCCCACCAGCACGAAGGGGGCATATCCTGCTGAACGCGTCGTGAAATGCAGCCTTCCACAAGTTAACAGAAAAGTTGCCTTGCTGCTGATCACCCAAAGAAGGGCCTGACACTTTCCCAGCCTTTGGGGTTGATGAACCTTCTGCTGGGGTTTGCATGTGTGGAGTTAATGCCTGGAAAAGAAATATTCTTCAGAAAATCCACAATGTGGGGAAATGAGGCGTATTTAGAGATCAGTACGGCTGCAAGAGAATCACTGCAGAGTACTTCTTATAGGATTGCAAGCCCAGTTTGGAGCAAGACATGCTCTCAGTTAAGTTTCAACAAGATCATACGGTTATTACCTGCCACCACACAGTCTCGACAATCCGAGAAAACATCCAAGATTCAATCCTCTCTAATGCAGCCAAAAGTGTACTAGTTTCCTGCCAATCATCTGGTATCATCTGTATTACAGCATGTTTGGTTTGCTTCCCATTGGAGTTGTCTTTCCAAAGCATTGGCGTCGATTTCCCATCAAACCACTGTGCACTGCCATTTACGCTGTTAGTCGTCATGGTTGGAGTCAATTGATGTGATATTCCAAAAGTTTTTGAAATTATTTCCCTGAGGACAACTGTATTGGACAGCCAGAATGTTAACCTGCATCAAGCGTAGATTGTTAAAAGAAGAAACTTCATTCTTATACCACATGGTCGAGTAAAAAACTGTGATCAAGTATAGAATTATCCATATCCTACCTTGAAGCATCATTACTACAGGACTTTGCAACGAAAACAAGACCAGAAACAGTGTTTTTTGCTACTGAAGCTCTCTTATGTGGAGACCAGGCCTTGCATGCCTGAATGTACAGCCTAGAAAGACGCCGAGCCGGGGTATGCAACTTATGTGCTGAACTTCCATGCTCAGGCAATACAGCGTACAGAGAAACTTCTAATGCAGCAACTTCACGAAGTTCCTGCTCCAACTTCTCAAGTCTTGACTGTAGTTCCTCATTCCTTTGGAGTAGAACTGTTTTTTCATCATCAACTATCTTTTCTTCAATATCAGCAATTTCATCATCAGTACCAGTACTCTGATCGCAATGCGGAGCTTCATCCAACACATCAATCTCTTTGGCCTCTTCGTTGCATCTATCATCGGTGGTTCCAGCCTCGCTAACTATATCATCTGTTTCCTCAGACAGTTCTGATGGAGGACGAGAAGGGATTTTTACAATCTCTGGTCTTCTAACTTCAAGCGTTTTAGCAGCATTAACTGCCTTCCTTGGTTTCGGAGACCTGTTCTGAGCGTTGTTTGACGCTTTCTGTTGCAGCTTGTTTTGAACTGGACGACTGGTGCTGCTTTTGGCCATTCGGGGGCTATTTTCTTTGGTCTTCAAGAGCTTCTTTGGACCCGCTGAAACTCTCTTCACTCTATTATCTTCGTTACCATGAGCCTCAGCTTGTGATGAAACAGAAGCTCTGGCTGGCTCGTAATCTGATCCAACTCTCTTCTCATCTCGCACTTCCCCATTCTCTTTGGCACCCATTTCAGAATACCTCTAGTTTGTTAACCTGATACCTGGATAAAAAATATGTACAAATGGTTACATCTTTTTAGCCACTTTTGCTAGAAAAGCATGTCCAGATAAGAGTGAAAAGTGGGGGAAAATATCAATCTCAAAAGAAACTACATGACTCAATTATAAAGGAATTAAAGAAACAGGTCCGAAGACATGCTACACAAATTGGGTGCTGATAGTGGCCAGCAATACTAAGAACACATCCAAGACGTTTTGTCTAATCCTAAGAGATGAAATGGAGAAGGCGCAACTTTCTTTAAGTCAAATCACCATTCTCATTTCCGTATGATTACCCTTAGTACTTTGAAACTCTAGGATGTGATGTCAAAATCAAGGTACCGAAGGACACTACTGATGGTATTTCTTTAAAACTCTCGATGTTATAGTCTTATTATGTGATTGGCCAAGACGGACATGGTTGAGACCATGAATCTACGAAGGTACATAGGGCTTAGTATGAAACAACTGGTGCTCCACTTTGGAGATCCAAGATTAAACAAGTCCATAAAAAGGTTCAAGTGCTTGAATTGTAGATAAATTCAGCAGATTTACGCGTGTCCAAATCAAAATTGCTTCTTCCTGATACTAGGAACCACGGTAAAAATGTATTCACATACCAAAGTATAAAGTATAATTCATCTTTCTTTAAAGAAAAGCAAACTAAATTCCCGAGAAAACACCAAAAATAACCCGCTTAACTACTTTGCATCAAACGGCAAAGGAGACGAGATCCCAACAGACACTAATCGGCAAATCTTAACAATTGCCCAAAATTACCAATCATCACAAATAATAGCTAGCTAGTCAGGCGCAGGGCTTCCGATAGTTGCTACTCTCAGTTTTACCAAAGTGACATGGAAAAGGACATCTTAAATGAAGAAATCAGTACTACTCCTAGTTGTCTGGGCAAAATTCCTCCATCAATGCAGATGGTAAATGATTACCAACCAAACCAAACAGCGAAACAAACCGCTCCGGAATTCCGAGCATTCAAGCCTGCAACCAACTTGCTCGTATCACAACGAAAGCTGGACAGGGAAAAGGCAAGCAAGAATTCAGCAGCAAACCCGAACTCGTGAAATGCGGATCACGAGCTACCACCACGAATCTACGCACCCAGTGCTCAACTCATCGGGAGAACCAGAGTACAATCGCGAGAAAACGAATCAATGCCGCTCTCGTCAATCAGAGATGGCCGCCGCAAACCGGGCGATGGGATTCCCCGAGCAGAACCAACTCCCAGAAGTCAATAATCTAGAGCGAGGAATAAACTAATAAAGTTCAAATCCAGCACAGACTGTTCAAATCAGGAGCCACGCGGCTCACGAATCCGCCCGGAGATCCGGTGGAGGCCTCGCGGAGCAAGGTTTCAGGCTCGGGCGAGCACGGAGGTTGAATGGAGGAGAAAATCGGTGCTCACCAACTCTAGCGCGGCCGCAGTCCGCGACCACCCGGCGTGGCGTCTCGCTGGGAGCCGCGCGGCTCAATGCGGGGAGCTAGTAGTGTGGGAGAGGGCTTCTCCGCAGCTTCTGTTTTGCTCGCGGTGGATTCTCGCGTGTGGCACCGCGCGCGGCCGTCGGCGCGAGAGGCGACGCACGCCACGCTCGTGGGTGAACTGGCGCTGGGAACCGGCGTGGGCGGAGTGGTGGGCTGAAGTGGTCGCCCTGGAGACAGAGGGAGGGTCGTGTGGTGGGGGGGGAGGACTCGCTGTTTATATCGGCCGTTCAGTGTATTCTCTTTGCTTTTCCACTTGAAGACACGGCCGGATACGCTCACCGCTTGGTGAGGGTAGCAACCGGCAAATGGGTTCCTCTCTTTTCATTTTTTTTATTAATTTTCGTATATCTCCCGTGGTTGTTTTCGTAGTGGTATAAAATGAGGGTTAGAATTCATTAAGAAAATAAATAGTTTGCAATTCAAATATACTTATAAGTTTTTTTCTTATAAGTTTTAGATATAACTAAATTTGAGTTCATACCATTTTTTCGATGTTCGAGTGCAACGATCCTAATGAAGTAAGCACTCAAAAGAATTCGTGAGTTTTTTTTGCAACATCTAAAATCATCTAGGAGTACTAAACAATAACATCACCTCTCACACAAAAAATATCTCCCATACAGAAGACACAAGAGGACTCAAATATGTAATTTGATGTTCAGTAAGCTGAGTATAATCACCGACCTGTCATCTAACTGTAACTACAAGTCACCGCATGCGGCTCACTACCGGCGGTAATGCCAGTTCTCATTGTGAATATGTTTTGTCTTAATAAGACATACAAGCCTCAAACCTGTGATTTGATCTCCGATAGTCTAGGGTTACAACTACCCTCTTAACCACCAAACCACATGTGAGTTCTCTGACTCAACAATTTTGGCATGGTAGTGATTTTGTGAATTTATCTCACTCAATAAATCTTGACATATTAATTATGTAAAAAAAATGGACTCAGAAAATCTTGCATATTAATTATGTGAGTTGTGATGTGATAAATATCTTAAAGCTTTTTTTCTTCATATGGAGCTCTTTTTTATTAAATACATGTGGGCTCAGTTATTTTTTAAGATGTATTTATAATAAAAGGTTGTGAGATTGTATTTTTTGATATCGGTTGTTGTGCTCTCTTCATTTAGAAAGGAACAAAAAATGAGTTAAAACTTTCGATAAAACTAAAAAGATGGTGCATATATGTTAGAATGATTCATGTGCCGGTATTTTATTTTATTTTAGAAAAAATGATCGACTTATAGTCTCAGTCAAAAAAATGCGGGAACTACAATACATTTTCAGCATTTGAAAAGGTGGCTGAGTTTTGCTATATTCACATCTCGCAAATGAACCGTGGTTTTCATAAAAAAAAAATGAAATTCGGAAACAAACCCGAGTCATTTGCATGTGAGATTTTATTTATTTATTTATTGGATGAATGCAAAAATAATTAAAACGCCGATCATCACCCTTTTATTAATTATTGGTTTGAGGTGGGCCATGAACTAGTTTAGAACTTCTCTTTCCCTTTCATGATCATCACCCTTTTATATGTTCCCCTATCCCTTTATTCTGCACTAAATATGTATTTAGTGCATCTACGCGAGTCTAGCAAGATACTACTAGTATTATATGCACCGGCGGAAGGACATTGTCTTCCGAAACGTGCTCACCAAATTCACCTACGAGTCTACGACGATCCACTTACATGCTCACGGACGCACATTTGTGCACAGCGCATTCGGTACGGCGTTGACAAGGTCTCACAATATACTAGTACGTACTCCTACATCGATCCTTGTGGAGTCGCGACGTACATTTGCCGGCAAGTACAGTTTCCTATGATGAAATACAACTACAACCTATACGGTCCTGCCGGGTGGTTTCGCCACTCGGCGACGCTGTGCATCGTTCGTTCCCTCCATGTTCCATGTTACCCATGTCCGTCCGTGCACCTTTCCCTCGGCACCCAAATAAAGAGCAAATCTGCCGTCTCAGTTAATTATTCCCACCAAAAAAAAGGCAGGACATATTCGATCTTCACACTCGCACAGAGAAGAAGAAGAAGAAAAAAAAATCAAGCAGACGGCGTGAGAAAGGAAAGCCTTTTCCGATTTCAGAATCTTTTATATACTGTAGTAGGGAGGTGTCCGGCTCGGCGCGACGCGCAGAAGCTGTCGGTGGCCGCCGACCGACCGTCCGTCTCCGCTCACCGCCGCGTATCGTAGAACTTTGGCGTATGCTACAGCTACAAACGGGCCGGGACGCGATTACGCTTTCGCCACTTCCACTGATAAACCGGTGCACTGAAGCGGCACGCAAATGGACCCACGAACGCACACCATGGCCTGCTGACTCGTACGAGAGCAGCTCTGCAGATCCATAAATAAATAGACTGAAAACGTTATTTATGGTTTTAAAAGAACTGGCGCGGAATGTAGATCACGTAACATCCCCGACCCCTCTCGCCCCCCCAGGGCGACGGGGTCGTCCCCATCGACCTCCCCGCTAGGCCTCCCCCCTCTCCACCTCTCCTCATCGCCGCCGCCGCTGGCCGCCCGCCCCGGTGGCGGAGGCGGGCGGAGGCCGGCGGAGGACGACGCGCGGCGCAGCTCTTGGCGGCGGCGGCAGCGCGTGCGGTGGCAAAGGATTCGGCCGGGTTTCCTTGGCCCAGATCTGGGCCCTTAGGGCTCCATCTGGGCCGGGGCGGGCCGGTTTGCCCTCCTCCACGCTTGCTCTGCGGATGGTGGCGTTGTAGGTTTGTGTAGGTCCAACGGTGTCCGCGTTCGGCCTGTTGCAGACGGGCTTTGCGGGCCCTTCTGGGCCTGGCCGGACTCTCGTGGGACAGGTGTGCCCCTGCGGGGGCTTTACGGGTCCGTTGGACCCGGCCGGACCTAACAGGGACTAGTTTGCCCGTAGTCGCGTCCGATCGACTACCGTCCTTGGCGGTGGAGGTAGTTCCCTCCCGCATGGACGCGACTCTGTTGGCCCTGCCTCGAACTACGTGTGCCTCATCTTGTAGACCTCGCGTCGGTAATCTCGGTGAGACGATGATGGTGGAGTCGGGACTGGCGTGGCGCGTGCTCGTGGGCGGCAAGTTTGGTGGTGGCGAGGCCTCGCCCTCGCGGGTCTACTGTGCAACGGCTCGTCCGAGGCTTGAGGATAGGGTCTTCGGGAGAAATCCTTGTCGGCGTGACCGACACCGACGCGGTGCCGCCTGTGGGTGGCACTTACCTTCCTAAAGGGCGTCGTGGCTACCCTTCCACTTCCCTATGTGTGCCGGGGGAAACCCTAGGGCCAATTCCGGTTCGGGCAGCAGCGATCGCTTTCCCTCTTGAGGGTGCTGCTTGGTGCTTGACGAGTCGGGGTTAGGAGCGGGGTGGAGATTCTTCGGTGGGCGTAGTGGTTGCGGTCTTCATTATCTAGTCGATGCGCATCCGTCTCCATTCCTTTTTTTTGTGTCTCTTGTTTTTAGTCCGGGTGTGTGTGTGTGCTGCTGCCCCATCATCGTGTATCGTGGTGTGTGTTCCTTTGGGCGTTGTGCTGTCTGGCCCAGCAGCGGTCTCACCTACGTGCTTTATTTATAAAGCGGGGTGAAAGCCTATTTTAAGAGAATAGATCACGTAAACTTGACAAATTTTATTCAACGGGTTGGTCAAGTTTAGGGCTGATTTGAAACGGTAAACGATGTAATCTCACCCATGTTTCAGCAATAGCGATTCAAGCAAATGCTGCAATAATTCAAAGTTTTTACATCATATCATCGTGATCACAGCCATTCAATCAAATGATGATGCTAGATTGGAAAATGTTCAAACACGTTGTCTGATGCGCTCGACGATCGACGTAGAGCTCGTTGGGAACCCTAAGACGAAGGTATGATGAGTACGGCAGAAAGTTTTCCCTCGGTTATGAAACCAAGGTTTAATCGAACCAGTAGGAGCAAGGAAACACCCCAAAGGTGTTGCTAGCTGAGCTTTGGCAGGGTGCATTACCGGTGCTAGTAGCAACGTGGAGACCTGCACAACACAACCACAGAAATTTGTCCCCAACTTGCGATGAGGTTGTCAATCTCACCGTGTTTTGCGGAAAACAAAGGATTAAACGTATCGAATGGAAAAAAGTAAAAGTTTGCAGAAAGTAAACACAAAGCAGAAACAGTTTATAGATTGTATGTAAAGACAAAGGACCGGGATCCATAGTTCACTAGAGGTGGCTCTCCTTAGATAGATAAAATGCTGGATGAACAAATTACAACAGGCAATTGACAAACATCGAGAAAGCAATATATGCATATACTAATCATCTTAACTCCTTTGAGACTTGATTGGGCATTACAACATAATACATAGACCACCATCCAACTGCATCTATGACTAATAATCTACCTTCAGATTATCATCCGAACCCCTTTCAGTATTAAGTTACAAGCAACAGATTATTGCTTTACAAACTGCGTGTAAAGTAAACAATACGATTGTTTTATGAATAAAGGATTGTTGTTTTCTCCCTAGTAGCAACAACACATCTAGTACCTTAGATATTTCTGTCACTTCCCCAGATTACCAGAGGCATGAACCCACTATCGAGCATAAATACTAACTCTTGGAGTTGCTAGCATCTACTTGGCCAAGATAGCTACTAACAACGGAAAGCATGCAAGATCACAAATAACAAAGACATGATAAAATCAATAATCAATCTGAAATAGCATCTCAATATCCATCAGATCCCCGCAAACACAACATGTATGAATTACAAATAGATGATCTTGATCATGAACGGAGCTCACAAGATCTAAACATGAAAGCACAAAGGAGGAGAAACCAGCCATCTAGCTACTACATGGATCCGTAGTTCAAGGATGAACTACTCACGCATCACACCGAAGGCTTGCATGGTGATGAAGAAGGCCTCCAGGGTGAATTCCCTTCTCCGGCAGGGTGCCAGGAAGAGCTTCAGATCCCTCCCGGTCTAGGGATAGAGATGACAATGACTCTGCACTCTTTCGTGGATTTTGATCTGCACTTAGGGTTTTCGTCCCGAGGGCAATATATAGGCGGAAGGAGAGGTCGAGGGGGTGCCGGGAGCCACCACACCACCCCCTGGCGCGGGCCAAGCTTGGCCGCGCGACCAGGTGGTGTGGCCGGCCCCTGGCCCCTCTCCGTCTCGTATTCTGGCACTTGATCCCTTCCGGAAAAATAGGCACTTTGGCTTTTGTCCCGTCCAATTTCGAGAATATTCATTTTCTGACATTCCTGGAACCAAAAACAGCAGAAAACAGGCAGTTGGCACTGTGGCTCTTATTAATAGGTTAGTCCAAGAAATCATATGAAAACTACTCCAAAGTTGGAACCAAACACAAGAAAGTGGATAAAACCAAGCATGGAACATCAAAAATTATAGATACATCTGCAATGTATCATTGTCCTAAAAGTAGCGCATACTCACATAATCAATGCAAGGGAACATCAAACGATACTGACGCCGTCAATCTCACCGTGCACACCTCCATCGCCAGCACCTCCATCACTAGCACCTCCACTCATCGGAGACTCACCTAGACTGCTTGCCAATGCACCACCACCTTGTTGCGCGTGCCTCCTCCTCTCCAAGATGTACGAAAACATAATTTCATGCAACTCAATTTGTTGTGCACTCATCTTGGAGGTATCCAACAACATGATCTCCTTCTCCTCGGCCATGAGCTCCTTCATGACTTTAGCCTCCTTAATCTTCAGCTTCCTCTCCTCTAGCTCGGCCTTATACTTGGCATCAATGCGGATTAGTTTCTACCTTGAATGCTTCATCACTGTCTTCTTGTCATGCATGATCATCTTCATCTCCAAAGTCTTTATCATCAAGGTTTCCTTTGGCTTCACCATATCATCAATCTTATCTCTCAAATATGATGATTTGGCATCAAGCTTCATCCTCTCTGTTGCCTTCTTGTCGCCTTCCGCCTTCCCATTGTTCTTTCCTCCATCCTCATCATCACTAGCATCGTCCATTTCCTTCATGGACCCACTCTTTGGTGGTGCCTCTTGGTCTCTCAAAGTCCATTTTGGCATGTGCTCAAGCAACTTCATACAATGGTGTAGTGTAAAATGTCTCCCCTTGGAAGCCTTCATTTTTCCTTGTAGCGCTCTCCGGCAACACGTTCCTACAATTACATTAGAAAAATCATCACACCGTACACCCACTTGACAATAAGTGGAAAAAATGAAGAACAATGAACTCACATATACATCGATACCAACACCACTTGGAGGATTAAGGCGCACTTGCTCCATTGCTTCACACCAACGGCTGGAAGCCGGTTTGATCATATCTTAACTGAAAGAGTATGAGTTTAGCGGAATATGATGGATATATTATTGAGTCTCATGGGCGAGTATATATAGCGTATAAAGGATTATCTTGGAGTACGAGTCAAGTTAGCATTGTACGTAAACAGATCCTAACTCTATCTAAACTACCATAACAACCGTATATACCTAATACTCTAACACTCCATGATCGTAGCGGCACCGTAAATGAACAACTGGAACATCGATGAGTTAGACCGAGATAAACCGAAGTAGCATTCGATGGTCGACATCCCCATGATCCGGCGGGAACGTCATGAACGGTGTCGCATCACGATAGCTTGGACTATAGAGGAAGTTGGTGAGATTCTCAGGCGAGGTGATAATCCTTGTGCCGATGTCGAGGGAGCCGAGAGTGTTAGGCGATGCCATGGTCGAGGTAGCCGTGCGATGGGTCGCCGTGGTCGATGTTGTGATCGGGGATGCCGGTGTCGAGGTAGCCGCACGTGAAGCCGCATTCACATAGCGCGCGAGGAGGATGACGGAGACGCGTCGAGGCAGTCGTTGAGGGTGTCGATGCTGAAGTCGATGCAGTCCAAGCCGTCGAGGACGAGGTGTGACCATAGTTTTGCCAGAACCAGGCGCACGTCGGGGACGAACGCACACTCTAGTTTTGCCAGAACCAAGTATGCAAAGAAGAACTCGTCGGTGACGCGGTCGAGGCAGTCGTAGAGGGGTCGATGCCGAAGAAGACGTTGTCGAAGCCGATGAAGACGAGGCGTCGATCCGAATTTTCCAGACTCGGGAACGCGTCGGGGACGAAGGCACTCCCGGTGTTGCTAGTACCAGGCGTGTGGGGGCAGAGACCATCATGAACTTGTCGCCATGTCAGAAAGACTAGCAGAGGAAGCCTCCAGAGCGGTTGCGACGCGCAGAGCGACAAAGGGAGAGATGCCGATGATGTCCACGATTGTCGGAGTAGAGTAACAGGTGGTGTAGTCGGGGATGAGACGATGATGCTAGCGGCGAAGTTGTAGTGGACGAAGACGTAGAAGGCGGCAAAAATAGCGGCGACCTAGGGTAGTCATGCTGGATGCCTGGAGTGGTGATGGGGTAGTCGGCGGGACCTGCGACGGCGAGAGGGCGCCCTGCAGGTTACCTTATGAAGCGCGGTGGCGGTGCTCGAAGTAGGCGAGGAAGACCCGACGACGTGATGAAGACCATGTGCAGACGACGATGATCCGCGCCATAGGAGATGGCACGGTGAAAGCCGATGCCGTCGATGCACGAGGATAGCGAAGTAGACTACGTGCAACCACGCTACAACACGAGGGGGCGGCATAGCTGCAGGGCGCAAGTCGGTGCAGCGGCTGGGAGACCACCAACGACGTACACGCCAAGGAAGGCACGTTGGAAGCCGGCAGCATGGACCAAGGGCGGCAGCGCTGCGGCCCGACGAGACGACACAGCGGCAACCCATAGCTCGATCGGTGATAGGCGCGTGCTCGAGGACGTGCTTGGCGTAGACAGGCGCGGGATCGGTTGATCAGGCCGACAGTGCACCGTATGCGCCATGGTGTGGATGACGCGTAGATCGGATTCGATGGCGGCATTGTCGGTGAAGTCCCGGACGATGACAACAAAGACGATCCGAGGGGGGCGGCCACGGCAGCCTTCCAAGGAAGGCGTAGCAGCTGTTCGCGGTGCGCGACAACCTGCCCTGAGGCCGCGACAGCCTGTCGAGGCAGGCGCAACAGCGGAGGAGGAAGGCGCACAGGCGTGGTGTAGATCCTCGATGGGTCGGAGTAGAGACGCGGCGATCACGACGGTGGTGGGCGACTCAATCCGATCTAAGATCGGTAAACCAAAAAAGAAAACCAATCAAGAGGTCGGAAAAAAGACTTACAGGACAGCCGATCACGGATCGACGGACGAACCATGCGTACGGATCGCACGGTCCCCGACGGAGATCATGGAGATCAATCCCCCGGGAGCGACACGTCGGAAGCGTGCGGCTAGGGTTTAGACCGATTAGGCTGATACCATAAAAGAGTATGAATTTGGCGGAATATGATGGATATATTATTGAGCCTCGTGGGGGAGTATATATAGGCGTACAGAGGATTATCTTGGAGTACGAGTCAAGTTAAGACTGTACTTAAACATATCCTAACTCTATCTAAACTACCATAACAACCGTATATACCTAATACTCTAACACCAACGACCTTGTAGCGATCGATATGACCGGTAGACTGGTTGGGCAACGCGAGGCATAAGTTTAAAAAACTTATCTTTGATGTGCTGCCAATAGCGCTTGCCGGTTTGGTCCGTGTCGCTGACCGCATCGATAGATATTTATGACTATGCCTGGACCAAGAAAGTGTCCTCGATCTCGGTGTAGTTCACTGTGCGCTTCTTCTTGGTCATCGTTGATTGGGATACGTCGAACACCTCCTCTTCAATCTCCTCCAATCCAGCCTCCGTGTCCTCGACTTCATCATCGTCATCGCCATCGCCATCGCCATCGCTAAAGTTAATACGCTGCCCGGTGATGTCCACCTCACTCTCGTTTAGAAGATCAACATACGAAGCAGTGGCCACGTAAGGATCGTAGCTATAGTGCATATTGGTACAATGAGTAAAAACTACCAAATCCATGTCCGACATCATGGAGAGGGTGAAGCTCATACCTTGCGGACATATTGCCGAGCACGTTAGCCATGCCATCCACGCTATGGAGTGGCGACGACAGGGAAGGATCCGGAGCGCCGATGGGCGCAGGCTGCATGGCAGGAGGAGGCTGCACAATGGGCGGAACAGACCCGCGATTCACCACCTTCTTTGTCTTCTTCCTTGCCCTTGGAACGAAGCACGCGTGCAGACACGGCTTGGCTGCCGGGGCGACAGCCTCTTGCCGATGGACCGCTGGCGAAGCAGCAGGGATGGGGTGGTTTCCCAAGCACTTCCTCTTCGTGCCCTTGCCGTTGTTGGTGATTGTATGGGCTACGGATCCGGCGGGAAATCCAGCGGCGGGAGCCGCGGATTGAGGCTGTGCGACTGCATTGGCGGCAGGCGGAAACTCGATGGGGTCCATGGATACAGATTAGTGGGCACGGCACCGGACAACGAGCGGGTGGGGTGATCGGTGGTGGTGGCACGAAAGCGGGGAACGGGCGAGTTGAAATGTCCCTCACGCGCGAATGGCTCTATCAGTATAGGGCGCACTTGGGTTGCCCTCACAACCCTCATTTGTAGAGGTCGAGGTGTGGGTTTTGGCGTTGACGGTAAAAATAAGTACATGCCCTGTGCGGATACGGGATATGATCGGCGCATTTTTTCCATACCCTGTAAAATAACGGTTATTTTATAATTTTCATCTATTTACGGGGTCTACTAGATCTGCTCTGACAACTGTTGCTAGCCTGGACGTATATGCCACTTCCAAGTCCTGATAGGCGTGTAATGGTGTAAGAACATCTCCACCGGCCGATTCATTCCATGAATCGACCCAAACAACCACACATGTTCCATTTCTAACTCAAATTTAGGATGAGAATGCGTATGTCCGTGGCGCGTGTCTTCCTGTGTCCGGCCTCGCCCGTGCCAAACTCGTCTGGCAGTGACCCATCGCTTCGTCTCCTGCCATGGCCATAGGTGACACACTGCATCAGCAAGCCATTGATGCGGCGCAAACTGGCGACCGACTAGCGGTCATTGAATTGAAGCGACACTTCCGTGACCGGTGCGTCAACACTGATTGCCACGGGAGGCGAGGCGGTGTGGCCAGGATCCTATCCTTTTCAGCCAGGTCGTGGCGCGGGTTTGCCATTGCCACACCACGACAACGCCACCCACCGTAGCCAACGATGTCATCCTGGTGGAAGAAGATCGTGAAGAACGACCACGAGGCCGGATCGTCCTCCAGGCGGCCACTGCCGTCGATTGCCGACGCCACCACCACCGCGTGGTCCACGCATGCCACTTTCTGCGTCGTCATGCACGTGGGACTTCCTTGCATCCCATGAGGTTGGTGCACGGGTTGCATGGGTTCAGCGATCGGCAGTACATGTCATGAGCGGTGGGAGACTCGTTGGCCTTATGAGCACCGCGATGTCATCCTCCTTGGCGTCTAGCACCTGAACATCGCGCGGGTGCCGGTGCCACTACCGCTGCTAGAAGGGCCAACGCTAGACGCCTATGTCGCCCCTGGCGCCGCCAACTGCAGCCGCATCTCTACAATCACCCTGCCTACCACCGCGTCGACTTCTGGATCACTTCCCTGGATGGGAAACACGAGGGGCAGCGGTGGACATCTTTCCTGGATGACTTCCCGGTGGATGGAAACAACTAGTTGTTGGACATGGACAACGGTGACGACGACGAGGTCAAGCAGGAGCAGGAGAAAGTGATCCCACCGTAGCCACCGGGCATGTACCTAGAGGAGGCATTCCGCATCGCCATGGAGGTTTCTGCGCTCGAGGAGAAATCACTCGACAGGGACGACAACGGCGCTGCACGAGTTGGTGATGGCTGTGCAACAGTGGCAACAGCTATAGCAACAACTACCGCCTCTCCCTCCACAACAACCACTATCATCGCCACAGATTGAGGCATGACACGTGTGTCGAGGCGGCACCACCAAGAACATCGCACCGATGTGGCTCGGCCACAAGCGACGAGCCCGCACATGCATGACACGCCAAAGCGAATAAGAGGGACATGAGGTGTGGCAATCCGCCACGCATGCCAAGCAACACCAACACATAATGACGGACCCAGACAAAAAAACCAGTGGGGCAATTCATGTGAGGAGGGGCTTTTCAAGCACAAATTCAATTTTTAGAACGTTTCCCTTCAAATATGATAGAACTGTACTGGATTTTTCAAATCTGAGTGGCCCCCACTCAACTATATGTAGGTCTGTCCCTGCCAGCACATGCCCGTGCACTACCCTAGTGTCGTGGGAGCCACCGCCGTACATCGACCTCTCGCATGACAACGACGAATACAACCCACCCATAAGATGATAGGGTGCACAAACCTAGAACATCTTATATTTTAAAACGGACGGAGTACATGGTAAGAAAAAAAACATGAATGCAACCCACCCAGGACTGTGTACATTGTACTCGTGAAATGAGCCCTTGATGACGTCGTGATGGAGCTAGCTACACCATCTTGGATTAAGCACCCCTATGTGAGCATTAATTTTGTATTCAAACGTCCCGAAAAACATAGCCCTCACAGACCAACCTCCAATTAAGCGCCACACCATCGCACCGAACAATCAAATTGTCATGTGTCTCGTTAAGGATGCCGTCCAATCTTCTCCAATTCTTCCCAAGGATGTCCAATCGCTTCTAATGATGCTCAAAGTAGACCATGATGATGCGATGCGCCATGTGGGTACACCTCGGTGTATGTATGTATGTATGTATGTATGTAGTACGCCTCAGCGTCCTCAACTCAATAATCGAACCTCAATTCTTTGCTCGTGGGCTCCACCGAGGGATCTGCTAACGGTCGGTGAGGGGGCCTTTTCAGTCCTTCACAATCATAGCACGAAATAGTAGGCCCCCCATGCTGACCAAAGAAGCTTTAGTTAATTCAGGAAAAGCTTTAGTTTAGGAACATGGAATTTAGAAGCGGACCCACAATTTGACATGTAACTACATTTCCATATATCCGTACATCCTCGACAAGTGTCAGCGCATCCATCAGATGTTCCACACAGCTTACAGTTACAATTTTTTTTTTTTTGAAACGCACAGTTACAGCATCTGTACTAAGAAGAATAGAGAATACACAACTGCACAGCAGACGTACTATATTCAGAATAAAGAACTTAAAAGCATCTTGTTGTTTGTGGGAAGGAGCAATGGTGCAATATGAGGACGTGCCAACGAGGACCACCTTATTGCTTCCTCTGCTAGCTAGTACTGTACGTGCACAAAAACATCGCAACCAGCCAACCATAGATAACGCCAGCCACAGGAGTAGGTGAACTAGGTACTGACCTGGAGTCACGTTGGAGGCACGTCCAGAGGGTGAGCTAATAAGCTCAAGCGCACCGGCTGAAAAGGCCAAGAGACCACACGTTTTATTACCAGAAATATGGATCAGTAGAACGCAAGAATGATGATGAGAAAGCAATGTTCCATTCACCTCCATTACGGATGAACAGAGCAGAGCCCTAGCCGTTTGAATCCGATCATGATGTGCAGCAGCAGCAGGGAACATGGAATAAAGGGGGCCAAATATTTGTGCTGCACATCAGATGGAGCAGCATGAGGCGCCATGCTAATCATTCCATCCACCCTTTGGTTCCAAGTATACACGTTAACTTCGAGACTACAGCAGCAGGGGCAGTGACTCTCTTAACCAGATCTCTCCGTCATCAACTTCCACTGCACACCTAAAATTTTGTCCCGCGAAAAAAATCCAATTAAAACGGTTTACATCTCAACAAGATTAGCTACAGTGCTTTCAAAGCTAGTACCATCCGGTAAGACGTTAGTGTCACAGCAAGAAGATTTGATCATAACTTTCCGGTAAACATTGTACGCTTGCAGCATAAGTTACTGCCAACTTTGGATGGCGATGTGCCTTATCAGGATGAATGAGACAAGAGGCATCAGGTAAAGAACTGAAGCTCTTTCTAAAGCTTTCAATCTAAATGCAAAAGTTGAAACCTGTACTGATTTGGGAGGGTAAGATATCTACAGGCCACCGAAAAAGTTCATAGCTGGAAGCTGAAACCTTCTGAAAGAGGATGCAGGCAGAGCAAATCTGCATCAGAGTGTGTTAGATAAGCTGCCGCCCCAAAGGGCCATGGCTGTTTGTAGGCTGTAACGTTAAGAAACAACAACCATGTTATAAGGGACATGTCCTTTTTTTATTTGGTAGACCAAACATTCTATGAAATCGACTCTCCGTAAATTATTAACTGAAAGTGCAGTGCGTCGGAAGGCGTCGAACGATATTTAGACGCAGCCCGGTCAGGTTAAATGCGCGGCGATTTCTGGTGCGGCCTTTGATATTATAGCTGCTGCTTGTTTACCTAACAGAATGTGAGGTGGTAGTAGTTAGATATAGTAGTCCTTACAGTGACCAAATTTCAACCTGCCAGCCTTGTAGATTAAACAAGAGACGCCTGTCGCATGTGCATATGCTTGTGGTCCATAACAAATCGAGTTAGATCTATCATCTTCTGTACTTTGTTTAGTAAAAGGTCAGCAATTCAGGAACATGATAGGATTAAACGCATTACTGTCTTGACGAAATTGTATTCAGTTGCAGTAAGATTTTATGGTTAAGCATATTTATCGGAACTAGTAGTAAGAGACTGCGTTCCTTGAATTTATTTATAGCAGTTTGGTTGGCGAAATTTCAACATCATCTGAAGCTGCAGCTATTATAACTAAACAGTAACTTTGTTTATATGTCAAATCATAAATAAATAGATAAATGGGCATGCGGTGAAATTCAGGCAGGACTGCATCAAGAGACAAAACTTTATGCCAAAGATGTAGGGACAGCATTGGTGTCTACAGAAGATAATCATATACCATGAGCGGAGAAACGCATGCCTGGACATCAAAAGCTGCAGTAACAGTACAAAACGTTTGTTACTCTTTACATGGATAGTATACAAATCTTTTTGTCGGTAAAAGGACTGACGCTGTTCCGATCTAAGAAACCACATGATGCTCGATCCAACGATAGCATGTGCAAGTGAAGGCTCAAAGAGGCGGAGACACTAACACATATTTTAACATTGTTCAAATGGTTTAACAGTAGCTCGGTAAGCATAAGCACAACCAATGATTTGCTGGGATTAACAATCATGACTTTCGGTTTATCTTTTCAAGGCATGCCAACTTATCAACCCTCTGACCTGGTGTACATAAACTATCTGGGCCGTGATTACAGGATGGGCCTTTTTCAGATTTATGGATTCCTCCAGCACCTAACTGGGCCAAATATATATCCAAAGCTATACAGAAACCTAAACAAAACTAGAGTCTTCCATTTAATAAACTTCAGCGGTATTAGTCTTGCTAATTAAAAACGGAGTTCTATCTATTTAGTGATAGAAGTATAGAACAATTAAGTGAATGCTGTGATAGGAGATGATAATCAGTTAAATACTAAGACACGACTAGCTTGCTAGCATGGAAGGGGCTGAGTACTGGACCAATTAGCACTAACTATGCGGGACCAAATAAACTCCAATTCGTATTACTACTACTCCCTCCGTTTCAAAATATAAGATGTTTTAGCTTTGTGAAATGAGTGTATCTAGACCCATTTTAGTGTGTGGGTTCACTCCAAACCTAAATGAATCTACACACTAAAAGAGGTCTAGATACACTCCATTCACAACTCTAAAACGTCTTATATTTTGAAACGGAGGGAGTAGAAGATACCAGTACTGAGGGCGGTACAGCAAAGCCATTCCTTCTTAGTTTGTACAGTATCATATTTCGAGATTATTAACAAGACTATGAACAAGCCATACCTGATGCGATCCGCAGCCACCGAAATCGGTTTTTATCTGCTATTTCGGCCAACAATTCGACATACATATAAAACCTCAACTCATTTAGGCATGTTGATGGAATAGCATGCACTATTTTTTTTTTTGAGCAACCAGCAGGAGCACTGCCGGTCTGGAAAGGAAACCGGCCAAAACCCGAAACAGACGTATAAACACACGGGTCCAGTTAAAAGGGGAACCGAACCAAAAAAAAAGACCCAAAGCGCACGGTTTAAGAAAAACTGGCGAAACCACACGAGGCGCTACCTAGATCGACTAGGTGCGGAGCACCGCCAAAACGACACGAACACAACAGCGGCCTTCTGAAGAGCTTGGTCCACGTCCCCGGAGAGGAAGTCGAGAGGGCAGCTAGGGCCTCGAGCTTCATGGCGAGGCGGGGTCATAGGGACTTCGCCAGTACTTAGATGCCGACAGGGCCCGAAGACATCGACTCAACCGACATCACTAGCACCCCAAGCAAAAGGCTCCACACACTCCAAAAAATGACGCCTCCAAGGGGGTAACGACGCCCATAAGACGCCGCCGTCATCCAATCCGGCAAGCGACGGCTTTCACCCGGAATGATGGGAAGGCGTCGGGGCTCCACGACAACGCCCCAAGAGGATAACGGCGCCACAGCGCCGCCATCGCCGCACCGACCAAGTCGGGCTGGACTTTCGTCCGAGACCACGACCACCACCTCAAGGCGGTCCACTGCCCGCCGACGAGCTAGCTCACGGCAAAGAGGCGACGTCAACGCTCATGAGCCAAACCCCGCCCACGCGGCCGGGCGAAGCATCACCACCATCTCGATCCGGGCAGCGGCTCGCTGCTCGCCATGTGACACCACAAAGACCCCATGCCGATTGCCACCGCGCAGACAAACAAGCCACCCGCGGCGACCATCCGCACCGTCAGCCGCCCAAGCACCGCCCGGAGCAGCGGCGCCTCGACGAGACCACCACGCCGAGACACCCCAGCCCGCCCTCCACGCCACCAAAGCGCGTCGAGGCAAAACCTGCGCGCATCCCACCCGAAGACGTGTCCCCTGGCCGCCGCCCCTCGCCCACTTGCATCACGCCACGGCCGCCCGCCACCCCAGCCAGTGGAGCAAGCGCACCGCCGAGACCAGGCCGCCGCCAAAACCGCCAGCACGCCGCGGCCAGCAGAAACAGCGCCAGGGAGGCGCGGCCCGCCGAGCCCATCTGAGCCCAGATCGGGCCCTGGCCGCGCCCGGCAACCGCAACAGCGCCGAGGCGACGCCCTTGCCGCCCTCCGCTCCGACGTCGTCCGCCGCAACAGCCCGCAACCCACCGCGCCCCCACGCCGCTAAACCGACGAGCTCGCCGGCGAGAACGAAACGCAACCGCCCGGCCCCCTCCGTCCACCGCGGGACCCCCCCACAACCTTTGACGACAGGGGCCGCCGCCACCGCGGCGAGGCCAGCGCCAGCGGCGGGAGGAGAGCGCGGCCGGGGCGACCGGCGGCTATGCGCGCGGGGTTCCCCCGAGTCGCCCGTGGGGGACGACGCGGGGCTCTTTCGCATGTGCAATATTTCCTATTTCTACAACCTTATCATAAAAAATCTTAGGCAAAGGCCTTGATCATGTAAGTCACCTTTTATCATGTTCACAAATTGATCTTTCAGGAGTTCTTACAACCAGCAGAAGGATGGGTACAATTACAGTATTGTTGACATCCAGTGTGTTCCTCTTCGATTATGTAAAACCAAAAGGGAGTGGTGACACTAAGGACGAGGTTTTAGGATAATTTAGGTTCACCTCATCATAAACACACACCATCAAGCAATGCACGAGCGTGTATTTTAACTACTTTCACCAACAATCATGACTCTGAACATAATGATTACTCACACTTCCAAGTTTCTATGACTCTCTAAATAAGATTATGTACTGTAGCAGGTACTGATTTTGAATGACAACATCCATTGCAACATTGTTCTTGAAGAATTCCAGGATGTCATATTGCTTGAGAGTATCCTTATTATCTACTATTGTGAGTTGTGACTGGCAATAGCAGTAGTTTTCTGTACCAAAAGTACATGGTCACATTTCATTAGCGGTATGACTCCACCGTAGCATCTATAGTGCCAAATAATAGCGCAATCCACAAATAAAGCATTCAGTCAAAACACAAGGATGCAACTAAGTGCGACAACGAATTCACAAACTATTCAACTGCAACAAGAATGGAAGAGACATTTGAATGACAAGACTCAAATTGTATATCATGTTTTATGTGTGCCACTTAAATACTCCCTCGGTTTTAAAATATAAGATGTTTTAGCTTTGTGAAGCAAATGTATCTAGATGCATTTTATTGTATAGTTTTTAGTGAACCTAAACACTAAAAGGATCTAGATACGGTCACTTCACAAAGCTAAAACATCGTATATTCTGAAACCGAGGGAATAACACACAAGCTCAAGACTGTCTAGAGAACGATGATGCAGTTTTCAGTCAGAGGTACTGAAACTGAGGAAACTGAACTGGATTAACCAACACCACTTAGGCCTTGTTCGGTTAGCCCCTCCCCGGCCGGGATCGCGGCCTAATACCCGCCAACCCACGTGGGTTTAGGCTAATTTTGTATTCGGTTACACCCCGCGAGGATCCCAGCCCGGCTCAAATCCTCCCGATCCCGGCCAATCCGCCGGGGAAAAAACAATCGTCCCACGACTCGTGGAACTGTTCCCGAACGGTTCGACACACGGATAAGCTCGCTTCTCCTCTCTCACGACACGGAGGCGACCTGCGGCTGCGGCGCAACGACGCGTAGAGAAACGACGGCGACGACACGATGTGGAGGAGATTGACGGATCCGCACTCCTCCTCTTCCTCCGTGGCGCTGGCGAGAGGCTATCGCGCGACCTAGAGGCGCACGGCGGCAGGGCGACGACCCAAAGGCGCAGGCGGCGGCGCGACCAGGAGGTGTACCCGGCGGCTCGGCGATAGCGGCGACAGTATCCAGCACTTCTACTGCGGTCTTGTCGCAGTTAAGGTCCTGCTCCTACTCTTCCTTCCCATCTGATTAGGGTTTCTGCAAGTTCTTGAGTTAGGATCGAGCAATGGTGTGCTCAGTGTTGCAACTCAAGAAATTGATTTATGTTGTGCCTGTGGATTCTGTTTTTTGTGGTAATTCAAACTTGGTTTGGCCATAAGAAAATTAGCCTAAATAAAGGAAAGAGTGACTTGATGTACATGCTCATCGAAAGTTCAATATTTTTTTGGCAGCGCTAGATGTCTGCACTAAATCTAGGTCGTTTCATTGCTTCATGGTAGATTAGAGTTTCTTACAACATTGTGAACTTTCCAGTTCTTGGTAGAGTAGAGTTTCTTACATCTTTGTGAATTTTGATCAAAGAAGAAAAAACCTAGTTTTATAAAGTTAAGTTATACTATTTAAATTACCTTTTTGTAATGGATTCTGTGAGCACGTGTAGATGTCAATGTTTATCTAATGTGCGTGCTTCTCCAGATATCAGTCACATAAATTGCATATAGTTACTTGTTAATGTTTATCTAATTTGTGTGCGCTTCTCCAGGCATTGTAAATCTAATTTGTGTGCTTCTCCAGATAGTTACTTGTCATTTGACATGAACAATGTTCACATTACACCAACTTTTGCAAGTACCAGTAGTACAAGCGACCATCTTCCCCTCATGTTACCGAGCTCTCAAACCCTCCATAGATTCTAGCATATATCCTGCAAGGTCCATCTCCTTTTCCATGTTATCATTGTGCCTTTTATCTGATATGCTTAAAATTGCTATGGATCACTTACTTTTATATCATTCCTCTAATGCTTACCAATTATATGTGAGGTACGTTTCTTGTGATCAGGTATCCCAGCATAGTATTTTACCTTGCTTGCATATAGTGTTTCATTAGAAGATAAATGACGCATGCTTGCAAAACATAATGTTCTTTCTGGCATTTTATTCTACATGCTTTCTCACTGATATTTTGTGCTCCTCCCATTGCCAAGAGCAGCTATACAACAGGAGGAAGTGGATCTCGTAAAGTCTCACCTGTTGTCAATTTTTATTACCATTTGGTTTGACTCATGCCTTTGTTGTGAATGATCGTTAGATTATGGAAACACTACAGAACACTTGTAAGCTTTTTAGTAAAATTTGTCTCTTCGAGTATGGAGTCACGAATAGTTGTCCTCAAGTTAATTCTTATTTGATCTTTATTACATGCAGGTTATTGTTGATATGGCACGTCGCAGGTGTCGGGTGGCGTGGTTGGATGGCAAGGTGGCAGTTGACCGAGGCACTACGCTGCAACGGCAGTTTGGACAAGGCATGTCGAGACTCGAGAACCCATCATCCAGTGGCCCTAACGTGGTGGCAAAGACGACAACACTGGCGCGTGTTCAATTTAAATTGAATTGGATCTTTTGAATAAATTTCTGGCAGTTCTGGCAACAAAATTTGAATGTTCAGGGCCTTTTTCTAGTTTGGACTAGTGGACTGTGTGAAAGTATTAACAAGTTCGACTTGATGCTAGAAATACTGTACCGACTTTTTTCATGAAATAGTTGATATATTTGATATGTTATCCAAATTATCTGAGTCAAGCTCTATTTAGAATCGATGTGAAAAGGACTATAGATCACAATATGTTTGGATACTACGTAGGATGAACCCTTGGTGGCTGATAATCTAGTTTAACCGTAACATAATACAGGGATTCTGGGGAGGAAGGGAATGGTGAGGAATGGGGTGACGGATGGGGTTCACCCAAACCCCTGGGCGGTTTGTTTCCTAGGAGGATTGGTTCACTAGCAACCGAACAAGGCCTTACGAGACTCCCCGTCCCCGGGCAGCGGCGGAGTCCGGCTGAAGGCGTGCCCCGGTGTCCTGCACCGCCCTGGCCGTGCTATCCGCGCCCCCTACGCGCACGCGAGATGCCGCGCGGTCCTCAGCATGCACCCCCTGCAGCCGCGGCCGGCGAGATCGCCGCAACAGGGTCTCCGATGAGATTTCGAGATTGGACAGTCTGTGTTTTTTGTTTTTTTGAGACAATGGACAGTCTGTGGTACACTTAAAAGCATCACAACGTGGGCTTATTTTTTTTAGAATGGGAAACATGGGCTCCGGGAAGTAAAACGGGTTACTAATTTTACCAGGCCTGATTGATAATAAGGAGCTGCATTTGATGGGCTGGTATGGCAGAGAATAAGATTTTTTTTATTAGGCCGGCTTTTTTTTTGACAGTATTAGGCCGGCTGGGCCTCAATGAGTCGATGTGCAAACGGTATGTTCAAGATGCTTTCTCTGCAGAAAAAATGTTGTCAAGATTTTTTTTTTGAGAAACACAGTATAAACGCAGACGCTCACAATGCGTACATACACTCACCCCTATAAACACACGCACGCACACCCTACCCCTATGAACATCTCCGATAGACTGAGCAGGCAGGTCTTGAGATTGACGAAGTCACCACAGGCGCCTCGCTATCGACGGGAACGTCGTCTCCCACTGAGGGGATATTCCGCCTTTATGAGACACCAAAGCGTCAACCTGGGGTTTAAACTCTGGTGGGCTGGGGTATCACTGCCCTCCTAACCATCCAACCACGGGTTAGTTTTCAATGTTGTCAAGATTCTTTCCTATCTTATCTGCACATTTTTTCCCTAAATGAAAGGTACTCGCCCAGCTTTATACTGAAAGCCAAAGTTTTATTAGGGCATGTACAATAGGATAACGTCAGCCTTCTCTAACTGTTGCGATGTCGGATATTTATTTATTTGGTGGGAAGAGAATATTGTCTTCTCTTGTCTAAGAGACGATCGGTTAGAAAACAGAAGAATGTTATTTTCTCCCTTATACCATATGATTTTCCTTATTAACATAATTTCTTACTAAAACTTAGTTGTTCATCATCAATTGCTACAGATGACAATAATGACCCATTGTCTGACTTGATTTTTTTTGTCTTCTCTAGACAAAGTGATCCACTACTTGGAATGCTCGATCTCGTACATGCCCTTACATCATCCACTACTTGGAATACAAACCTAGTTTCCAACAAGCTTTTCAAATGGCTCCCAGCCAGAACCAAAACATAAGATAACGAACTCCCACGTTTGTAATACGAAACAAAGTACACAAAAGCACAGGTTTAACACCCTGGTAACTAGTGCACTAAGAAAAACTACTCCCACTATCCCACAAATACCACCTCCATCACTCTGTGAAAAAGAAGGCATCATCTCTTCCGCAGAAACTTTATCTTCTTTCGACACTTACTAATCACCGAGTCGAGAATTCCTTGCGTCTTGAGTCGCTCGACGTCCCAAATAATACGTCACTGATGTAGGAAAGAAATTATGCGAAATAGAGCTCTTACCTACAGAATCAAAAGGCACAGAAATTAAAGGCCAGTGTGTTAGACTGTTGTTGACCGGTGAGGCTATACAAAGTTTAGTCCCATCTCGCCTACGGAAGGAGGCCACACCCACCTTATAAGGAAGAGATTTCTTCCTTCTTTTAGTCCGGGCTTTTGGGATGGAGTAAACTTTCTTCTTATAGTTGGGCCGTGACCGTATGAACGTCCAGAACGTAGGCTGAGTGCTAGGCTGAGCCAAGTGAACGCTAATATCTGGTATCAGAGCTAGCGATCGCCATGCCTTCCTGAGAGGCTTCTCAAGGGGATGGGATGTTAAGCTGCTGTTGACCGGTGAGGCTACACGAAGTTTAGTCTCACCTCGCCTACGGAAAGAGGCCACACTCATCTTATAAGGAAGAGATTCCTTACTCCTTTTAATCCGGGCTTTTGGGATGGAGTGAACTTTCTTCTTATAGTTAGGCCGTAAGCGCATGAACGTTCAAAACGTAGGCTGAATGCTGAGTTGGGCCAAGTGAACGCTAACAACGTGGCATAAATTTCCGGTACATTTGCAAGCACGGCCATTGCTAAGATCCCGAGCTGGTGATAAGGAGCACTAGTACAAAACGATAAGCTGTCAAAGTTCATGAAGGAAAAGCCCTGCACGTGCATATGTCCGTCTGTCGCCTAAAATAGTGTTCGGGTGCAGTATTTTCATGTGTTCGTGGAACACGACAGGATCAGCACTTAACAACATGCCAGTAACGAGCAGCTGCACTAATTACCGTGCAGTGTTGTTTAAGGAATAGGACAACCGACCAGGAAACAGGGCTAGATAACTGGTGGAAGTAAGGACAGTGGGCCAAGATTACATTCCGGTGATTATGCAGGTTATAACTTTTTATATTTTTTTGGCGGGATAATATTTCTATATTCATGTGTTTGTTTGAGTAAATTTCGCTTTAGAGCTCGAGCCACATGGAGCCTGATTTGTTTTCAAATTTTGAAAACCACATTTGGAAGTTTTAAAAAAATTGAGAAAAAAATCCTAGATATGGATAATAATTTACTCTACCAACATACAAAATATCAAAACCTGAAATACCTTACATTTTAGGCCTTAACAACAATGGTAAAATCTTACAGAATTTAGAGGATTGACATTTTGCATTGTTCGGCTACTTTAGATGTAGCTAGACAGGCTGCGCATAAAGGTGCAAACATAGTCTGAGTGTTTGGCCAGACCTGAATAGACGCAAACATCAGGTATCAGAGCCAGCATCGACATGCCCTTGTGAGGAGCTTCTTGTAGGCTAGTGAGGCTGATCAGTGTTTAGTTCCACCTCGTTTACGGGAAGAGGTTGAGAGTTTCCCTCGTCCCTGGATGGAATGGGCTCTCTGATTGAGACTGAGTCTCTTGGAATTTAAAGTATTTTAGTGTTGGGCCTTTGGCCGATAACAAATATAGATTCTAAAATTATCTTTGCCTCATTACTACATGACAATATGTGGCTTTGTAGTGGTGCTAAAAGTTTAATCTCACATTGCTAGTTAAGAGGGAGTTACATCACCTTATATAGAAAGATGTTCTAATCTACTACTACTTATAAAAGAGCAAAACAAGAACTTCGCTAAATGTACCCCGTAAAACATACACAGGCAGACTAAGACCACACGATCAGGCCAACCAAAGATAATTTAACGGCTGGAGTTAGCCTAATCCGTCCTTCGTGTGCATTTAGCAATTTAAGACATCGGACGGCTACTTATCCCGCAGATCTTAAACCGTGCGTCCGTGCCCCGCATAATAACAGGAAAAAACTCAATCATCGTGTCCAGCAACCCCACGCCGCGCTACCGGAATCGCGTCCAGGAACTCGATGCCTCCGCCCTATCGGCCATGCCACCGCCCTGCACCACGCGAAGAGGACGATGCCTGCCGCCGCCCTGCACCACGCGTAGAGGCCGCCGCCTGCCGCCGCCGCCTGCGATCACGCAAAGAGGACGCCGCACTCCAAGCAACCTGCCTCCGCCCTGAGCGCCGCGAGGAGACGCCGCCCCCGCTGCACTTGCCGTACGATACCAAGGTCGATCCCCTGCCGGCGTCAAGGACACTGCCTCTGTCGTTCGTCGCCGAAAATTTGTAAGTATGTATATCAATCTAGGATGAGAATGGATGGCGCTAGGTCGTGTGGCTGATAGCACCTCCCATTTAGCCCCTTTGCTCCACCGTGACTTTTAGAAGGATATGAATAAAGGATTTAGATTGATTTTGGTTTGGCTTTGTCTGAACCTCCAAGACGCTGCTAGCTTCCCCTACGTGAGCCTCTGTTTCTAAGTGATTCCCGTGAAAGCATGTTCTTAATCTATTAGACTCGAAGGTTTTTTTCATTATCCATATGCATGAGCTTTAAACATGTATCCTCTGTCTCATAACCGGTCAAAAGATGGTTCCAGACATGTCCCACGGATATAAATCTGCAAAACCCAATTATGCACATCCTGAACCTAAAATTGTGAACGTATCTATCATATGCACATTCTGAATTATAGGCCCATGTTCTTTATGATACTAGGTTTTCTTTAACAGATGTTTACTAGGGTTGAAGTTTGAGTAATAGTACAGTTTTCAGGAAGAGGTATTTTCCAGAATTCCATTTACATGTCATTCCAACGACACTCCATTTCAGGACATATCAAACATGCAAAACCAAGGTGATTAACAACTGATACTTTGAAAAATTATAGCGCTGCAAAACTGAGGTGATTAAATTGTGCCTTATATGCAGATCCTAAAGAGCTGAAGAGGCAGAGGAATAGAGAGTATTGTGCAAAGAATAAAGATGAGAATTCCGTGTACGCCGAGCAATGAGAACTGAAAAAAGTCAATGACCCTTGTTAATGACAAAAACATGGTATTTAGTAGTCTGATCGATGGCCAGGGCAACATGGGTGGTGGCTGCTCACTCGCGGCAGTTTCAGCAGGGCATATGGATTATTATCTTCATTGTCACACTTTTACCAATGGGTTTCTTAGGGTAGTTTGTATTTGAGAGTACTACCTACATGTCGTTGTGGCTTCAGTTGTCCGAGCGTCGGCCAGGGCAAGACCAGTGGTGCTTCTCACTCGCAGCAGCTTCACCGGATCACACTTCTACCAATAGGCTATTCATATGATTATGTAAGCATCTTGCTCTTTCTTAGCAAAATTATGTTACTGAGCTTTAAGAAAAAGAGGATCAGCACATGGCAGCATCCAGTCTAGAGGATCAGCAATTGGGCGTCCATATGCTTCTGAGCATCTACAATGAAGGTCACTTCATAGAAATTATATTCCTATATATGCAGAGATAATATAGATGCATTCAATGTGCTTTAATTTTCATTGAAATCCTCCTAACATCTCATGTTGCTTTTGTAGGTTATTGGTCTGTCCTGGATATTTATTTTTCCATATTGAAGCTGGCTGAAGGCGAGAATAACTTATGTTGTCTCTGTGATGTAGTGATTTAGTCCAAGGGTTCCATCTAGCAGTTTGTATTTTTATGTGGTGCTGCAATTGGAGGGTGTCTTACCAGTAAGCTGAATCGTATGCTCCTTTATTTTGATCGTGAGATGCACATTGTTTATATTTTATTTACCATTACTCTCTTACATTTTTTTATCGAAAGTACTGGGTGAATACCCTTTAGATTATGTTAAAGATATTTTATAGCTTAATATATAGATAAATCGATTTACATATAATTTCTCAAATGATTTAAAAGTTCGAACAGAATCATTAACATAATCATGGAGCACCACAACAAAAACAGGAATATCTGCTACATAATCCATATTCATTCACTCTATCTTTTGGTTGATGTTGTCGACATTTGAATGGGATCGTTTTCTACAAATAAAAGGATATTTAAAAGTTTGTGCTAACGGCAAAAATGTTAGAGCTATCCCATTTTCCTGTGCATATATACGTTTATCCTAATTTTCTGTTCAGAATGGCATGCCTTCTAGGTTCAGTATTCCACATTTAGTTTGTTTCCAACATTTATATTGTCCCTTCCTGCTTATGTTAGATATATGTCCGGCAAGCAAATTACTGTTATCTTCATGCGCTGATCAGCTGAAATGGAGGGGATATTCTTTTCTATACATCTGACAAGCATTGCTGCTGATCTATTCCGTCTAACATTTTTATATTTATTTTGTTGGAGAGTTATTTCCGGTTCAGATGATAGTGTAGACTCTTTTGGATCATGACTTCTTTTGAGCCCGTCCATGTTATTTAGGAGTGTGTCGTGTTGTTGTTAAGTGTAGAATGGGCTACTCTTTTATAGACTAAATGTCTGCAAGCATTTCCTATATTGGGTAAACACTTGTTGAATTAGAGGCTGGCACTGAGACTACTGATGTTAGAAATAAATATATATGTTGTGTTCTACACAGGGAATTTTAAATACATTTTGTCATATATTTTCTTGAGCAGCGTTTTCTAAGTTTGAGCAAGTAACTGTCTTTGCTTATTTTATTAATCACTTTGTGCGATAACATGTATTTAGGTTGTTGGATGCTGAAGTGGTTCTCAAGTCATTTAGACTATAGCTATTTATTTTCGCATTGACCCATGGAAACCATTCCACACGGAAGATATACCTGAACAAGCATATGAGATTTTTTTTTCAAATTTCATTACCAAAGTTATAACTCATGATCTGTATTGAAATTGTCGAAGGCTATCAAGTTTACTTCCGAGCGAGGAATTTCTCTGCATGTTGTGAATGATTTGCACACGAAGCAAATAGCCAGAAGTTGGTGCACTTAACAGGATCCTCTTACTTCATGCTTGCTCTCTTGTTACTTCATGATGAAGTGTTGTATGAACCGTTTTATTTTACTTTGTAATCTTCTAATGTGCAAATTTCATTGGTTTGTCCAAATGACATGTTAAATATGTGCTACGTGCGCACATGCACGCTAACTAGTACTACTAAGTGAGTGAGAAGAGAAGCAGCTCTCACGCACTCCTCCTCCGACGCCACGCCACGTATCGTCACGACACACCGCGCCGCGCCGTGGGTTGCGGGAATCTCGCCGAGCCGAGCTTTATTTTGATGCTCGAAAAAATTAACTATGAGTCATTAACGAATGCATTAATTAGCCAAATCTTTTGGATGTGGATTGCGCTCAAGACCTATCCGACTGGCACTATATAAACTACCCGCGACCACGACTCAACACACGCACTCCTTCCAATCCATTGCGTCGCCGCCTTCGTCTTCTCCATCCCAGCTTACGGCGTGCATCGTAGATCGAGACAATAGGCTTCCGGAACCCCGCCTCTTGTGAACCTGTATGGGTGAGGGGTGATCAGGTTTTTAGGGAGAGCTCAAGCGCGACTACCGGCATCCACGACATCGTCCGACATCGAGTTCCTAAACAAAGACTTCTCCGGGACGTCACAGATCTATTCGATAATCTCAACATGAGCGACAACGTTGTTACCGTTGCGGCTACTACTGCTGCTGCCACCGCTGCTGCTCAGCCTTCACTATACATGATCATGAACTCTCTCTTTCTGATTTTACTAGAGTTCCTTATTCTAGCATTTGGAGTAGATGTGATTTTTCTATCCTATTTAGTTGCAATCATTCATCTACTCTGTTAGTTTGCGTGATCTTTTTAATTGCTATTTATATAATCATGCTTTATCGATTATTTGTTCGGATTAAATCATATGGATTATTGTTTATATTTTCAACAATCCAAAAAAGTAATTATATGCAACTGAATTTCATTGGTGTAGCCGTGGCTACTAGGCCGCCTCCTTTTGATGATATGCACTATAACATATGGCGCACGAGAGCAGTTCTTTGGTTCGAAAACCTAAACAACTATAGTGTCATTCTTGGCAAACCTGAAGGAGATCTTTCTGCTGAGCAGGAAGCGGCCTTAAGAAATACGATGCCATGTTTCTGGCGGCTCTTTTCAGTGTTCTTGGGGACAACATTGTTGACCCATACATGTCATTTGATAATGGCAAGAACGCTTGGGATGAGCTTGAGGCCAAGTTTGAGGTCTCGGACGCTGGCACTGAGTTGTACGTCATGGAGCAATTCTATGACTACAAGATGGTTGATGAGCGTTGCGTCATTGAGCAAGCTCATGAGATACAATCACGTGCCAAAGAACTTGAGCAATTCAAGTGTACCTTACTGGACAAGTTTGTGGCCGGCGGCATTATTGCCAAGCGTCCTCCCTCGTGGAGGAATTTTGCTACTTCTCTAAAACACAAGAGACAAGAGTTTTCTGCATGAATCTCATTGGTTCTCTTCATGTGGAAGATAAGGCGAGAGAAAAGGACACACATGCTCGAGAATTTGAGGGAGCTTCTAGTGCCAACTTGGTACAGAAGAAAAGCTTCCCATCCCACAAGTTCAAGAATAAGATCAAATCTGAAGGTAAATGGAAGTTTGATGGCAAGAATAAGAACACAAACTCAACCAACTTCAATAATAAAAATGATAAGAAGAAAGACTCTTGCCACATCTGTGGCGATCCTGATCATTGGGCTTCTAGCTTTCCTAATCGCTTTAACAAGCGTCAACATAGGAAGAGCGGAAAGACCTCTAATGTTGTGATTAGCGACACTGAGATGAAGGACGTTGGGTACGGTATTTTACCTACTATTCTTTCAATATGTCATTCTCCTAAATGGTGGATAGACACGTGCACTAATACACATGTATGTTCTGATATTTCCATGTTTTCTTCTTATCAGGTGTCAAGAACTTCTTCCGTGTTGATGGGAAATGGCTCACGTGCTTCTGTTCATGGTGTTGGTACGGTAAATCTGAAGTTTATTTCGGAGAAGACCATATAGCTAAAGAATGTGCATCATGTTCCCTCCATTAATAAGAATCTGGTCAGGGGATCGCTTCTATGTCGAGATTGTTTTAAGTTGGTTTTTGAATCCAGTAAAGTTGTAGTTTATAAGTATGTACAATTTGTTAGAAAGGGTTATGAGTGCGGAGGTCTATTCCACTTATTTTTATTAGACTCATGTACTGAAGTTACTAATCATGTTTGCAATAATAATGAGTCCAATATTTGGTATTCACGACTCTGTCATATTAACTTTGGTTGCATGACGCGGCTAGCCAATATAAGTTTAATTTCGAAACTCACCACTGTCAATGGTTCTAAGTGCCAAGTTTGTGTTCAAGCAAAGCAACCCTCCAAGTCTCATATGGCTGCGCAACTGAGAAACTTAGCACTGCTAGAACTTATACATTTGGATCTATGTGAGATGAATAGTTTTTTAACAAAAGGTGAAAAAAGATACTTTATGACGTTGATAGATGACTCCACTAGATACTGCTATGTTTATCTTCTGAAATTTAAAGATGAAGCTTTGAGCTACTTCAAAATCTATAAAGCTGAAGCAGAAAACCAACTTGCTCTTAAAATCAAGTGGCTAAGGTCAGATCATGGTGGAGAGTACTTTCAAACAAATTTGATTTATTCTATACAGAACATGGTATTATACATGAGAGGACTCCTCCCTACTCACCTCAGTCAAATAGGGTGGCCGAAAGAAATAACCGCACTCTAACTGATTTGGTTAACGCCATGTTAGATACATTGGGTCTTTCCAAGGAATGGTGGGGGAGGCACTAATGACTGAGTGTCATGTCCTAAACCGTGTTTCCGTAAATGATAAAACCATGACTCCATTTGAGGAATGGGAGAAGAAAAGGCTTAAACTCTCTTACTTACGAACTTGGGGATATTTGCCGAAAGACAATATTCTAATACACAAGAAGCGAAATCTTGGACCAAAAACTGTGGATTATGTTTTTATGGTATATGCTTTTCATAGCATTGGCTATAGATTTTTGATAGTAAAATCTGAGGTATTCGACATGCATGTTGGTACAATTATGGAGTCGAATGATGTGACTTTCTTTTAGGACATGTTTCATGAAAGGTATGTTTAGATCTTTAAATCACGAGATGACTAGTTCATCTAGTCAGGAATTTACTATAATTCATGAACCCACTATGCCGACAAAACACTATGATGATCCCGTGGAGGACAAAAATGAAGCTCTCAAAAGGATCAAGAGACAAATGACTGCAAAGTCATTTGGTGATGATTTCGTTGTATACCTTGTGGATGATACTCCCACTTCTATTTCGGAAGCCTATGCATCTCAAGGTGGCGACTACTAGAAGAAAGTTGTTCGAAGCGAGATGGACTCCATATTAGCTAATGGAACTTGGGAGGTCACTGATCATCCTTATGGGTGCAAACCTGTATGATGTAAGTGGGTGTTCAAGAAAAATCTTAGACCTGATGGTACTATTGAAAAGTACAAGGCACATCTTGTGGCCAAGGGGTATACCTAGAAAGAGGTGAAGACTTTTTCAATACATACTCACCTGTAGCCAGGTTGACCACTATTCGAGTACTACTATCCTTGGCTGCCTCACATGGTCTTCTCGTTCATCAAATGAACGTTAAGACAACTTCTTAATGGATAGCTAGATTAGGAAATTTATATGGAGCAGCCTGATGGATTTGTAGTAGATGGTCAAGAAGGAAAGATGTGTAAGTTATTGAAGTCTTTGTATGGTCTTAAGCAAGCTCCTAAGTAGTGGCATGAGAAGTTTGAAACTTTAACCACTAAAGACTTTGTTGTAAACGAAGCTGATAAGTGTGTATACTATCGCCATGGTGGGGGCTAGTGAGTTATTATGTGTCTCTATGTCAATAACATATTGATATCGAGGACCAACCTCGCTGTTATTAAGGAGGTCAAAGAGTTCCTGTCTCGTTGCTTTGAGATGAAGGACTTGGGAGTGGCTGATGTAATCTTAAACATCAAGCTACTAAAGGATGAGAATGGTGGGATTACACTGCTTCGGTCCCACTATGTGGAAAATATATTGAGTCGCTTCGGGTATAGCGACCACAAGTCTTCTCCAATGCCTTATGATCTGAGTGTGCTACTTCGAAAGAATCGAATGAATGCTAAAGATCAATTGAGATATTCTCAAATCATTGGCTTACTCATGTATTTAGCCATCCCTATGAGGCCTAACATCTCCTTTGCTGTAAACAAACTAAGTCGATTTGTGTCAAATTCTGGAGATGATCATTGGCATGCTCTTAAGAGAGTTTTTCACTATTTGAAAGGCACTACGAGTTATGATATTCACTATACTAGGTATCCACGGGTACTTGAGGGCTATAGTGATTCAAACTAGATATCTTATGTTGATGTTAAGGCCACAAGTGGTTATTTGTTTACACTTTGTGGCGATGTTGTTTCCTAGAAGTCTTGCAAGCAGACTATCTTAACAAGGTCAACAATAGAAGCAGAACTCACAACATTAGATACAACCACTATTGAAGCAGAGTGCTTCATGAGCTCTTGATGGACTTACTTGTGGTTAAAAAACCAATACTCGCTATCTCAATGAACTGTGATAATCAAACTGTGATCATAAAGTAAACAGTTCTAAGGATAATATGAAGTCATCAAGGAATATGAAGAGGAGATTGAAATCTGTCAGGAAACTGAGAAACTCTAGAGTTATTGTGTTGAATTATATCCAAACATCTAAGAACCTGGCAGATCCCTTCACAAAGGGTTTATCACGTAATGTGATAGATAATGCATCGAAGGAGACGGGCTTGAGACTCACACTATGAGTTGCTCGTAGTGGTAACCCACTCTATGTGATCGGAGATCACGTGAATTAGAGTTGGGAGACAAGTTGTTGATCAACTGAGAGGAGAGTATCCTCACATTATATTTACATCTCCATAAAGATGCAATACTCTCTTATTCTGTATGGCAGGTTGATATTTATCATGTGTTCCAAGTGACTTTTCTAAGTAGAGATGTTTTCCCGCAGAACATCTATTGAGGAACACATATATATGAGTCTTACTATTAAACGACAAAGTCGACGAGTGTTCTAATAAACTCATGAAAGGCCCTGGAGTATGACGCGTAAGCTCCAAACCACGGGAAAGCCAACGGCTTCCCAGTATCGGTTTAGGCTTTGTGTGAAACTAGTGTATAGAAAACTTGTAGGTCAAGGCATAGTCCACTATTCAAGTGCAACCTAATATAGCACAAAGTTTAAAGTGAATTAAGTTCAACTTAACAGTCTCGACAAAACACCGGTATATAAAACAATGTGCTGGAACAAAAGTGATATGTTGTGCCAATGAGACTTTGCGGGGAATTATTGGAATTTGAGGTATTTTAGTGTTGGGTCTTTGGCCCATAACATATACATATTCTGAAATCCCCTTTGGCCCATTAGTACATGACAACATGTGGCTATGTTGTGGAGCTAAAAGTTTATCCCACATTGCTAACTAAGAGGGAGTTGCACCACCTTATATAGGAGACTGCTCTAACACTACTAAGTGAGTGAGAAGATAAGCAATTCTCATGCACTCCTCTCTCGATGCCACGACATGTCTCGTCACGATGTGCCACGGGTTGCGGGAATCTCGTTGAGCTGAGCTTTGTTTTGATGTTCGGGAAAATTAACTATGAGTCATTAATGGACGCGTCAATTAGCCAGATCTTTTGTATGTGGGCTGCGCCCACGACCTACCCGACCTGCACTATATAAACTACCTGCAAACCCTAGGCGACCACGACTCAACACACACACACCACCTTCCAGTCCATTGTGCCACCGCCTTCATCTTCCCCACCCTACATAGTAGGCCTCCGGAACCCCGCCTCTTGTGAACCTGTACGGGTGAATGGCGATCAGGTTTTTGGGGAGCGCTCAAGAGCGATTACTAGCATCCACGACGTCATCTGACATCGAGTTCCCAAATGACGACTTCTTCTCGGACTTCACTGATCTATTCTGCAAACTCATCATGGGCGACAATGTTGCTGCTACTGCTGTGGCTATTACTCCTGCCGCCGCCGCTGCTGCTCAGTCTTCACTGTACGTGATCATGAACTCTCTCTTTCTGATTTTGCTAGGGTTCCTTATTCTAGCATTTGGAGTAGATGTGATTTGTCTATCCTGTTTAGTTGCAATCTGTTCATCTACTCTGTTAGTTTGCGTGATCTTTTTAATTGCTATTTATAATCATGCTTTATCGATTATTTATTCAGATTAAATCATAGGGATTATTGCTTATATTTTCAACAGAGTCATATGTGCAAAATGTCCGAACATATGTCGAGTTTTGGGCTAGACTAGATTATACGCTAACAATTTTTATATTTGTAGAGTACATTATTTTCTACATCAAGAATTTATTGCTCCAAAACTTTCTATATTCCGGTGATTATGCAGGTTATAACTTTTATATTCTTTTGGCCAGATAATATTTCTATATTCATGTGTTTGTTTGTGTAAATTTCGCTTTAGGGCTCGAGCCACATGGAGCCTGATTTGTTTTCAAATTTTGAAAACCACATTTGGAAGTTTTAAAAAAATGGAGAAAAAAATCCTAGATATGGATAATAATGTACTTTACCAACATACAAAAAATCTGAACCTCAAATACCATACATTTCAGGCCTAAACAATAATGATAAAATCATACAAAATTTAGAGGATTAACATTTTGCATTGCTCGCTACTTTAGATGTAACTAGACAAGCTGCACATAAAGGTGCAAACATAGTTGTAGGGTTTCGTAGCAGAAAACAAAAAAATTCTATCTACTGGAACACTAATACCAGGATCTATACTATGTAGACATAAGCAACGGAGAAGGTATATAGTATTCATACCTTTGAAGACCGAGGCACGCCTTACGCAGGAAGGCGTATATTGATGAAGATGAGCAGCACCCCAAGTGTGGTGCCTCCGAAGTTCGTCACACGTCCGGTGTAGGAGACGTCAACCGGACTCCGATCCATCCGAGCAGCAGAAGAAGTAGATGTCAGATCGCAGATCACACGACGGTGGTGTGAAGGTGGAGAACTCACCCACGAGGTCCTCCCCAATATTACGGATAAGTCCTCAATGGATGAGAGAGAGAATGAGAGGGAATGGGATGATTCCAAAGGGGGATGAGAGACCCCTATATATAGTGGGAGGGGGAGGCGCACCACCCTAGGGCCAGGCGGTGTGGGACTAACCCCCACACCCACCGGCCACCTAGGGGCAGCCGCCGGCCCTAGGTGGGACCCATTGGGGTGGCCCACCAAGCCTAGGTCGGCTGCCCCCCTCTCCCTAGGCGCCATGCCCTATTGGGCCTTCCTTCGGGTGAGGCCCATTAGTATTATGATGCCTTTAATAATAAATAAAATATATATTTAATATGAATTCTCCAATTAATATTCAAATGCACATATTGTATTATTCCTTCACTCTGGAACACCTTTCGGACCCCTTCCAATCTCCATCGGATGTTACTCGGAACTATTCTGGTTTCTCTTTCTCTATTTCTCCTACGATACCTCATCTACCCTAAGCGTCCCTACCCTTAAGCGTGACATCCTTTAGTTCAGAAACACTCCGGACATGATTGAGACTACTCTCACATCAATGATCAACAGAGGGACCTGGATGGCCATGTGACCCCCATGTGTTTCACGAATACAATCACTCGAACCGTGAGATAGTCGTTTCCCATTCCCTTTGTCATATGATACCTAATTCATTCGAGACTTGATCTTTAGTATCCCCATACCTTAGTTCGGTCTCATTACCAATGAACTTGTTTACTCGTTCTCATGTCGTTGCATTCCGTGACCAAGTCACATGCTTGCAAGCTTCATTAATGCAACGTCACCGAGATGGCCACATGTATCTGTCCGTTACATGGACTAGACAAATCCTGGTCTTGATATGTACTCCTCTATGCATTCCTTCGGAAAACCTGAGTGGCACCTTTTTGATCACCCTTTTATGAGATGATTCTTGATAACCATCAAAGCTTCCTCCGGAATGGTGATTTGCATTACCTCACAGTCAAAGGATCAGGTTGCGAGGTTCTCTGTGTTTTATCATCAATGGTGAACTTTGTAACTAGATCTCATTCAAGATATAATGGTCGGATGTTTGTCTATCATGTTATTCAACTAATAACATGACCCCATTGTCAATTGGCATAAATTCCCATGATCTTGAAACCCAGACCATCCTCATGACCAATGAACTAGTTTGCTAGAGGTGGTAATTAGAGACACGGTTTGTTTACATACCACACACGTATTAATGTTTCGTATTAACACAGTTATAACACAGTATGAAATGTATTACGAACATATAGGAGTCATATCAAATAATACACTTTATTATTTTCCTATAGGGTATAACTCCTTCAGTCTCCCACTTGCACTAGAGTACAAACAAAACAAGTTTACAATAGGCAGGAACCTAACACCAATGGAATCTCGGTGTTGTTCATGCTTTTCCTGATGGAGAGCTTTAGTCAAAGGATCTGCCATATTCAGTTCCGTATCTACTTTGCAAATCTTGACATCACCTTCGTCAATGTTCTATCGGATGACGTGAAATCTAAGCTTGATGTGTTTGGCTATGGAATGAGTCCTTGGTTCCTTTGCGTTTACAATAGCTCCCGTGTTATCAAAATAGATCGTCACGAGGTCATGCGCATTTGGAAAAACTCCCAGTTTGATGACGAAATTCCTTAGCCAAATAGCTTCATTTGCTGCATCAGCCGCAACAATGTATTCAGACTCCATTGAAGATTGCTCCACCATCGGCTGCTTCTTACTCTTCCAGCTTACCGCCCCACGATTCACTAGGAACACAAATCCTGTTTGAGACTTCAAGTCATCATGATCTGAGTTCTAGCTCACATCCACGTAACTCGTTATGTTTAGAGCTTCATCACTTCCTCCATAGATTAGGAACATATCATTTGTTCTTTTCAGATACTTTAGGATATTCTTTACAGCTGTCCAGTGATCCGGTCCTGGATTACTTTGGTATCGGCTCGTCAAACTAAGAGCCAATGCCACATCAGGTCGCGTACTTAACATTGCATACATGATAGATCCTATGGCTGAGGCATAGGAGGTGTAAGACATCTTCTCTCTATCATCATCTGTTACAGGACATTGAGTCATACTCATTTTGCAATTCTTCATCATTGGTACAAAACCCCTTTTGGTGTTTTCCATTTTGAACCTCTTCAAAATCTTTTCAATGTAAGTACTTTGACTTAATGCAATTAGGTGCCTTGATCTATCTCTATAGATCTTGATTCCTAATATGTATGCAGCTTCACCTAGATCCTTCATGGAAAATTGGTTACTCAAATATGCTTTCACGCTTTTCATAAGATCCACATCGTTTCCCATGAGTAATATGTCATCCATATATACTACTAAGAAAACAACTGAGCTCCCACTCGCTTTCTTGTAAACACAGAACTCTTGTTGATTTTGGACAAATCCTAAACTCTTGATCACTTCATCAAAACGTTGGTTCCAGCTCCGAGATGCTTGCTTCAATCCATAAATGGACCGTTGAAGCTTGCATACCTTTCCAGCATCATTAGGATCAACAAAACCTTCCGGTTGCATCATATACAACTCTTCATCAATGTGACCATTGAGGAATGCGGTCTTGACATCCATCTGCCAAATTTCATAGTTGAAATGTGCAGCAATTGCTATTAAAATCCGGACAGCCTTAAGCATCACTACGAGAGAGTGAGTCTCGTCATAATCAACTCCTTGAATTTGTCGAAACCCCTTTGCGACAAGTCGAGGTTTGTGAACGGTCACATTACCATTCGCATCTGTCTTTCTCTTAAAGATCCATTTATTTTCCACGGCCTTGCGGCCTTCTGGAAGGTCTACCAAGGTCCAAACTTGGTTCTCATGCATGGATCCTATTTCGAATTTCATGGCTTCTAGCCATTTTTCGGAGTCAGCACTATCCATAGCTTCTTTGTAGTTTGCAGGTTCTTCCTGTTCATCTAGGATGACAAACATTACAAGGCTGTTGTACCAATCAGGAGTGGCATGAATTCTTGTAGACCTGCGAACCTCAGGAGAATCGACGTCATTGCTTTGATCATCATCATTGGGATCTTCCTCCATGTTGGAGAGCGGTCTCGGAACAGCTTTCGTTGCGCTACTCGGAATTTGGAGAGAAGGGTCAACAACTTTGTTCAACTCAATTTTCCTTCCACTAACTCCTTTAGCAAGAAACTCTTTCTCGAGAAAGGTGCCAGTTTTTGCGACAAACGTTTTTCCTTCGGCTTAGTTGTACAAAGTATACCCAATGGTTTCCCTTGGATATCCTACAAAGATATATTTTTCTGATTTGGGTTCGAGTTTGTCAGGCTGTAGTTTCTTGACGTAAGCCTCATGATGGCCCAAAATATATCAAGCTCGTTGGGGAACCCCAAGAGGAAGGTATGATGAGCACAACAGCAAGTTTTCCCTCAGTACGAAACCAAGGTTATCAATCCAGTAGGAGCAAGGAAACACCCCAAAGGTGTTGCTAGCTGAACGTTGGCAGGGCGCACTACCAGTGCCAGCAGCAACATGGAGACCTGCACAACACAACCATAGAACTTTGCCCCCAACTTGCGATGAGGTTGTAAATCTCACCGGTTTTGCTGAAAACAAAGGATTGAACGTATCGAATGGAAGGAAGTAATAGTTTGCAGAAAGTAAACACAAAGCAGTAAACAGTTTGCAGATTGTATGTAAAAGAAAGGACCGGGGTCCATAGTTCACTAGAGGTGGCTCTCCTTAAGATAGATAACATGCTGGGCGAACATATTACAACGGGGCAATTGACAAACATCGAGAAAGCATACAAGCATATACTAATCATCTTGACTCCTTTGAGACTTGATTGGGCATTACAATATTATACATAGACTGCCATCCAACTACATCTATGACTAATAATCCACCTTCAGGTTATCATCCGAACCCCCTTCAGTATTAAGTTGCAAGCAACAGATTATTGCTTTACGAATTGCGTGTAAAGTAAACAATACGATTGTTATATGAACAAAGGATTGTTGTTTTCTCCCTAGTAGCAATGGCACATCTAGTACCTTAGAGATTTCTGTCACTTCCCCAGATTACCAGAGGCATGAACCCACTATCGAGCATAAATACTAACTCTTGGAGTTGCTAGCATCTACCCGGCCAATATAGCTACTAACAACGGAAAGCATGCAAGATCACAAATAACAAAGACATGATAGAATCAATAATCAATCTGAAATAGCATCTCAATATCCATCGGTGTCGGGTCCGCAACATAGAAAACAAAAAAATTCCTACGATGAGAACTACACGCCAAGATCTATCTACTAGGTGCAGAGCAATGGGTGGACATGCATCCATCGAGAACTTACCCTCGAAGACAACGAGTTTTGTTAACGAGTAGGAACTCGTGGTTGATGTAGTCGTACACTTGCCGATCTCAAGATCGTGAGGAAGTCCGAGCGCCACAACTCAGCAGCGCATCCGTACTCGCACACATGTTCAAGCCACCAGACAACCTCCACCTCCTCGCTCCAGTGATCCAGCGGAAGAAGCAACTCCTTCCATACGAAATGCCACCGGGAACATGTATCTCTCTAATCCGAGACCATGGGGGAATAATTCTAGAGGGGGAGAGAGATCCTTCACGAGGAGGTGTTAGGAAGAAGGAGGAAGAGGGGGGCCTTTTATAGGAGGAGGGGGGTGCCCCTCTCTCCATGGCCGGCGCATGGGGGGGTGACTCCTCACCTCCCCCATTCATGTGGTGGTAACCCCTTCACATTAAAATGCCTCTTCACATTCCCTTTTAAAGTCCCCACTTTAAATGCATTAAATTCTCTAAGTTTAATGCTCTCTCATTTAATAAAACTCCTTTATTAAATTTATTCAGAATTTTGTTAATTACTTTAATTAACAAACATTCACATATAACCCCTTTCAATATTTCAATATCACATGCAGAACCACTTTCTGCAATTTCACCCGAAACAATTTCCGGTTTCTATCGAAACAATTCCTGCGCTTTGCAATTCTTTCGTCTGAAACATATGTGCTAAAAAATGGTGTCCGGTAACTCTTAAGTGTGTCACCCTATGGTTCGCGAATAATGCAGACATGATTGAGACTCCTCTCAGATCAATAATCAGAAGCGGGACCTAGAGGTCCATACTGACTCCTGCATATTCAACGATGACTTCTGTGATCGTCAGAACCTTTAACGCTTGTAATTTAATCCTTTTGTCTCTTGATATAATACATGTCCGAGATTCGACCATCGGTATCCAAATACCTAGTTTGATCTCGTTACCGACATGCACTCTTTTCTCGTTCCCGTGATATAACATTCTAGTGATCACATCACTTGCTTGCAAGCTATCTCAATGTGATATCACCAAGAGGGCCTAGAGTATATCTATCCGTCATCGGGATTGACAAATTCCACTCTTGATCAATGAGCCTCAACATAACACCTTTGTAGCACTAAAACCATCTTTATAGTCACCCTGTTACGGTGTGACGTTTCATGTTATCAAGATACTCTTCTGGTGTTAGCAATTAACATGATCTCATGGTATAAGGATAAAGATTACTTCGTATGATGTTATAGCAATGTAAACATAATGACTTGATCGTAATGCTATACTTCGGATGAATGTTCATCACATCATTTCACAAATGCCGTGACCTTGTTATTAACAACATTCAATGTCCATGATCAGGAAACCTTGATCATCTTGTTAATCAACAAGCTAGTCTATAAGAGAGGCATAACTAGGAACCCTTTTTGTTTATTAAACACATATGTATTGATGTTTCTGATCAATACAATTCTAGCATGCAAAATAAACATCTATCATATATAAGGAATACATAATAACAACTTTATTATTGCCTCTCAGGGCATATTTCCTTCAGTCTCCCACTTACACTAGAGACAATAATCTAGTTCACATAGTGATAAATCTAACACCCATGGAGTTCTGGTGTTGCTCATGTTTAGCCCCAGGGAGAGCTTTAGTCAACGGATCTGCTACATTTAGGTCCGTGTGTACTTTACAAATCTTTATATCTCCATCCTTGACATGTTCGGGGATGGAGTGAAACCGGCGCTTAATATGCTTGGAATTCTTGTGAGACCTCGGTTCCTTGGCGTTGGCTATGGCTCCATTGTTGTCACAATAGATCACCATCGGGTCCAATGCACTAGGAACCACACCTAGTTCCGTAATGAACTCTTTCATCCAAACCGCTTCCTGCGCCGCTTCTGAAGCAGCAACATATTCCGCCTCCGTCGTTGATCCAGCCACCATAGGTTGTTTGGAACTCTTCCAAGTAACTGCTGCTCCGTTCAAGAGAAATACGTATCCGGATTGAGACTTAGAGTCATCCGGATCGGTGTCAAAGCTAGCATTGACATAACACTTAGCGACTAGCTCTTCTTCACCTCCGTATCTAAGAAACATATCCCTAGTTCTTCTCAAGTACTTAAGGATGTTTTTGACCGCTATCTAGTGTTCCGAACCTGGATCAGATTGGTACCTACTAGTCAAACTAATAGCATGTGCCACATCCGATCTTGTACATAGCATGGCATACATTATAGAGCCTATGGCCGAGGCATAGGGGATCTTATCCATCATCTCTCTTTCTTCCGCCGTAGCCAGACTTTGAGTCTTACTCAATGTCTTGCCTTGCAACATAGGTAAGAACCCTTCTTACTTCCGTCCATATTAAACTTCTTTAATATCTTATCAAGGTATGTACTCTGCGATAGCCCAATTAGGCGCCTTGATCTATCTCTATAGATTTTAATGCCTAATATATATGACGCTTCACCAAGGTCTTTCATCAAAAAAAATTGCTGTTTAGATAACTTTTAACACTGTTTAAAAGATCTATATCATTTCCAATCAATAATATGTCATCCACATATAATATTAGAAATGCCACATTGCTCCCACTCACTTTCTTGTAAATACAAGCCTCTCCATAAGTTTGGACAAATCCAAACTCTTTGATCACCTCATCAAAGCGGAGATTCCAACTCCGGGATGCTTGCTTCAGTCCATAGATGGATCGCTGAAGTTTGCATACCTTATTAGCATCCTTAGGATCGACAAAACCCTTAGGTTGTATCATATACAACTCTTCTTCAATATTACCATTGAGGAACACAGTTTTGACATCCATCTGCCATATTTCATAATCGAAATATGCAGCAATTGCTAACATAATCCTAACCGACTTAAGCATCGCTACGGGAGAGAATGTCTCATCGTAGTCAACTCCTTGAATTTGTCGAAACCCCTTTGTGACAAGTCGAGCCTTATAGATGGTCACATTACCATCAGCATCAGTTTTTCTTTTGAAAATCCATTTATTCTCAACGGCCTTTCGATCATGAGGTAAGTCCACCAAGGTCCAAACCTGGTTCTCGTACATGGATTCCATCTCGAATTTCATGGCTTCTAGCCATTTGTTGGAATCCGGGCTCATCATCGCTTCTTCATACGTCGCAGGGTCATCCATTTCATCAACCATGAAATTCACAATAGGATTGCCGTACAGTTTAGGAGCTGCACGTGTCCTGCTTGACCTGCGAGGTTTGGTAGTGTCCTCTTTCGGAGTTTCATGATCAATATCATTAGCTCTCTCTTCATTAGGTGAAGTTAACTCTGAAACAATTTCCGGTGCTGCGCTACTCGCCATTTCATGAAAAGAAGGTTCAATAACCTCTTCGAGTTCTACCTTCCGACTACTCACACCTTTCGCGAGAAACTCCTTCTCAAGAAAGGATCCATTCTTGGCAACAAAAACCTTGCCCTCGGATCTGTGATAGAAGGTACACCCAATCGTTTCCTTAGGGTATCCTATGAAGACGCATTTTTCCGCTTTGGGTTCGAGTTTATCCGGTTGAAGTTTCTTCACATAAACATCGCATCCCCAAACTTTAAGAAATGACAACTTAGGTTTGTTTCCAAACCATAATTCATACGGTGTCGTTTCAACAGATTTAGATGGTGCCCGATTTAAAGTGAATGCAAGTTTCCGAAGGCATAACCCCAAAATGACAGTGGCAAGTCAGTTAGAGACATCATAGATCGAACCATATCTAATAAAGTACGATTACGACGTTCCGACACACCATTACGTTGTGGTGTTTCGGCAGGCGTGAGTTGTGAAACTATTCCACACTCTTTCATGTGTGTGCTAAACTCGTAACTTAGATAGTCACCTCCATGGTCAGACCGCAGAAATTTGATCTTTCTATTACGATGATTTTCCACTTCATTCTGAAATTCCTTGAACTTTTCAAAGGTTTCAGACTTGTGTTTCATCAAATAGATATACCCGTATCTACTCAAATCATCCATGAAAGTAACAAAATAATGATATCCACCTCGCGCCGGCACACTCATTGGTCCACACACATTAGTATGTATGATTTCCAATAAATCTGTCGCTCGTTCCATTGAACCAGAAAACGGGGTTCTAGTCATCTTGCCCATAAGGCATGGCTCACATGTATCAAATGATTCAAAATCAAGTGATTCCAAAAGTCCATCAGAATGGAGTTTCTTCATGCGTTTAACGCCAATATGACCTAGACGGCAGTGCCACATATATGCAGATATATCATTATCAAGTTTAATCTTTTTAGCATTAACATTATGAATATGCGTAATATTACTATCGAGATCCAACAGAAATAAACCATTCAACATAGGTTCATGACCATAAAATATATCATTCTTATAAATCGAACAACCATTGTTTTCAGATTTAAAGGAATAACCACTTTGCATCAAACATGATCCGGATACAATGTTCATGCTCAGTGCAGGAACCAAATAACAATTATTTAGGTTTATAACTATCGATGGCATATGGAGAGGTATCGTCCCGATGGCGATCACATCAACTCTTGATCCATTGCCGACCCGCATCCTGACCTCATCCCTTGCTAGTTGTCGCTTGTTCCGCAGCCCCTGAATCGAGTTACATATATTAGCAACCGATCCTGTATCAAATACCCAGGTGCTATTGCGAGTACTAGTCAAGTACACATCAATAACATGTATATCACATATACCTTTGTTTGCCTTGCCGGACTTCTTGTCCGCCAAATACTTGGGGCAATTAAGCGCTTCAATGGCGATCCTTGCAATAATAACACGGTGTCGGACTTAGGGCCAGATCGGGTTTCTTTTCAAAGTGCAACAGATTTGCCACCCTTTTTTCCCTTGTGCTTGCCTTTCTTGTCCTTCTTGAAACCGGTGGTCCTATTGATCATCAACACTTGATGTTCTTTCCTAATCTCCACTTCTGCAGTCTTAAGCATCGACAGAAGCTCGAGAAGAGACTTCTTCATGCCCTGCATATTATAGTTCATCATGAAGCTCTTGTAGCTAGGTGGCAGAGATTGGAGAACACGATATATGCCTAAGTCAATGGGAATCGTTATTCCCAAGGACACAAGCTTATCGGCGTACCTAGACATTTTGAGTACATGCTCACTAACGGAGTTGTTATCCTCCATCATGCAGCTAAAGAACTTTTCAGTAGCATTATAACTCTCTACGGCAGCATGGGTATCGAAAATCATTCTCAATTCTCCCATGGTATCAAAGGCATTGCCGTTTTCGAAACGCTTTCGAAGTTCTGGCTCTAGCCCATACAGTATGCCACAATGAACTAAGTTGTGGTCCTCCTGACGAGTCACATAGACATTCTTTTCCTCGCCAGGGGCATTAGGAGCTGGTGGGGGGCCTAGTGGCGCATCTAGCACATATTGCTTTTGTGCAGCAGTGAGGAGAATCCTCAAATTCATAGCCCAGTTGGTGAAGTTGCTACCATTCACAGCAAGTTTCTCTTTCTCCATGAACACATTGAAATTAAAAGCAGGTGGTGCCATCTACAACAGAATTATAAAGTTTATTTAGACTAAGTTTATGATAGAGTGAGTTCAACTAATCCAAATTACTAATGAACTCCCACTCAAAAACGACATCCCTCATGTCCTTTTGGTGATTACATGAACCAAATCCACTACACCAAGTCCGATCATCATGTGAGTCGGTGTAGCTTTAAAGGCGAGCATCTATATGGGCATCACATCAACTATATGACTCATGCTTAACCTTTTGGTCCGTGTTCCAAGGCCATGTCTGTACATGCTAGGCTCGCCAAGTAAGAACCTTAGTATTCGCGTGTGTAAAACTGTCTTACACCCGTTCATATGAAAGCGTAGATTCGAGTACACCCGATCATCATGTGATGTCTCGAAACACGATCCACAGAACGGTGCATACTCAAGGAAGAACACATTTTTTATCTTGATATCTAAATGAGGGATCATCTTACAATGCTACAGAAAGCGCCAAACTAGCAGTATAAGATGCTAACATCTAATGTGTAAAGTGAGATGATATGGTCCATGCATTTGATCTCTATCATTTGCATCGTGGTATGATCTATATCATTCCTTTGTGTGTAAGGCCAAGGTCTATGGAACTTACATGTTGAATGTGTTGTAAGAGTATCTATCATACATCTACTTACAACAATACCATATCAATACACTAGCCCAGTAACAATCTAAACTAGACGCCTCTAATTTATCAATTGCAAGTTTTACGTGGCTTAGGGCTTTCGAAGATAGAACCGTTCTTACCTACGAACATGAACCACAACAAGGATAACCAAGTTATTAGCAACTCGTTGTAAATCAGATATTGACTATAGTAGGAGAGACAGACACCCGCCAGCCACTTATGCAAAACTAGTTGCATGTCAGTCGTGGAACCGGTCTCATGTACGATGACATGTAAGGTTGGTCCGGGCCACTTCATCCCACTATGCCACCAATATCCAAAATACATAGAAGATGCAATAACATGATCATCATCGCCCACATATAAAAATATGTGTACTACCCGTGCAAAGCACCTACGCATAGATCAGGCTCTGATACCACTGTTGGGTCCGCAGCATAGAAAACAAAAAATTTCCTACGATGAGAACTACATGCCAAGATCTATCTACTAGGTACAGAGCAACGGGTGGACATACATCCATCGAGAACTTACCCTCGAAGACAACGAGTTTTGTTAACGAGTAGGAACTTGTGGTTGATGTAGTCGTACACTTGTCGATCTCAAGATCATGAGGAAGTCCGAGCACCGCAACTCAGCAGCGCATCTGTACTCGCACACACGTTCAAGCCACCGGACAACGTCCACCTCCTCGCTCAAGCGATCCAACGGAAGCAGCAACTCCTTCTAGACAAAATGCCACCGGGAACATGTATCTCGCTAATCCGAGACCATGGGGGAATAATTCTAGAGGAGGAGAGAGATCCTTCACGAAGAGGTGTTAGGAAGAAGGAGGAAGAGGGGGGCCTTTTATAGGAGGAGGGGGTGCCCCTGTCTCCATGGCCGGGGCATGGGGGTGACTTCTCACCTCCCCCATTCATGTGAACCCCTCCACATTAAAATGCCTCTTCACATTCCCTTTTAAAGTCCCCACTTTAAATGCATTAAATTCTCTAAGTTTAATGCTCTCTCATTTAATAAAACTATTTTATTAAATTTATTCAGAATTTTGTTAATTACTTTAATTAACAAACATTCACATATAACCCCTTGCAATATTTCAATATCACATGCAGAACCACTTTCTGCAATTTCACCCGAAACAATTTCTGGTTTCTATCGAAACAATTCCTGCGCTTTGTAATTCTTTCGTCTGAAACATATGTGCTAAAAAATGGTGTCCGATAACTCTTAAGTGTGTCACCCTACGGTTCGCGAATAATGCAGACATGATTGATACTCCTCTCAGATCAATAATCAGAAGTGGGACCTGGAGGTCCATACTGACTCCTGCATATTCAACGATGACTTCTGTGATCGTGAGAACCTTTAACGCTTGTAATTTAATCCCTTTGTCTCTTGATATAATACATGTCCGAGATTTGATCATCGGTATCCAAATACCTAGTTTGATCTCGTTATCGACATGCACTCTTTTCTCGTTCCCATGATATAACATTCTAGTGATCACATCACTTGCTTGCAAGCTATCTCAATGTGATATCACTGAGAGGGCCCAGAGTATATCTATCCGTCATCGGGATTGACAAATTCCACTCTTGATCCATGAGCCTCAACATAACACCTTCGTAGCACTAAACCCATCTTTATAGTCACCCTGTTACGGTGTGACGTTTCATGTTATCAAGCTACTCTTCCGGTGTTAGCAATTAACATGATCTCATGGTCTAAGGATAAAGATTACTTCGTATGATGTTATAGCAATGTAAACATAATGACTTGATCGTAATGCTATACTTCGGATGAATGTTCATCACATCATTTCACAAATGCTGTGACCTTGTTATTAACAACATCCAATGTCCATGATCAGGAAACCTTGATCATCTTGTTAATCAACAAGCTAGTCTATAAGAGAGGCATAACTAGGAACCCTATTTGTTTATTAAACACACATGTATTGATGTTTCCGATCAATACAATTCTAGCATGCAAAATAAACATCTATCATATATAAGGAATACATAATAACAACTTTATTATTGCCTCTCATGGTATATTTCCTTCACATCTCAATATCCATCGGATCCCCGCAAACACAACATGCAGAATTACAAATAGATGATCTTAATCATGAACGGAGCTCACAAGATCTAGACATGATAGCACAAAGGAGGAGAACCAGCCATCTAGCTACTACATGGACCCGTAGTCCAGAGATGAACTAATCACGCATCACACCGGAGGCTTGCATGGTGATGAAGAAGGCCTCTAGGGTGAATTCCCCTCTCCAGCAGGGTGCCAGGAAGAGATTTAGATCCCTCGTGATCTAGGGATGGAGATGATGGCGGCTACAGACTCTTTCGTGGATTTTTGATCAGGTACTTAGGGTTTCCTTATCAGAGGCAATATATAGGTGGAAGGAGAGGTCGAGGGGGTGCTGGAGGCGACCAGACCACCCCCTGGCATGGGCCAGGCATGGCCGCATGGCCAGGTGGTGTGGACAGGCCCCAGCCCCTCTCCGTCTCGCATTCTGGCTCCAGATGTCTCCCGGTAAAATAATAACTTTGGCTTTTGTCCCGTCCAATTCCGAGAATGTTCATTTTCTGACTTCCTGGAACCAAAAACAGCAGAAAATAGGCAGCTGGCCCTGTGGCTCTTGTTAATAGGTTAGTCCAAGAAATCATATGGAAAGTACTCCAAAGTGTGGACAAAACACAAGAAAGTAGATAAAACCAAGCATGGAATATCAAAAATTATAGATACATTTGCAATGTATCAACATCCCCAAGCTTAACTCTTGCTCGTCCTCGAGTAGGTAGGTGATAAAAAGAAAGAATAGTTTTTAAGGTGACATGCACCATCATAAACTTGATCAAAGTATTTGTAAAACATTCAAAGCTGAGATCATAGTACTTCAATCATAACATGAAATACAAAGTTCTAGCAATAAGACAAAGAAACTATGTTGCAACATGAAAAGGCACAAACAAAAGATTCATGAATAACAGTGCTTTGCAAGACGTTTATTTGTTTCACATAAAGAAAACATAGCATAATAGCATTCAGCTTGTCCCTCATAGAGTAGCAAATATAAATGCATAGGACACCTTCAAAGTTCATAAGAGTGACTAGATACAAATAGTTTAAAACAAGCAATATCAAGATATGCATCGATCAACAAGTCTTGGGACAATGCACATAGAACTAAGAATGGCCACTAGGCTCTCAAAGTAGGTGCATAAAGATAGAAGGTGGAGACTCAATATAATGGTGGAAGAAAGGCCTTCATAGAAGGAAGTAGGGATTCAAGTCTCATAAAGAGCTTCCAAAAATTATGGTACTTATAGCTTTCAGCTCTCATTGCCCCTATCATAAGCATCTTGAAGTGATTAAGGTTAAAGTGAACAAACTATGGTGTACATGCTTGACGAAGTATAAGTTAGAAATCTCATGTCCCTTGAATACGAGGGCTGCTCCTCATGCTACTCAAGTTTAGTCACCGGTAAGTTCTTGTCATCGTAAGTACATGTGTATCATAGAGAACCGCCAACAAGGTACCCCTTACCCGATGATACGGAAGAATCCCCATATCAAAATGTCAAGGCAAGCAGACAACGAGCATCTCAGGAATCTTCTTATTTACCATGGGAATATGGTGCTTTTTTCTCTCTTTCCTCTCTTCATAATCTCTTTTTTCTCTTTTTCTCTTTTTTCTCAATATAGGACTCTTTTTTATAAGAAGAATGCTTCATAGACAACTCATTATGGTTACGCTGCAGGTTTCCACCATGTCAGCATGGATTAGACCAGTGGCCCAGGCGTTTCTCTAACACATATACATAACTCCATGGACTTACAAGCTCCCCTTTCATTTCACACCGACGACATCCATAGACAACAGAGCATGATATCAACTAGGTACAAAGTACCAGCGCAATGTTGAAAGTGTTCCCCATGATAGCATGGTTCTGCTAATTCCCAACAAATAAGTGCAAGCATATACAACATAGACGACACAATGGTTCAAGTTTATTAAGGGCAAGAAAAGTAAAGTGTGCCATCAAGTTCGTGAGAGATTTAATCATTAGTTTTCTCATAACAAGTTTAATTTGTAAGGTAATCAAAAACATGAATATACTTGGAATAGCATATGCTAATAGGTAGGTATGGTGGACTCTTTGGAATAACTTGGTTTAGGGAGTTGGATGCATGAGTGGAACTCATACTTGGTTGTGGAGGCTAGCAAAAGACTGGGAGCGACAAACTAAGAGAGCAATAATGGCCATAATCATGCAGAGCAACAAAACATCATTGATCAAAGCATAAAGTGATACTACAAGTTGAAAACTGACTTGGGATAGTCATAACATGGTGTGAGCATGCGCCAAGTCAACCCAAATAAAGCATCAAAGGAGAATACCACAATACCATGCTTTAATATGCTAAAACAACGCATGATTCATCCAAGGCACATTAAGCAATCTCAATTGTTTATAAAAATTCATGCTACAACAAAGAATACTGATCATAAAGCCAAAACAATATCGAGCATGACATGACAAAGCATAGGCCACAATGAAAAACAAACTCTCTTTACCAAACCAAACCAAACTATTTGAAAACCAATGTATGAAAGAGGGGGTCCAACCAATTTATTCAGCAAACTAAGCAAACAAAGCAAACGAAAAACCAAAACGAAAACGAAAAAGAAGACGCTCCAAGAACAACACAACTGTGCATGAAACAATAAAAATGAAGCGTTTGGAAGAAACCTGGGATTTTTATTGATGAAGAGGGGGATGCCTTGGGCATCCCCAAGCTTTGACGCTTGTACTTCTTGGATATTTCTTGGGGTGACACGCGTAGCATCCCCAAGATTGAGCTTTAGTCCATCCTTCATCTCATTACTCGTTCCTTCCATACACCTGAAATTTTTCCTTCATACAAAACTTCACACAATCTTTATTAGCAACATTAGTGCACTCAAGATAATAAGTCTTTAGGATCAGTTCTAACACCAATAAAACTTCCATTAAAACACTAGATACTGTAGCACTTCCCTCAAAAATCTCAATTCCCCAAATGAACTCAAAAAGGAACCAACAAGAAGCAAATGCAGAAAATGGCAGAAATTTGTCAAAACAACCAGCAGGTAAAGACGAATTTTTTAGAAGTCCTTATGTTGCTCAAATAAAAAAGTGTTGAACTAACAAACGTTAGATAACAACCTGGGGCAGACGCACAAAAATTCATGCCTCAAAAGGACATACAGAGATTTTACACGAATTTTTACGGTGAAGCACAAAAATCTGTTTCGGGACAGCAACTTTCCCAATCATTACTCTCTCTCATTAGAGGTTACTCTTGGCACAAAAACAAAAAAAAATTAAGGAGCGGTTATTACTGAAATAATAACTTTCAAGACTCATCTAAAACTTTTGGGTTATCTCCCAATAAGTACTTTTTTAACGCCTTTAAGTTAGGCATAAGAAGCAAGAAAAAGGATCAAGTGTTCTCAAATGAAGAAGCATTAAGAGCAAATTTTGTTTTCATAGGAGAGGCAAAATAAATCTTCTCTGTCTTCTTAGGGAAGTGTTCTATACCTTTCTTGAGTGGGAGTTGATATTTAATGGTGCCTTCTTTCATATCAATAATGGCACCAACAGTTCTAAGAAAATGTCTTCCAAAGTAATAGGACAAGAAGCATTGCATTCAACATCCAAAACATAGAAATCAACGGGGACATAGGCATTGTTAACCATAATAAGAACATCATTAATACTCCCCATGAGTTTCATTTTAGCATTATCATCAAGTGGGACATTTAAATAACAATCTTCAAGAAGAGGCAAATCAAGCATATCATAAATCCTTCTAGGCATGATAGAAACAATACTATCAACATCACATAAAGTTTTGAAATCAAAGTCATTCACTTTCATATTAATGATGGGTTCCCAACCATCTTCTTATTTTATACAAATAGAAGCTTTATGTTTCATCTTTTCTTCTTTAATCTTTATGAGAGCATCAGTAATGTGTTTTGTAAAGGCCATGTTCATAGCACTAGCATTAGGACTTTTAGCAAGCTTTTGTAGGAACTTAATAACTTCAGAGATATTACAACCATCAAGATCAAAATCAAAATTATCATCTAGAGTAGTAGAGCTATTAGTAGCCTCAACACTAGTGGTAGTGATAGTAGAAACACTAATGTTCTAGCAATTTCATCTTCTCTTTCCCACTTAGCATGTAATTCAGCTAATAGTCTAACATTTTCATCAATTCTTACTTGTATGGCATTAGTAGCTGCAAAGGGATTATCATTAGTTTCAGGTTTAACAACCATTTTATTAGTCAAAGAGGATTGAGCTTCAAACAAAGATGCTATATTTCTTTCAGCATTAGAGAGTTTTTCCTCAATAGTTCTATTGAAAGCAGTTTGTTTACTAATAAAGTCCTTAAGCATAACTTCAAGTTCCGAGGGAGCACTCCTATTTTTGTTGTAGGAATTTCCATAAGCATTACCATTGTTGGGAGGATATGTCTTATAATTGTTGTTACCAAAATTATTCCTATAAGCATTGTTGCTAAAATTGTTATTTCTTATGAAGTTCACATCAACTTGCTCTTCTTGAGCAACCAAAGAGGCTAAAGGAACATTGTTTGGATCAATATGGGTTTTCCCATTAACAAGCATAGACATAATAATATCAATCTTATCACTCAAGGAGGAGGTTTCCTCAACAGAATTTACCTTCTTACCTTGTGGAGCTCTCTCTGTATGCCATTCAGAGTAGTTAACCATCATATTATCCAGAAGCTTTGTTGCAGGACCCAAAGTGATGGTCATAAAGGTACCTCTAGCAGCAGAATCCAATAGGTTCCTTGAAGAATAGTTCAATCCTGCATAAAAGTTTGGATGATCATCCAAGAAGTCAGTCCATGAGTGGGACAATTCTTTACCAAAGATTTCATTCTTTCCCAAGCTTGAGCAACATGTTCATTATCAGATTGTTTAAACTTCATTATTTCACTTCTCATAGATATAATCTTAGCAGGAGGATAGTATTTTCCAATGAAAGCATCTTTGCACTTAGTCCAAGAATCAATACTATTCCTAGTTAGGGAATTCAACCATTCTTTAGCTTTTCTTCTCAAAGAGAAAGGAAACAATTTAAGCTTAATAATATCTCCGTCTATATCCCTATGCTTTTGCATCTCACAAAGTTCAACAAAGTTATTTAGATGGGCTGCAACATCTTCATTACTAATACCAGAAAATTGTTCTCTCATAACAAGATTGAGTAAAGCAGGTTTAATCTCAAAGAAAGTAGCTTCAGGAACATGTAGAGCAATAGGTGTGCTCATAAAATCATTGTTGTTGGTGCTAGTGAAGTCACACAACTTAGTGTTTTCAAGAGTAGTCATTTTTTTGTGTTTTTGATAAAGAAAGCAAACTTGTAAAACTATTTTTTGTGTTTTTGATAAAAAGCAAGCAAAGAAAACAAAAGGAAACTAAGCAAAAAAAAACAAAGTAAAGAGATTGGTTATGAGGGACTCCCCTTGTGAAGATGTCCTTGACTCCCGGCAACGGCGCCAGAAAAAGAGCTTGATGGCCCAAAATATATCGAGCTCGTTGGGGAACCCCAAGAGGAAGGTATGATGAGCACAGCAACAAGTTTTCCCTCAGTATGAAACCAAGGTTATCAATCCAATAGGAGCAAGGAAACACCCCAAAGGTGTTGCTAGCTGAACGTTGGCAGGGCACACTACCAGTGCCAGTAGCAACGTGGAGACATGCACAACACAACCACAGAACTTTGCCCCCAACTTGCGATGAGGTTGTCAATCTCACCGGTTTTGCTGAAAACAAAGGATTAAACATATCGAATGGAAGGAAGTAATAGTTTATAGAAAGTAAACACAAAGCAGTAAACAGTTTGTAGATTGTATGTAAAAGAAAGGACCGGGGTCCATAGTTCACTAGAGGTGGCTCTCCTTAAGATAGATAACATGCTGGGTGAACAAATTACAGCGGGGCAATTGACAAACATCGAGAAAGCATACAAGCATATACTAATCATCTTGACTCCTTTGAGACTTGATTGGGCATTACAACATTATACATAGACCGCCATCCAACTGCATCTATGACTAATAATCCACCTTCAGGTTATCATCTGAATCCCCTCCAGTATTAAGTTGCAAGCAACATATTATTGCTTTACGAACTGCGTGTAAAGTAAACAATATGATTGTTCTATGAACAAAGGATTGTTGTTTTCTCCCTAGTAGCAACAACACATCTAGTACCTTAGAGATTTCTGTCACTTCCCCAGATTACCAGAGGCATGGACCCATTATCGAGCGTAAATACTAACTCTTGGAGTTGCTAGCATCGACTTGGCCAAGATAGCTACTAACAACGGAAAGCATGCAAGATCACAAATAACAAAGACATGATAGAATCAATAATCAATCTAAAATAGCATCTCAATATCCATCGGATCCCCGCAAACACAACATGCAGAATTACAAATAGATGATCTTGATCATGAACGGAGCTCATAATATCTAGACATGAATGCACAAAGGAGGAGAACCAGCCATCTAGCTACTTCATGGACCCGTAGTCCAGAGATGAACTACTCACGCATCACACCGGAGGCTTGCATGATGATGAAGAAGGCCTCTAGGGTGAATTCCCCTCTTCGGCAGGGTGCCGGGAAGAGCTTCAGATCCTTCCTGGTCTAGGGATGGAGATGATGGCGGCTACAGACTCTTTCGTGGATTTTTGATCGGGTCCTTAGGGTTTTGGTATCGGAGGCAATATATTGGTGGAAGGAGAGGCCGAGTGGGTGCCTGGGCTCGCCACACCACCTCCTGGTGTGGCTAGGCCTGGCCCGCGGGGCCAGGTGGTGTGGTGGCCCCCTGGCTCCTCTCCGTCTCGTATTCTGGCTCCAGATGTCTCCCGGTAAAATAGTGACTTTGGCTTTTGTCCTGTCCAATTCCGAGAATATTCATTTTCTGACTTCCTAGAACCAAAAACAGCAGAAAACAGGCAGCTGGCATTGTGGCTCTTGTTAATAGGTTAGTCCAAGAAATCATATGAAAAGTACTCCAAAGTGTGGACAAAACATAAGAAAGTATATAAAACCAAGCATGGAACATCAAAAATTATAGATACATTTGCAATGTATCATGTTTTTCTCATGAACCACAGCCAGTGTCATTGCATGTATGTTCTTCTAAACAAACCACATAAGGATCCACCAGTATCATTGCATGTCTGTTCTTTTCATGAACCACACCCAGTGTCATTGCATGTCTGTTCCTCTAAACAAACCACACATGGATCAACCTAGTGTGATTACATGTCTGTTCTTTTCACAAACCACACATGGATCCACCAGTGTCATTGCATGTGTGTTCTTTCATGAACCATAGCTAGAGTCATTGCATGCCTGTTCTTCTCACAAACCACATAAGGATCCACTAGTGTCATTGCATGTCTGTTCTTTTCATGAACCACACCCAGTGTCATTGCATGTGTGTTCTTCTCATGAACCACACATGGATCCACCAGTGTCATTTGCATGTCTGTTCTTCTCACAAACCACATAAGGATCAACCAGTGTCATTGGATGAGTGTTCTTCTCATGAACCACACATGGATCCACCAGTGTCATTGCATGTCTGTTCTTTTCATGAACCACAGCTAGAGTCATTGCATGTCTGTTTTTTCCACAAACCACATATGGATCCACCAGTGTCATTGCATGTATGTTCTTTTCATGAACCAGAGTGTCATTGGATGTGTGTTCTTTTCATGAACCACACCTAGTGCATTGGAAGTGTGTTCTTTTCATGAACCACACCCAGTGTCATTGGATGTGTGTTCTTCTCCCAAATCACACATGGATCCACCAGTGTCATTGCATGTGTGTTCTTTTCATGAACCACACATGGATCCACCCGGTGTGATTGCATGTCTATTCTTTTCACAAACCACATATGGATCCACCAGTGTCATTGCATGTCTATTCTTTTCATGGACCACACCCAGTGTCATTGCATGTCGGTTCCTCTCATAAACCACATGCTACTTATTATTTTTATGAGCATTACAATGTTGCTTATGTTTTGTTTCATGCTACTTATTATTTTTGAGTTGGGATCTCTTCATAGCTTGCAATGACTATTAAGTAAACTTAGTTGCATACTCTTTATTATGAATTGCCTGAGTAGTTGATCATATGCTGAGAATATATACATCTTATGAAGCAAATGTGTTCGTGAAAGTTTCTTTTATCGCACTTTTCAATCGAATTGCTTGAGGACAAGCAATAAGCTAAGCTTGGGGGGAGTTGATATGTCCAAAACGTATCTACTTTCCCGAACACCTTTGCTATTGTTTTTCCTCTAAACTTGTGTGATTTGGATACAACTAACACGGAGTGACGCTGTTTTCAGCAGAATTACCTTGGTGTCTAGTTTTTGTGCAGAAAATCAACTATTAGGAAAAATCCCGAAAAATATGCCAAAAATCCTATTTCACCAGAAGATTCATGGAGCCAGAAGACGAGACGGAGTAGGGCCACGAGGGGCCCACACCACCTGGTCGCGCGGGCTAGGCCAGGCCGCGCCTGGGGGTGGTGTGGCTACCCAAGGCACACCCCCTCGGCCTCCCTCTTCGCCTATAAGTCGCCTCTTGACCTAAAAACCAAGGGGGGGTCGACGTTTTTCCATAAAGAGTTCCGTTGCACCACCACCACCAGATTCCATGATTCGGAACCAGAAACTCCGTTCTGGCACCCTGCCGGGATGGGGGAATTGGAGGAGATCATCGCCATCATCATCACCATCGCTTCTCTATCGACCATCCATGTTCCCCCCATCTATGAGTGAGTAATCCCCCGCTGTAGTCTATGGGGATGGTAGGGATTGGATGAGATCGTTCATGTAATGGCATCAGATTGTTAGGGCATGGTGCCTAGTATCTACTATTAGGGCTTTTTGACTTTGTTGCAACTTGTTATGCTTAATGCTTGTCACTAGGGCCCGAGTGCCATGATTTCAGATCTGAACATGTTATTGATTCATTATGATAGTATTGTTTATGGTCTTACCTGCAAGTTGTATACACATATTGTTGTCCGTAATCAAAGGCCCCGAAGTGACACCAATCGGGATAACCGGGATGTGAGGATCACATGTGTTCACGGAGTGTTAATGTTTTGCTCCGGTGCTCTATTAAAAGGAGCACCTTAATTGCCAGTAGTTCCCTTGAGGCCCCGCTGCAAACAGGCTGGCAGGACAAAAGATGTTGTGCAAGTTCTCATTGCGAGCACGTATGACTATATATGGAACACATGCCTATGATTATTTAGTACTTGGATGCTTTATCTTATTTATCTGCAAATGCCCTATGTTCCGATTGCCATATGAATTGTCTTCTCCATGCAACACCCGTCCATCCATCCCTATGCCTACCGCCCTCTAATCCTACTGTTTACTGCAATTGTTACTATTGTCTTTACTTTTACTACTGCTATTACTTTGCTATTCCTACTACAAAACTGTTGCTACTGATAAACTGTTGTGATCAAGATTGTTTCCAGGTGCAGATGAATTGACAACTCAGTTGTTAAGGCTTATAAATATTCTTTGGGTCCCCTTGTGTCGAATCAATAAATTGGGTTTCACTTCCCTCAAAAATACTGCGATACACCCCTATACTTGTGGGTCATCAAGATTATTTTCTGGCGCCGTTGTCGGGGAGCGTAGCTTTATTTATCAAGTTCACTTGGATTCTCTATTGTTCGCTGCTATCCATCCATCATGGGTAAGTCTCGCGATGGCAAGGTTCCTATTTTACCATCCACTACAAGAAGAGGTACGGTTCTGAACACCTCTGTTGCTCTTGATTCACCATATGTTATGAGTAAGCTCGTTACACCACCACATACACATGCTACACACACTGTTACTACTGCTGAATCTGAAACTTCTGATGCTTCTGATGCTGCTTCTACTGTGCTTTATAAGAGTGGTTCATTAGGTCCTTTCCTAGATGCTACGATTGCTAGAACTCTAGCTGGAAATACTGAAACTCCTAATGAAGACACTACTACACCTGTTAGTTCACCTGAGTCTAGAGAGAGTTATGATATTGAAGACGGTTATATTGAGATGACCGATGAATTTATTAAAGAATGTCAAAACACCCATGATAGGAGTGCTATTTAGAGTCTCCTTGAGAGGCGTACTATAAAACCCAAATTGTCTCCTAATGCTAAGTTTGCTGCATCTCCCACAAACATTAAAGATAAGGATTATGATTTCTCTCTTGATTTATCTTACATAGCTATTGTTGAGAAAGTACCTTTTTGTGGGACTAAGAATGAAAGTGCGGTAACACATATGACTGAGCTTTCTACCATGAGTGGCCTGTTTTCTGATGATATCAAGATGCGCACCTATTTTGTTGCTAAAAATTTCCCTTTTTCACTGAAAGGAGAAGCTAAAACTTGGTTTAATAATTTACCTCCTGGATCTATTGATAACCCTGATTGCTTGATTAGTACTTTCCTGCAGAAATATTTTCCTCCTAGTGCTAGACATGCTATTTTGCAGGAACTTTTTGATTTTAAACAGGGAGAAAAAGAGATATTGCCTGAATCATGGGAAAGGTTTTGTGATTTGATTCATGCACAAGCTGGATGTCCATTACCTAAGAATGAGCTTCTTGATATATTTTATAATGGACTAACTGAAGAATCTAGGACATACCTGGACAGTTGTGCTGATTGTGTTTTCAGGAATAGGACTCCAAAGGAAGCTGAGGAATTAAAGGCTAAAATAAGCAAGAATTATGAAGACTGGTCTCCTCCTGAACCAGCTATACCTGAAACAATTATACCTGAACCAGCTATACCTGCGCCTATACCAACATCGAAGAAGAGGGGAGTTATTGAACTAAATGATGAAGTGATGAAGGAAGCTAAGAAATGTCTTAAGGAGAAGGGAATTAAAGCTGCTGATGTCAAGAATTTACCTCCTATAGAAGAATTATGTAAGCCAATTCCCCACTCATCCACTATTGAGGTACACTCTCTCCAACATTTTGATGAAGGTGATATCCCTTACTCTAAACCTCCTGATCAATGCTTAGAAGAATTCGATATTTTTATTGTTAAGCAAGATAATTTCAATAAAAGGGTGCAAAATCATTTGATGGAAAACACTAGAGCTATTGTTGAGTTGAAGGATATTGTGGAAAGAACCTCTAATGATGTTAAAATGCTTGTTAAACATTTTCAAATGGTTCAAACTCAAATTGATCAACTTATTAAAGTACAAAAAGACTTGCTAGTTAATGTTGCTAAAGAAAAACATGCTTATGAAATTAGAACTAGAAGTGGTGCTACTACCCAGGATCCTCTATATACCGAGGGGCATCCTAAAAGAATTGAGTAGGATTCTCAACGAGTTGAAAATTGTGGTACTACTCCTAAGAAAAGAAAAAATAAACATAAAACTATTGTAGAACCCTCTGAACCTGCTAAAGATCCTAATAGTATATCTGTCTCTGATGCTGAAATTGAAAGTGGTAATGAAGAAAATGATGTTCCTGATAAAGAAAAAGTTGAAGAAGAACCTGAAAAGCACACTAAGAATACTAAATACACTAAAGAAGATTTTGTTGCTAAGAAACATGGTAGTAAAAGAGAACCTTGGGTCCAAAAACCTATGCCTTTCCCTGATAAGAAACACAAGTCAAAGGAAAATGAACACTATGATAAGTTTTGTGAGTGGATGAAACCTTTATTCTTGCAAATTCCTTTGACTGATGCTATTAAATTGCCTCCTTATTCAAAGTATATGAAGGATATTGTCTCGAATAAAAGGAAGATCCCTAATGAAGAAATATCTACTTTGCTTGCTAATTATTCCTTTAATGGTAAGGTTCCAAAGAAACTTGGAGACCCAGGGATTCCAACTATCCCGTGCTCTATTAAAAATAGTTATGTTAGAGCTGCTTTGTGTGGTTTGGGAGCAGGAGTTAGTGTTATGCCTTTTTATCTGTATAAGAGACTTCAACGAGAAAAACTAATACCAACTGATATATCTTCGCAAATGGCTGATAAATCTACTACTATTCATGTTGGTATATGTGAGGATGTACCTATTCAAGTGGCTCATAATTGCTTGATATTAATTGATTTTGTTGTGCTTGAAATGCCTAAAGATGATAATACGTCTATTATTCTTGGGAGACCTTTTCTTAATACTGCAGGAGCTGTTATTAATTGTAATCAAGGAAAGGTGACTTTCAATGTTAATGACAAGGAACATACTGTCTATTTCCCCAAGAAGATTGATAGGACTTATGGTTTGAATTTAACTGAACATGTTGAGGGCATTCAAGTTGGAGAAATATATTGTCCCATACCACGAGAAAAATATGAAACTATTATGATTGGGACCATTGTTATCAAGGTTGAGGTAACATAATCATTAGTGGAATACAAAGTTTTGTTTCATATACAATTGTTTTGGTAACAAGACCTGATCAACCTTGTTAACAAAAGGATTTCATTGAACAAAACAATGTTTTCACCATGATTATCTCCGCTTACTTCTATTCTATCCATTTTAGTTTTTGCTTTCATTTAGTTTACTTTTCTGTTGTTAGTTGCTTGCATGTTAGAATGTCTTAGAACTTCTGATGTTCTAGCTTTGTTTTGTCATTGCATTCATTCCAGAAACCTCTTTCTATCAGAAAATCATTCATCTATGCCTGAAAATTGCTCAAAAATAAAGTGTCTCGAAAAATTCCAGAAAATTCATATTAAATTTTTACATGAAAAAAGGGGCAGAGGAGTGCCTGGATAGTACCAGGGGGGCCACCAGGCAGGCACACCACCTGGTGGCGGGGGCAGCCCAGGGGCGCGCCTGGCCATGGTGTGGGCCACCCCTGGCCCTCCACTCACTCTCTCACTTCCCACTTTCTTCTCTCTCCCGAGAAAACATCAGTTCTTTGCTCGAAATCGCGTTCTTGCTATTCTTGCCCACAATTTTTCGATTTCGTTGCTCAGCCCATCTTTGCTGCTGAAATTTGGAGCATTTGTTCTCCGGTATGTGACTCCTCCGCTTGTCCAAGTAGATTTGTGTTTAGTGGTTTATATCTTGAGTATTTTGCTGTTGTAGGTGATAGGTTATGAGAGCTTGTAAGCTTGTTAAATGCTTATAGATATTGTTTTGATGCATGTTTAGGCCTCTTACAAGTCCCCATGAGTAGTGCTCTTCATTATGTATTCACTTTGCAATCACTTGTTTAATGGATGTTTAAATTTCAGAATAGAAGATGCATGAGCATCAACTCAACCAACATGAACTGAGGGTGCCTGAGGTTATGAAGGTTCACCGAGAGGAGGAAGTTTTTCCCTCCATCTATCCATGCTTCGAATTCATGAGGGCTGCAGGAATTTCCCAGGACTTCCACACCTTAGTTGCTAATGCAGGATTGGAGCTCTTTGTGGAAGATGAACCTTGTCAATTTGTGAAACTAACTATGTCTGTAGTGTAGGACTTTCGATTTAGTTACTCTTTGCCTAACCCCACGGTTCACTACAAAATTTACAATATAGCTGTCGACCTTCCTCTTGATGAATTTTGAGCAGCTATTAAGGTACCACAGTGGGGATCGTATGGAAGGATTAAAGAGCGACCTACACCACTCATGGACTTGTATGTGGAGATTTGCTAAGGGAGCAGCTTCTCGAAGGAGAGCGGGAAAATCCGTAACATTCATCTCCCGTCTATTCGCTACTTTGCTTACTTTATTGCCAAGTGTGTTCTTGCTAGGAAAACTGCCAATAAGTTATCCTCATATGATCTAGCATTCATCTTAGCTGCTCTTAAAAGAGATAGGACTTATAATTTGGGTGCCTTGATAGCTTTCCGTCTTGCTACTAACCGCGAGAAAGGTGGAATTTGTGGAGGCCTCATTGCTTCTCGTTTATTAGCATTGCATGGTTTAGTGCCTCATCATCTAGACCTACAGTTTCCCATAGAAATGTTTGACCTTAATTCCATGATACAGCATAAATTTGTTACTTCTTGGGCTAATTTGAGTGAGTTGTCTTATGAAATAACCTTTCTCAAGGCTAGTTGGAGAAGGAGTAAGTCCGAGTGATTTGTTCTTTTGCCTGCACCTATTTTGTTTAACCTTGATACGAGGGTAGGATGGTCACTCACTGAGGAGGAGCTTGATACGTACTTGGGAGAGCTCTCCCAACAGGAGCAGGATATTAGAAGGGAGGTTACAGATGATTTTGTCCAGCCCTCATATGAGAGGGAGTCTTCATACTAGCAGCCTACCTATGATTGGGGAGCTTCTTCTTCTTCCCAAGGGCCTAACCACGAGCATTCTTACAATGACCCGCCTGCTTGGAACCCTTACTCGCATTTGGATTGATACCCACTTAGGCCAAAAGCCTAAGCTTGGGGGGAGGTACACTGACATCACTGATGACCCACAAGTATAGGTGGTGTATCGTAGTATTTTCGATAAGTAAGAGTGTCGAACCCAACGAGGAGCAAAAGGTGCTGGCTAGTGGTATGGATCAGGAATTCTCTGCAAATACTTAGCAAACGGATTTTTAGAGATTTCTAATAATGCAAGTAAATAAAGTACGAGTAAACAAAAGGCAATAAGAATAAATGAAGCAAGTGGCCCAATCCTTTATGCAACAAAGGACAAGCCGGTTGTATTTCTTAAGATGACCAAACGTTCTCGAGGACACATGGGAAGACTGTCAAGTGCTTTCGCTTCATATAATTGATTAATCTTTTTTAGCTTACTAAGTGTTGTGTGGGTGAACCTGTGATAATGTACCGACCTTCCTAGGACTAATACATACTTGTGATTATACCCCTTACAAACATCCGTAAGTACAAGAAAATAATTAAGGTAGAAACCTAACCACAACTTTAAACTCTAAGACCCTTACATCCCTTGTGCAATGGTTTCCTAACGGAGGTTCAAGTTTCTGTCACTCCGGCAACCCCTACGATTAGTAGCCAAATACACAATGCATTCCCCTAGGACCATATAGGTGAAGTGTCATGTAGTCGACGTTCACATGACACCACTAGAAGAAGTACACCACAACTTAAATATCAAACTATTGAATCTTTCTCAACACAACTCCACTATTAACAACATGACTTCTCCCATGTCCTCAAGAACAAAACGAACTACTCACAAGACATCATATGGATCATGATCAGAGATGGAATAATGATGTATAACAATCCGAGCATAAACAATAATTCAATAGTTCTACTCAATAGCATCAACTACAAAGAGTAATCAACACCGGGAAAGTTTCCCCTAAGAACTATGCAAGATTCAACCCAATTGTTACAACAATATGGAGATGGTGATGAGGGTGATGATGGTGATGATGGTGGTGGTGGTGATGATGATGATGATCCCGATGAAGTCCAGCTTGATGGTGGTGTTGATGGCGACGATCTCCCCTCTCCGAGAAGGAATTCCCCTGGCAGAAATCTGTCTGCCGGAGAGATCTTTCTCTCTCGGTGTTTTCCGACCCGCAGAGGCGGCGGAATCTTTCTATGGTCGCTTCCCGAGTCTTAGGGTTTCGGGAGGAATATATACGCCAGAGGGGAGAGACATAGGTGGGACAGGGCGGCCACACCACCTGGTGGCGTGGCCTAGGGTGGCCCGCGCCAGGGGGTGGTGTGGGTCCCCTGTGGCCCATCTCCACTCCTTCTTCTAGCAGCCTTCGTCTTCTGGAAAAATAGGATTTTACGTATATTTTCCCGGATTTTCTGATCTTCGCGAATTCTGCCTCCAAACATCACCTTTTCCATCAGAATCCTGACTGCAGCGGTCCATGCTCCAAAAGTCATCAACCATGCAAAAACAGATGAAATAACATTAGTATCACCTCTTAATATGAAATATATCAATGAATAATAGTGAATGATGACATAGAATAGTGATGCAAAATGGACGTATCAATCACACTCATCTCCATATCATGTTTCGTCGGTACTTTGTATATTCATGTTTCGTTCTCTTTTTAGTTTTTGTTCTCTCTTTGTTTTTGCTTTCCAAAACACAAAAAGACCAAAAATATTTCTGTTGTTTTTCTTTGTTTGCTTCTTCTACTTTTTGCCTTGGTTTGTTTTTCCTCTTTTTGCTTTGTTTGAACTATTCTAAAAACCCAAAAAGATTTTGCTTTGCTTGTTTTTCCTTTTGGTTCTTGCCTTTAAAAAATCAAAAATACCAAAATTATTTGTTGTTCTTCTTTGGTTTTGTGAGTTTGTTGCAGGGTTCAGCAGTCCTCAGTGGAATTTGGTTTCATGTTATTATTCAAGCCACACAAGTGAAGGGAAATAATGAGGATTAATGACAACTTGAGGTGTGGTAAGAGGCTGGTAACGAACTCTATTTGTTTTCATTTTTGTACATATACTCATCATTGTGGGCATGCTTAGTCTGTTCATGTAGGGTGTATGTTATTTATGATACTTAGTAGTTCTTTTTTTATTATGATTAGCTCTAGCTTGCTAATAATTTGTAGCATGTCATATGAATGTTCGCTTGCATTGCTCTATTCATAACTTGGTATGATATTGTGGTACCCTCCTCTGAGTGTTTCACTTGAATTGACTTGGCACATGCTCATGCATGCATATGACTGAAACATAATCAGTTAAGCCTCGATGGATTATTTTGCCTCAGGGGTCTTGAATCACTTTCATGCCATGTTTAGTCATGTTTTGTTGCAAGCATGATTATGACAGTTACTGCTCTCTCGTTTGTCACTCCCTTACTATTGCTAGCCTTCACCTGCACTGAGTATAAGATTTACTCGTGTTTCCAACTCCCTAAAACCAAATATTGCCAAAAGTGTCCACCATACCTACCTATTAGCATCATTTGCTATTCCGTGCATGCTTAGTATGCCTTGTTTTCTTCCGAATAAAATGTTTGCTTGTTATGAGAAAGTTAGTTAGTAAAGCTCTCACGAACTTGATGGCACACTTTACTTTCTTGCACTTAATAATCTTGAACCATTGCGTCCATCTTTGTTGTGTATATGCTTGCGCTTTATAAGTTGAAGTTAGCAGAACCATGTATCATGGGGAACGCTTCAAACATTGCACGAGTACTTTGTACCTCGTCGATATCATGATTCTTTTGCTTATGGATCCCGACGGTGTGAAATAAAAGGGGAACTTGTAAGATCATGGAGTTTGTCTATGTGTTAGAGAAACGCCTGAGCCGCTAGCCTAAGTCATGCCTAATCATGGTGGAAACTTGCAGCATAACCATAATGAGCATTCTATGAAGCATCCTCAATAAAAACCTATGCAAATAGCAAATAAAAAGATCGTTGAGGTGCTCATTGTCTGCTTCCCTTGTCATTTTGATTATGGGATAGCTCCTGTATCATGTGCAAGGGGTACCCCGTTGGCGGTTCTCTATGATACATATGTACTTACAACGACAAGAGCTTACTTGTGACTAAATTTGAGTAGCATGAGGTTCGGTCTTCGTAAGTAAGGGGCATGAGATTTCAGCTTATAACTTGTTAAGCATATCCTCTTAGTTGTGTCACTTTAACCTTAACCATTTAAAGATGCTTATGATAGGGGCAATGAGAGCTCAAAGCTAACGAGTACCATACTTTCAGCATTTGGAAGCCTTTCAAACTCTTCAAAACTTTTTCATTTCCTTGTTGAGTCACCACCCATTCTATGAGCACTTTCTTGAGAGCATAGTTGTCATTCTTAGTGTAATGTGCTTGTCTCAAAACTTGATTAATTGTGTTATGACTTTGATGCTTGTATCTTTGATATCTTTACTTCTAGTCTTCACTTGAACTTCAGAGGTGCCTTGGCATTTATGTTTGCTCTACAATCAAAGGCAAGCGAGATACCACTCTATCATACCTTTTTATGAGCATTACAATGTTGCTTATGTTTTGTTTCATGCTACTTATTATTTTTTAGTTGGGATCTCTACATAGCTTGCAATGACTATTAAGTAAACTTAGTTGCATACTCCTTATTATGAATTGCCTGAGTAGTTGATCATATGCTGAGAATATATACATCTTATGAAGCAAATGTGTTCGTGAAAGTTTCTTTTATCGCACTCAGTTTTCAACTGAATTGCTTGAGGACAAGAAATAAGCTAAGCTTGGGGGGAGTTGATACGTCCAAAACATATCTACTTTCCCGAACACCTTTGCTATTGTTTTTCATCTAAAATTGTGTGATTTGGATACAACTAACATGGACTGACGCTGTTTTCAGCAGAATTACCTTGGTGTCTAGTTTTTGTGCAGAAAATCAACTATTAGGAAAAATCCCGGAAAATATGCCAAAAATCCTATTTCACCAGAAGATTCACGGAGCCAGAAGACGAGAGGGAGTAGGGCCACGAGTGGCCCACACCACCTGGCTGTGCGGGCCAGGCCAGGCCGCGCCTGGGGGTGGTTTGGCCGCCCCAGGCACCCCCTCGGCCTCCCTCTTCGCCTATAAGTCGCCTCTTGACCTAAAAACCAAGGGGGGTTCGACGTTTTTCCAGAAAGAGTTCCGTTGTGCCGCCACCACCAGATTCCGTGATTCAGAATGAGAAACTCCGTTCTGGCACCATGTCGGGACGGGGAATTAGAGGAGATCATCGCCATCATCATCACCATCGCTTCTCCATCGACCATCCATGTTTCCCCCATCTATGAGTGAGTAATCCCCCGCTGTAGGCTATGGGGATGGTAGGGATTGGATGAGATCGTTCATGTAATGGCATCGGATTGTTAGGGCATGGTGCCTAGTATCTACTATTAGTGCTTTTTGACTTTGTTGCAACTTGTTATGCTTAATGCTTGTCACTAGGGCCCGAGTGCCATGATTTCAGATCTGAACATGTTATTGATTCATTATAATAGTATTGTTTATGGTCTTACCTGCAAGTTGTATACACATATTGTTGTCCAGAACCAAAGGCGCCGAAGTGACAGCAATTGGGATAACCGGAGGGAATGGCTTTGATATGAGGATCACATGTGTTCATGGAGTGTTAATGCTTTGCTTCGGTGCTCTATTAAAAGGAGCACCTTAATTGCTAGTAGTTCCCTTAAGGCCCCGCTGCAAACGGGCTGGCAGGACAAAAGATGTTGTGCAAGTTCTCATTGCGAGCACGTATGACTATATATGGAACACATGCCTATGATTATTTAATACTTGGATGCTTTATCTTATTTATCTAGAAATGCCCTATGTTCTGATTGCCATATGAATTGCGTTGTCCATGCAACGCCCGTCCATCCATCCCTATGCCTACCGCGCTCTAATCCTACTATTTACTGCAATTGTTACTATTGTCTTTACTTTTACTACTGCTATTACTTTACTATTGCTACTACAAAACTATTGCTACTGATAAACTACTGTGAGCAAGATTGTTTCTAGGTGCAGCTAAATTAACAACTCAGTTGTTAAGGCTTATAAGTATTCTTTGGCTCCCCTTGTGTCAAATCAATAAATTGGGTTTCACTTCTCTCGAAAATACTGCGATACCCCCCTATACTTGTGGGTCATCAAAGCCATCTCCATCGATCTCCACCACCATCTCCATCACCATTGCTGATTCCCATCATGACGAGGGAGTAGTTCTTCCTCGAGGCTAAGGGTTCTACCAGTAGCTATGTGTTCATCTCTCTCTCTATGCATGATCATATTGTGATCATGAGCTTTGTAAATCAAGTGGATCTACTTTGCTACTCAAGTGCTTTAATAGATCTCTGCTCTCCCCATGTGTGTGAAAGTGACAGCGTGCACACCATGGTGGCACTTAGGCTAGAGATTACAAATACTTGTTATGAGTTATATTTGGAGTTGGATGTTTCTATGAAATTGTGGGGTTTGTTGGAACCATCTAGAGCTCAAGGTGACAGTGTGGGGTTATCTAGATGGGGAAAGCAAACTTTGAGGTGTGCTGTTATAGTCCTACCATGGATTAGAGTGTCCAACCGGAGAGTAGTTCAGCGTATTATCATAAAGAGATGATATTTATATGAGAGTGTTCACTAGTGAAAGTATGATCCCTAGGCATTGTTTTTAAACATTAAAACACCGTTTGCAACTAGATATGTTACATGTTTGCTTGCTCCCATCTTTATTTCAGTTTTGTTGGGTCCGCAGCATAGAAAACAAAAAATTTCCTATGATGAGAACTATACGCCAAGATCTATCTACTAGATACAGAGCAACGGGTGGACATACATCCATGGAGAAGTTACCCTCGAAGACAACGAGTTTTGTTAACGAGTAGGAACTCGTGGTTGATGTAGTCGTACGCTTGCCGATCTCAAGATCGTGTGGAAGTCCAAGCGCCGCAAATCAGCAGCGCATCCATCCCCGCACACACGTTCAAGCCACCGGACAACCTCCACCTCCTCGCTCCAGCGAATCAGCAGAAGCAGCAACTCCTTCCAGACGCAAGGCCACCGGGAACATGTATCTCGCTAATCCGAGACCATGGGGGAATATCTAGAGGGGGAGAGAGATCCTTCACGAGGAGTTGTAGTTTGTGAGAGGGGAGAGGGGGGCATTATATAGGAGGGAGGGAGACCCCTCCCCTCCCATAGACGGAGCATGAGGGGGGGACTCCTCCCCTCCTTCATTCATGTGGTGAACCTCCACTCACATAAACATGGCCTCCACCCAAAATCCCACTCACATGTATTTAATTTCCACCAAATTAAATGCAACTCTCAATTAATAAAACTCTTTTATTTATTTTATTCAGAAGTTTGTTAATTACTTTAATTAACAAACATTCACATAAAACCCCTTGCAACATTTCAATATCACATGCAGAACCACTTTCTGCAGTTTCACCCGAAACAATTCCGGTTTCTATCGAAACATTTCTGCGCTTTGCAAACCTTTTGTCTGGAACATATGTGCTCCTAAATGGTGTCCGGCAACCCTTAAGTGTGTCACCCTACGGTTCGCGAATAATGCAGACATGATTGAGACTCCTCTCAGATCAATAATCAGAACCGGGACCTAGAGATCCATACTGACTCCTGCATATTCAACGATGACTTCTGTGATCGTGAGAACCTTTAACGTCAGCAATTTAATCCCTTTGTCTCATGATATAATACATGTCCGAGATTCGATCATCGGTATCCAAATACCTAGTTTGATCTCATTACCGACATGCACTCTTTTCTCGTTCCCGTGATATAACATTCTAGTGATCATATCACTTGCTTGCAAGCTATCTTAATGTGATATTACCGAGAGGGCCAGAGTATATCTATCCGTCATCGGGATTGACAAATTCCACTCTTGATCCATGAGCCTCAACATAACACCTTCATAGCACTGAACCCACCTTTATGGTCACCCTGTTACGGTGTGATGTTTGATGTTATCAAGATACTCTTCCGGTGTTAGCAATTAACATGATCTCATGGTCTAAGGACTAAGACTACTTTGTATGATGTTATAGAAATATAAACATAATGACTTGATCGTAATGCTATACTTCGGATGAATGTTCATCACATCATTTCACAAATGCTGTGACCTTATTATTAGCAACATCCAATGTCCATGATCAGGAAACCTTGATCATCTTGTTAATCAACAAGCTAGTCTATAAGAGAGGCATAACTAGGAACCCTTTTGTTTATTAAACACACATGTATTGATGTTTCCTATCAATACAATTATAGCATGCAAAATAAACATCTATCATATACAAGGAATACATAATAACAACTTTATTATTGCCTCTCAGGGCATATTTCCTTCAGTCTCCCACTTGCACTAGAGACAATAATCTAGTTTATATAGTGATAAATCTAACACCCATGGAGTTCTTGTGTTGATCATGTTTTGCCCTAGGGAGTACTTTAGTCAACGGATCTGCTACATTCAGGTTCGTGTGCACTTTACAAATCTTTATATCTCCATCCTTGACATGCTCGCGGATGGAGTAAGCAACTTAATATGCTTGGAATTCTTGTGAGACCTTGGTTCCTTGGCGTTGGCTATGGCTCCATTATTGTCACAATAGATCACCATTGGGTCCAACGCTAGGAACCACACCTAGTTCCGTTATGAACTCCTTCATCCAAACGCTTCTGCGCCCGCTTACGAGCGACAACATATTCCGCCTCCGTCGTTGATCCAGCCACCACAGGTTGTTTGGAGCTCCTCCAACTAACTGCTTCTCCGTTCAAGAGAAATACGTATCCGGATTGAGACTTAGAGTCATCCGGATCAGTGTCAAAGCTAGCATCGACATAACACTTAGCGACTAGCTCTTCTTCACCTCCGTATACAAGAAACATATCCTTAGTTCTTCTCAAGTACTTAAGGATATTCTTGACCGCTATCCAGTGTTCCAAACCTGGATCAGATTGGTACCTACTAGTCAAACTAATAGCATGTGCCACATCCGGTCTTGTACATAGCATGGCATACATTATAGAGCCTATGGATGAGGCATAGTGGATATTATCCATTATCTCTCTTTCTTCTGTTGTATCCAGAATTTGAGTCTTACTCAATGTCTTGCCTTGCAACATAGGTAAGTACCCCTTCTTACTTCCGTCCATATTAAACTTCTTTAATATCTTATCAAGGTATGTACTCTGCGATAGCCCAATTAGGCGTCTTGATCTATCTCTATAGATTTTAATGCCTAATATATGAAGCTTCACCAAGGTCCGTCATCGAAAATTTCTTTGTTTAGATAACTTTTAACACTGTTTAAAAGATCTATATAATTTCCAATCAATAATATGTCATCCACATATAATATCAGAAATGCCACATTGCTCCCACTCACTTTCTTGTAAATACAAGCCTCTCCATAAGTTTGGACAAATCCAAACTCTTTGATCACCTCATCAAAGCGGAGATTCCAACTCCGGGATGCTTGCTTCAGTCCATAGATGGATCGCTGAAGCTTGCACACCTTATCAGCATCCTTAGGATCGACAAAACCCTTAGGTTGTATCATATACAACTCTTCTTCAATATTACCATTGAGGAACGCAGTTTTGACATCCTTCTGCCATATTTCTTAATCGAAATATGCAGCAATTGCTAACATAATCCTAACCGACTTAAGCATCACTACGGGAGAGAATGTCTCATCGTAGTCAACTCCTTGAATTTGTCGAAACCCCTTTGCGACAAGTCGAGCCTTATAGATGGTTACATTACCATCAGCATCAGTTTTTCTTTTGAAATTCCATTTATTCTCAACGGCCTTTCGATCGTGAGGTAAGTCCACCAAGGTCCAAACCTGGTTTTCGTACATGGATTCCATCTCGGATTTCATGGATTCTAGCCATTTGTTGGAATCAGGGCTCATCATCGCTTCTTCATACGTCGCAGGGTCATCTATTTCATCAATCATGAAATTCATAACATGATTGCCGTATAGTTCAGGAGCTGCATGTGTCCTGCTTGACCTGCGAGGTTCGGTAGTGTCCTCTTTCGGAGTTTCATGATCAATATCATTAGCTCTCTCTTCATTAGGTGAAGTCAACTCTGAAACAACTTCCGGTGCTGCGCTACTCGCCATTTCATGAAGAGAAGGTTCAATAACCTCTTCGAGTTCTACCTTCCTGATGGGTTCGTAGCATGGAAAACAAAAAATTTCTACCGCAAGAATGAACAAAACCCAGATCTAATCTAGATAAAAGCCAAGATCTAATCTACTAGACATGAGCAACGAGATAGATCGGTACTAACCCTCGTAGAACCGAAAGCGTTAACGAGATTAGATCTCGTGGATGATGTAGTCGATCACTTGCCGATCTCAAGATCGTGTGGACGATCCTTCCGGCAGCGCTTCTGCACACGTGCGGAGTCGAAGAAGACCTTCCTCTCCCCGTTCCAGCGAGCAGCGGAGGTAGTAGATCTTCTCCACGGAATCCCAGCAGCACGACGGTGTGGTGGTGGTGGTGGAGATGAGAAATCTACAGGGCTTCGCCTATGCCTGTGCAGAAGAATCGTGGAGGAGAGAGGCGGCTGAGATTGGGAGTTATGAGACAAGGTGCAAGAGGGGCGCCCCTCCCTTCTATTTAAAGGAGGGAGGCGCGCCTGGGGAGGGGGAGTCCTAGTAGGACTCCCCTCCTTGGGCCGGCGGTGGGAAGGGGGAGGAATCCTCCTCCCCCACGAATCAGTATCTAGCCCCACTTGGTTTCTTTGATCCCTTTCTTGGTTTTCAAGCAAACTCTAAGAAATCCTCTAGAACCTTCCAGAACATTCCGAAACCTTCTAGAATCTCCATACAAACACTCCTGAACATTTCCTAACTTAGAAAATGATTCCCAATATATGAATCTTATTCTCCGGACCATTCCGGATCTCCTCGTGATGTCCCGGATCCATTCCGAGACTCCAAACAACATTCGGTATCCAATGCAAATTCCATATCTACTTCAAACAACTTCGAACCTTAAGTGTGTCACCCTACGGTTCGTGAATATGCAGACATGATGAGGACACCTCTCCCATCAATAACCATCAGCGGGATCTGGAGATCCATAACGGCTCCCACATACTCAACGATTACTTCGTGATCGATTGAACCAATTAACATACGAAACCAATTCCCTTTGTCTCGTGACATTCTACTTATCCGAGGTTTGATCGTCGGTATCTTCATACCTAGTTCTTCCTCGTTACTGATAAGTACTCTTTACTCGTTCCATGTTATGTCATCCCTTGTGACCTAGTCACATGCTTGCAAGCTATCTAGATGACATTCCACCGAGAGGGCCCAGAGTATATCTATCCGTCATATGGATGGACAAATCCCAATCTTGGTCTATGCGCTTCAACACATACTTTCAGAATACCCAATGACACCTTTATAACCGCCCAGTTACGAAGCGGCGTTTGATGTCATCAAAGTACCCATCCGGTGATGGAGATCAACATAACCTCATGGTCGAAGGGTTAGGTTACTATGTATTTCAAAGCTTACAGCAATATGAACTTAATGACTTGATCTTATGCTACGCTTACTATGGGTGTGTGTCCATCATATCATTCTCCTAATGATATAACCTTGTTATTAATCACATCCAATGTCCATGATCAGGAAACCATGATCATCAATTAATCAACAAGCTAGTTTAACAAGAGGCTTACTAGGGACTCTTTTATGTTTACAAGATACACAAGTATTAGTGTTTCCTAATAATACAATTATAGCATGGCATGTAAACATTCATCATAAACACAAAGATATAATAATAACCTCTTTTATTATTGCCTCTTGGGCATATCTCCAACAGTCTCCCACTTGCACTAGAGTCAATAATCTAGATTACATGGTAATATACCGAACACCCATGGCGTTCTGGTGTTGGTCATGCTTTGCTCTAGGGAGAGGTTTAGTCAACGGATCTGCTACATTCAGATCAGTGTGTACTTTGCAAATCTTTATGTCACCATCTTGGACATACTCGCGAATAGCATGAAAACGTAGCTTGATGTGCTTCAGCTTGCTATGTGACCTTGGCTCCTGTGCATTAGCTATGGCACATGTGTTGTCACAGTAGATAGCCATCGGGTCTAACGCACTGGGAACCACGCCAAGTTCAGTAATGAACTCCTTCATCCATATGCCTTCTTGTGCAGCCTCCGAAGCAGCTATGTATTCCGATTCAGTTGAAGATTTCGCCACAACACTCTGCTTGGCACTCCTCCAGCTTATTGCAGCACCATTCAAAATAAATATGTATCCAGACTGTGACTTCGAGTCATCTGGATCAGTGTTCCAACTAGCATCAGTGTAACCGTTTACAACAAGCTATTCATGTAGGGGTTCGTAGCATGGAAAACAAAATTTTTCTATCGCATACAAACAAACAAGCCAAGATCTATCTACTAGATTGTAGCAACGAGTCGATGGAATAACTCACCCTCGAAGATTCCAAAGTGTTTAACGAGAGCAGATTCTCGTGGGTGATGTAGTCGTACTCTTTCCGATCTCAAGATCGCGTGAGCGATCCTTCCGTGCGCCAGCGTTCCCATAGCGCTCCTTGATCGGTCACACGTTAAATTTTCGTGAAGACCTTCCTCTCCTTGTTCCAGCAGGCAGCGGAGGTTGTAGCACTCTCGCGATTCCGGCAGCTGTGGCGTGGTACAGGAGGTAGAGGGAGATCCCGCAGGCTTCGCCTTAAGCGGTGCGGTATGGTGGAGCTTATGAGAGAGGCTATTAGTGGTCTAGTAATTAGACACACCAATTAGAGGCTCTAAACCAATTAGAAGGCTCTAAACGAAACAGCTCTAAACCGGGGTCTAGGTCTAGTTTCTAGTTTAGAGGATAGGAACTTGTGTGTCCCTAGAGGGAGGCCCTGCCCCTCCTTTATAGGTGGGAGGGCTGGCGCGCCGGGGAGGAGGAGTCCCTCCCCAACTCGGCCTAGGGCTGGCCGCCCGGCTTGGGAGGAGGACTCCTCCCCAAGTCGGTTTCAACTTCTCCTCTTTCCAAATGGCGGTTTGACCAAGCGGCGGTTGACTTTCAATTTAGGAATTAAATAAACCCTTTATTTTGGACAGCGAGAACACTTAGTACATGATGCAATCATTCCATCTTGCAATGACACATTCATGTACCCCTTCCCCAGTCTTAGGACATTCAGGACCTTCTAGAATGTTCCCGATGAAAACACGGAACCATTCCCCAACTCCAAAGCAGGACTTTCCTTATATGAATCTTATTCTCCGGACCATTCCGGATCACCTCGTGATATCCGGATCCCATCGAGACTCGAACAACATTCGGTCTCTATCTCATAATACCATAACTACTCAAACAACGTCGAATCCTTAAGTGTGTCTCCCTACGGTTCGTGAATTATGCGGACATGATCGAGACACTTCTCGAACAATAACCAATAGAGGAATGGAAATTCATATGGCTCCCACATATTTCTCGATTACTTGCGATCGAATGAACCACTTACATACGATACCAATTTCCCTTTGTCTCACGATATGTTACTTATCCGAGGTCATGATCGTCGGTATCTCTGCATACCTAGTTCAACCTCGTTACTGATAAGTACTCTTTTCTCGTTCCATGATATGTGATCCTTGTGACCCAGTCACATGCTTGCAAGCTAATTGGATGACATTTCACCGAGAGGGCCCAGAGAATATCTATCCGTCATGTGGATGGACAAATCCCACTCTTGATCCATGTGTTTCAACCAATACTTTCCGAACACCCAATGCCACTTTTATAGCCACCCTGTTACGGTGTGGTGTTTGATGACATCAAAGCATCCATCCAGTAAAGGCAATATGCATGATCTCATGGTCGAAGGAATTAGGTTACTATGTATCAGAAAGCATATAGCAATTGAACTATTGAAATGACTTGATCTTTATGCTACGCTTGTCTATAGGAGTATGTCCACCATATCATTCTCCTAACGATATGATCTTGTTGTTGATAACATCTCAATGTTCATGACAAAGAAACCACATCATCAATCAACCAACAAGCTAGTGAAGTATAGAGGCTATACTAGGGACTTCAAATTAAGTTTACAAATCACACAAGTATTAATGGTTTCCTTGTTAATACTATTATAGCATGAATGTAAACATTTATCATAAACACAAAGATATATAATAATAACTACATTTATTATTACCTCTAGGGCATATCTCCAACAGTCTCCCACTTGCACTAGAGTCATCTAATCTAGATTACATGGTAATATACCGAACACCCATGGCAGTTTGGTGTTGGTCATGTTTTGCCCTCGGGAGAGGTTTAGTCAACGGATCCGCCACATTCAGATCTGTGTGTACTTTGCAAATCTTTATATCCCCATCCTGGATATGTTCTCGAATAGCGTGGAAACGTAGCTTGATATGCTTCAGCTTCTTGTGTGACCTTGGTTCTTGCGCATTGGCTATGGCGCCCATGTTATCACAGTAGATAGACATTGGGTCCAGCGCACTTGGAACCACACCCAGCTCTGTAATGAACTCTTTCATCCATATCGCTTCTTGTGAAGCCTCCGACGCAGCCATGTATTCCGATTCAGTTGAAGATCTCGCCACAACGCTTTGCTTTGCACTCCTCCGCTAAGCTGCACCATTCAAAATAAATACGTATCCAGATTGTGATTTAGAATCATCCGGATCGGTGTTCCAACTAGCATCGGTGTAACCATTAACAACGAGCTGTTCATCACCTCCATAAGAAAGAACCATATCCTTAGTTCTTCTCAAGTACTTAAGGATGTTTTTGACCGCTGTCCAATGATCCACTCCTGGATCACTTTGATATCTGCTAGTTAGACTAACAGCATATGCGATGTCGGGTCTAGTACATAGCATGGCATACATTAGAGATCCTATGGCTGAGGCATAGGGAGTCTTACTCATCTTTTCTCTATCTTCTGCCGATGTCGGACTTTGAGTTTTACTCAACGTCGTATTGGGCAACATGGGCAAGAACCCTTTCTTGCTTTCTTCCATTCCAAACCTCTTTAGAACTTTGTCCAAATATGTACTTTGTGACAATGATATTTGGCGTTTCGATCTATCTCTATAAATCTTTATGCCTAATATGTAAGCTGCTTCGCCAAGATCCTTCATTGAAAAACTATTATTCAAATACTCTTTGACACTATTAAGAAGGTCTACATCATTCCCAATCAACAATATGTCATCCACATACAGTATTAAGAATGCTACAGAGCTCCCACTCACTTTCTTGTAAATACAAGCTTCTCCATAAGTTTGTATAAAACCAAAACTTTTGATTACCTTATCAAAACGTTGATTCCAACTTCGGGATGCTTGCTTCAATCCATAGATGGACCGTTGAAGTTTGCATACCTTGTTAGCATCTTTAGGATCGACAAAACCTTTGGGTTGCATCATATACAACTCTTCATCAATGTCTCCATTGAGGAATGCTGTTTTGACATCCATCTGCCATATCTCATAATCATAATATGCAGCGATTGCTAACATAATCCTCACAGACTTTAGCTTCGCTACCGGTGAGAAAGTCTCATCGTAGTCAACTCCTTGAATTTGTCGAAACCCTTTTGCGACAAGTCGAGCTTTATAGACATAACATTACCATCAAGATCTGTTTTCTTCTTGAAAATCCATTTGTTCTCGACAGCCTTCCAGCCATCCGGTAAGTCCACCAAAGTCCATACTTGGTTTTCGTACATGGATCCAATCTCGGATTTCATGGCTTCTTGCCATTTATTGGAATCTGGGCTCATCATTGCTTCCTCATATGTCTCGGGGTCATCGGTGTTGTCCACCAACATGACACTCATAACGGGATCATACCAATCTGGAGTGGTACGATTTCTCGTTGACCTGCGAGGCTCAGAGCAACTTCAACCAAGTTTCATGATCACCATCACTAGCTTCCTCTCTTATTGGTGCAGCACCACAGAACTTCTTCCGTCTTTGCGCTATTTGCAATTTCGAGAGAAGGTTCGACAACCTCGTCGAGTTCTACTTTCCTTCCAGTCACTTCTTTCGAGAGAAATTCCTTCTCTAGAAAGGATCCATTCTTAGCAACAAAGATTTTGCCTTCGGATCTATGATAGAAGGTATACCCAATAGTTTCCTTCGGGTATCCTATGAAGACGCATTTTTCCGCTTTGGGTTCAAGCTTGTCCATTTGTAACTTCTTTACATAGGCTTCGCATCCCCAAACTTTAAGGAGCGACAATTTAGGTTTCTTCCCAAACCATAATTCATACGGTGTCGTTTCAACGGATTTAGACGGTGCCCTATTTAAAGTGAATGCGGCTGTTTCTAATGCATAACCCCAAAATGATAGTGGCAAATCTGTAAGTGACATCATAGAACGAACCATATCTAAGAGAGTTCGATTCTGACGTTCGACACACCATTACTGTGGTGTTCCCCGGTGTCAATCTGAAAGTATTCCAATTTTCTTCAAATGCTCGCCAAACTCGTAACTTCGATATTCTCCTCCACGATCTTTACGTAGAAATTTAATCTTCTTGTTACGTTGATTCTCTACCTCACTTTGAAACTCCTTAAACTTCTCGAAAGTTTCGGACTTATGTTTCATGAAATAGATATACCCATATCTACTCAAGTCATCCGTGAAGGTAAGAACATAACGATAACCATCACATGATGCTACACTCATTGGACCACACACATCGGTATGTATGATTTCCAATAAGTCCGTAGCTCGCTCCATCATACCGAAAATGGAGTCTTAGTCATTTTACCCATCGACATGCTTCGCATCTTTCAAGTGATTCAAAATCAAGTGATTCAAGAAGTCCATCGAATGGAGTTTCTTCATACGCTTCACTCCAATGTGACCAAGACGACGATTGCCACATATAGGTCAAATTATCGCTTGATTTCAAACGTTTAGCCTCAATGTTATTAATATGTGTATTTCTACTATCGAGATTCAATATGAATAGACCATCTATCAAAGGTGCATGTGCATAAAACACATTACTCATATAAATCGAACAACCATTATTCTCGGATTTAAACAAGTAAGCGTCTACTTAATAAACAAGATCCCGATATAATGTTCATGCTCAACGCAGCACCAAATAACAATTATTTAAGTATAAAACTAATCCCGATGGTAGATGAAGAGGTAGTGTGCCGACGCGATCACATCAACCTTTGATCCGCTTCCCACGCGCATCGTCACCTCGTTCTTTACTAGCTTCCGTTTGATTCGTAGCTCCTGCTTCGAGTTACAAATATGAGCAACCGAACCAAAGATCAAATACCCGGGCACTACTACGAATACTAGTGAGATACACATCAATAACATGTATATCAGATATACCTTTCTTCTTGATGTTGCCGTTCTTCAAATCTGCCAAGTACTTTGGGCAATTCCGCTTCGATGACCTTCTCCCTTGCAGTAAAAGCACTCAGTTTCAGGCTTGGGTCCAGCCTTGGTCCTCTTCGTCGGTATGGTAACTTTCTTACCACCCTTCTTGAAGTGTCCCTTCTGCTTAGACTTGCCTTTCTTGAATTTGGTGGTCTTATTGACCATCAACACTTGGTGCTCTTTCTTGATCTCCACTTCTGCAGATTTTAACATAGCAAATAGTTCTGGCAACTCTTTGTTCATGTTACGCATGTTGTAGTTCATCACAAAGTTCTTGTAACTTGGTGGTAGTGATTGGAGGATGCGTAAACCCCAAAGTATTAGGAATCACTATACCCAAACTTTGAAGTTTATTTGCGCCTGCACATCTTAAGCACATGCTCAACGTGAGCTACCCTCTTCCATCTTGCAGTTAAAGAACTTTTCAGAAGCTTCATAACTTTCAATTGCCGCATGAGTCTCAAAGATTAATTTGAGATCCTCGACAATATCATATGGGTCTGACTCTTCAAACCTTTTCTGAAGCTCCGATTCTAAACCATACAAGATAGCACACTGAACTATGGAGTACTGATTCTTTCGAGCGAGGTAAACATTCTTTACTTCATCGGTAGCATCAGCTGCAGGTGGGTCACCTAGCGGTGCATCCAGCACATAGGTCAAATTACCAGCTGTGAGGACAATCCTCAAATTGCGGAACCAATCCGCGAAGTTGCTTCCATTGTTTTTCAACTTTTCTTTCTAGGAACGCATTAAAATTGATGGTAGGGCTGCCATTAATCTACAACATATTTGCAATAGTTTAGACTAAGTTTATGACAAATTGAGTTCAAATTAATTAATGAAATTAAACTAGGTGAACTCCCACTCAAAACAACATCACTCACATTGTTTTAGTGATCACACGAACCAAATCCACTACATCAACACCGATCATCACGAGAGTTGATATAGTTTCAATGGCGAACAATCATCATGTTCATCATATCTACTATATGATTCATGCTTTGCCTTTCGGCGATCCGTGTTCCTGAGGCCATGTCTGTACATGCTAGGCTCACAAGACAAACCTTAGCTTCCGCATAAGCAAATCTGGCTTGCTTACGTTGTAGTCACCATGAATCATAGACATCCGATCATCACGTGGTTCTTCGAAGCAGCAAGCTTTGGCAACGGTGCATACTAAGGGTGAACACTTTAGAACTTGAAATTTATGTGCATGAGTGATCATCTTATAATGCTACCGTCGTCTACTAAGCAATACAAGATGCATAAAGGATTAACATCACATGCAATTCATAATATGTGATATGATATGGCCTTTCTTCTTTGTGCTTCCGATCTCCATCTTCAAGCATGAACATGATCTCCATCATCTCGGCATAGCATCAAGGTCAATGGCGCTTCTTCATGGTTGTCGTCCACCAGCTTCAACTATTACAACTATTTTGAATAGACACGCAGGTCTTAATGTAAATTAAAGACAACCATATGGCTCCTGCCGGTTGCCAACTTACAATAAGGAACATTGCATACATCAAATATAATCACAATCATGGCCATATCACATCACTGCACACCCCTGCAAAACAAAGTTAGACGCTTCTACTTTCTTTGCATATTTTACGTGGTTTGGGGCTTTCCATAAGTGTCGTTCTAACTTACGAACAAGAACCACAACATTGATACTAGCATTGTTGATTACCCTGTAAATTGGATCTTAACTATGCTAGGAGAAACAGGCACCATAAAGCCACTTATGCAATACAAGTTGCATGTTAGCGTGGAGCAAGTCTCATGAACGATGTCATGTAAGGTTAGCCCGGGCCGCTTCATCCCAACATACCGCAAGATGCAAAGTACACAAAAAGCAATCTACAATAAAAGCATCAACGCCCACAATGATCATTGTGTTCTACTCGTGCAACAGATCTACATATAGACACGGCTCGATACTTGTAGGGGTTCGTAGCATGGAAAACAAAATTTTCTATCGCATACAAACAAACAAGCCAAGATCTATCTACTAGATTGTAGCAACGAGTCGATGGAATAACTCACCCTCGAAGATTCCAAAGTGTTTAACGAGAGATTCTCGTGGGTGATGTAGTCGATACTCTTCCGATCTCAAGATCGCGTGACGATCCTTCCGCGCCAGCGTTCAAGCAGCGCTCCATGATCGGTCACACGTCGTACTGACGAAGACCTTCCTCTCCTTGTTCCAGCAGGCGGAGGTTGTAGCACTCTCCTCGCGATTCCGCAGACAACTGGCGTGGTACCGGAGGTAGAGGAGATCCGCAGGCTTCGCCTTAAGCCGGTGCGGTATGGTGGAGCTTATGAGAGAGGCTATTAGTGGTCTAGTAATTAGACACACCAATTAGAGGGCTCTAAACCAATTAGAAGGCTCTAAACCGAAACAGCTCTAAACCGGGTCTAGGTCTAGTTTCTAGTTTAGAGGATAGGAACTTGTGTGTCCCTAGAGGGAGGCCCTGCCTCCCTTTATAGGTGGGAGGCTGGCGGCGCCAGGGGAGGAGAGTCCTCCCAACTCGCCTAGGGCTGGCCGCCGGCTTGGGAGGAGGACTCCTCCCCAAGTCGGTTTCAACTTCTCCTCTTCCAAAACTCGGTTTGACCGGGCGGTTTGACTTTTCCAATTTAGGAATTAAATAAACCCTTTATTTTGGACAGCGAGAACACTTAGTACATGATGCAATCATTCCATCTTGCAATGACACATTCATGTACCCCTTCCCCCCCGGAGTGCCGGACATTCCGGGACCTTCTAGAATGTTCCCGATGAAAACACCGGAACCATTCCCCAACTCCGAAACGGGACTTTCCTTATATGAATCTTATTCTCCGGACCATTCCGGATCACCTCGTGATATCCCGGATCCCATCCGAGACTCCGAACAACATTCGGTCTCTATCTCATAATACCATAACTACTCAAACAACGTCGAATCCTTAAGTGTGTCTCCCTACGGTTCGTGAATTATGCGGACATGATCGAGACACTTCTCCGAACAATAACCAATAGAGGAATCTGGAAATTCATATGGCTACATATTTCTACGATTACTTTGCGATCGAATGAACCACTTACATACGATACCAATTTCCCTTTGTCTCACGATATGTTACTTATCCGAGGTCATGATCGTCGGTATCTCTGCATACCTAGTTCAACCTCGTTACTGATAAGTACTCTTTTCTCGTTCCCGTGATATGTGATCCCTTGTGACCCAGTCACATGCTTGCAAGCTAATTGGATGACATTTCACCGAGAGGGCCCAGAGAATATCTATCCGTCATGTGGATGGACAAATCCCACTCTTGATCCATGTGTTTCAACCAATACTTTCCGAACACCCAATGCCACTTTTATAGCCACCCTGTTACGGTGTGGTGTTTGATGACATCAAAGCATCCATCCAGTAAAGGCAATATGCATGATCTCATGGTCGAAGGAATTAGGTTACTATGTATCAGAAAGCATATAGCAATTGAACTATTGAAATGACTTGATCTTTATGCTACGCTTGTCTATAGGAGTATGTCCACCATATCATTCTCCTAACGATATGATCTTGTTGTTGATAACATCTCAATGTTCATGACAAAGAAACCACATCATCAATCAACCAACAAGCTAGTGAAGTATAGAGGCTATACTAGGGACTTCAAATTAAGTTTACAAATCACACAAGTATTAATGGTTTCCTTGTTAATACTATTATAGCATGAATGTAAACATTTATCATAAACACAAAGATATATAATAATAACTACATTTATTATTACCTCTAGGGCATATCTCCAACAATTCATCACCTCCATAAGAAAGAACCATATCCTTATTCCTATTCAGGTACTTTAGGATATTCTTGACCGCTGTCCAGTGTTCCATTCCAGGATCACTTTGATATCTGCTAGTCAAACTAACAGCATGTGCTATATCCGGTCTTGTACACAGCATGGCATACATGATAGAACCTATGGCCGAGGCATAGGGAATTTTATTCATCTTTTCTCTATCTTCTGTCGTAGCTAGACTTTGAGTTTTACTCAAGGTCTTACCTGACAACATGGGCACGAACCCTTTCTTGCTCTCTTCCATTCTAAACTTCTTTAGAACTTTGTCTAGGTATGTACTTTGTGAAAGCGCTATTAGGCGTCTTGATCTATCTCTATAAATCTTGATGCCTAGAATATATGCCGCTTCGCCAAGATCCTTCATCGAAAAACTATTATTCAAATAGGTTTTGACGCTATTAAGAAGTTCTATATCATTCCCAATCAACAATATGTCATCTACATATAGTACTAGGAATACTACAGAGCTCCCACTCACTTTCTTGTAAATACAAGCTTCTCCATAAGTTTGTATAAATCCAAAGTTTTTGATTACTTTATCAAAACGTTGATTCCAACTCCGGGATGCTTGCTTCAGTCCATAAATGGAGCGCTGAAGTTTGCATACCTTGTCAGCATCTTTAGGATCGACAAAACCCTTGGGTTGTACCATGTACAACTCTTCCTCAATGTCACCATTAAGGAATGCTGTTTTGACATCCATCTGCCAAATTTCATAATCGAAATATGCAGCGATTGCTAACATAATCCTCACAGACTTTAGCTTCGCTACTGGTGAGAAAGTCTCATCGTAGACAACTCCTTGAATTTGTCGGAACCCTTTTGCAACAAGTCGAGCTTTATAGACGGTAACATTACCATCAGCATCTATTTTTCTTTTGAAAATCCATTTGTTCTCGACAGCCTTTCGGCCATCCGGTAAGTCCACCAAAGTCCATACTTGGTTTTTGTACATGGATCCCATTTCGGATTTCATGGCTTCTAGCCATTTGTCGGAATCTGGGCTCACCATAGCTTCTTCATACGTCGCAGGGTCATCAGTGTTGTCCACCAACATGACGTTCAAGGAAGAGTCATACCACTCAGGAGTGGTACGAACCCTTGTTGACCTGCGAGGTTCAGAGTAACCGTTCAAGTTTCATGATCAACATCATTAGCTTCCTCTCCGGTTGGTGCAGGCACACGAAACATCTTCCGGTGCTGCGCTACTCTCAACTCCGAAAGAAGGTTCAACAACCTCGTCGAGTTCTACTTTCCTTCCAGTCACTTCTTTCGAGAGAAATTCCTTCTCCAGAAAGGATCCATTCTTAGCAACGAAAATTTTGCCTTCGGATCTATGATAGAAGGTATACCCAATTGTTTCTTTAGGGTATCCTATGAAGACGCATTTCTCCGCTTTGGGTTCAAGCTTATCAGGTTGTAATTTCTTTACATATGCTTCGCAGCCCCAAACTTTAAGGAACGACAACTTAGGTTTCTTTCCAAACCACAATTCGTACGGTGTCGTTTCAACGGATTTAGATGGTGCCCTATTTAAAGTGAATGCGGTTGTCTCTAATGCATAGCCCCAAAATGATAACGGTAAATCTGTAAGAGACATCATAAACCGAACCATATCCAAAAGAGTTCGATTATGACGTTCGGACACACCATTACGCTGTGGTGTTCCCGGCGGTGTCAACTGTGAAAGTATTCCACATTTCTTTAAATGCATGCCAAACTCATAACTCAGATATTCACCTCCGCGATCAGAACGCAGAAATTTAATCTTCTTGTTACAATGATTTTCCACTTCACTTTGAAATTCCTTAAACTTCTCGAAAGTTTCGGACTTATGTTTCATAAAGTAGACATACCCATATCTACTCAAGTCATCTGTGAAAGTGAGAACATAACGATATCCACCACGCGATGCTACACTCATTGGACCGCACATATCGGTATGTATTATTTCCAATAAGTCTGTAGCTCGCTCCATTATTCCAGAGAATGGAGTCTTAGTCATTTTTCCCATTAGACATGCTTCGCATCTTTCAAATGATTCAAAATCAAGTGATTCAAGAAGTCCATCAGAATGGAGTTTCTTCATACGCTTCAGTCCAATGTGACCAAGGCAGCGATTGCCACATGTATGTAGAATTATCATTCAATTTTATTCGTTTAGCATCTATGTTGTGAACATGTGTATCACTACTATCGAGATTCAATAAGAATAGACCATTCATCTCAGGTGCATGACCATAAAAGATATTACTCATATAAATCGAACAACCTTTATTCTCAGACTTAAAAGAGTAACCGTCTCGCAATAAACAAGATCTAGATATAATGTTCATGCTTAACGCAGGCACCAAATAACAATTATTTAAATTTAAAACTAATCCCGATGGTAGATGTAGAGGGAGCATGCCGACGGCGATCACATCAACCTTGGAGCCATTTCCAACGCGCATCGTCACCTTGTCTCTTGCCAGTCTTCGTTTATTCCGCAGCTCCTGTTTCGAGTTACAAATATGAGCAACCGAACTAGTATCAAATACCCAGGCACTACTACGACTACTAGTAAGATACACATCAATAACATGTATATCGAATATACCTTTCTTCTTGATGTTGCCGTTCTTCAGATCCGCCAGGTACTTGGGGCAGTTACGCTTCTAGTGACCAGCACCCTTGCGAGAAGCATTCAGGCTTAGGACCAGCCTTGGGCTTCTTAGCAGGTGCGGCAGCTTTCTTGCCGTCCTTCTTGAAGTTGCCCTTGTTCTTAGGCTTGCCCCTTTTCTTGAAATTGGTGGTCTTATTGACCATCAACACTTGGTGTTCTTTCATGATCTCCACTTCAGCAGTTTTCAGCATCGACGATAGTTCAGGCAACGTCTTGTTCATGCAGTGCATATTGTAGTTCATCACAAAGTTCTTGTAACTTGGTGGCAGTGATTGGAGGACACGGTGAATCCCCAATTCATTAGGAATCGGTATCCCCAACTCTCGGAGTTTGTTTGCGTGCCCAGACATGGTGAGCACGTGCTCGCTAACGGAGCTACCCTCTTCCATCTTGCAGGTAAAGAACTTCGAAGCTTCACTTAGCTTTCCATGGCCTTGAGTCTCAAATATGAGTTTGAGCTCTTTGATTATTTCATATGGGTCTTGGTGATCAAAACGATTTTGTAGCTCCGATTCTAAACCGTCTGATGGCACCTTTGAATCGTGGAGTAGTGATGTTTCCGAGTGGCATAAACATTCTTTACGTCATCGGTGGCATCTTCTGCAGGTGGGTCACCTAGCAGTGCTTCGAGCACATAGGTCAACTGACCAGCCCTGAGGACGATCTTCAGTCCACGGAACCAGTTCGTGAAATTTCTTCCATTGTTCTTAAGCTTTTCTTTCTCTAGGAACGCATTGAAATTGATGGAAACGTTCGCCATTATCTACAACATATTTGCAAGTAGTTAAGACTAAGTTTATGATAAATAGTGTTCAAATTTAATTCTTAAATCAACTAGGTGAACTCCCACTCAAAAAAACATCCCTCGCAGTTGTTTTAGTGATTACACGAACCAAATCCACTACACCAAGTCCGATAATCACGTGAGATGATGTAGCTTCATTGGCGAACAATCTTCATGTTCATCATATCAATCATATGACTCATGCTCTACCTTTCGGTATTCCGTGTTCCGAGACCATGTCTGTACATGCTAGGCTTGTCAAGATTAACCTTAGTTTCCGCATGTGCAAATCTGGCTTGCACCCATTGTATGCACACGTAGAGTCTATCACACCTGATCATCACGAGATGCTTCGAAACGACGAGTCTTAGCAACGGTGCCAACTAAGGACGAACACTTTATTACTTGATATTTAGTGAGAGGGATCATCTTATAATGCTACCGTCGCGATCTAAGCAATACAAGATGCATAAAGGATTAACATCACAGGCAATTCATAATTAGTGTGATATGATATGGCCCTTTCTTCTTATGCCTTCGATCTCCATCTCCAAAGCACGGACATGATCTCCATCATCACCAGCATTGCGTCAAGGTCCGTGGCGCCGCTTCATGGTTGTCCATCATCACTAGCAACTATCACAACTACTTGGAACAAAGCTATTACAAGATGAATAGACACGCAGGTCTTAACAGAATTAAAGACAACCATTAGGCTCCTGCCGGTTGCCATATTACAACAAGGATCATTGCATACATCAAATACAATCACAATCACATGTAGGACATATCACATCACAAAACCCCTGCAAAAACAAGTTAGACGCCTCTAATTTTCTTTGCAAGTTTTACGTGGCTTGGGGCTTTCGACTAAGAACGCATCTTACCTACGAAACTGAACCACAACGTTGATACAAGTGCTATCAAGTGCAAAGTGTAGATTTGATCTATACTATGATGGGAGAGACAGACACCCGCAAAGCCACTTATGCAATACGAGTTGCACGTCAAGCGTGGAGCAAGTCTCATGTACGATGACATGTAATGTTAGCCCGGGCCGCTTCATCCCACCATACCGCAAGATGCAAAGTACACATATAGCAAAAGACGGCACGAGCACCAACGCCCACAACCTCATTGTGTTCTACTCGTGCAACAGATCTACGCATAGACAAGGCTCTGATACCACTGATGGGTTCGTAGCATGGAAAACAAAAAATTTCTACCGCAAGAACGAACAAAACCCAGATCTAATCTAGATAAAAGCCAAGATCTAATCTACTAGACATGAGCAACGAGATAGATCGGTACTAACCCTCGTAGAACCGAAAGCGTTAACGAGATTAGATCTCGTGGATGATGTAGTCGATCACTTGCCGATCTCAAGATCGTGTGGACGATCCTTCCGGCGCCGCGTTCCGGCAGCGCTTCCGTAGACGGTCACACGTGCGGAGTCGAAGCAGACCTTCCTCTCCCCGTTCCAGCGAGCAGCGGAGGTAGTAGATCTTCTCCATGGAATCCCAGTAGCACGACGGTGTGGTGGTGGTGGTGGAGATGAGAAATCTGCAGGGCTTCGCCTATGCCTGTGCAGAAGAATCATGGAGGAGAGAGGCGGCTGAGATTGGGAGTTATGAGACAAGGTGCAAGAGGGGGCGACCCCTCCCTTCTATTTAAAGGAGGGAGGTGCGCCTGGGGAGGGGGAGTCCTAGTAGGACTCCCCTCCTTGGGACGGCGGTGAGAAGGGGGGAGGAATCCTCCTCCCCCACGAATCCGTGTCTAGCCCCACTTGGTTTCTTTGATCCCTTTCTTGGTTTTCAAGCAAACTCCAAGAAATCCTCTAGAACCTTCCAGAACATTCCGAAACCTTCTAGAATCTCCATACAAACACTCCGGAACATTTCCTAACTTAGAAAATGATTCCCAATATATGAATCTTATTCTCCGGACCATTCCGGATCTCCTCGTGATGTCCCGGATCCATTCCGAGACTCCGAACAACATTCGGTCTCCAACGCAAATTCCATATCTACTTCAAACAACTTCAACCTTATGTGTCACCCTACGGTTCGTGAATATGCAGACATGATGAAGACACCTCTCCCATCAATAACCATCAGCGGGATCTGGAGATCCATAACGACTCCCACATACTCAACGATTACTTCGTGATCGATTGAACCAATTAACATACAAAACCAATTCCCTTTGTCTCGCGACATTCTACTTATCCGAGGTTTGATCGTCGGTATCTTCATACCTAGTTCTTCCTCGTTACTGATAAGTACTCTTTACTCGTTCCATGTTATGTCATCCCTTGTGACCTAGTCACATGCTTGCAAGCTATCTAGATGACATTCCACCGAGAGGGCCCAGAGTATATCTATCCGTCATATGGATGGACAAATCCCAATCTTGGTCTATGCGCTTCAACACATACTTTCAGAATACCCAATGACACCTTTATAACCGCCCGATTCACGGCGTTTGATGTCATCAAAGTACCCATCCGGTGATGGTGATCAACATAACCTCATGGTCGAAGGATTAGGTTACTATGTATTTCAAAGCTTACAGCAATACGAACTTAATGACTTGATCTTATGCTACGCTTACTATGGGTGTGTGTCCATCATATCATTCTCCTAATGATATAACCTTGTTATTAATCACATCCAATGTCCATGATCAGGAAACCATGATCATCAATTAATCAACAAGCTAGTTTAACAAGAGGCTTACTAGGGACTCTTTTATGTTTACAAGACACACAAGTATTAGTGTTTCCTAATAATACAATTATAGCATGGGATGTAAACATTCATCATAAACACAAAGATATAATAATAACCTCTTTTATTATTGCCTCTTGGGCATATCTCCAACACTTCCGACTACTCACACCTTTCGCGAGAAACTCCTTCTCAAGAAAGGATCCATTCTTGGCAACAAAGACCTTGCCCTCGGATCTGTGATAGAAGGTATACCCAATCGTTTCCTTAGGGTATTCTATGATGATGCATTTTTCCGCTTTGGGTTCGAGTTTATCCAGTTGAAGTTTCTTCACATAAACATCGCATCCCCAAACTTTAAGAAATGACAGCTTAGGTCTGTTTCCAAACCATAATTCATACAGTGTCTTTTCAATGGATTTAGATGGTGCCCTATTTAAAGTGAATGCAGCGGTTTCCAGTGCATAACCCCAAAATGATAGTGGCAAGTCAGTCAGAGACATCATAGATCGAACCATATCCAATAAAGTACGATTACGACGTTCTGACACACCATTACGTTGTGGTGTTCCGGCAGGCGTGAGTTGTGAAACTATTCCACAGTCTTTCATATGTGTGCTAAACTCGTAACTAAGATACTCTACTTCATGGTCGGACCGCAGAAATTTGATCTTTCTGTTACGATGATTTTCCACTTCATTCTGAAATTCTTTGAACTTTTCAAAGGTTTCAGACTTATGTTTCATCAAATAGATATACCCGTATCTACTCAAATCATCCGTGAAAGTAACAAAATAACGATATCCACCTCGCGCCGACACACTTATTGGTCCACACACATCAGTATGTATGATTTCCAATAAATCTGTCGCCCGTTCCATTGAACCGAAAAACAGTGTTCTAGTCATCTTGCCCATAAGGCATGGCTCACATGTATCAAGTGATTCCAAAAGTCAATCAGAATGGAGTTTCTTCATGCGTTTAATACCAATATGACCTAGACGGCAGTGCCACATATATGCAGATATATCATTATCAAGTTTAATCCTTTTAGCATCAACATTATGAATATGCGTAATACTACTATCGAGATCCAATAGAAATAAACCATTCAACACAGGTGCATGACCATAAAAGATATTATTCATATAAATCGAACAACCATTATTTTCAGACTTAAACGAATAACCACTTTGCATCAAACACGATCCGGATACAATGTTCATGCTCGGTCGGGCACCAAATAACAATTATTCAGGTTTATAACTAATCCCAGCGGCATATGGAAGCAGCGTTAAACGGCGATCACATCAACTCTTCATCCATTGGCGACCCGCATCGTGACCTCATCCCTTGCTAGTTGTCGCTTGTTCCGCAGCCCCTGAACCGAGTTACATATATTAGCAACCGATCCTGTATCAAATACCCAGGTGCTACTGCGAGTACTAGTCAAGTACACATCAATAACATGTATATCATACCTTTGTTTTCCTTGCCGACCTTCTTGTCCGCCAAATACTTGGGGCAGTTGCGCTTCCAATGGCTAGTCCCCTTGCAATCATAGCACTCGGTGTCAGACTTAGGGCCAGCTCGGGGTTTCTTTTCGGTAGCAGCAGATTTGCCGCCCTTCTTTCCCTTGCCTTTCTTGTCCTTCTTGAAACCGGTGGTCTTATTGATCATCAATACTTGATGTTCTTTCCTAATCTCCACTTCTGCAGTCTTAAGCATTGACAAAAGATCGGGAAGAGACTTCTTCATGCCCTGCATATTATAGTTCATCACGAAGCTCTTGTAGCTACGTGGCAGAGATTGGAGAACACGATGTATGCCTAAGTCAATGGGAATCGTTATTCCCAAGGACACAAGCTTATCGGCGTGCCAGACATTTTGAGTACGTGCTCACTAACGGACTGTTCTCTTCCATCATGCAGCTAAAGAACTTTTCAGAAGCATTATAACTCTCTCACAGCATGGGTATCGAAAATCATTTTCAATTCTCCCATGGTATCAAAGGCATTGCCATTTTGAAACGTTTTGAAGTTACGGCTCTAGCCCATACGGTATGCAATGAACTAAGTTGTGGTCCTCTGACGAGTTATATAGACGTTCTTTTCCTCGTCGGGGCATCGGGGCTGGTGGGGGCCTAGCGGCCTATAGCACATATTGCTTTTTGTGCAATGATGAGGAGAATCCTCAAATTCATAGCCCAGTTGGTGAAGTTTCTACCATTCGCAGTAAGCTTCTCTTTCTCCATGAACACATTGAAATTAAAAGCAGGTGGTGCCATCTACAACAGAATTTGTAAAATATATTTAGACTAAGTTTATGATAGATTGAGTTCAACTAATCCAAATTACTAATGAACTCTCACTCAAAAATGACATCCCTCGTGTCCTTTTGGTGATTACATGAACCAAATCCACTACACCAAGTCTGATCATCACGTGAGTTGGTGTAGCTTCAAAGGCGAGCATCTATATGGGCATCATATCAACTATATGACTCATGCTTAACCGTCCGGTCCGTGTTCCGAGGCCATGTCTGTACATGCTAGGCTCGTCAAGTAAGAACCTTAGTATTCGCGTGTGTAAAACTGTCTTACACCCGTTGTATGAAAGCGTAGAGTCGAGAACACCCGATCATCACGTGATGCCTCAAAACACGATCCACAAAATGGTGCATACTTAAGGAAGAACACATTTTATCTTCATATCTAAATGAGGGATCATCTTATAATGCTACCAAAAGCACCAAACTAGCAATATAAGATGCTAACATCTAATGTGTGAAGTGAGGTGATATGGTCCATGCAGTTGATCTCTATCATTTGCATCGTGGTATGATCTCTATCATTCCTTTGTATGTAAGGCCAAGGTCTATGGAACTTACAAATTAAGTGAGTTGTAAGAGTATCTATCATACATCTACTTACAACAATACCATATCAAGACACTAGCCTAGCAACGATCTAAACTAGACGCCTCTAATTTATCAATTGCAAGTTTTACGTGGCTTAGGGATTTCAGAGATAGAACCGGTCTTACATACGAACATGAACCACAACGAGGATAACCAAGTTATTAGCAACTCGTTGTAAATCAGATATTGACTATAGTAGGAGAGACAGACACCTGCTAGCCACTTATGCAAAACTAGTTGCATGTCAGTCGTGGAACCGGTCTCATGTACGATGACATGTAAGGTTGGTTCAGGTCGCTTCATCCCACTATGCCACCAATATCCAAAGTACATAGAAGATGCAATAACATCATAATCATCGCCCACATATAAACATATGTGTACTACCCGTGCAAAGCACCTACGCATAGATCTGGCTCTGATACCACTGTTGGGTCCGCAGCATAGAAAACAAAAAACTTCCTACGATGAGAACTATACGCCAAGATCTATCTACTAGATCTGAAACAGCGGGTGGACATACATCCATGGAGAACTTACACTCGAAGACAACGAGTTTTGTTAGCAGTAGGAACTCGTGGTTGATGTAGTCGCACTTGCCGATCTCAAGATCGTGTGGAAGTCCGGCCGCAAATCAGCGCGCATCCTCGCACACATGTTCAAGCCACGGACAACCTCCACCTCCTCGCTCCAGCGAATCAGCGACGACAACTCCTTCAGACGCAAGGCCACAGGAACATGTATCTCGCTAATCCGAGACCATGGGGGAATATCTAGGGAGAGAGATCCTTCACGAGGAGGTGTAGTTTGTGAGAGGGAGAGGGGCTTTATATAGGAGGAGGAGACCCTCCTCCCATAGCCGGTGCATGAGGGGGACTCCTCCCCTCCTTCATTCATGTGGTGAACCTCCACTCACATAAACATGGCCTCCACCCAAAATCCCACTCACATGTATTTAATTTCCACCAAATTAAATGCAACTCTCAATTAATAAAACTCTTTTATTTATTTTATTCAGAATTTTGTTAATTACTTTAATTAACAAACATTCACATAAAACCCCTTGCAACATTTCAATATCACATGCAGAACCACTTTCTGCAATTTCACCCGAAACAATTCCGGTTTCTATCGAAACAATTCCTGTTTCTATCGAAACATTTCCTGCGCTTTGCAAACCTTTTGTCTGGAACATATGTGCTCCTAAATGGTGTCCGGCAACCCTTAAGTGTGTCACCCTACGGTTTGCGAATAATGCAGACATGATTGAGACTCCTCTCAGATCAATAATCAGAAGTGGGACCTGGAGATCCATACTGACTCCTGCATATTCAACGATGAATTCTGTGATCGTGAGAACCTTTAATGTCAGCAATTTAATCCCTTTGTCTCATGATATAATACATGTCCGAGATTCGATCATCGGTATCCAAATACCTAGTTTGATCTCGTTATCGATATGCACTCTTTTCTCGTTCCCGTGATATAACATTCTAGTGATCATATCACTTGCTTGCAAGCTATCTTAATGTGATATTACCGAGAGGGCCCATAGTATATCTATCCGTCATCGGGATTGACAAATTCCACTCTTGATCCATGAGCCTCAACATAACACCTTCATAGCACTGAACCCACCTTTATGGTCACCCTGTTACGGTGTGACGTTTGATGTTATCAAGATACTCTTCTGGTGTTAGCAATTAACATGATCTCATGGTCTAAGGACTAAGACTAATTTGTATGATGTTATAGCAATATAAACATAATGACTTGATCGTAATGCTATACTTCGGATGAATGTTCATCACATCATTTCACAAATGCTGTGACCTTGTTATTAACAACATCCAATGTCCATGATCAGGAAACCTTGATCATCTTGTTAATCAACAAGCTAGTCTATAAGAGAGGCATAACTAGGAACCCTTTTGTTTATTAAACACACATGTATTGATGTTTCCGATCAATACAATTATAGCATGCAAAATAAACATCTATCATATACAAGGAATACATAATAACAACTTTATTATTGCCTCTCAGGGCATATTTCCTTCAAGTTTGCCTTTAGTCTCTTCCACGCCATCAAGGTATTTTATGGCACCGTTGTGTTTTATCCATACCACTTGTATTTAACTATCTCCTCGCCGAACTAGTGCACCTATACACCTGACAAGTGTATTGGGTTTGTTGGGGACACAAGAGACTTCTTGTATCTTGATTGCAGGGTTGCTTGAGAGGGATACCTTTGACCACTTCCTCCCTGAGTTCGTTAAACCTTGGGTGATCCACTTAAGGGAAACTTGCTGTTGTTCTACAAACCTCTGCACTTCGAGGCGCAACAACTGTCTACAAGAATAGAAGTGTATAGACATCAATAATCCCACAGTCCTTCAAGTGCATGTTAAACTCATAACTCAAATACTCGCCTCCTCGATATAATCGAAGATGCTTGATTCTCTTGTTAAGTTGATTCTCTACTTCTTTCTAAAATTCCTTGAACTTTTCAAAGGTTTCAGACTTGTGCTTCATTAAGTAGATATATCCATATCTGCTTAAGTCGTCAGTAAAGGTAACAAAGTAGCGATAACCATTGCACGTTGAGACGCTCATTGATCCACATACATCCGTATGTATTATTCCCAGTAGGTCTACAACTCTCTCTATTGTCCCGGAGAACGGTGTCCTAGTAATCTTGCCCATGAGGCATGGCTCACATGTATCAAGGGATTTGAAATCCAATGATCCAAGAAGCCCTTCTGAATGAAGCTTCTTCATGCATTTTATGCCAATGTGACCAAGACGGCAATGCCACATAAACATGGAATTATCATCGCTATGCTTACAACGTTTAGCATCAACACTATGGATGTGTGTATTACAATCAAGATCAAGTAAGAATAAACCATCACACACAGGAGCATGAACATAGAAAGTATCATTCATATAAACTGAACAACCATGTGTTCCTGAGTTAAACGAATAACGATCTTGCAACAAGCAAGACCCACTCACAATATTCATACTCAATGCGGGTACATAGTACCATTTATTCAAAACCAACAGTAATCCTGACGGTAGACGGAGATGCAGGGTGCCGACGGCCATCACTTCGACTCTCGAACCATTGCCGACGCGCATCGTCACCTCGTCCTTCCTCAGGCGCCTCCTACTCTGCATATCCTGTTGAGAGTTACAAATGTGAGCAACATATCCGGTATCAAATACCTAGGTGTTACTCCTAGCGCTTGTAAGGAATACATCAATAACATGTATATCATATATACCTTTGTCCTTGGTGGTTATCTTGCCGGCTCGCTTGTCTTCAAGGTACTTGGGGCAGTTGCATTCCAAGTGCCCATCCCCTTTGCAGTAGTAGCACATAGTGTCGGGCTTAGGGCCAGGTTTAGCAGTCTTTGGGGTACCGGCAACGATCTTGCCATCCCTCTTGGACTTCTTGCCCTTGCCTTTTCCCTTTTGCCCTGGCTTCTTGAAGTTGGTGGTCTTATTTACCATCAACACCGTGTGCTCCTTCTTGATTTCAACCTCAGCAGTTTTGAGCATGGCGAACACCTCGGCAAGGGTCTTAGTCATCCCTTGCATGTTGTAGTTCATCACAAAGCTCTTATAGCTAGGGGTAGCGAGTGCAGCACCCTATCAATTGAGATCTCCTCCAGGATTTTGCAATCCAGGGAGTTCAAACGCTTAATGTAGCCAGGCATTTTGACCACGTGCTCACTAATACTATTATGCTCTTCCATTTTAGCAGAGAAGAAGAGATCGAAAGCATCATACCTCTCTGCACTGGCCTGTGGAGCAAATACGACCTTGAGATCCTCAATGATCTCAAAAGCATTCATCTTCTCAAAATGCTTTTGAAGCTCCGTCTCCATGGCATAGAGCATTCCACTCTGTATGAGGGAGAAATCATCCGCCTTGGATTGCCAGACATTCTTTTTGTCCTGGGAGGCGGAATCTGCAGGCTTAGCCGGAAGATCAACTTCGATGACATAAGTCAACTTGTAGGGGACTAGGAGGATCCTAAGATTGCGGAACCATGCGGTGAAGTTGGTTCCATCAGTTTTTAGCTTGTCCTTCTCTAGGAAAGTGCTAAGGTTGAAGGTGGGTGGGCGAGACATCTAAAATGGATTTGCAAAGTGTTTAGACCATGTTCATAATAATGAGTTCAAGTTTTAATTATGTTTTCGAACTTAAAACAAAAGAACTCCCACTCAAACGAACATCCCTCTACTCTTTTATTGATCACATGATCCCAATCCCCTGCACCTCCCCCGATCATCACGACCATTAGTGCAGTATCAAAGGTGGACATTCCCTAATGTCGATCACATCAACTATGTGATTCATGCTCGACCTATCGGTCTCCTGTATTCCGAGGCCATGTTTGCACATGCTAGGCTCGCCAGTTCTAACTCGTGTGTATCCGCAGTGCAACATGGCTTGCACCCACTGTATGCGAATGTAGATATGTCTGACCCCTACTCACCATAGGGCGCCTTATACCGAAGAACTTTCTTGGTGGTGCACACACAAGGGGAATACGATAACTGGAATACTGTGAGGGATTATCTTATTATGCTACCGTCGAATAAAAATATCAGCACAATAAGTAATACTTCAAAAGTAAAGTGTTATGACATGGATATAGTATTATGATCACATCAATAGCTTCAATGAAAGTTTCATAAACTTGTCATTGCCATGTTATAATACTTTCCCCTATGCAATAATAAAAATAGATGCTTCTATATTATCTATTGCAAGTTTTACGCGGCTTTAGGGCTTCCGTAGTAGAACCCCTTCCCACCTACGAACGTGGAGCCACAACATGGATTCAATGATTTCCGTTCTTCTTACCTTTTTAGGGCCCTCCAATGTCAATGCCATATAAACTACTGTAGAGAGATAGACACCCCCCTAAGCCACTTTGATTCGTGGACCAGTCTCGTGAATCACCACATGAGGTCGGTTGGGGGCCACTTCATCAGACAGTGCCGCGATATGAACAATAACATTAAAGAGGGTAGCAACTAGAGAATCAATGCCCACATATCGCTATGTGTTCTATCCGTACGACATGTCTACCCATAGACCCGCTCTGATACCACTGTAGGGTTCCATAGCAGAAAACAAAAATGTTCTATCTACTCGAACACTAATACCAGGATCTATACTATGTAGACATAAGCAACAGAGAAGGGATATGGTATTCATACCTTTGAAGACCAAGGCACGCCTTACGCAGGAAGGCGTATATTGATGAAGATGGGCAGCACCCCAAGTGTGGTGCCTCCGAAGTTCGTCACACATCCGGTGTAGGAGACGTCAACCGGACTTTGATCCAGCCGAGCAGCAAAAGAAGTAGATGCCGGATCACAGATCACACGACGATGGTGTGAAGGTGGAGAACTCACCCACGAGGTCCTTCCCAATATTACGGAGAAGTCCTCAATGGATGAGAGAGAGAATGAGAGGGAATGGGATGATTCCAAAGGGAGAGGGGATACCCCTATATATAGTGGGAGGGGGAGGCGCACCACCCTAGGGCCAGGCGGTGTGGGACTAACCCCCACACCCGCCGGCCACCGAGGGGCAGCCATGGGCCCTAGGTGGCCCCCATTGGGGCGACCCACCAAGCCTAGGCCGGCTGCCCCCCTCTCCCTAGGCGCCATGCCCTATTGGGCCTCCCTTCGGGTGAGGCCCATTAGTATTATGATGCCTTTAATAATAAAATAAAATATATATTTAATATTAATTCTCCAATTAATATTAAAATACACATATTGTATTATTCATTCACTCCGGAACACCTTCCGGACCCCTTCCGGTCTCCATCGGATGTTATCCGGAACTATTCCGGTTTCTCTTTCTCTATTTCTCCTATGATACCTCATCTACCCTAAGCGTCCCTACCCTTAAGCGTGACATCCTTCGGTTCAGAAACACTCCGGACATGATTGAGACTACTCTCACATCATTGATCAACAGAGGGACCTAGATGGCCATGTGACCCTCGTGAGTAGCTTCTCAGGTGTGGATCTTAGGGTTAGGCTAGTGAGGCTCATTAGTGTTTAGTCCCACCTCGCTTACGGGAAGAGGCTCATAGTTTCCCTCCTCCCTTCAATCCAGACTTTTTCGATGGAATGGGCTCTCCGTTTGTAGCTGAGATATACGTGCAAAACGTCCGAACATAGGTTGAGTGTTGGGCTAGGCTAGATTAGACGCTAATAATTTTTATGTTCGTAGAGTACACTATTTTCTACATCAAGAATTTGTTGCTCCAAAACTTCAGAGTGTCATTTTTGAATTGTTCAATAAACGGGTCGGCGTAATCCATGACTCAAACGTCCGCACTCTTGGGGCGTGTTTGGTTGCTCGGCTCAAGATTTCTGGTTTTTGCCATTTGCCCACTGGGTGCTGCATGGTGGGGGATCGGGCTCGGACCAAGTTGGGCAAGTTGTTTGGACTCCTGTATCTTTGTTTCCTGCAAATAGGCCTAGTTGTTTGGTTGCACAGATTTTTGTGTTTTTCCCTGCTGATGCATTTCACAGCTGTTTGGTGTGGTGCTTTGCATCTGATCACTTGGGTTATGATCACCCATTTCAAATTCGGTGATCTTATCACCCAGTACACACATGACGACATGCTCACAAGAACATTCATACGCACACACAACATCACCATAACATCAACATATAGACATAAACATTGCTAGCTACATAAGAACAGTCTTAACTGTCACTAGCAGGTAGCAATCAGGGGTTCTAAACTTCACCCCTGATCAAAAGAACCATCAGCAGGGGCATCACTTGCCCCTCAAGCACCAGGGGCTTAACCCCTGATGAAACAAACCATCAACATGGGCATTACATGCCCCTGAACCACCACCAGGGGTGAAACCCCTTATCAAAAGTACCATTATCCTACTTAGTTCAACATCACAAGTTGTCCATCATCAACTACTACCACTACTTACAAACTTACAGAAGCATTGACATGAAGGCCATCGCCGGCTAGCCATGGTCTGCAGGTGTACCGCCTGGCACTGGAGGAGCCGACCTTGTAGATCATCATCTTGATGACGAAGGCCTTCAGCTTGAACTCCAGGATGTCATCGCGCGCCAGGTCATAATTGTAGACCAGCTCTGGCCAGTTCTTCCTGAAGGCAACTGGCTAGCGAACCATTCGACCTGCACGAACTCGGCGCACCACCAGCAGGCTGTGACCTACACGACGCGCGATAGAGGTTGCATGATCCAGGTCCTCAGGCCGAACTAGAACGCGGGCGGGATCACCAACATGTACAGGTCGGCCTCATCTAGCTGGATGATGAAGCGCCGAGGGACCTCTGCGATTGGGTAATGGCCAAGCTTCGGCTGGCTTCCCTTCTTGCTATGCGCCTGCGTAGCCTCCTCCACCCTGCTGATGACCACGGGTTTCATTTGCCAACGGTTGGTGGGGAGCACGTCGGCAAAACCCGGTGGGGGTGCCAGCCCCTCCCAACAGTCTCGCATTCGAACTTAAGCACCTTGCCATCAAGTAAAACAAGATCAGCAAGTAGCATTTCCTAATTTGGCAGTACAAACATGGAGTACAATTCCTAATCTGGCAACGCACATGCTACAAACATGGAGTACAATGCCTAATCTGGCGACGCACACAGGACAAACATCGAGTACAACTAACCTAGTATCCCAAATCCGGCAATGCCACAGGACAACAATCAATTTGAGGATTCCGCTGTGAATCCCCAACCGGGCAATGCCCTAGGACAACACCAAACCGGGCAATCCGCTCAATTAAATCCAAAAAAATGGATGCACATTATCAAATTTGTTGCTACGTACTGCGAAAAAACGCAAATTGTTCTACAACTACCGAAGATGAAGTACTAACTGCCGTCGATTTGGGGCCAAACCCTAACCGCAATGTAGATCCGGGACTTACCCTAGTCGGCGGTGGCGCCATCCATGCTGATGGTGCAGTCGAAGGCGACGCTAGAGCGAGAGAAGAAGCTCCGGCCGTGAAGGTTGGGGCCGCCGACACCGGCGAAAAAACCCTATCCGAGTAGTCGGGGGTAGCCCCGACTATGACGGGGGCTTTTCGCTTGCTTGATCTGACGTCTTCGCGGTGTAAGCGGCAGCAAGTGACGCCGGGCCGATGACGCCGGAGTTGCGCGTGCGGAGAAGGGTACGGGAGCCCTGAGCACCCTCTCGAGGTCCGCCTCGCCGGCGGCGACAACCTTCTCCAGCTGAATAGCTGCCCAGAGGTTGTGCACGCTCACCTCGCCGATGCGGGGCCCGCCGAACGGGGGGAGGAGGAGGAGGAGCGGTAGCCATGATTGGGAATCGTGGTGACAGGAACAGGACTAGGTGGTGAGCGGAGTGGCCTGGAAGTTAAGGCGAAAACGTTCTGTCTCCGGGCCCTTCCATACATTTTAAATTTTGACAAAAATCAAATTCAAATATAGGGTGCACACGCACCCAGGAGCCAAATAGCCACGTCCAAATTCGCGACCCTACTTCCAACTCAGAGATAGATGCATGGAAGGGCCCGGATATCTGCTTCCAGTCGGCCAGGATGAGGGAGGAGAGAGCGTCGAGGTGGCAGACGTGGTCGGAGATGTAGCCGGACATGACTCCGGAGGCGGGGTGGCCTTCGGGGGCCATGACGGCGTCGTCCGCCTCGCCGCGGAGGGACAGGTCGGCGACGCGGCCGTTCGTGGGGTCGCAGCTCACGCCGTACCAGCTGGCGCAGCAGTCGTCGCCCTTCCACGTGGAGAACACGCCCAGGCGCGCCTCTGACAGCGCCGCGCGGATGGAGAGCAGCGCGTCCCGGTCGGACTCCGAGCACGCCGCGGCGGCTGCCGCTGCGGAGACAAGCACCGCGAGAGCGGCGAGCGCGAGGAGCGGCGTGGCGGGGCTTGGAGCGGGAGATGCCATTGCTTTGTCTCGAGTAAGTGGACACTGCTCAGTGGAGTGAGCTTGCAGAGCAAAGCTTTTAGTAGAGGCTTGGAGAGTGATCAAATGGCCGTTTTGCCCTTGAGTAAGCGCGTTCGTTGTGGATTCTTCAATTCGGTTACAAGTTACTCCAGCTTATTTCTAGCTACTCCTACAGTCGTACACTAGCCTAGTCAGACGAGCATCATGTAAGCTGGTCGACGGAGTAGTAACAATGAAGAATGTTTCGTTGACGTGTAACCTTAAATAAATACAACGGTCGGCGAGGTTAATCAGTTGGGCTATGTACCGCGGGAAGTACGGCGAATTTCAAATAGCTGCTGCATGTTCCCGTCTCGGCAGTGTTTTTTCCTTTTGAGGGGACCGACCGTCTCGGCAGTGTTGTACTCGAGGATAGCCCCATTCCGTTGCGCCTTGTGGAAAATAAGAGCAAGTCACAAGGGCATAAAGGTAATACAAGGGGCTGGGACACAATCGAGCCTCTGCGGGGCACGTGCAGTGCCGGTGAGGCCAAACAGGTTTGTCTGCACCACACTCCACACATTGTCAGTGAGCGCGCTACTAGTGCTGCGTGTGCGCCTCAGTTACCTGTGCTCAACGAGGCAAAGGTCCGGGACCGAACCTATTCATTGCCACACACCACATGGCTCTCCTTCCTTCCCCACCTTCGGATCCTGAAGACAGAGTCCCGGCATGACCAGTCCGGCCGGGACCAGAGAAGCTACCGTCTCTTTCGCCGATCTCGCCAAGCAATCGAGATTATGGGTTTCGTTGAACTCGCATCATTGCAACAACAAGCTACTTCCTCGGTTCCTAAATATAAGATATTTTAGGCACAAACCTAACGCCTGAAAAATGTCTAGGTATCGTTTTGTATACATAGGCATAGGCGGAACTAACCATCCCTAACCCTGAGCACGTGCCCAACCTTCCAACCGGCCGACAAGGCTAATTTAATGGTAATTTAATAAAAAGTAAAATCACTAGTTCCCAGACTTTAAATAATTGTTGGATCCGCCACACTACACATAGGACATCTCCAATGGCATGTCCCGTCTCGAACACCAAAAGCGTCTGATCTGGTTGCCGTGCTCTGTGGACAGTTCGGAGGCCTGTGTACGTTTAGGATCGACAAGCGCATCCAACGATCTCGGCGTTTGTATTTTGCACATTTCACACGCATAAATAGTTTTAATTTGATGAAAATGGTAATGTAGCAAATTTAGTAGCAAAAAAAGGTAGTTTACCAGAAAGTAGATTCTAGCATGCATGTTATATCACATGTAATGTTTTAGTTCGTATCATTGCAATTCAATTTGACTCAAATTGATGAAACTTGATGGAATTGTGGAGCACGAATCCTAAAACAATAGATCAATGACAGGGACATGTACGTTATCTAATGTGCACGCTAGAAAAACGGTCTCGGTAGTTTAATCATACTTTGCCGGCATACCCAAAGTACCAAAAGGATGAGACACATAGTTCATGAAACACACAAATTGAATTGATCGAGTGAATCATACATCTCGATCATGGATCATCATCTTCTTCTTCTTCGACCATGCCTGCTGAGTTGGATCCATGTCGCCGGTCATGGGGGCCGTCATAATCTTGGCATCGTCGGTGAGTAGGGTGAGCTCCAGTTCCTTTTGCTTGTTATCTACTTCTTTGGCCAGCTCTTGCACAAACATTGATCTCTTAAATTTCGAGCTTGTTGTTTTGCATGTCATAGAAGCTTTTCACGACCTCTTCTTTTTCCCAACAATTACTCTATCTTCCCTCTTCTCACTTGACACCTCCTTCTCGGCTAGCATTGTTTTGATCGTCCATTGCAATGCATACGAGGAAGCCTTCACGCTTTGCATCCACCTTGGAGTCGGTCCTTCCCCCGGACTCTTTGATTGACTGGACGCACTTGGGTGGCAAACCATCAAGATCGGTGACATTGAATTGTGTCCCTTGATTTGCATTGGAGCTTCCATTGTTGGTCACATAGAGATCTTGCCACTTGGGACAATGTTTGATTGCCGTCCAATACACATAGACCGATTTTTCACATATTTTGAGTTCAAAGGAATATACCATGTCTCACACGCCAATGCCACTATTTTTTCGCTTCTTCACCGTGTCATATGAAGCGTTAAACATTGTGCACTGCTCTTGGCTAAACAACCCCTTTTGGTGAGAGAGTTTTCATTTCGATCACTCTCAAACGAGTGCTCACCCAAGTGCCTGTGCTCATGGAAGTAGTTGAAATTGTTCTTCCAGAATGTCCTCCTCCTTTTGTTTGGCACCATAAAGTGGATCTTGTCCAATTTCCATCCAAGCCTGGCAAAGCACCACGTCCTCAAGGTATGTGTACGCTCTAGTTCTTTTGGACTATCCTTTTGCTCCGACTTGGCAAGCAAGCTCATCCTCGAATAATTGTTCATCATCGATAGAGATCCGGTCTTGTTGTGTGTTGTGTTGGAGGTCTCACATTGGGTGGTTTGTTGGGTCTCATGTTGGGTGGTATGCTGGGTCTCATGTTGGGTGGTATGTTGGGTCTCGTAGCCTCCTCCCTTATTGATCATGGCCACCATGGTCACATCCCCATCATCGAAGAAGGTCTGCTACATATGTCGTCGGGTCAAATGCATTCATAGTAAATAAATGGTCACATAACGAAGCAAAATGGATTCATACCGGATCGGACGGTGAATCGGGTGGCGTCAACATTTCGATAAACAAGTGGTGAGTATCGGAGACAGTGTCGAGTGCCAAACGCGTTGGGATCTTCTTTTGCATGGCCCCTGACGAGTCGGTCACCGGAGTGGTGTTCAGGTCGATGTTGGTACCTGCCGGCATGGTGGGGAAAGACTTGCCAACCTCTAGCGACGTGTACCTCGAGCAAGAGAATGGTGATAGAGCCATATTGTTCCCTTGAGCATGAGCAGAGCATGTGGCTTGTTCGCGGATGAGCTAGATCTCATTGCACTTGTTAGGGCATTAGTCAGCGCCTGGTGCTTAAGCATGAGCACAATGTGGGGAAGATGGCCCCAGCGTTGGCGCGGCCTAAATGGCAGCGGTGTGTTCCCAGGCCTTTGCCCTTTCCTGGGCAGCATCCATAGCGGCTAGCCAGGTTCTTGGTGTTGTCTCTATGGCGGGCTCGCTTCCTTGACTCTAACTCTCTCTGCTCTGGCATGCTCTCCTTCTTCGACTTGACCACACTGAGCACTATGACCTTTCTTGGGCAGTCGCAGGCGGCAAAAGCCCCGACAGCGGGAGCGTAGGCACGGTGGCGGGCATGGCGATGGGTGGCGTGGCGTGGCCTCCATGGATCACACCAGGGCTTGAAAACTGCGGGTGGTGACTGGATGAGAGTGGAGAGAGAGAATGTGTGTTGTGGCTGGCTAGAGGACATGTGCTAGACAAAGGGACGCGCCAGGTGGAAGTGCGAGTTGTTCACTAGCCTGCAAGAGAAGCCCAAATTTGGGCTAAAAATGCGGCAAATAGAGCGAATCGTGACACACGGTCATTTGCGGGGCATTGTCGAGCCCTGCCCTATGTCGGAGCGGATAGTTTCGAATGGCCTCCATCCGTTTGCGGGAGACTATAGAGTTACCCTTAACACTTGTCTAATTCTTGTCCGATGTAAGCGAGTCTCCATATTCACCTCGCCTTCCTCACAGCTGCTTTGAGAGTCGCGTGGATAAGGTCGGGTCTCTCCCGAGCCCTTCTCGCCGGAGTAGCCGGTGGGAGGCGGCGGAGGAGGGGCACCGAAGTATCTTTAGGTCGTAGGTGTTGTAGGTTTGGTTGTATGCCAGTAGTGGGTGTTATGCCCGGATGTGGAGCTGCAGATCGCTGCGACCCGATTTGGGCTCTAGGGTTCGTCTTCCTCGCCTTCTTATTCCTCTGGCTGGAACTACGGGCGGCGGCGGCGACCACCGCATCTTTGAATAAGGTAGGGGTTGCTTGCTGCTTCCCTCCCTGCATCGCTCCTATGCTCTCCTTTCTCCCTCTGTCTGGCCATGGTGGGAGGGGAGGAAGATGGAGACATGGCAATGGTGCGGGTTCAGAGGTGGCGAGGGAGTCTTTGCTCTGGAGTGTGTGCATGGCCTCGGGCGTCGGCCTGTCTAGTCCTCTTCGTCGATTCATCTTCCTCCGGCCGGCCGTGGAGGCAAGGGGATGGAGATGACGATGGTGTGGCATGCGGCCTGCTCTCTCTCTTTCTAGTGCGGTCATCAGTGCTTTCCTGGCCCTGGTGTGCCACCCAACCTCCTGGCCGGCCATGGCGGCGAGGGGGAGGTGGGAGTTGGCATGGCGGGACCTCAATAGTTTTGGTGGCCTTATCTCCCGCAACAAGCTCATCACGCGGGAGACGTCTTCCTGGTCGCCGCTATCTTCGGTTGGCATGCCAGCTTTGTTCCAACCTCCATCTTGGAGGCCCTGAAGAGAATCCTCCGCCGGAGCTTGACACTTCTTCGTCGCCAAGTGGTTTGTCCCCGGAGGCAAAAAGTGGCCGGCGGCAGTGGTTCATCGCCGGAAGAGAGATATCAAGCGCCTTCTTCTCGGATCTCGGTGACAACGCCTTAAGGTCACCAACGGTGGGTGGTGAAGACACTGAGGCACCTGATTGATTTTTTACTTTTTGTGCTAGGGTGTTTTTTGTTATTTGGAAGACCCTATCTTCGAATTCTAGGTTCTTTAGTGCGAGTGTTGTAAAGGGCCTTTCTGCAAATCTGTACCCACGACGTGTTGTCTAATGCAGGTTCGTGGGGTGCTTTGCACCCTATCCTCTTTAAGAAAAACTTGTCCGATGTCATTCAATCTTTGTTGCAACCTCGCTTACAATTAGGAATATCTCAGTTGCTACTCTACTTGTAACTATACAAAATCGTAATGGCAACTCTACTTGCAACTCAAAATTCGCGCGGAAATGCATTTTTGAAACCCGGTGCATTTGCACCCGGTACAAAAATAATATATTTCAAAATGTTGAAAAATTTCAAAAAAAAATGTTCATGGGTAGCTTTATGTTTTAGTTCACGTGAAGTTATTCCAAAAAAACCGATATGTTTTGTGGATTGTGCAAAAAAGACAAAAAAATGTCTTGTGTAGCACGTTACTTTAGCATCAATTTTTGTCTTTTCTGCACAAGTCATCCAATATATTCATTTTTCGCGAAATGACTTGCGCGCACCTAAAACTTGAAGTTCTATGTGTACATATTTTTTTGAATTTTTTTGACATTTTAAATTTTGACAAAAATCAAATTCAAATATAGGGTGCACACGCACCCAGGAGCCAAATAGCCACGTCCAAATTCGCGACCCTACTTCCAACTCAGAGATAGATGCATGAATAGCCACGTCCAAATTCGCGCACTCAAATGCATGTGCTGCTAATAATATGTACACTCAGTACAGTACTAGTAAAACAAAAGGCGCATATGAATAGTTGCGGTGATAATTGACCGGTATTGACCAGGAGGCAGCGACGTCAATGCGGCGGTGTACCGGGTCACGCGGTGACTGAAACCGGCCACACGACAGGACTGCTGGGTGCCTGGGTCCCTTCGCTCATGTGATATGTGGGCCCGGATTTAAGAAGGGCAGAACCTAAACCATGGGTGTGTTTGGTAGCTTGGTCCAATCCACCGACATCGGCGCAGTTTTAGGTGTTTGTTGCTCGGTTTTGCTCCCTCAGCACTGCCCACCTCGCAGAGAAACGCCCCTCATCCTTATCTGGTTGTGAAGCTAAAAACAAGCTTCGCATGTGGGCAGGACTAAGCTCGCTCGGAAAATCCACCGCCGTGCCCCACGTGTGGACCGAATCCAGCAGGGTCGATCGCCCACCCCCATTTCCCCCTCCCTGAACCGCTCTCAATCGCAACGACCGGCCCCCGCGCCTCCTCGATTCCTCCACACCGGCCTAGCAGGAGCAAGGGATGTCGCCCCCCGTCACCGCCAAAGCTCCTCCTCTCGCACCGGCCCTCCTGTCTCTCCTCTCCTGCACCATCGAAGCTCCTCCTCCCGCGTCGACCCTCCTGTCTCTCCTCTCCCACGACGCTGAAGCAGCAGCAGGTCATGTCGCCGTGAGCAGTAGGAGGTCGAACCGCTGCCCACAGCTCCAAAGACACGATTTGTGGCCGATGCCGGCAGCCTCGATGCAAAGCCGCCACCGCTTCCCGACGGCGGTGTGTCGCCTCCTCGATTGTGACACCATCGCCTTCCTTATACGAGCGTCGCCACATCCTCCTCGACGAGCGCCGTTGCTGCCTCCTTGATGCAGGACGCCGCCGTCATTCCTCCACGACGAACGTGGCCAGCCACGGCCGATGCCTGCACGACCAACGCCTCCATAAGGATCCGATTGCTTTAATTTTTTATATTCAGGGGTCATTGTGTAAATTTTAACCTCCTCAGCATCTCTCACCACATACAACCCACCAAACAACATACACACTCAGCTTGTCTCAACAAACACGAGGTACCAAACATGTGAGAAAATCTAAGGTCAGCTTAGCTAGGGTCAGCTTGTATATGGGCAGATAGCTATTCTGCATTGGCCCGGGCTACCGAACACACCGTATACTACTCAAGCACTAGCCGACTGGTACGGAGACGTCCTCCTCCTGAATGGTACATCCATCCGTATCTCTCCGGGTATAGCGCCGTATCATTATTCGTGTACCACATGGTACATGCATGCATCTGCTTCGTGCACCGCAGCTAGACAGGCAGATTGTACATGAACGAATTTCCTCTGACGTGGCAGTGGCAGCATTTCTGTCAAATTGCTAGCCTGTCAAAGATAGTAATAGAAGACCACGCTTTGCTAAAGAAGTATGGCAAAAGAGGTTGCTAGCTTTTAAATGCATTTCTTTATAATGATGTAGTCACGTGAAAGTGTAAATGCATGAGATCCTGTTTGGAACTTGCATCGTGGAGTAGTACGTACCTTATTCTGGGTATCAAAGCATGTTACCGTGCTGCATGTGGTGTGCCATGCACGCGAACGTAAGCCTAGAAGATTTTTAGGCCTGTTCCTGCATGTGTGCATGTGTTTGGACAGGTACCATCTGAAGTTCAAATGGACTGGAGGTCTCGACTGTACCATCAAGGAAAGTCGTGCGTGGATCTGGATCTGGGCCTCGCTCATTCTACGCGTTGCACGGGATGATTGGTTAGCATTTTCGTGATAGTGATTATTTAAATGACAAATGTGTGTAAATTCGTTGAGGAAAAAAGACGAAACATCAAACATGGGTACACAAGTACAAACGCCCAGCGAATGTCATGTGTGGCGATATTACCGAAATTCGGTATGTTCATAAAGCAAGAAGATCATGCAGAAAGATCAGGCTGAACGATTGTAGGAAAGAGGGCTGGACTAAGAGTATCTCTAAGAGCTGCCCCAAAACAAGGTAGGAGGGAGAAGATTTTAGGGGAAAAAAAAAGTTCCCGCAGCAACTAACCTAAAATAGAGCACCCAATATCAATCCGGTGGTGCGGAGAGGCTGGATGGCGGTTGACCTGGCATTGAAGCTTGACAGGATACTGAACTGTACATTTGAAGGTCCATGGGCTATATATATCCGGAACCCGAATCCTTGAAGCTTGACATGCCCATCCTACCTATAAGCCCATCCGTGCCTTTCATCGTGGTCCGGTTGGTTCTCGAATCATCCCTAGCCTGGGAAAACCAAGTTGTCTGCTTCTGCCTGCAGCTCCATTCCCCTCTTCCTTCTCCTCCTCCTGCTGCCACTGTTCGGGCTCGAAGTAAAACCCGCTTTTTTTTTCTAGGATACGTCCTGGAAGACGCACCAAACACATAGAAGAAGAGGCTGACGACCGATACAACCCTATTGCAGGCTACAACTCCACACACCCAACACGATACATAGCCAAGCGGCTCACAACGCGACTTCGACCATCGACCCGACGACAACAACTAGCCTTGCCCAACATCCTTCCGAGGGAGGAGAGGAGATGAAGCACAGGGCTACAAGACCACATCATGAAGCACAGGGCTACAAGACCACGTCACAGCCCGAGCAAACACCATAGCACGCCAACGACTCTAAGGCAAGCCGGACCAACGCATCTTCCCCCAAATAGCCTAAGAGACGACGAGTAGAAGACGGGATCCAGCCGGACTCGGTGAAGGTGCCGACTAAGCTGCATCCGCCGTGCCGTACATAGTGCCCCGGAAGCCCACGCCCTGGGCATCAGCGAACACCCAGCGCATCCCACATCACCCTGTCACATCGGCCTCTCTCCTAATATCCAAGATGACATCTTCAAGAAGAGAGACGACGCTGTGGCGCCGCTGCCATCTGGTCCGGCGAACCTGACCTAGAGTTTCCCCTGGCACATGAGAAGAGGAAGGCATGGTTGAGACCAAAACCACGCCTCCAAGAAGGAAGCGGCACCAGCAGGCGTTGCCGTGGTTCGCCTCGGAGGGCACCGAGCAGAGCTTTCGCCCTGGTCCTTCACCATGATCCCGAGCAAGTTTGGAGACGGGGATACAACTGTGCGCCGCCTTAAGCCACCACCAGAGAGGCAAGATACAGCGCCGGTCTCATCGTCGAGGAAGAAAGGCACCAGTCACCATCGGCCTCGCTGTTAGCCGACATGGGCTCGGGGGAGGAGGCCCCCCACGCCGGCCGACCACCACAGCCGCCGCATCCACACGGCACGCCCGAACCGGAGCCCCTCGCGCCGCCGCGTCTCCCCCGAGGCCGCGGCCCGCACATGCCCAGATCGGGCTCGGCCGCCATGTGTGACCACGACCACGAGAGCAATCCACGCGCTGCAGCCACCACCTAGTGCCACCGACCGCCGCTCAAGCCTGGCCGACCACCCGACGAGGAGGCACCGCGGGGGAAAAGGAGAGACCAGCCCTACGTCGTCATGGCGAGCTTTGCCCGTGGCGTCCTCCGAAGGCGAGGGGAGAGAGGGAGGTGGCCTGCCTCGGTGGCGGCTAGGGTTAGGCCCTCCGGTGCCGCCCGAGCAGGGACGACACGGGAGGTCGGGGTGTTGTTATGGACGTTCCAATAAAACCTGCTTTGGTTCGTTGCACCGCCTAAGCGCTTCCCCTTTTCACCTCTCTCTCACTTTCTTCACCACCCAAGGAAGAAGAAGACATATCTTATAGACCCGACCGTCCCCACTCTTTCCCTTTCCCCTGCGTCGTTAGCAATTCTCTCTTCCTGGGATTCACTCATTTCGGTGGTACTGAACACTTTTACCTCGCCTGCCTGTTGTTACTATATGCATGATTTTGTGAGGAGTTTGATTTGATCTTTGGCGAGATGTTATTTAAAAGCGATTTTACCTGCGTGTTCGTACTTTTGTGAGAGAATAGCTAAAATACTTACTAGTCAAAACCAAAAAGCCAAAATACCAACGGTGAAAACCAAAGTGCTAGTCGATTGTCAAACAGATCCGGTTAGTCAACACAGGCATAACTGTCAGATTGTTATGCCATACCCAAAATACCCTCCTTTAGTTCATCTAAGAAAAAATAAAAAGGAAAAACACCCTTCGTCCCCGCATCTTCTCTGTACCACACTGCCGCTCCGCCGTGCCTCCCCGCCGCTACGCTGTTGTCCCTCCTCCGCTATCTCATCCGCGTCGCCGTGACCCTGCTCGGTCCGCCCAGCGGCCACCGAGCGGACTCTCTGCTCGCCCAAGTTGTGTAGCCGCCACTGCTCACTCCTAATAGTGCGACCACTGCTGCTCACTCTCGCCGGCGGCGCCGCCTCGTGCTGCTCTACCGGCGCCGCAGTACCCCTCTGGTCGCCGCGCGGCAGGCAGTGCGTTCATGCGTTTGGTGCGGACCTTGATCTCTCCGGCACCGGCCCCGCGGGATTTGCAGCTATCTCTGATAGATGATCCGTATTCTCAGCTGGGCATTGCTCCACTAACGAAAAGTTCTCACTCGATGAATTGAGGTTCAGTATCATACTTAGCAGATTATACTCCCTCCGTCCCAAAATAAGTGACTTGAGTTTATCTAGATTTGAATGTACCTATATACTAAAACGTGTCTAGATACATCTGAATCTAGACAAATCCACGTCACTTATTTTGGGACGGAGGGAGTATAAATTAGCAGCTCTAAACTCCTGAGTAAGTACGTGTACATACTGTTGACCTTTCGATAATGAGTTATTGATTTCGATTTCATCTTCATCTTAGTTTCCATTATTTGAAGAATTAACTTCGATTTAGCCTCTCAAGTACCCACAGAAAAGTAGTCCGATTTCCCCCTAAAAATTAACTAGTTGCCAATCCACAATCTCAGGTACTCACGACTGAATAAGTTCAATTATTTCCTAGCTTAGTTTGGCTCTTGAAATGGTGCTGAATTTGAGAGTGTTGGCATGTGAAGAGGAAAGGCCATTGTGTCTTTCTTTGGAAATGTTAGTCTCAGTTAGTCACTAGTGGCATTTTGGAATGAAAACCCGAAATAAGTGGTATTTTGGCACTTTGGTTCTGACTAGTGGTATTTTGGCATTCTCGGTTTTCACTAGTGGTATCTTGGCTATTCCCTCTACTTCTGTTTACTGCATTTCATTTGTGAGTAGAGCTGCGGGGCGCTCTAGCCCCAGTTCTGGGCGCGGTTCTTGTTGCCTGCATATATTTAGCCGAGGATAATTCGAGAATGTGATAACGTCTGAATATCAGGTAGCACTCTTACCGACAATCCTTTGCTTTCCATGTAATACCACGTTTTTGTTGTTTACTCGGCGATCAAGACATGTCTAGTCCACAAATTTAGTAGGCAAATATTTGTAGTACATATGTGCGGTTATCTTAAATACCTGTTGTGGATAGTGTATGACCGAATATATTGTTAGTTCCTGTTTGCTTAATTACTAGATGTAGATGTACTAGGATTGATCTACCTAGTCTACCATGCTCTTATTTTAATTTTAAGTTGATAGGCAGCTGATACGATTGAACTGGATGCGGCTCTTTTCACGTGCAATCGGTTCACTGCGATCTGTCTCAAGTAGCATGTATTCCCATTCCAACCAGTTTCAAGGAGGGCTCACACAGAGTATGGCCTTATGGAAGTGCTGGCGGCCGTAGACAAGCAGTTCTCATATGACGTCAGGATTATTCAATTTTTATCCTAATAAGAATTTACGATCTTCTGAACCGCAGAGTCTAAAGTACTTTGTCAGCTTAATGGGCTGACGATTGTGTTGCGGGTTAGCAACCAGAGACAGTAGTCTAAGTGCAAAGCTCGATATGCTTTCACGTGAAAGAATTTTGGGTATTAGTTGGAATTGGAGAGGCATGCATCAAAAACTAGGAGCTACAGCCGGTTGGCTTTGCTTTGGATATTCAGTCACTGGGATTGCAGAAGCTGAGATGCCAGTTGACAGGAATATTAACTGTTCAGAAACATCAGCATCATCTACTCATGGGAAGAAAGTCTACACGGATTATTCTGGTACCAGTGAGAAATGCATTTGTGTTGGGCTTAATAATTGCTTTTGTTCAGAAAACACACTCCTTTATCATATTTATATTTGTGGATATGTCAGCATGGCATCAAGTTGACTACTTGTGCCTGTTTTACCTGGATTGGCCAGGCATTCCAGGAGATAGAAGATGCTTATTCCTCTCCGTGGTTCATGGTACATGCGTCCGGTCGTCGAAAGCTGTACCAAAAGAAGATCTTCAGAGAAAGCTAGCTGATAAATTGAGATCAATGGTATGTCTCGAATGATTGTAGGTGTTCTGGTTTTTAGTGCTACTACCTTTCATTCTCTAAATATTCTATATAAATTCATTATTGTACAGATTGCAGATGAATTTGTCACTAGACGGGAATAGACTTAATGGTTAGTTGATCCACATTTCTACTGTTATGTTTGTTCTTCTGACTCTAAAATAAAATTGTTACATGAATGGTCTAATATTAATACATTTTAAACTGTTGCATTTTCTTGCAACAACAATTGGCAGGTTTGTTGGAGGCGATTTCGATACATACGTTTCTCAGATTAGGCAGCCACATGTGTGGGGTGGTGAGCCAGAACTGTTCGTGGCTTCACATGTTCTTCAGTAAGTAATTGGACCTGTTATGCATTCTTCATGGGTACAAAAAGTGTCTACCAGAAATAAAACATCAAGGTTTACTTATGTTTTGCTAGCTACTATCTATATCCCCATAAGCTATATAGCTTTACGAAAAAAGCATGGGTGATGAAAAGAATGGACTTCTTTTTTTGATTTTGTCTGACTTATTCCTACTATGCTTATGTGAAACCATTACAAGCCACAGATGCCAGTAGGGATAATGTTCAATTTTTATTTCTAGAAATGTGCAAAATAGATTAAGTGGACAACATTCAATCAAGTTGACTAAATTCTGGTCATAGTTATAATTAGAGAACTAAGAAGTTCTATGAAGAAGTAAGAATGGCTCGCTTGTCAGGACAGATGCTGGACGGGTGAGAGGCTGGAGCATCGGGGACTTCCCCACCGGCTGCTCTGCGCGCTACGCGACCAGTCTACGGAATCCATGTCACACCTCCTCACCGGATGCCCGTTCTCGCGGACTATCTGGCATGAGGTCCTGTCATGGATCCGATCTACCGCTGGACCTCCGGTTGCTGAAGGCCCCTTCGCGGAGTGGTGGGAGCTGGTGGTGTGCTCCAACCCACGTCATATGCGCAAAGGAACCTCGTCTGTGATCATGCTTACGGCGTGGTGGATTTGGAAGCATAGGAACGTGATCGTCTTGAACAACGAGTCCCCCTCGGTGGCTCCCCTTGTCGACACGATCAAGGTTGAGGCTAAGTCGTGGGCCGAGGCTGGGGCGCGAGGGCTGCGCCAAATACTCCCTTAGACTAGCTTGGCTTAGCTTTGCTCTGCCTCCTTGGGTTGAGTTGTATGGCGCGGGTGTTGGTCCTTTCTGGACTTGTATATTGACTCTTTCTTGATCTATCAATGCATCGAAACGCAAAGCTTTTGCGTTTTCGCGAAAAAAAGAAGAAGAATGCCTTTACTTATGTTTACACAGGATGCCAATAACAGTGTACATGCGTGATGAAAATGCTGGTGGTTTGATAAATATTGCTGAATATGGCCAAGAGTACGGCAAAGAAGATCCAATACAAGTTCTGTATCATGGTTTTGGCCATTATGATTCCCTACAGATTCCAGCACATGGGGGCGCAAAGACAAGAATGTAGAAATCTGGAGTTCGAGATTCAGAATGTATGGTCAACTGGTCTTTGTCTTTCATTACAAATATATTGGGGAGATATTGATGAGTTATAAAAGTTTGAGTCAGTGATTAATTGTTTATATGGCCTCGGTGCGCAGCAGTACCTATGTTGAAAAACCCACATTACATTAGGTTTCCTATAATAATGTAGTTACAAGTAAGAAATCACGAGTCAGAGTAGGGAGTAGTTATTCTTCCCTCGCAAAAGAGGGAGCATGAATTATTATTTTTGTTCCCTTCCTGTATAAGCTGTTATTCCTTGATCATTCGGGAAGCTGGAGATCTACCACATGACTGTTACATCCATATCCACCCCCTTTTCAGACAATCTAGTGCGATCTACCACATGACTGTTACATCCATATCCACCCCCTTTTCAGACAATCTAGTGCATGAATAAATAGTCATATGTAACAAGTTATGAATCCTGAACTTCTTATGTAGATACCATTTCCTTAAAAAGTATCCATGACTCTAAACTTTGCTGGTAAGTACTGTTGCAAAAGCATTGATCTGTCGATAGCCTCGATGTCAACATCTGTAGGTACATGATCAGAGAAGATGAGTAAGAGATGGAAGACACTCCATTCTCTGGTATGAAGCTGCGGAAGGAGCAAAATTTGGAGCGATCCATTGCTTCCGATTCTTCTGAAGAAATGGGTAGGAACTCAACAAGGTAACATCATTAGCGGAGAGGGCTGAATCCTGTTGTTGGTTCATTTTTTTTCCGTTTAAAGAAGTACTTGACATAACGTTTGCTACCGTAACTCCTTTTCTATGAGTAATACTATAAAGAAATGGGTATTGCTCAGCTAACGACTAATCCCCTAGCCAAGTATCTTCCCAAAATCTAGTATTCTCCCTGTTGCCAGTTTGAAAGGAGCCTATTTTGAAAAAAATCTTCTTTAACATGCATTAGGACTTTCTAGAATGGAGAATCGGTTGGTTTTGCTGAAACCTGAGATAAAATTTTCGAATGTAGGTACTTATTTTGCAGCAGCTCTTGCCACACCCCATTCTCATTAAAAGTTTAAAAAGCCACTTGCTAAGTAAACATCTATTTTTATTTCCAAAACTTGAACTCCCAATCCTCTTTGATCTTTGGGTCTACAAATTATATTCCACTTGGTTAGTATATATTTGTTTGTATGCCCATCACTTTGCCAAAAAAATCGTGACCTAAAGAAATCAAGTCTCTTCCTTACTCTTTCGTTATTTCTAGGAAGGACAACATAAACATGGGCAAACTTATAAGGACGGAATTAATCAAAACCAAGTGGTCTCCATAAGATAGCATCTTGCCTATCCAACTACTCATTTTTCTTTCAAAACGGTCTTCAACAGGTTTCCACTCTCCATTCTTGAGTTTTCTAAAAAGAATTGGTATTCCTAAATATCTAAACGGTAGTGAGCCTGATTCACAGCCGAAAAGAATTTTATAATCTTCCTCTCTTTCTTCAGCCTTTCCAAAATAGAATATTTCACTCTTGTGAAAATTAATCTTCAAACCTGAAAGTTATTCAAAAAATACATAAGATGAGTTTCATATTAAGATCCTTTTATAAGCCGTGTTCCATAAAATGTGTCTCCCCGGTATTAAAGCTGTTTGAGTCGGTCTAACAACAGTCTCAGCAATTTTAGTTATTCGGCTCATCCCCACCTTGGTAAAAAATTTAAAGCTCACATTAAGTAAACAAATAGTGCGGTATTGTTGTATCTGAATAGCATTTTCTTTCTTGGGTAGTAGGATAATAGTTCCAAAATTTAAATGAAAAAGTGGCAGCTCTCCCTTATGGAAGCTGACAAACATTTCCATCGGGTCATTTTTTACAATCTCTCAATTTTTTGATAAAACTCAGCTGGAAATCCGTCTGGTCCCGGCGCTTTGTTCAATTCTATTTGCATAATAGCGTCATGCACTTCCTTTTCAGTGAGTTCGGCTACTAGAATATCATTCTCTTATGCGGACAATTGTTTGATGTCGTGGACCATTGTTTCTTGCATAACCACATTACTTGGTGTTGGTGGCACGAATAGTTTTTTATAATAATCCGAAACATATACTTTTAAATTATCCTAGCCTACAATTGTCCCTTCATCTTTCTCTAGTTAGTAAATCTTTTTTGCCTATGTTTGCCGTTTGCAACTAGGTGAAAATATTTAATATTGTTGCCACCCTTTTGGATATGCTTTATCTTTGCCCTTTGCCCTTTGAGCCCATTTAGATTCTTCATCTCGCATTACATTTGCTACTTCATTTTTTGCCTCTCGCATAGCTTCTCGTTCAGAATTATCTAGAGGTATATTTTCGGCCTTACGATCCAGAAAATCAATGATCTGAAAAAGACGTTCTTTTTCTTTTTTGTAAGCACCACTATTGTTGCGAGCCCAACCATGAAGAAATTGACGGAGGTGGCGTATCTTATTCTGCCATTTTTCCATCGGGGTGTTGCCTAATTGGATAGAAGCCCACTCTTGTGCTACCATCTCAAAGAAAGCTTCCTTTTTAAGCCAAGATACATTCAAAAGAAAATTTCGCTTTGTTACCCAAAAAGACTTGCTCTCCGGAATCTAAAAGGAGATGTGTATGATCTGATCCTGACCGAGGTAAGGCCCTTACCAAAACTAAGGGAAACTTCTGTTCCCATTCAATGCTTGCCAAAACTCTATCCAGCTTCTCATAGTTGACGTATCTCTATGATTCGCCCATGTAAATTGCCTTCCTGATAGATATATTTCCAAGGCTCTCGATAATCATGAACGGGAATTAAAGTTTTCATTGGTCTTTTCTTCCTGCAGTCTAATTATATTGAAGTCCCCACCGACTAGTATAGGAAGAGGCTCATCCTCACAAATCCTAACCAGCTCAGCTAAAAACTCTGGTTTCTGCTCATCTTGAGCAGCTCTGTAAATAGGTGCCAAAACCCACTAAAAATTATCCGCTCTAGGAGAAATATAAAATTTAACGCATCGATCACCAACCACTACATTCTGAAGATACATCAATACCAACCAGCATCCCTCCAGACCTCCCAATGGGGGGTAAAAAGTACCATTGATAATCACTCCCCCTGGCTAAATGATTCAGAAAAGGAGCGGAAAAACTAGATCTTCCGGTATCCAAGATTCCAAAGAAATCCAACTTAAAATATTTTATTGTTTCACGAACAAAAATATGTTTTGCCAAATCCCCAAACCCATCACTATTCCAAAAAATTCCTCTCATTTTGAAATAAGATTTTTATTAATTCGTACACTACGATGAAAAACAGTATGTATCACCTTCTCTTTCTTTTTACGACCTGTAGGAAATTTCAAATCTCGGATAAGAAGATCCTCATGATCCTCCGAGCCTTGTTGCTCATTTTATCCAAGATCCATAGAGAGGTTAGTAGCTTTCTCAATAATCACATTTTTCTGTTTATCCGATTCTAAACGTGACTTCTCTTTAGTTTTTGGCAGTATGATCATAGCACGTGGCTTATCATTATCTTTAATGTAATTAATCGTTTCTGAAGTTTTATCCTTTGAAAAACCCAACGAAACCCCCATAGCATCAGCTCTAGCTAAAATAGCATCATTTGGTAAGGAGCTTAAAGAAAACTTGGAACACGAGGACGTACCTTGAATGGATACCAAGTCCTTGGACTTGGCAATCTGTTGAGCGCGTTCCATCTTGAGTTGCATCGGCATTGGGCTGAGCCCTGATACGGTCGCTCGATCGAAGAGTAGCGGATGGAGCCGACAGCCCTCCGAAAGCCTCCACCTCCGCTTGTGAGCACCGGCCGCCAAGAAAAACGCCAGTCCCCACCTCGTGTCCTCCTGACATGATATGCGAGGTGCCAAGGTCACCTCCTGGGTATAACTCGAGCACGACCCCCCTCCTGGGGTTCGTGGCGAGACACTCAGAGGTGGCAAAGGGGAAGGTGCACGAGGCGCATTAGAGAGAGGCGTCGAAAAACCGGAGTGTGCCTTGTGTACACTGAAGTCTGATCATGCCGACGAAGTAATCGTGCTAGGGGGTGAGGCCGATGCCGTCAGCTTAACGGAGGGCGTCACACAAGCAGTAGTAGAAATGGACCGGGGCGAGACCACGGCGGAAGGTGTTCAGTTCACTAGCGGTCAGATCACATACAACCGACACTGACTGCTGGTCTTCATATTTCTGCTGATTTTTAACCTTTATTATACTCTCCTCGGTAGCCCTGATTTCAAACTGACGAGAAACTGGTGTCAGCTGAACCACACCTTGAACAGCAAGAGATGACGCTGCAGCAACTTGTACTGAACCTGCTGCCACGGCAACGAAACTTTCTGCAGTAACCTGAGCTTGGACCAGAGATGCATTACAAACAGAAGGGAACGTAGGAGCAGACAGAGCTAGCGGAGATAGGCTCTCTTCCTCCTGTTCCACTCGATCTCCCCAAGGCACACGGGGCAGTTTGCACCGAAGACCAAAGTTTGGTATCTGAGAATGACAAACCAGAGATTTAATACCAAGAGTTCCAAACTGAACGTGTTGAACCTGTTTTCCCACTTGAGAATCATTCCCACCTGTAGATGGATTTGGCTCCGGTGCAGTACTGTTTTTGTGGGCGTTTTGGTCTGGTAAGTTTTCCTTCCGATGATCCTCCTCACTCGGGTCCCCATGAGGCCCATGTGAAGCATCTATCATGTTTGTATCAGCACCATCTGCGTACTGCTCTCCCTCGACTTCGAAGGTGATGCCATACCCTTCACCATCATACACGTGATCTATCCCTTTTGGAATGTAAGAAATACTAGTAACCTTAACAAACATCCTCACAACATTATGTTTCCTGGTATAAGCCATATCAATTTTCTTCGCATTGCTGATAAGAGAGCCGACGGCGAAAAGAGGCAAGTAATCGCACCTCAACTTTTAGGGACAACCTGACACCTTAACCCACGTTTCCTCTAACCGGTATTTATTCACCAGTGCTGAAGACCATTCCTCAAAGTGCAAAGATGAATTGTGAATCGGAATGTCAGGGAGTTCGTTGAGTCTGGTAAGATCCTCTTTCGATGGGAAGTGCGTCTGAAAACAATTATCTCCCTTCTGCAAGAGATCCCATTGATGTTCACCAGGAACAATCCACTCGAGCTCCTTGATAATTTGTTGCGCCGTCATTGGATCACCTGACACTGTTATCTGGCCCACTTTGCCACTGTTGTGCTTAAACTTGAGATCATCGGAAGCAGGCACTTCATTAAACATTAGTTCACTGCAACATAGCCCATAAGTGATGGCGGTTGGTTTTGGCATAGATAGAAGAGGGCCATTTTTTGCCTCATGCGATGCCCTCTCACAATATATGCACAGAACAGCCGTGCAAGCAGTGGCAAAATGGCCCGAATCATCACGTCTGAAACACACAACTTTCGCACTTCTTTTCAATCCCCTTGAGCCTGCCTCTCTGAAGCAACATCTGAACCATCTACTGCCCCGGCTGGTTTAGGAATATACTCGTATTTTTTTGTGTGCCGAGCTGCACACCTTCCGCAGTAGTAGTACCTAGTGTTTTACGTAATCCACCTGCTGTTGGTTCATGTACTCTCGAAAACCCCACCATAGATTGGTGTAGATTTTTGGAAAAGAAGATTGGTGTAGATAAACATGCACTTGTTGTAATCCTCTGGCAATAAAAGGGTGGTAGTTACTTATGCTTCCTGCCTTCAGGTCTTTCCTCCAGACGGTCTTAATCATGTACCATATTCAATCAGGTTTCCAGTGCTTGCTTATTTTTGGTAGGAGTGCTTGCGAAACTAGAATACCATATGAGAACAGAATCAAGTAAATTGTCGATTGCCAAGTGGCAGAAAATATGGTGCCTACTGTCTGGTGTGATTTCCTGGTCACCGAGAGTTCAACAGACATTATAAGGATTTACATTGCAGCGCGCAGAAAACATTTGACTATTAAGAACTGAATGAATGTAAATGCAACAAGTCTAGAATCGACTACCTAGCTCACAGAAGATCAGCCAGTAAATACAACAGGTAGTCCTTATGATAACCCTTCTCGCAGACCAGATAATCTTCCAGCTCCCAGTGGCAAGCACAAGGATAAAACTTGCGACTTCGACCCTTGGGGGCTCTTGGCTGCGTAGCTGTCCGATCCTCGAAGTGGTAGGCCCCGAAATGACCACGTTGTCGCAGATAATAGTTGAGGTACACTGAATTGGCAGCGATCTTGGGGAACTTCTTGGTGGAGACCATGATAGTGTGTGCGGTCCCGACGAAAGCTGCCTGGTCATCGCCGAAGCCACTCTGGGTGACCAGCCGCCTCCCCACGACGTCCACCTCGAACACCTCCATGCGGGATGGGCATCCGCGCCACATGAATATCTCTGTCTCGTCGTAGCCACCTCCGAGCACCAGGTTGGCACCGAACATGTAGCGTACCATGAGCATCCGGCCTTGGGACCGGACCAGGAAGGAGAAGATTTCTGTGTTCACAGGCGGGTCCTCATCAAGGAGGAACTTCAGCAGAGGCCGAGCCCCCGAGCTCAGATCCAATTCCATTATCGCGCCGGTCACCGTCGTGACGTAGCAGCGCCCGCCGAAGGTCAGCGGCGACTGGACTAGTGCGACCTTGCCGGTGGTGCGTTGCTTGGCGACACGCCCGTATGCCCATTTCTCATCGCCAGGCTTGGCACAGACGATCAGATGCCACCCGGGTCGGAGGCAGAGCACGAGCGTGCTCGGGGACGTCGAGTCATCGATGCTCACGCCAGTGATCGTGGTTGGGTCCACCGGGAGCCAACCTGTCGGGAAGGATGAGGGGTCATAGAGTGAGGGCAGATTCACGGCCGCGTCGATGGTGAGGGGCGGGAACCGGATGAGTGCGCCGGTGAGAGGGTTGAGGAGACTGACGTCGTTGCCGCCCTTGTTGACGAGGACGAGGAGGCCATCGGCAGTGCCTAGTTGGTGGTGGGTGGCGAGCTCTGGGAAGTCGACGTAGGCGCGGGCGCCGGTGGCGATGTTCACGAGGGTGCGACCCGACGGGTCGTTGCAGCGGTAGAGAACGATCCAGTCGCGCGGGCGGAAGCGGGCGTCCATCTCGTCGCCCATGCGGGGGTTGTCGGTGCAGTCGCGCCAGGGCTTGCATGCGGCGCGGAAGCGGAGGTACTCTGCAACGTCGAGGGTGAGAAGTCGGCCGGCGATGTCCTCGACGAGATCCGTTGGCAGGTTCTTCCAGTCCCGCCATTTCATAGCGGCGCGTGTCCGTTTTGCCACAGGCTGATCAAGGCCCCTAGCCGGATGCGACGCCATCTCAGTGATCGACATTCAAAGTATGTTCTTCACGGTCCTGAATATTGCAGAATGCTAACCCAACCAAACACTGTCTATATATGGAAACACGTTCACAAGAAAAATACGTTCATAAGAAAAATTAGTATACATCGACACTAAGTTTTGTGATTGGGTCGGCAAGGAGCATATTGACAGATCTACTCAAGAAATTTACTGATATAGACTACAAACGCCAATTAGATCTAGGACTTGGAAAATTACCAAATATGGAACAATAAATTTCCATACCTTTTGATGTACGATCTATGTTTCGTGTTCGTGTTCTTCTTCTCCCCGAAAGCAACAGTCCCGAAATCGGCAAATTTGAAGAACACTGATGGAGTGACTCGATTGTTAGGCGTGGGCATAGAGGAATTGGGAAAACCTGTTTAGGATCAAGTCAACGGGGAAGAGGGATGGAGCGATGGAGGTGGGAGGAGGGAGAAGGGAGGAGGTTGGAGTGATGGCGGCGGGAGGAGGGAGAGGATGAGGAGGCCGATGGAGGATATAATTTGTTAGGGTTTGAGATGGTTTAGAGTGTGGAAAGAGGATATGTAGGTAAACGGGTAGGGGTGTGGATGGTTCACAATTTTAGGAGATCAATGAGGTAATTAATATTTTCCCAAAAAATGAGGTAATTAATATTAGATTCGATGGGTGGGGGTCCGGTTGGTTTGTTAGGGCTTGAGATGGGTTCTGCCTCCACCGGTGGTGGTGGATGGAGATGATGAGCCCATCGTCAATGCTTCGAGTGAGCGCACACACCCCTTCCTAGCACGCCAATTGTTAAGGTTTCGATTCGCTATGAGTAAATTTGTACGTAGAAAGAGTGTGGTCACGATCCGATGGGCTAAAAACTTTAGGCACAAGAATTTGTACAGCTTCAGGCCATGGGAGAGATCCCGGTAACAGCCCTACGTCCCAGCGTGTGTATATATTATCAACAGTGTGAGCTGCTTAGTGTTGACAAAGGGGTGCGACTAGCGAGGAGCCGACCAACTCACTATTTATTTCCTCGGAGGTGGGATGTAGCTATGGTGTATCAGTGGTAGGATGTGCGTGTTGAGAGACTGTAACCCCTTTTCCTGTCTAGAGGATGGGTATTTATAGGGAACATATCCCCTTCTTGGTCTCGTTGGGCTAGCGCTCCTGATCTTAGGCATGGGCGACATCGTGGTAAGGACGATGGACTCCACAACCGCTATCCCTCGACAAAGTCATACAACAGAGGTAGGAGTGTGACTTTGCCTTGATCGGACAATCAACCACATTTTGGACGCCCAAAGAAAATTGTCTAACCAATAGGCCTCAGTCCACTTGGAAATTGGTACCATGCCACTACAAATATGGCAATTGGATATATGTCATCGGCCGACATGATTTTGTTACGTCTGTGCCTCTGATTCCTTTTGACACTGGCCGTAGTTTTTCCTATCTAACTTGTCATCTAGTTGGCTCGGTTTCTTACATGTGGGTTCCATGACGCACAACTGTTGTTCTGACAATTATACTAACAAGCAGACCCTACCACTTGAGCTTTCGACCATGCACATCCCAAGTTTGAGGATCCGAGCCCGCATTATTCTACAATTTCCCATATTTTCCTGCTCCACCGCCCCATCTTCTCCACTGTTCTCGTCCCTTCCCCTGCCGCACCATTCTATCGTGCACTACCCCGAACCTTCATCGCCCTTCCTCTAGCCTCTATTAGTCACCTCGCCACCATCCCCTCCCTTTCCTCTCTCCTTCCCAGCGTGACCTATCCTAGCATGGTCAAGAGGCCGAAAGCGAGAAGCTGAGCCGGCCGTTGATCGTGCAACCACGACGGTGGATGTGAAGCTGATACAAAATGGATATATATATATATATATAGATCCTGAATGGTAGAAAAGCACAGAGATATATCTTGCAAGGTTGGAAAGCACGGGGAGGGCGACATTGGGGAAGAGGGCGCATGGAACAAAGCTCTGGATCCCGGTGAGTGTGCCTTTTGTCCTCCTTGAAGGGTAAGAACTGTAATTTCGGCTCTTCCCTCTTCCATTAACGACTCTAGTCTAGTGGTAATTGAAGGAGATATGCCCTAGAGGCAAATAATAAACGGGTTTATTATCATATCTGAAACTAGTTTATGACAGTTTCATACTGTGTTATAACTATATCAAGAGGAAACATCGATACATGTATGGTATGCAAACAAACTTGGTCCCTAATAGCCTCTACTCAACTAGTTCGTTGGGAAACTGATGATCAAGGTTTCCTGATCATGGAGCATTTATGCCAGTTGATAACGAAGTCATGTCATTAGAGAATGATATGATGGACATTACGCACATAAGTATTACAATGTGATCTAGTCACATGGTTCATCGTTGTGATAGTTAGAAATGAAGTGACGTTCTCCTTAGACCGTGAGATCATATTAATCACTATCTCCGGAGGAAGCTTTGATCACACCAACCGTCATATCCGTAACTGGATGACTATAAAAGTGTGTATTGGATATTCCAAAGGAACAACTGAGGCCTATGAATCAAGATCGGGATTTGTCCACCTACGTGATGGGAAGATACACTGGGCCCAGCTGGTGAGGTTGTATCTAGTAAGCTGCAGCGTATGACTAGTTCATAGGGATACACTATCATGATAACGAGTTAAGTAGACTTGTCGGTAACGAGATTAGTATGTTGATACTAAAGATCAAATCTCGGACAAGTCATGTATCAAAGAGACAAAGGAAATATGACATAGAGTTTATGGTTCGAACACGACATAGTTTCATGGAATTCATGGGGGTCATTATGGATATCCCGATCCCACTATTGATCATTGATTAGAGACATCTCGGTCATGTCTGTGCCATTTCCGAACCGTAGGGTAACACATTTAAGGGTCTGACGATGTTCTGAGATCGCTATGGAACTGAAGGGATCACCGATGAGAAAGAAAGATCAGAATTGTTTCGACAAAGGATTATTGAAATAGTTCTGAAGAGGGTATGAAGATGTTCGGAAAAAGGAAAAGACCGAACGGTGTTTCTGATAAATAACAATTTATAATATGCAATTGTATATATGTTAATTATGAATTAATATATATATTAAATAAATATTCAAATTAGTATTTAGGGGGCAATTTCCTACAATGGGTTGAATCCTCGGAGGGAAACAACCAGAGGGAAGCCACCCCAAAGGGCAGCTCGAACCAGTGCTACAGGTGCGCCTCGGCCGGCCCACATAGGCAGTTAGGCAGGCGCAGGATGGCACCGCGCGGGCGATCGGCAACCAGCCGCCGCTAGTGGACACACCCAGCCAGCCCAAGCTACGCGGGCGAGCGCGTACAGGCGCTGGTGGGCCGCACCGGGCCCACCCGGCCTCGCCACCTTGCTAGCCATCACTTCACAGGCAGCAGCCGCTAGTAGGGCAGGCACATGCGCGGGCAACGTCCTACCCGGCCATCGGCTTTGCGCCAGGTCGCGTACTGGGCCGGTGCGCAGGAGGCCCTCCCGACCACCACTGGCCCCAGTCGGTTGTCCCCTCCTTTGCCTTTTCTTTTACTCCCACATGGGGACTTGAGGGAAGGGAGTACCCCCTTTTCCCCTATATATAAAGGTGTATAATGAGGGAAAAAGACACAAAAAAAGAAAAGGGGATTTCGTAAGGCTATTTTCCTTAGGGAATTTTCCCCTCTTTCTCAGTTGAGTCTCACCAGTGTGGTTCCGTGAAGAACTACATTTCGTGGTATTGCCGACGAGTACGCCATGGAGCGGTCCTCACATAGCATGTTTAGAGAGATGGGGGAAGGCGGTGAGTTGACGGGTACGAGGTAACACAGCTTACCCAGGTTCAAGTCCTACAACGGTGGTGGAACTCTACCCCTGTTATAAATCAATATAATGGCAATACGTCGTGTTACAGGGATCGGTTCGCTGTGCAAGGTGTTGCTCTACGAACTATGATTTTTGCTCTAAAGGATCCCACATGTCCGGCTTATAAAGACGCCATAACCAAGGGTTATAGGAAAAGGACCTTGTCGGATAGGTTACAGAGTCCTACACTAATACTAACTTGTCTTTGTGTCTTGTACTCCAAGGCTCCGAGAAGGTCGGTGACTACAATATAGCCTTCCTTTATTCGGCATGGGACTCCCTTCTAGATCCGTCTAACTGGGACGCCTAGTAGGCCATGGGTCATGCTACCAACTGTGGGCCACCCAGGTTATCCGGATTAGAGACATGCAATGGTGGTACCCATTTAGCATATCCCTAACAGTAGCCCCGGAGGACTTCGAGATCTTGCGCCATCTTGCCCTTTGGTCTTGAATGCTCTGTATAGGTGATGTCGGCAATCCATCAATTATGTAAGCTAAAGATTCTTCGAGTCTTTTCTTCTAGAGTCGAATAGTTTCCGCCCTCCATGGAATCTTCAGACGTGATTCCTCCACTGCAACGGTTAGTAGGATGACATAGGCTACAGCCTACGCTACCTCAAAACTCACATATGGCAGTGAATTAATCATTAGCTATTTTCACGCGCGCAAAATCCGAAACATTTAAGCGGCAAATCGGGGGATATGGCGAAATTACCGCGCGCATTCACACACACGTTGTCAACGCTACAACCGTTAGATCTTCCATGCACGAATTTTGATGCCTGGGTCTATAAATGTTTACTACGACCAGAATATTTTCTTTTACCCGCATTCTTCCCTGCGTCGTCTTCTTCCTCTTGCCGCGTGACCATTCGAGCCCCTCAGTGAAATCCCTAGCTAGACATCTTCCTCTCTCATCCTTCATTCATCCACGCAATGGCCAGCAGCAGCAGCGCTGCATCAACGACGGCTCCCGAGGCTTCAATCAAGCCGTCAAAGGGAGTATCCGTCCCACCGGAGGGAGTGGTGATTCCCGTCTCCGCCATGGTGGAATCCACCAGAAGTGACCAGAAAAGAGAGGTGCTTGATGCCGCGGAGGAGGATGCTAACTTCCATAAGGGAGTGTGGAGGGGTTCTGACCTCTCCGCCGATCAATTGCAAGAACTCATCGCTGAGGGATATCTCCTGATGACGAAAGGATTGGTCTGGCGGCCAGCACCGGCAGACAAAGTGGTCCCTTCTCCCCAAGTCAGAGAGAAGGTCTACCTCAAATCTCAACTAGTATGTGGCGTTGTACTTAGCAACTATGTAGCTTTGTGCAAAGGATACCTAGGAATCAAACCTAGGTTACATTTATTTATTTATTTATCTATTTTTTCACCATCAAGAGAGAGTCTGTAGAGTCCAAGGACGAACTGCAGAACTGTAGAACCATTATCTTTAAGATCCGTCCTAACCGGCGGTTCCCCGACATCGTCGGTCACGAGTCCTATAAGAACTGGCATCAGACATATTTCTACGGCCCACGTATTTTTCCAGCCGGCCGTGAAGACTCGTATCCTGACTTTGTCGATGGAGCTGCCGCTGACGCCACCACCTGGAGATCCCAAGGCTCCCTCCTGTCCGACGACGTAGCTTCTCGCACCGTAAGGCAGATCGAGTGGTTGGTAGATGCAGGTCTAACCGGCCTGGACCTAGCCATGTGCTGGTTCACAAGGCGAATCCAACCTCTACAGCATCGTGCCGAGCTGATGCACAAGTACTCCAAGCAGAGGGAAGATCCTATGCAGATTTCCAAGGTTAACTTCTCCGCGGACTCCATCAAGCTCCGGCTTAAGCACCTTGTCAAGGTGAAAGACAAGAAGCGTAGCATCAAGATCACCTTCAACATGTTCGAATGCGGGAACTGCCTAGAGGTAACCATGTTTCCTTTGTTGCTTTTATATATACTCTAATGCTTCCGTATGGAATGCATCAACCATCTAACATATTGTTTGACCCCCTCAGCTGGCGACCTTGGCTGCGGATCAAATGGCTTCTCAAGTCTATGATCCAAGGCTGAAGGATATCCATATTGTGTCCGATGATGATACCTCCAAGGACCATCCATCTTTGGCAATGCAAACGTTGCAGCTGAGGGCAAGAAGAAGAAAACAGAGAGTGGAGTCTCCAAAAAATCCACTACCGCCTTATAGGCGAAGAAGAACAAATCCACCGACATTCCCTTGACAAAAGCGCCAGCTGCGGTGTAATTATATTCATTCTCCGACTTAGCTTTGCTTTGCACCTATTCAATCCCTATACTTATACTTTTTTACATTTTAGGAAGAAATCCGGTGTTAGTTTGAGGCGAACCTCCAAAGATGTTGGAGGTTCCAAAAATATTCGTGACATGTTTTCCAAGTCACCGCCCGCCATTGCTCCCCCAACTCCTGCCGCCAAGCCTGCTACAGGCTCTGCATGAACTTCGTCCCTGGTCATCCCTGAGACCTCCGTTATGGAGATAGAAATCAATCCAACACTAGATATCTCAGGTACTGTCAGTGGCCGGTCTAGGGTTTCACCGGAGGAAGACCACCAGAGCGTCGGAATCACATGAAACTTGCATGTGCCCCTAGCATATGTGTGTGAGAGTGGTGCAAGGTTGGTAGGTGCCATGTGTAGGCCCCAGGTGTGACCCCCCTTCCTGGACATGCGTTAACACTTGGTAAAATCCTGGATCTGTACGTGGAAACTCCTGCCGCGGGACAACCGGGGCCTAGAATGTGGCAAAGTTGGTCCAACCTTTGCTCTCCATGTACATATGTCCCAAACAAACCAAAACAAGTAGAAAGGTCCACCGGTCTACCCTCGTATAGAGATAGCTATAGGGGTAGACGATCCGGGGCCCCCGGTCTAGGGTTTCCTCGGAGGAAGACCACCGGAGCGTCGGAATCACATGAAAACATGCATGTGCCCCTATCATATGTGTGTGAGAGTGGTGCAAGGTTGGTAGGTGCCATGTGTAGGCCCTAGGTGTGACCTCCCTTCCCGGACATGCCTTAACACTTGGTAAAATCCTGGATCTGTACATGGAAACTCCCGCCGTGGGACAACCGGGGCCTAGAATGTGGCAAAGTTGGCCCAACCTTTGCTCTCCATATACATATGTCCTAAACAAACCAAAACAAGTAGAAAGGTCCACCAGGCTACCCTCGTACGGAGATAGCTATAGGGGTAGAAGATTCGGGGGCCCTGGTCTAGGGTTTCGTCGGAGGAAGACCACGAGAGCGTCGGAATCACATGAAAACTTGTATGCGCCATTAGCATATGGACATATGCGCCACAGAACATGGAAAAACAGATCCCACCCACCCTGTGGATCACCTTTTCAGTTTTCTAAAAAATAAAATGATAAAACTTCAAAAAAATAATTCCTTTGAGATGTAGTTATATTTTAGGGTGTAGTTGTAGTGAAAATTGAAATACATGAATTTCGATGTATGTTGCAAAAATAGGTCATGGCACGGTAAAACGGCCATAACTTTTGCATACGACATCGGAAAAAAAAAATCTTTAACCTATCAAAATGATCGTCCCAAAATTTCCTACTCGATTTCAATCACCTATGGTCGTTTTGGATTTTACAGAATCCCCAAATTCGAAAAGATTAAAAAGTTATGGCAGAAAGAAGATTTTTTACTACAAAAAAATAAAAAATGGGGAGAAACTTCCGTGGCGCATTTCTCCCATATGCGCCACAAAAGTCTTGGGCGGGATTCGAAATTTGAATCCTGCGGGCTCCCTTCTCCCTCTCTTTTTCCTTTCCCCCCTACTTCTTCTCCCCTTCCCACTTCTCCCCTTCTCCTTCCTCCTCCTTCTCCACTCTCCGGCGACCTCCACCTCCACCCTTCTCCCCTTCTCCTCCCTCCTCCTTCTCCACTCTTCAGCGACCTCCACCTCCACCCCGGTGACCTCCTACTTCTCCTCCTCCACCACCTTTGGCAACCTCCTCCTCCTTCTCCTCCTCCTCCTCCGGCGACCTCCTCCTCCTCCTCCTCCACCACCAACTCCGGTGACCTCCTCCTCCAACTCCGGCGGCACCTTCCTCCACCTCCACAGACTCCTCCTCCTACTCCGACCACCTCCGGCGGTGGCCTCCTCCTCCTTCTCCTCCGGCCACCACCTCCGACGACCAACTCCTCCTAGCCCTCCTCCAGCCACCAGCCGCCGCCACCACCACCACCACCACCTCCGGCCAGATCTAGATCTGGCCTGGTTTTTTTTTGAAAAAAAACTTCTATGGCGCATAGAAATTTGAGACCTGGCCTGCTTTTTTTTGAATTTTGGAAAAAAACTTCTATGGCGCATATTGGCCATATGCGCCATAGAAGTTTGAGATTTTTGTGGCGCATTTCAATATGCGCCACAGAAGATAATTATCAGTGGCGAGGTAACAGTGGTGACTAAGATATGTGCCACAGAAGATGGATTTCCATGCGCCACATAAGAGCTGTTTCCTAGTAGTGTACGGACCTTGCTCCCAGTGGCCAAGCAACACATGAGAGTACCTCCTCCAAAGTGGTTGAAGCTCCGTCTAAGGATGCCACCGAGAAAGGGAAGCAACTGGCGGAGGGAGCAGAAGCAGCAACAACAACATCCACAGTCAAGCCGGGAGCGACTATGTCTTCAACTACTATTATTGCGCAGGAGACAGCTAGGGCTTCATCCATGCTTCCGGCTTCTACAACTTTGTTGCCTCTGACTCCTCCGACACTAAGCCTGGATGATCTCATTCAATAGGCAAATGCCATTTATAACAATGCCCAGACCTTCCATGACACATATGCCAACTTGGCCAACAATCTGAGGGTTATTGCTATTGTAAGTCTTTGATCTTTACTTTTTAATTTATGATATATCCCCCTGTAGCCCCTGAGCTCTTAGGCAGAAAACCAGTAGTTATTGGCCTGAGTGCTCCAAAGAACTAAGTGTAGAACTTGATAGTGTATCCCCCGAGTTTCTAGTTAGAGTGAATAATTCCGGCTAGATACTCTAAGAGAGAACATACCTGAATTAAAATATGATACTGTAGCCCCCGAGCCTCAAGGGACTAAATGCTCTAGAGAAACTAAGTACTGAAGGGAATATGCCCGAGAGGCTATAATAAAGTAGTTATTATCTTATTCCTTGTTTATGATAAATGTTTATTTTGCATGCTATAATTGTATTAATTTGGAAATGTTAATATATGTGTGTTTAATAAACGAAAGGAAAGTTCCTAGTTATGCCTCTCTTATAAACTAGCTCATTGATTAACAAGATGATCAAGGTTTCCTAATCATGGACATTGGATGTTGTTAATAATGAGGTCACAAAATTAGTGGAATGATGTGATGAACATTCATCCGAAGTATAGCATTACGATAAAAGTCATTGTGTTTATATTGCTATAACATCATACGAAGTAATCCTAGTCCTTAGACCATGAGATCATGTCAATCACTAATACTGGAAGAGTATCTTGATAACATCAAACATCACACCGTGAAAGGGTGATTATAAAGGTGGGTTCAGTGCTACAAAAGTGTTATGTAGAGGCTCATGGATCAAGAGTGGGATTTGTCCATCCCGATGACGGATAGATATACTCTGGGCCCTCTCGGTGATATCACATTGGTTAGCTTGCAATCAAGTGATGAGATCACTAGAATGTTATATCACGGGAACAAGCAAAAGGAGTGCATGTCGGCAACAAGATCAAACTAGGTATGGAGATACCAATGATCGAATCTCGGACATGTAATATATCGCGATACAAAGGGATTTAGTTACTAGTGTTAAAGGTTCACACGATCACAAGAGTCATTGTTGAATATGTGGGAGTCAGTACGGATCTCCAGGTCCCGCTGCTGATTATTGATCGGAGAGGGGTCTCGATCATGTCTGCATTATTCACGAACTGTAGGGTGATACACTTAAGGGATACCGACACCATTTGGAGCAAATATGTTTCAGATAAATATTTAAGAAAGCGCTAGAATTATTTCAATAGACACCGAAACTATTTCGGGTGAAATTGCTGAAATTGGTTCTACATGTAATATTGAAATGTTGCAGGGGTTTTATGTGAATGTTTGTTAATTAAAGTAATTAACAAAATTCTGAATAAAATTAATAAAAGAGTTTTATTAAATGAGTGAGCATTAAATTTGGAGAAATTTAATGCATTTAAAGTGGAGACTTTAAAAGAGAATGTGAAGGGGCATTTTAATGTGGAGGGGGTTACCACCACATGAATGGGGGAGGTGAAGGGACACCCTCCATGGGCGCCGGCCATGGGAGGGGTACCCTCCCCTCCTCCTATAAAAGGCCCCCCTCTCACACCTTCACACCCCCACCTCCTCATGAAGGATCTCTCTCCCCCTCTAGTATTTTCCCCCATGGTCTCGGATTAGCGAGATACATGTTCCTGGTGGCTTTATCTGGAAAGGAGATGCTGCTTCCACTGCTTTGCTGGAGCGAGGGACGGAGGTTGTCAGGGTACCGAACGTGTGTGCGATCACGGATGCACCGCTGCTTTTCGGTGCTGGACTTGGTGGTGCTGGACTTGCTGGAGCTGGATCTGATGGACGTGTTGGAGCCGGACCGGCTGAACCTGCTGGACTTCATCACGATCTTGAGATCGGCAAGTGTACGACTACATCATCCACGAGTTCCATCTCATTAACAAAGCTTTGTTGTCTTCGAGGGTAAGTTCTCTATGGATGTATATCCACCCGTTGCTTGTATCTAGTAGATAGATCTTGGCGTATAGTTCCCATCATAGGAATTTTTTGTTTTCTATGCTGCGAACCCTTCAGTGGTATCAGGGCCTGATCTATGCGTAGGTGATTTGCACTGGTAGAACACATAAGAGTATGTGGGCGGTGATGATCATGTTATTGCTTCTTATATGTACTTTGGATATTGGTGGCATAGTGGGATGAAGCGGCCCGGACCAACCTTACATATCATCGCACATGAGACCGGTTCCACGACTGACATGCAACTAGTTTTGCATAAGTGGCTGGCGGGTGTCTGTCGCTCCTACTATAGTCAATATCTGATTTACAACAAGTTGCTAATAATTTGGTTATCATCGTTGTGGTTCCATGTTTGTAGGTAAGAACGACTCTATCTTCGAAAGCCCTAAGCCACGTAAAACTTGCAATTGATAAATTAGAGGTGTCTAGTATAGATCGTTGCTGGGCTTGTGTCATGATATGGCAATGTTGTAAGTTGATGTATAGTTGATGCTCTTACAACACACCTAACGTGTAAGTTCCATAGACCTTGGCCTTACACACAAAGGAATGATTAAGATCATACCACGATGCATATGATAGTGATCAAATGCAAGAACCATATCATTTCACTTTACACATATGATGTTTGCATCTTATATTGCTTGTTTGGCATTTTAGTAGCATTATAAGATGATCCCTCATTTAAATATCAAGATAAAATGTTTTCTTCCTTAAGTATGCACCGTTCTATGGATCGTGTTTCGAGACATCACGTGATGATCGGGTGTACTCGACTCTGCGCTTTCATACAACGAGTGTAAGACAGTTTTACACAAGCGAGTACTAAGGTTCTTACTTGGCGAGCCTAGCATGTACAGACATGGCCTCGGAACACGGACCGAAAGGTTAAGCATGAGTCATATAGTTGATATGATGCCCATATAGATGCTCGCCTTTGAAGCTACACTGACTCACGTGATGATCGGACTTGGTGTAGTGGATTTGGTTCATGTAATCACCAAAAAGGAATGAGGGTTGTCGTTTTTGAGCGGGAGTTCATTTCTAATTTGGATTAGTCGAACCAAATTTGTCATAAACTAAATCAAAGTGAATTTGCATAGTTTGTTGTAGTCATTGGCATTCGTTTTCTACCTCATGCTTAGTTGTAATTGAGATAATGGAACTATAGAATTCTGGATATTTACTTTACGAACTGGTATCGTTTTGTTTTGAATGTCAATTTAAAGTTAAGAAGTCCTATTGCAAACTTTCAGCAAACTCTATTTACTCCGTGAAGTTTAATAAGTAGTATTAAATTAAGAGTAAGAATTCCAATGTTAGTATCTAAAGTATCATGTTTGCCTCCATGATTCTTGATATTCAAAAGTTGTTTTAATATCGAGGTTATCTAGGAGCTGAAATAATTGTTTCAGAAACCATCATGTGTGGAAGATATTGTGATATCTGAAACAATGTTTTTGGTTGCATTATGATAAATTATAATTTAGCAAAATACATATTCTCATATTGTATGAGAACTTGTGAAGGTTGGAGACGCTAGGCATCCTAATCTACCAAAAAGGTTTTGGGAACTGATATTATACTCGCGATTCTTCCTTATAGGCTATAGTAGCTTGATCATGAAAGTTTTCATGATAAGGATGAATAGAAGATGTAAGTAAAATGTTTACTACACTAATAGATTACTAAAGAATGGATTTTTGAAAGAACACCAAACATTTGATGATGGTGATCCAGTTCAAAGTGCAAGTCCAAAGTATTAGTATTTGACTATACACGCTTTGTACTATGTGTCATGTGAATGACACCACTGTTGATGTTGATAGATTCTTTTAAAAAGAAAAAGTTATTGCTGAAAGAGAATCTATAAAATATTTGGTAGAAAAGAAAAGGTTGGAGATGTCCAACTTAGGTATATAGAAGATATACATGTTATGGATGTATTCCTTGCTTGTTAAACAATGTGGTTCTTAGGTATTGGATACTGAATTGGTTGGTATGAAGTGTCATACAGAACGACACAATTCATGAACCGCAACGGCCTAAGTAACTGGCAAGAGAATAAGTGATGATGTTCATCGAAAACAAATAAAGTGTTATTGTGTTTTTAGTTGTCGTCAAACCTAGCCTTCAAGATTTGTTTTAATAATTGTTATTTAGTTCCGGTATTACGAGAACAATGATTGTTCAAATAATTACCGTATACCATAAAGGATGGATGAACTTTTACAAGTCTAGTTGGAGAAATCAGATCCATAAACATTATTGCTAAAATGTCGTAAGACAAATGATTGGAGGATCACTTATGAAGTAACATCACTGTTTTGAATTATATTGGAAATTAAACATGAAGAAACTCCATGTTGATGGATTTTTGGAGTCTTTTGATTTTGATCAATTGACGCTTGTGAAACTTTCCTCGAGATAGTTGAAACTCCGTTCATAGGCCAAAGAGGAATGGATGACTAGCTAATTGGAAACTATGCATGCTGATGTGCATAGTCCATTATGTGTAGCCATATGCGATGGTTATTTTTGCTTCATATGCTTTCTCCAGAAATTTGAGTGAATATATCTATATATTTACTTAATAAGGAAGAAGTATGAAACATTTGAAAATTGTTCAAAGATTTTCAAGATGAAGTGAAAAATCATTGTAATAAGAAAATAAAAGAATTTATGATTTGATCATAAAGGAAGATATTTGAGTTACAGGTTTAGCAAAACACCTAAGATTTCAGGAATCGTTCCATGAATTTGCACTTCCCGATAAACCATAGGAGTATGGTGTGTTCGAGAGATCAAATCAAACCTTGTTTGACATGGTAAGATCAAAGGTGACATTTATAAAACTGCCACTATGTTTTAAGGATTAAAGCTTTAGAGACTACCGCTTTTACACTGAAAAGAGCACCATCGTGATCCGTTGAAATGACACCATATGAGTTATGGTTTGGGATAAAACCCGAATTGTCTTTTCTTAAATTTTGGTATGCTATGCATAAGTAAAATGTTTACAACCAAAGTCGGATAAGCACGTCTTTGTAGGTTATCCCAAAGAATTTGTTGGGAATTCCTCCATAACACCAAGGACAAAAGAGTTTGTCGCTTGGTACGTCAAGTTTCTTGAGAAGGAATTTTTTGTGAAAAGTTAAGTGGGAGGACAATAGAACTTTGATAAGGTTGTTGAACCTTAGCTATATGTGCTAATTAGTGCAGCACCGGAAAGTATCTTGGTGGCGGCCACAATGCTCATGGCTTCCGTGATTACAAAGGTTGTGATCTCGGATATTAGAGTTCCTATTGAACTGTGTGGGTCGGTAAGAATCAAATAGTGAGATTTGATAAACAAGTCATTATTGTTTTTACAATGATGAACCGACTGCATGCAAAGAAGCAATGATGGGCCCTGACTCCATAAAATGACTAGAAGTCATAGAATCCGTGATAGTATCCATACACGAGAAATCAAGTTTCTGAACTTGGAAGACCCTCCGGAAAGGCGTGAAGCCTATCGGTCGTGTTTGGATCTATAAAGAAATAGACATGGATGTTTAACATCTATGAAATAGTTGACATGTCGAAAAGGAGTTTACGACGATGTTCAAGGAGTCGACTATGACAAGATTTGATCTTTCATAGCGATATTTAGTCTTGACGGATTAATGTAGCAATCACTACATATAATTTGGTATATGGTAGTTGAATAAACAAAACAAGGTTCTTCTAATAGAATGGTTACCTAGGATGTGTACATAACACGTTCCAAAGGGTTTTGTTAATTCAAAGGGTGCTAAAAGGGCATGCAAACTTCAATAGTTGAAGTAAGCATAACGGAGTTGGAATCTTCACCATGATGAAACTGATAAAATAGTTTAAATTCATTGGAGATGATGAAGATGCTTGCATTTGCAAGAAATTAAGTGGGAGCGCTGAGACATATTTCTAATACATTATGTAGAGGACATGGTGTTGATTGGAAATGATGTATCTTTTATTGACACAAGTTAAGAATTTCATTAAAATAGGATTTCGATGAAAGACTTGGGCAAAACCGGAATATTTGGCATCAATATCTATATGGACAGATTGAGGCGCTAATATGGTTGTGCTAGATGTACATATATGAGATATTGAAAGAGTTCAATATGTAAACAACAAGAAAGGTTCTTTCTGCATGGAAAGGATTGTATCAAGATTCAAGTGTTTTAACACTTGGTGAGTAAAATCACATAAGATTTTGATCGATTATACCGTGATATGTATATATCCAGATATGTCCTATGCTCTAAATGTTATGAGCACATACCAGAATGATTCATAAGATGATCACTAGACGATAGTAAAGATATTCTTATGAGCTTTGGAAGAACTAAGAATATATCATGTATAAGTGACAAATAGTTAAAGGTAGTTCATTGTAAAGTGTTACATTGATACTAGTTTTGTCACAAGATACAAAGTTAAATTTATCTCAACTTAGACTATGGTTGACACAATGTAATGGAAAAGATGTTCCATGATGGATTTGGATGAGTTCCAAAGTTGAGACATTGTGACATATACTACAACAAAAGGCTAAGTATATGACTGCTATAGTAGCAACAAAGGAGGGCATTTGTATTAAGTACTTTGTTATCAAACTAGGTGTGGTTCAAAGTGGGCTAATACTATGAATATATATTATATGACAATAATATCAACATATTTTAACCCGAACGAAATAAAGGTCTCACCAAAGGACAAAATTTATACAATGCCATCTCATTTGAGAATGAGTGATGCGTAGAGACACAAAGACATGCAAATACACACGGACCTGAAACTGTCAGATCCGGAGATTATGTTAACCACTAGCAATCGCGTATATGCAACACCAGAAAGCCATAGGTGTTCAATACGCAAAGTTTTTCAAACTAGATTATTTACTCTAGTGCAAGTGGGAGACTGAAGGGAATATGCCCGAGAGGCAATAATAAAGTAGTTATTATCTTATTCCTTGTTTATGATAAATGTTTATTTTGCATGCTATAATTGTATTAATTTGGAAACTTTAATACATGTGTGTTTAAGAAAGTTCCTAGTTATGCCTCTCTTATAAACTAGCTCGTTGATTAACAAGATGATCAAGGTTTCCTAATCATGGACATTGGATGTTGTTAATAACGAGGTCACAACATTAGTGGAATGATAAAATGAACATTCATCCAAAGTATAGCATTACGATCAAAGTTATTGTGTTTATATTGCTATAACATCGTACAAAGTAATCCTAGTCCTTAGACCATGAGATCATGTCAATCACTAATACTAGAAGAGTATCTTGATAACATCAAACGTCACACCGTGAAAGGGTGATTATAAAGGTGGGTTCAGTGCTACAAAAATGTTATGTAGATGCTCATGGATCAAGAGTGGGATTTTTCCATCCCGATGACGGATAGACATACTCTAGGCCCTCTCGGTGATATCGCATTGGTTAGCTTGCAATTAAGTGATGAGATCACTAGAATGTTATATCACGGGAATGATAAAAGAGTGCATGGCGGCAACGAGATCAAACTAGGTATGGAGATACCGATGATCGAATCTCGGACATGTAATATATCGCGAGACAAAGGGATTTACTTACTAGTGTTAAAGGTTCACACGATCACAAGAGTCATCGTTGAATATGTGGGAGTCAGTACGGATCTCCAGGTCTCGCTGCTGATTATTGATCGGAGAGGGGTCTCGATCTTGTCTGCATTATTCGCGAACTGTAGGATGACACACTTAAGGGATACCGACACCATTTGGAGCAAATATGTTTCAGTTAAAGATTTAAGAAAGCGCTGGAATTATTTCAATAGACACCAAAACTGTTTCGGGTGAAATTGCTGAAATTGGTTCTGCATGTAATATTGAAATGTTGCAGGGGGTTTTATGTGAATGTTTGTTAATTAAAAAAATTAAAAAAATTCTGAATAAAATTAATAAAAGAGTTTTTTTAAATGAGAGAGCATTAATTTGGAGAAATTTAATGCATTTAAAGTGGAGACTTTAAAAGAGAATGTGAAGGGGCATTTTAATGTGGAGGGGGTTACCACCACATGAATGGGGGAGGTGAAGGGACACCCTCCATGGGCGCCGGCCATGGGAGGGGTACCCTCCCCTCCTCCTATAAAAGGCCCCCCTCTCACACCTTCACAATCACACCTCCTCGTGAACGATCTCTCTCCCCCTCTAGTATTTTCCCCCATGGTCTCGGATTAGCGAGATACATGTTCCCGGTGGCTTTATTTGGAAAGGATTTGCTGCTTCCACTGCTTTGCTAGAGCGAGGGACGGAGGTTGTCGGGGTACCGTACGAGTGTGCGATCACGGATGCACCGCTGCTTTGCGGTGCTAGACTTGGTGGTGCTGGACTTGCTTGAGCTGGATCTGATGGACGTGTTGGAGCTGGACCGGGTGGACCTGCTGGACTTCATCATGATCTTGAGATCGGCAAGTGTATGACTACATCATCCACGAGTTCCATCTCGTTAACAAAGCTTTGTTGCCTTCGAGGGTAAGTTCTCTATGGATGTATATCCACCCGTTGCTTGTATCTAGTAGATAGATCTTAGCATATAGTTCCCATCGTAGGAATTTTTTTGTTTTCTATGCTGCGAACCCTTCAAGTACTTCATCTCTTTGTAGAATGAGAATGCTCGGTGGAAAACTGCCAATGAGAAATATGCCAAGCCGCAGGAAGCGTTGGACATTGAAAAGGGTAAAACCGCCTTTCTGAAGATCAAAAATAGCAAGTGTCTATTTTCCTCCAATAGCTCCCAATTTATCTCTTGGAACCATTTCATCCGAGTTCTGACAATGATGTCTTTGTTCCGTCTTACAAAGACCATCGCCAAGGAAACGATCATCACCGAGCAATCTAAGCATATCCAGCAGCTCGACGATGAGAATAAAATTCTGAAGAAAGACCTGGCTGATGTTGTCAAAGGCCATGAGGAGGCAATGAAAGTTATGCAAGAATCTGCTGACACCGATATTCAGTGCTTGAAGGAGATTGAACAACTCAAGGAGAAAAACCAAGCTACCAAAGAGCAGAATGCTTGGGGCCTTAAAGTGTACAAGAAGCTTTAGAAGGAGCATGATATCTTGGCAGATACCTGCCAACAAGCCAAATCCAGCATCTTTGGTAACTTTCCTCTGTCTTGTGTTAATTCTTTAAGTCGGATAAATGTATATGTATTGTTGTAATCATGACCCTTGTCTCTGACGAAAGACACATCCCCATTGGACTAACCAACATGGGTGAAGGTGCTCCGGATTCAAAGGAGTGCATGATTCTTGCCGGTAACTTCATCAACACTGCCATCACCCAGGCCAAGGAGATTACCAAGCCGTTGGACATTACCATCAAAGCGGCAGATTCTGCTGCCAAGTACTCGGAAATTCTGCACCGAGCCCCCGAGAAAGTAAAGAGCTGGAAAGCATCTTGTGTTCGGTTTGGTGCAAAGATGGCCTTGTCCTTGGTCAGGGCACACTAGGACGAAGCCGACATCGACTTGGTGACTTCTTGCATGCCGAAGGTTGACGAGGAGGGGCATGAAATCGACAGTGACGCCATCTGGAACTCCCTCACCGGCTACGACACCAGGTTTGCCAAGATGGCATGGCAGACATCTTCGTGACTGCTGAATCCCTTGATGATGAACCAGCAGCTTCAGACTCTAGCCTTCGATCCTCCGAGTTGGATGATCTTGCCAAGTCTAATTCCCATGTAGCTGATGATGTAGCCTCGAAGTCTCCTACAACAGAGCCATAAAACACTTTGTATTAAATGTGTCTCTATAATATTTTGTATGTATGCGGAAAACTTGTAGAAGTAAGGTGGAAAACTTGGCTAAAAGACTCCTGCTACTTATCCAGATCCACCATGTATATATTTTTTAAGCAAGTGCTGGCTTATCCATTATTCTGGTTTGTATGCTTGACCTTTCGTGAGACAGAAGACTCGTAGCACAAAACCATGCTCTCAGGTGATGATGCTGCTAAGAACAAAATCGCCGGCTTTGAGTGCCGAAAATTCACTACTCTAGAATCAACATAAAAACATCAGAAAACATGTAGACTATAAAACTTAAGATAACTCCTGTAGGAGGAATTTTCACAAGTGCAAATGCAAACTTACGCATAAAAGGGTTTATATGATCCAAAAATGAACACTAAAGGTGGTAAAAGACTAAGAAAATATGAGTGAACAAAATGCTTTATTCCATCGATCATATAAGGTACTTATTACATAATATAAAATATGCCAAGTGTATAAAGGACATATCTGTGCTATGTTCTATGGCCGATTAGTCTCCAGGAAATTATCATCGGAGTCACGTTGCTTGCGCTTGAGTTATTTTGGCCTATCTTTCAACTCGCGAATATCGACGAGGTAATAGGAACCATTGAGCAATGCTTTGCTTATGACGATCGGTCCTTCCCAAGGCGGAGATAGTTTGTGTGACTTTTGATGCTTGAGTTGAAGCACCAGATCCCCCTCTTTAAATGACGATGCCTAACGTGGTGACTATGGTAGCTGCGTAGCTTTTGCTAGAAGATGGCGGATCTCTGGCATGCCAGCACGTGTTCCTCTTCGAGTAGGTCCACAGATAGGCGTCTAGATTCTTCAGCGTCATCTTCGTTGTAGGCGGCAAATCTTGGTGCATTATGGAGGATGTCAGATGGTAGGACCACTTCTGCTCCATAGACCATGAATAAAGGGGTCAAGCCGGTAGATATGTTGGGTGTTGTTCATAAACTCCACAAAACATATGCCAACTCCTACGCCCATGCTCTAGCTACTCTATGTAGCGGTTCCTCTAAGCATGGCTTGATTCCTTGCAAAATTAGTCCATTAGCATGCTCAACTTTCCCATTTGACTGTGGATGTGCCTCATATGCTAGGTCAAGGCGAGGCGGATGCCTTTTTCATGACAATAATCCTTAGCTTCTCTGAGAGACAAGTTGCTACTGTTGTCGGTGATGATGCTATGTGGGAGACCAAATCTCACCACTAGATCCCGAACAAATTTCAGGGTTGTTGCCCCATCGAGCTTTCTAATGGGTTTAGCTTCTATCCATTTAGTGAATTTATCAATTGCTACTAGTAGATGCGTAAATGCACTAGGTGTTGTTTGCAAAGGACCAACCATGTCAAGCCCCCAGACTACAAACAACCAAGTAATTGGTATTGTTCGCAATTCTTCAGCTAGAACATGTGGTTGCCGTGCATAAAATTGACACCCAATACAGGTCTGCACTAGTTTGTCAGCGTCCATCTTGGCGGTCAGCCAGTATAATCCTTGCCGGAAGGCTTTTGCGACCAGCGATCGGGGAGCGGCGTGATGCTCGCAATCTCTGAGATGTATTTCTGTAAGGATATCTATACCTTGCTGCTAGGAGACGCACCGTAGGAAAACTCCTGTGGTACTTATTTTGTATAGTTGGCCGTCTATTATGACGTAGCCTTTTGATCTGCGTACTATCTGTCGGCTTTCGACTTTGTTGACGGGCAATGTTCCGTCTTTCAAGTAGTTCATGAACGGTTTCTTCCAAGCTAGAGAGGTCACTATTACTGCATTACAAATGAGTCCACTCTATCTGGGTTATCAAGGTCCGCTCCTTTCACGGATGGGGTCCGTAAATGCTCCAGGAAAACGCCAGGCAGAATTGGTCGGTAAGCTGATCCAAGCTTAGACAGTAGATCTTCTGCCTCATTGTCCTCCCTTTTGATGTACTTGACTTCATAATCGTCAAAGAACTTGGCTGTCTCGTCTACTTCGTCTCGATATGCCGCCATCATAGAGATTCGTGCGTTTCAGGTGCCAGCCACATGCTGGGCCACCAAGCCAGAATCTCCACAGCAAACTATGTGCTTGATGCCAATATCCTTGGCCACACGAAGTCCGTGAAAGAGGGCCTCACATTTCGCCATGTTGTTGGTAGCGTTGAAGTGGATCTGCAGGACGTACTATAGCTTCTTTGCTGTTGGTGATTGCAATAATACACTAGCCTCCAAGCCATTGAGTAGCTTGGATCCGTCAAAGTGCATTACCCAATACTCTGGCTCTGGCACATGAGTGTTCTCTAGTAGTTCTGTCCAATCTGCGATGAAATCCGCCAATGCTTGAGATTTGATAGTGTCTCGCCTCTTATAGGTGATTTCAAAGGCGGCAAGCTCGATGCCCCACTTTGCCACCCTTCATGTAGCGTCGCTGTTATTGATAATGTCGGACAGTGGAGCCTTGCTCACCACTGTGATTGGGTACTCCTGGAAGTAGTGCCTTAGCTTCCGTGAAGCAAGGAAAACTCCATAAGCTAGCTTCTGTTAGTGCGGGTAACATTGCTTGTATTCCGTCAAGACCTTGCTTACATAGCAAACTGGTATCTGAACTCCGTGCTCGTGCGTTGGCTCCTTGCGCTCCACCACAACGACGATTCTGATAACCCGATTGGTTGCCACCATGTATACTAGCATAGGCTCCATTGACTCCAGTGGTGCAATTATTGGTGCGGAGGAGAGTATTATCTTAAACTCCTTAAGTGTTGCATCTGCTTCGTCCATCCATATGATTTTTTCCGCCTTCTTGAGCAACTTGTAGACCGGCATAGTCTTCTCTCCAAGTCGGCTAATGAACCGGCTTACTGCTGCAACACAGCATGTGAGCCTATGTATGTCCTTCAATCACGTCGGGTGTTTGATGTTAAGGATGGCCTTGATCTTCTTTGGGTTGACTTCAATTCCACGGTGCGAAATGATGAAGCCCAACAATTTGCTGTATGGCACACCGAAGACACACTTCTTAGAGTTAAGCATCATGTTGTACTTCCGAAGATTGTCAAAGGTTTCCTGCAACTCGGTGATGAGGTTGTTTGATTTCTTTGACATCACCGCAATGTCGTCCACATAAGCATATACGTTGCGACCTATTTGGTCATGTAGGTAATGATGCATCGTCCGCTGGTAGGTAGCGCTAGTGTTTTTCAACCCAAAGGGCATCGTGACATAGCAATATGTGTCATAAGGTGTGATGCACAAAGTGGCCAATTGGTCTGGCTTTCGCATCTTGATTTGGTGGTATCCTGAGTATGCATCGAGAAAACATAGAAGTTCCGAGCCATTCGTCTTGTCAATGACTTGGTCAGTGTGAGGCAAAGCAAACGGATCCCTTGGACACGCTTTGTTCAAGCCGGTGTAATCAACACACATTCTTAATTCTTTGGTTCCCATTTTGGGGACAAGTACATGATTGGCCACCCACTGGGTGTCAATATCTTCTCGGATAAAACTAGCCTTAAGTAACCTAGCCATCTCATTGCCTATAGCCCATTGTTTTTCATCACTGAAGCATCGTAAAGGTTGTTTCACCGGTTTTGCTTTAGGGTCGATGTTTAAGCTGTGCTCGGCAAGTTCCCTAGGTATACCCTTCATGTCGGTAGGTTGCTAGGCGAAGATGTTCCTATTCTCATGGAGGAACTCGATGAGCGTGCTTTCCTATTTGGGATCCAGGTCCATGCCAATGAGGTGGTCTTGGAGGAATCTCCTTCAACAAGTTCCACTTTCTTGGTCTTGATGGCAGTCTTGAATGCAGGTTCGGAGTCAGAAATCCGCTTCTTCGAAGTCTTCATCTTCAAGGCGTCGACCTGGTGCTGTATCTCCTAGAACTCTTCACCATAGAGGACTGCTTCGGCGAAGGCGGCTTCACTCAGCTTGCACTCCGTTGCCTTGGTGAAGCTTCTAGCAACAGTGATGCTGCCTTTTGGTCCGGGTATCTTGAGCTTGTTGTAGATGAAACATGGCCTGGCGAGGAAGGATTGGAAGATGTCTCGTCCAAATATGACGTGGTACATGCTCTTGAAGGGCACCACTTCAAAGGCCATGTGCTCTTGGCGGTAATTATTAACATCACCAAAGGCGACTAGAAGTGTGATGCAGCCAAGGGAATTAGCTTGCCGGCCAGGAACAACGCCATGTAACACAGTGTTGCTCTTCCTTAGCTGGGTCTCCATCAAGTTCATCGTGTGTAGTGTATCCAAGTACATGATGTTGATGCTGCTTCCACTATCCACGAGGCACTTGGTGAACTCGCTGCCGTCAATCAGGGGGTTGATGACCATGGCATACTGGTTCTCTGTTGGGATGAGCTCTAGGTGTCTTCTATGTCCCAAGTGATTGGAATCTCTGACCACCTGACGTACTGGGGAACTGGGGGGAGGGTAGCCATCAGTATCCTCAGGGAGGTTTTCTAGGCCCGGATGATGGGAGTGCCAAGGAAGGTGTGGTAGAACGGAGCCTTCTTTTCAAAGGGATTCTTGCCCTTGCCATCGCCTTTGTCGACAGGCTTGGGGTCGGCATCTTCGTCCATGTCATCTGAATCCTTGGACTCTTCCTCCTTCTTCTTCCCCTTGCCCTTTCCGCGGGGTCTACTCTTCTAACTTTGCTTGTAGCCAGACTGCACTGGCGGTTGATGTGGGTGGCTTTTCGTTTGTGTCGAGGTGGATAAAACACGGTATATTGCGGTACTCCTCGTACGTATGGGGAACACGGAGCACTGTGGGTGAAGAGTCGCTCCGTTGCTGCCCATGACTCGCCCCCGGCCACGACCATGTTGCCCGCCATCGCCTCTGCTAGCGAATGTCGTGGCGACCATGTCGGCTGTCAGCTTTTGTTCTAGCATCTTCTGGCAGGTTCTTCCACTTGTTATTGTTGTTCTTCTTGGCCTGGGTGGGGATAGCCAGTGCCGACAATGACCCGCGAGCATCATCGTCGGCAGCGGCGAATTTGCTAGCCATGGCAATCATCGAGTTGAGGTCGAGCTTGTCGTTATCTTGATGGCACTTCAGCGTATGTTGGACCAATGTTCCCTTTACCAGGCCATCTATGAAGGCAGACATAGAAGTTTGTTCGTGTACTCCCATGCATGAGTTCTTCATGTCAAGCCAACGGGATAGGTAGGTACGAGAAGATTCGTCCTTTTCTTGCACACACTATTGTAGGTCACCAACGGTACATGGACATTTGTACGGGCCCTAAAAGTTCTTGGTGAACGCTTCATGCATGTCCAACCAATTGCAGATTGATTTCCCAGCAAGTCGTCGATCCATTGTCGGGCAGCGCTGGTGAGCATGAGTGGGAGGTACTTGACAACAACATTGGGGTTTCCCTCTGTGACCTCGGTCGCTTCACCATAGTCCTGCAACTACGTGATTGGCCTAGCAGTGCCGTCATAGGGCTTGACAGTCTTGTCAATCCAGAGGCCCTTAGGGTAAGTTGTGGCCCGCATAACTGGTCCAAAACAATGTGGCCCCAAGTATGTATCTTCCCGGGCTTCTTGGATCTTATCAAGGCGCAATTGTGCATCATACGGCTCTAGTGCTTTATTGTTTCCCTTTCCTCCATGGGGATGAGAGTTGTGGTGCGAGCCCTAGGACCCGCGAGGTCCTCGGCCATGGTGGCTGCTGGGTGGCGATGGTGGCGGTGGCGGTGGTGGGTTAGTCTTCTTGCTACTCCCTCCATGCGAATCCTCACGCCTATTGCGGTTGCTTGTTGGATGCGGGGCTTCCTTGTGAGATCTGCTCCTGTGTCCTTCATTATCCCTGCGCTCTCCGTCATTCCGGGGCTGCCCCCTAGTCGCGTATAACAATACCAACATGGGGACGCCTAGGAGGTGGCATGCTTGTACGGTGGCACAATGATACATTGCAAATGCATCTATAATTTTTGATGTTCCATGCTTGGTTTTATCCACTTTCTTGTGTTTTGTCCACACTTTGGAGTACTTTTCATATGATTTCTTGGACTAACCTATTAACAAGAGCCACAGTGCGGTACTGTTTTCTGCTGTTTTTGGTTCTAGGAAAGTCAGAAAATGAATATTCTCGGAATTGGATGGGACAAAAGCCAAAGTGCCTATTTTTCCGGAAGTCATCAGATGCCAGAGTACGAGACGGAGAGGGGCCAGGGGGCCACCACACCACTTGGCCGCGCAGCCCAACCTGGCCCGCACCAGGGGGTGGTGTGGCCACCTCCGGCACCCCCTCGGCCTCCCCTTCCGCCTATAAGATGCCCTCGGGATGAAAACCCTAAGTACCCGATCAAAAATCCATGAAAGAGTCTGTAGCCGCCGTCATCTCCATCCCTAGATCGGGAGGGATCTGAAGCTCTTCCCGGCACCCTGCCGGAGAGGGGAATTCACCCTGGAGGCCTTCTTCATCACCATGCAAGCCTCCGGTGTGATGCGTGAGTAGTTCATCCTTGGACTACGGATCCATGTAGTAGCTAGATGGCTGGTTCTCCTCCTTTGTGCTTTCATGTCTAGATCTTGTGAGCTCCGTTCATGATCAAGATCATCTATTTGTAATTCTGCATGTTGTGTTTGCGGGGATCCGATGGATATTGAGATGCTATTTCAGATTGATTATTGATTCTATCATGTCTTTGTTATTTGTGATCTTGCATGCTTTCCGTTGTTAGTAGCTATCTTGGCCAAGTAGATGCTAGCAACTCCAAGAGTTAGTATTTATGCTCGATAGTGGGTTCATGCCTCTGGTAATCTGGGGAAGTGACAGAAATCTCTAAGGTACTAGATGTGCTGTTGCTACTAGGGAGAAAACAACAACCCTTTGTTCATAGAACAATCGTATTGTTTACTTTACAAACAGTTCGTAAAGCAATAATCTGTTGCTTACAACTTAATACTGGAGGGGGTTCAGATGATAACCTGAAGGTGGATTATTAGTCATAGATGCAGTTGGATGGCGGTCTATGTATAATGTTGTAATGCCTAATCGAATCTCAAAGGAGTCAAGATGATTAGTATATGCATGTATTGCTTTCTCGATGTTTGTCAATTGCCCCGCTGTAATTTGTTCACCCAGCATGTTATCTATCTAAGGAGAGCCACCTCTAGTGAACTATGGATCCCGGTCCTTTTTCTTTTACATACAATCTACAATCTTTTACTGCTTTGTGTTTACTTTCTGCAAACTTTTACTTCTTTCCATTCGATACGTTTAATCCTTTGTTTTCCGCAAAACACGTTGAGATTGACAACCTCATCGCAAGTTGGGGACAAAGTTCTGTGGTTGTGTTGTGCAGGTCCCCACGTTGCTACTAGCACCGGTAGTGCGCCCTGCCAAGGCTCAGCTAGCAACACCTTTGGGGTGTTTCCTTGCTCCTACTGGTTCGATTAAACCTTGGTTTCATAACCGAGGGAAACTTGCTGCTGTGCTTATCATACCTTCCTCTTGGGGTTCCCAACGAGCTCTACATCAACACTGCACCAGCACTTTTCTGGCGCCGTACATTGAGCCATCAAGCATTTTTCTGGCGCCGTTGCCGGGGAGTCAAGGACATCTTCACAAGGGGAGTCCCTCATAACCAATCTCTTTACTTTGTTATTTTTGTTTTGCTTAGTTTCTTTTTTCTTTATTTGCTTGTTTTGTTATGAAAAACACAAAAAAACTAGTTTTACTAGTTTGCTCTCTTTATCAAAAACACAAAAAAATGGCTACTCTTGAAAACACTAAGTTGTGTGACTTCACTAGCACCAACAACAATGATTTTATGAGCACACCTAGTGCTCCACCTGTGCCTGAAGATACTTTCTTTGAGATAAAACCTGCTTTGCTCAATCTTGTTATGAGAGAACAATTTTCTGGTATTGGTAATGAACATGCTGCTTCCCATCTAAATAACTTTGTTGAACTTTGTGAGATGCAAAAGCATAGGGATATAGATGGTGATATTATTAAACTGAAATTGTTTCCTCTCTCTTTGAGAGGAAAAGCTAAAGAATGGTTGAATTCCTTAACTAGGAATAATATTGATTCTTGGACTAAATGCAAAGATGCTTTTATTGGAAAATACTATCCTCCTGCTAAGATTATATCTATGAGAAGTGAAATAATGAAGTTTAAACAACTTGATAATGAGCATGTTGCTCAAGCTTGGGAAATAATGAAATCTTTGGTAAAGAATTGTCCCACTCATGGACTGACTGCTTGGATGATCATCCAAACTTTTTATGCAGTATTGAACTATTCTTCAAGGAACCTATTGGATTCTGCTGCTGGAGGTACCTTTATGACCATCACTTTGGGTGTTGCAATGAAACTTCTGGACAATATGATGGTTAATTATTCTGAATGGCATACTGAGAGAGCTCCACAAGGTAGGAAGGTAAATTCTGTTGAGGAAACTTCTTCCTTGAGTGATAAGATTGATATTATTATGTCTATGATTTTTAATGGGAAATCACATATTGATCCAAATAATGTTCCTTTGGCCTCTTTGGTTGCTCAAGAAGAGCAAGTTGATGTGAACTTCATAAGAAATAACAACTTTGGCAATAATGCTTATAGGAGTAATTTTGGTAACAACAATTATAAGCCATATCCCCCAACAATGGCAATGCTTATGGAAATTCTTACAACAATAATAGGAGTGCTCCCTCTGAACTTAAAGTTATGCTTAAAGAGTTTATTAGTAAACAAACTGCTTTCAATAAAACTATTGAGGAAAAACTCTCTAATGCTGAAAGAAATATAGCATCTTTGGCTGAAGCTCAATCTTCTTTGAATAAAATGGCTGCTAAACCTGAAACTAATGAGAATCCCTTTGCAGCTACTAATGCCATACAAGTAAGAATTGATGAAAATGTTAGACTATTAGCTGAATTGCATGCTAAGTAGGAAAGAGAAGATGAAATTTCTAGAAACATTAGTGTTTCTACTATTACCACCACTAGTGTTGAGGCTAGTAATAGTTCTACTTCTTTAGATGATAATTTTGATTTTTATCTTGATGGTTGCAATATCTTTGAAGTTATTAAGTTCCTACGAAAGCTTGCTAAAAGTCCTAATGCTAGTGCTATGAACATGGCCTTTACAAAACACAATACTGATGCTCTCATAAAGATTAAAGAAGAAAGGATGAAATATAAAGCTTCTATTCCTATAAAACAAGAAGATGGTTGGGAACCCATCATTAATATGAAAGTGAATGACTTTGATTTCAAAGCTTTATGTGATCTTGATAGTAGTGTTTCTATTATGCCTAGAAGGATTTATGATATGCTTGATTTGCCTCCACTTGAAGATTGTTATTTGAATGTCCCACTTGATGATAATGCTAAAAAGAAACTCATGGGGAGTCTTAATGATGTTTTTATTATGGTTAACAATGCTTATGTCCCTGTTGATTTCTATGTTTTGGATGTTGAATGCAATGCTTCTTGTCCTATTACTTTGGGAAGACCTTTTCTTAGAACTGTTGGTGCCATTATTGATATGAAAGAAGGCACCATTAAATATCAACTCCCACTCAAGAAAGGTATAGAACAATTCCCTAAGAATAGAGAGATTATTTCTTTTTCTTCTCCTATGAAAACAAAATTTGGTCTTAATGCTTCTTCATTTGAGAACACTTGATTCTTTTTCTTGCTTCTTATGCCTAACTTAAATGCGTTAAAGAAAAGTACTTATTGGGAGATAACCCAAAAGTTTTAGATGAGTCTTGGAAATTATTACTTCAGTAATAACCGCTCCTTATCCTTTTTATTTGCTTTTTGTGCCAAGAGTAACCTCTAATGAGAGAGAAGTAATGATTGGGAAAGTTGCTGTCCCGAAACAGATTTCTGTGCTTCACCGTAAACATTCGTGTAAAATCTCTGAACGTCTTTTTGAGGCATGAATGTTTGTGCTTCTGACCCAGGTTGTTATCTAACTTTCATTAGTTCAACACTTTTTGATTTGAGCAATAGAAGGTCTTTGAAAAAATTCGTCTTTACCTGCTGGTCTGTTTTGACAGATTTCTGCCATTTTCTGCATTTGCTTCTTGTTGGTTCCTTTTTGAGTTCTTTTGGGGAATTGAGCTTTTTGAGGGAAGTGCTACAGTATCTAGTGTTCTAATGGAAGTTTATTTGGTGTTAGAACTGAACCTTAAGACTTATTTATCTTGAGTTCACTAATGTTGCTAATAAATATTGTGTGAAATTTTGTATGAAGGAAAATTTTCAGGTGTATGGAAGGAATGAGTAATGAGATGAAGGATGGACTAAAGCTCAAGCTTGGGGATGCCACGCGTGTCACCCCAAGAAATATCCAAGAAGTACAAGCGTCAAAGCTTGGAGATGCCCAAGGCATCCCCTTCTTCATCAATAAAAATCCCAGGTTTCTTCCAAACGCTTCATTTTTATTGTTTCATGCACAGTTGTGTTGTTCTTAGAGCGTCTTGTTTTTCGTTTTCGTTTTGGTTTTTTGTTTGCTTAGTTTGCTGAATAAATTGGTTGGACCCCCTCTTTCATACATTGGTTTGCAAATAGTTTGGTTTGGTTTGGAAAAGAGTAGGAAAGTTCATACTTATGTGGTAAAAAGAGCTCGTTTTTGACTGTGGCCTATGCTTTGTCATGCCATGCTTGATATTGTTTTGGATTTATGCTTAGTATTCTTTGCTGTAGCATGACTTGTTATAAACAATTTAGATTGCTTAATGTGCCTTGGATGAATCATGCGTTGTTTTAGCATATTAAAGCATAGTATAGTGGTATTCTCCTTTGATGCTTTATTTGGGTTGACTTGGTGCATGCTCACACCATGTTATGACTATCTCAAGTCACCATAGCCTTTATGATCCTTTAGTTTTCAACTTGTAGTATCACTTTATGCTTTGATCAATGATGTTTTGTCGCTCTGCATGATTATGGCCATTATTGCTCTCTTAGTTTGTCGCTCCCAGTCTTTTGCTAGCCTCCAAAACCAAGTATGAGTTCCATTCATGCATCCAACTCCCTAAACCAAGTTATTTCAAAGATTCCACCATACCTACCTACTAGCTTATGCTATTCCAAGTATATTCATGCTTTTGTTTACCTTCCAAATTAAACTTGTTATGAGAAAACTAGTGATTAAAGCTCTCACGAACTTGATGGCACACTTTACTTTCTGCATTTAATAAACTTGAACCATTGGGTCCTTCTTTGTTGCGTATATGCTTGCGCTTTATAAGTTGAAATTAGCAGAACCATGTTTCATGGGGAACGCTTTCAACATTGCACTTGTACTTTGTACCTCGTTGATATCATGTTCTTTTGCTTACGGATCCCGGCGGTGTGAAATAAAAGTGGAACTTGTATGATCATGGAGTTTGTATGTGTGTTAGAGAAACGCCTGGGCCGCTAGCCTAAGCCATGCCTAATCATGGTGGAAACTTGCAGCATCACCATAATGAGCACTCTATGAAGCATCCTCAATAAAAACCTATGCAAATAGCAAATAAAAGATCGCTGAGATGCTCATTGTCTGCTTGCCTTGTCATTTTGATTATGGGAAAGCTCTCATATCATGTGCAAGGGGTACCCTGTTGGTGGTTCTTTATGATACACATGTACTTACAATGACAAGAGCTAACTCGTGACTAAAGTTGAGTAGCATGAGGTTCGGTCTTCACAAGTAAGGGGCATGAGATTTTGGTTTATAACTTGTCAGCATATCCTCTTAGTTGTGTCACTTTAACCTTAATCACTTAAAGATGCTTATGATAGGGGAAATGAGAGCTGAAAGCTATAACTACCATAATTTTTGGAAGCTCTTTATGAGACTTGAATCCCTACTTCCTTTTACAAAGGCCTTTCTTCCACCATTATATTGAGTCTCCACCTTCTATCTTTATGCACCAACTTTGAGAGCATAGTGGCCATTCTTAGTTCTATGTGCATTGTGCCAAGACTAGTTGATTGATGCATAACTTGATATTGCTTGTTTTAAACTATTTGTATCTAGTCACTCTTATGAACTTTGAAGGTGTCCTATGCATTTATATTTGCTACTCTATTGAGGGACAAGCTGAATACTATTATGCTATGTTTTCTTTATGTGAAACAAACAAACGTCTTGCAAAGCATTGTTATGCATGAATCTTTTGTTTGTGCCTTTTAATGTTGCATCATAGTTTCTTTGTCTTATTGCTAGAACTTTGTGTTTCATGTTATGATTGAAATACTATGATCCCAGCTTTGAATGTTTTGCAAATACTTTGATCAAGTCTTTGATGGTGCATGTCACCTCAAAAATTATTCTTTCTTTTTATCACTTACCTACTCGAGGACGAGCAGGAGTTAAGCTTGGGGATGTTGATACATTGCAAATGTATCTATAAGTTTTGATGTTCCATGCTTAGTTTTATCCACTTTCTTGTGTTTTGTCCACACTTTGGAGTACTTTTCATATGATTTCTTGGACTAACATATTAACAAGAGCCACAGTGCTAGCTGCCTATTTTCTGCTGTTTTTGGTTCCAGGAAAGTCAAAAAATGAATATTCTCGGAATTGGACGGGACAAAAGCCAAAGTGCCTATTTTTTCGGATGTCATCAAGTGCCAGAATACGAGACGGAGAGGGGCCAGAGGGCGGCCACACCACCTGTCACATGGCCAGCTCAGGAGTGGTGGTTCCAGCCCAGGCACCCCCTCGGCCTCCCCTTCCAACTATAAGATGCCCTCGGGCAATAAAACCCTAAGTGCCCGATCAAAAATCAATGAAAGAGTATAGCCATCGTCATCTCCATCCCTAGACCGGCAGGGATCTAAAGCTCTTCCCAGCACCCTGCCGGAGAGGGGAATTCACCCTGGAGTCCTTCTTCATCACCATGCAAGTGTTCGGTGTGATGCCTGAGTAGTTCATCCTTGGACTACGGATCCATGTAGTAGCTAGATGGCTGGTTCTCCTCCTTTGTGCTTTCATGTCTAGATCTTGTGAGCTCCGTTCATGATCAAGATCATCTATTTGTAATTCTGCATGTTGTGTTTGCGGGGATCCGATGGATATTGAGATGCTATTTCAGATTGATTATTGATTCTATCATGTCTTTGTTATTTGTGATCTTGCATGCTTTCCATTGTTAGTAGCTATCTTGGCCAAGTAGATGCTAGCAACTCCAAGAGTTAGTATTTATGCTCGATAGTGGGTTCATACCTCTGGTAATCTGGGGAAGTGACAGAAATCTCTAAGGTATTAGATGTGTTGTTGCTACTAGGGAGAAAACAACAATCCTTTGTTCATAGAACAATCGTATTGTTTACTTTACACGCAGTTCGTAAAGCAATAATCTGTTGCTTGCAACTTATTACTGGAGCGGGTTCGGATGATAACCTGAAGGTGGATTATTAGTCATAGATGCAGTTGGATGGCGGTCTATGTATCATGTTGTAATGCCCAATCGAATCTCAAAGGAGTCAAGATGATTAGTATATGCATGTATTGCTTTCTCGATGTTTGTCAATTGCCCCGCTGTAATTTGTTCACCCAACATGTTATCTATCTAAGGAGAGCCACCTCTAGTGAACTATGGATCCGGGTCCTTTTTCTTTTACATACAATCAACAATCTTTTACTGCTTTGTGTTTACTTTCTGCAAACTTTTATTTCTTTCCATTCGATATGTTCAATCCTTTGTTTTCCGCAAAACACGGTGAGATTGACAACCTCATCGCAAGTTGGGGACAAAGTTCTGTGGTTGTGTTGTGCAGGTCTCCATGTTGCTACTAGCACCGGTAGTGCGCCCTGCCAAGGCTCAGCTAGCAACACCTTTGGGGTGTTTCCTTGCTCCTACTAGTTCGATTAAACCTTGGTTTCATAACTAAGGGAAACTTGCTGCTGTGCTCATCATACCTTCCTCTTGGGGTTCCCAACGAGCTCTACATCAACACCGCACCAGCACTTTTCTGGCGTCGTACATTGAGCCATCACACAGCTATGGCTCCTCATGATGCCGGGACCACGGGGGTGGTGGCGCGCGACAAGGGTGAAACTTGTCTCCATTGCCGTAGGATATTGGGATAACATCAGTCCTGTTGTGTGCATCCCTCCGTCTATGTTTTGTGGAGCCCATGTGGGATCCTTCACGAGATCTTGGTCTTTGGCAGTTGTTCATGCTTGACTGGAAAAGCTCGGATTGGACTCAAGCCTTTGCGAGGTGGCATTCTCCTGCTTTGAGCAAGCCTTGGAAACAAGGTCGTAGACCTGATCAACTGCCGTAGGTGACCTATCATGTTCGAGTAAGTTCTTGGTGATGACCATATTGAGGGCGGGGGTTGGCATGACTTGCTTCCTAGCTGAATCGATGTAGGGGTAGCTTTTGCCTGATTGGACGGGGCCCACCCCAATTTGCGTCGGACGCCTGTATCACCGATGATGTGAGCCGGAGCTTTCTTTTCCTTGTGCTTCAACAACAGCTGCTTGTATTCAACCTCCACTGCTCTTACCGCCTTGATCGGATGATGTGCCTTGGCCAAATCCCTGTCCAGCTGGGCGCCCTATTCTGCGATGCACTTGACCTCCGAGAGGATCTCCGCACGCTTATCATCAAGCTCCGTAACATTAAAAATATGGGCGACGGTTATTGGCTCGATGAGAAGTGGACCGTACATCACCTTGTCGACGAGAGTAACCGAGGGGTTGCCAACTGCTGACATGGACGGTGGTGGCAGGAGGTTTGTTTGGTTTGCAGCACTAGGTCCGGTGGTAAGTCCCTGCGGCTACTGCAGGGGAATAGCCAGAGGGGGCATAACCTTAGCCGGACCCGAAGGATCGACGACCCTCTTGGCGTTTGCTACCGCAGCTCCTTCTTCTACCGCTGCTGGCGAAGCTTTTCCAGCCACCGGGTTTTGTTGGTCTTCTTCTATCATGTTCCTGATGGACACTAGTACCAGGAGGGAAGTGACAGCCTTCTCGGCATGTTCCTCCCTCTTGATCTCTTTCTCCATCTCCCTCATAGTAGCATCGTATTCCTCCGAGTTGGCGTCAGAGCCACCGCCATCCATGTTGATGTCAGCGTAAAGTGCGTCTAGCACTGAGTTGGAGTTGGCTTTGGTGTTTTTCATAGTGGAGTTGGAGGGGGATGGTGCAGGTCCAATGTTGTTGTCTCCTCCAATTGCAGCAGCAATATCAACCTCATCTTCCTCGTTGGTGTCAACAAAACTGTTAACAGTTGCGATCATCTCATTGACAGTAAGCAAGTCGGTAGCCTGTCGTCTCCTGAGCGTATGGCGGACGAGTGTTCTGGGCGTGAGCCCCTCCACAAAGTGGTAGACAAGTTCGTCGGTAGGGTCATCATCTAGGTTTTCCCTCACCCTCATCCATCTCGCGGGGTATTCATGGGGGGTTTCTCCGTCCCTCTAGACGCATCTAGCTAGATCGAAGATGGTGACAACATCGACAAATTGTGACCTCCGTTTCTCAAATGATCGGGGAAGCCAAATGGATCTACGGGGTCCTTCCACCATTATATCCTACACAGGGGCGGTTTCGGTGGGCCTTGAATTTATCTAATCTGAGCTGGCAAAATCCAAAGAGAGATCTGGGCCCGATCCTTCCGCGAACGTGTCCTGCCTGGAGACGGTCTGTGTGGGGCTTGACGAGTTTCCAACTTCTTGGGTGCTAGGACCCGAGCTAGTTTCGCCGATGAAGATATGGATGTCCCCGACTGGAACAATGGAGCAGTGGGTGGGGTTCCTCTTTGCCGGGATCCAGAATTCGTCCGGAGGGACGATTGGAACATTGTCATAGAAGAGAACACGTCCAATGGCTACAGTTTTTCCGATTCCCGTGAAGAGATTGGACCTCGCTCGGTGTAGAGCTCGAAGCTCCTCTTGCCCCACGATGGGCACCAACTGTCGTGGTATTGCCGACGAGTACTCCATGGAGGGGTCCTCATAGAGTGTGTTTAGAGAGGTGGGGTAAGGCAGTGAGTTGACGGGTACGAGGTAACACATCTTACCTAGGTTCAAGTCCCACAACGGTGGCGGTACTCTACTCCTGCTATAAATCACTATAATGGCAATATGCCGAGTTATAGGAATCGGTTCGTAGTGCGAGGTGTTGCTCTAAGCACTATGATTTTTGCCCTAAAGGCTCCCACAGGTCCGGCTTTTAAAGACACAGGAACCTAGGGTTACAGGCAAAGGACCTTGGCGGACAGGTTACATAGTCCTACAGTAATACTAACTAGTCTTCGTGTCTTGTACTCAAAGGCTCCGAGTAGGTCGGTGACAGAAACATAACCTTTCTTTATCCGGCATGAGCCTCCCTTCTGGATCCGTCTGACTGGGTGATGACTGCAAGTGCACAGATCTTTTGTAGCTAGTTTTGAAATAAAGATATCGATCCCACAGGGAGCAGGATTCCGAGGCCTAATAACTCTTGAAATAAATATTATGATAGAATTGCTAGATTGAGTTCTAAGTAACAAGATAAAATGTGAGTATTGTTTAAAAATGTGTTTTTGGGTTTTTGGTATAAGAGCAATAATAAAGTAAAGCAAAATAATTTAATACAGAAAGTAAGTATTGCGTATGTAAGAAAGATTGGGACTGCAATAGGGAAAAAGCGTTCTCAGGGAGTAGCGGATACACCACTAGTTTTATAAGGAGCTAAGATAAAGATTATCATCATGAACATTCTCAACTATGTATGTGCGGGAGGAACTCCGTATTTGGACAATTAGGCAGCAATCGCTGCTCACATCATCCTCATAACCACAACAGTCAGCAATCGACATCAATCGAGTTACTGTGCTATTAAGGGACGTAATCCCGTAGGACGTATCCCATGGCATGGATAGTGTTCCATGAGTTTCCTCGGTTTCCCAAGTTGATACATAAGGGGTGCCAATAGCTTTATAGTCACTGTAAGTGCTAGCAAGCCTCCGTCTACCAACTAGTAATTCCCTCCATCAAGTCCCCATGAGATGCAAATATTGGGAGGTCGACTTCTCTCAACATCAAGATGTAGAAAATCTAACACATGGTCACAACGATGAATATCATAATAGACTTTATATTATTTCAATCTCATACTAGGGTTTCTCCATCTCCCAAAGAACTAGAGATCTACTCAAACATGGAGGCAATCAACATCATAGCAATGGTAACGGAAACAATCATAGATGAATAGTACTTGTATAAATCCACAACGAGTACAGAAATTACAACAAGATCTAGACAAGATGTAGATGGGATGGATGGAGATGGTGGTGATGCAATGGTGGATGATGAATCTCGATGCCTTAGCCTCCCAGATCTGCGCAGGGCGAAGATGGATCCTTGTGGATGAGTTCCCCCTCTAGATGCCTTCCGGAGGTGAGGTTTCTGCGATTTCTAGGTGTTCTGTATGTCGTCTCCTCGAACCAATTGCACAGGGTGAAACTATTTGACGAGGCGGAGGCGACACCAACTATACGGTCGGAGCTATACAACCGGAAAATGTGCTCCGGTCGTATAGTTGGTCGTTGAACCTTCTGCCTCCCCTGTTCGCTTCTGGTTTTCTTCTGGTATTATTAATATTTCCCAAATAAGTGATTTATGTTGTTTTTTACTTCTTTTCTCCACAGTACAACTGCTCCAAGAATTGTATCCATTGGATCCATCATCTGTCTTGATCCTGGTGAAAACAGACATAAAATGTGCGCGTGAGCGCCATAAAATACCAAGATCCTACATCTACAATGCAAAATAATAATATAAAACATGATGCAAATATGCACTCATCAAATTCCCCAAGCTTAGACTCTTGCTCGTCCCGAGCAAGTTTTAGCTTAATGGATGTGATCCTCATATTCATGAAGCTGAGTCGATAAAATAAATGAGGCAGTTGCAGCATGTGTTTATCATGTATGATACAAGGGAATAAGTTCATGAATAGTACCTTACTCGAACCATCTGAATAGTATTAGCAGGCTTCCACACCTTAGTGATCAATAGTTCATAAAATATAAATCTCAACATAATGTAAAAGTATCCGGTTCAACCAAATGAGTTAACGAGGTAGTCCCAAGTGTTTCAGGATCAATGTATTCACTTGGGATTCAAAATCTCAAAAGTGTCTCTGTGTCATACTACAATACAGTGGTATATGCCTATTTGCTCTTTGCACACTCGCTTTTTTTGCATATATGCTCACACTTTTGTTTTAAGTGTTGTGCAAAGGAGCTAGCCATATATTCCACCTTATGTAGGAACTCAAAGTTTAACGATCTCAATTATCAAATTCCAACTATATATGAAGCATTCTTATGACTTGGAGATTCTTCCTCGACTTGTTCTCACTCTATTTTTATAGCACTTTCATTTTCCTTTGTTCAAGGTTCTTTTTTCAACTTAATTGTATATATAATCTTTCTTTGTAAATCAAACCATAGACTTACAACATATTGACCAAATTATCTTTATGTGTTCCATTAATACCAATAGTGTGGAAGACTCCTATTGCTATCATCAAGTGCAAGTAAAATTATACTCAAGCCATTCATATATCATTAAAGCAAACACAAACTTAATATTCCTCCATATATAATAATAAACCCAGAATTTCATTAACGATATCGACTATTCCTAAAGGGAATTCTAATGATGCACTTTATTTCTAGTTTGAACTAATGCAAAATAATAATAAAAACTTATAGGATAGATTACAAGGTCTTAAAGATCTCCCCAAGCTTGGAATCAAGCTAGGCGGGATCAAATAATCCCTTGCGATTATTTGATACCGTGATTGTTGTAGATCACTGTGGCGCCATGGTGTGTAACACCGCGGTGCGTAGCTTCTTATTGGTCTCCTCCAGAGCAGTTATGCGGCTATAGCACCTGCACAGATCCGATTGCAGAATATCCACTCTATCTGCGAGCTTAGTTACCAATGGAAGGAGGTCTTCCTTCTTCTCAATCTCATTGAGACGGTGACGGACTTTGACGCGATGGAGTAGCTCCTGCTTCTAATATATCTCTAGTGCCCGCACGCGATCCTTGTTCTTGGGGATAACTTCCTCTTCCTCATCCATAATCGATGGATCGGGGAAGTGGAAACCGTACCTCCACTCTTCTTGAGGCTTAACCTTTATACGAGCACCAATGGTTGGCTTTGAGAGTGGTGCCTTTGCTTGGTTGCTAGCACCTGCACCAATATTAGATAATTCCTTACGCTTGTGCGGGCTTGGATCTGTGGTGATGAACTTGACCGTCTCCACACGCCCTTTTCCATGCGGCTTGCGATCTTTTCTCTCTTGTTGAGCTTTCTTCATTGCCGCCCAATCGATCTCTGATGGATCATAGACGTCACGGAAGATGTAGACGTCAACCACATCATCATCAGAATCATTGTTGAAATAGCTTGGCTCGATGTACTCCTTGTACCTCGGGCTAAACCTCTCCACCTCCTCATCATTATCCTCCATGGACGGGTTGCTAGAGCGGTCCTTGAAAGGAGCAATGAGCCCCATGGGTTTCCCACAGCCTAGGACGGGATAGCGCATTGCTAGATTGGTTCATGTAGATTATGATTAGAGAGAGACAATGGCAGTATATAAGGGGGTCAGAGGTCGGTAAAATTTGCGAGAAACACCAAATTGTTTTCCAAGAAAAGAATCTTAACAAAATAGGGAAAGAAATTGCGGATTTGGAAGTGTCCTACCGCGCAACGACCAACTATATGGGCACGGCTCGTATAGCTCCGGCCGTATAGTTGGTTCTGGGCAAATATTTCCAAATATCTTGAGTCTAGGTCGATTAAATCATGACTCGGAACTGACAATAACGTTTTTTTGCTAACGAAAAACAAACAAAAAGCTTCTGAGAGTTTAACGACCAACTATACGGCCGGAATTTTGGCTTCGGTCGTATAGTTGTGACCATATAGATACAAACACCAAAAATCGAAAATGCCTGAGAGTTTAACGACCAACGATACGACTGGAATTTTGGCTCCGGTCGTATAGTTGCGACCGTATAGAAATAGACACCAAAAATAAAAACTATCTGAGAGTTTAACGACCAACTATACGGCCGGAATTTTGGCTCTGGTCGTATAGTTACGACCGTATAGGCTCAGATAACGAAAACAATTTCACAAAGATGATACAGATAGTTTAACGACCAACTATACGACGGGAGCTCCCTCTCCGGTCGTATAGTTCCACCCGTATAGTTGGTAAAAACCCTCTAAAACTTCAGAAAAACACAAGGAATTCAAAGGAGGAATTTTTAGGAGTAAAATTTGTGAAAACAAATCACTTATTTGGGTAAGAACACTTACCTTGCACTTACCATTTTCTTATTCGGGGATGAAAAGTTCCTCCAACAACAAAGACTTCTTCTCTCTTGAAGGAATTGACCTTGATTCATTAAATAATTCTCATAAACAAAAATCACCAGAACTAAAGTTCCTATCAATAAGATTGGTGTCTTGCTGGGCAAACTTGGACATTCCATTTAACATCTTTATTTCCTGCCTCTGCATAATCTGCAACTCAAATTCTTGAAGTGAAAGAATCCAACGGATCAGTCTTGGCTTATGTTCCTTCCTCTCAAGGAGTTATTTTAAACCATCACAATCCGCATGAACTCTTACCTTTGCATCAACTATGTAAGAACGGAATTTATCACAAGAGAAAAATACAGCAAACAGTTCCTTTTCTTCCTTTGGGTAATTCTTCGGAACACCATTTATAGTTCTACTAGCATGATGTATAATATTAAATCTATGAGCAATATGTTGTCCCAGAGTTACTCCTACAACATCATCACTAGCTTCACATATTAAGTCAAAGGTTGTACCGAGCACGAGATAAAGCATTTTTGAGTTTATCAAAGGCTTCAAGACATTTATCATTAAAATTAAATCTTACTCCCTTTTGCAGGAGGTGAGTCAACGGTTTAGATATTCTAGAGAAATTTCTGATGAACCTTCTATAAAAACCCACATGACCAAGGAAACTTCTTATACCTTTAATATCCCTAGGTTGTGGCATTATCTCTATTGCCTCAACCTTAGCTCTATCAACTTCAATTCCCTTACCTGATACCTTGTGTCCAAGGACTATACCTTCTTTGACCATAAAATGGCACTTCTCCTAGTTTAGAACAAGATTGTTTTCTTCGCAATGCTACAAAACTCTTTTTAGATTATCCAAGCAACTAGTAAACAAAGTTTCATAGACAGAAAAGTCATCCATAAATACTTACATTATAAGTTCTATAAAATCACCAAAAATAGCAGTCATGCATCTTTAAAAAGTAGCCGGAGCATTACATAAACCAAAAGGCATACGCCGGTAAGCATGTAAACCATAAATACTAATGAAAGTTGTTTTAAGTTGGTCATCAGGATGAACAGCTATTTGAGAAAAACCAGAGTATCCGTCCAAGAAACAAAAATGAGTATGGTTTGCTAACCTTTCTAAAGTTTGATCTATGAATGGTAAAGGATAGTGATCTTCCCTAGTTTCTTTATTTAATTTTCTAAATTCTATGCACATCCTATGCCCAACAAAAGTTCTAGTAGGTATCAATTCATTATTTTCATTGGGAACAATAGTGAAACCGCCCTTCTTAGGGACACAATGAACTGGACTTACCCATTCACTTTCTTTAATAGGATAAATTATACCTGCATCTAGTAGGCGTACAATTTCTTTTCTTACCACTTCTTTCATTTTAGGCTTCAATCTTCTATTAAATTCCGCAACTGGTTTAGCACCTTCCTCCATGAATATTTGATGGACGGCTATCATGGGACTGATGCCCTTCAAGTCATCCATTGAGTACCCAAAGGCCTTGTGATGCTCCTTAAGTATCTCCATAAGTTCTTCTTCTTTTCCTAAAAGTTTAGCACTAATAATAATTTATTTGTATCATCTAGAAACCTGTATTTGAGATTATCTGGTAGAGTCTTCAACTCTGGGGGTGGCAGTTCCTCGTCCCCTCTCTTTTCTGGCTCTTCAAAAGCCTCATCAGTTGGAGGTCCCATTATGGGAAGTGAATTGAATTCATCTTATAGTTCTTCCAAGGACTTGTATTCCATAACTATTTCTTCATAATTTGGATCTTCATTTATTTCTTCTTCTTGATTGCCAAAGAAAAGAGCCGCCATTTCTTCAATAGTTCTCTGTTCCTCTTCTTCTTGTATTTGTGGAGGCCTGTCTTTAAATTTGGAAAAATGGAATTTATCTTCCATTCCCCTAAGCTTAAGAGACACAATATCCTTCTTGAAATTAACATAGGCACCTATATCACCCAAAAAGTTTCTTCCAAATATAATAGGACAAAGAGTGTCAGATGGCATATCAACAACTACAAAATCGATGGGAAAGTTTTTGTTGCCAATTGTAACAGTTGTATCTTCAACTACTCCCATTGGAATTCTAAGATTTTTATTGGCTAACATAATTTTCATATCAGTATTTTCAATTATAGCCGATAGAAATCATAAGATATAACATTAACTTCGGTGCCAAGATCACATAAACCGTAATGCGAGGTTTCTTTAAATATGCAGGGAAGAATAGGCTTACCCACATCTTTTACCTTTGTTTTACCTTCAACCAATACATAAGTCTCTTCATCAAGTTCAACTATGTTACAATGTGCGTACATAGCCATAATTGCTTCCTTGGTTACCTCTTCATCTTTGGTTTCCTCCAGATGTTCCATGACTTCTAGCATATTTTATTCTTCCTTTTTATCCGGTACTGCTTTGACATGTTCATATTCAAGAATATACTTTCGTGCAGTGTTAGGAAAATGCATCTCATTTATTGGTTCTAAGGAGGCAGTGTTGCTTTATCTTCTCTTTTCTTCACAAGTTCGGGTGGTGGATCATAGTTGACCGGTCCCTCTTTTGGAGCTTTAATATGTTCTGTAAAAGCTTTAACAACTTGCAACACAAGATCTGAATCCAAGTAAAGTTCTTTAGATAATTCTTTAACATGGCCTTTTTATTGTAGTCATGAATACAATCATGTTCTATTTCTCTACGCCTCCTTCACTTTCTAGACCAAAATTCCATGAAACTCTATGATCACGAATTCTATTAAGTAAAGCCCAAGCTTTAGTTATAGGAAGATTCATAAAGGCTCCTTCCACGAAAGAGTCTAGTTCAATTTTATTAGGTTCGATTAAACCGCCATAAAAGATATGCAATAAATACCATTCAGGTAAATCATGATGAGGACATAGACGTAGTAAATCTTTAAATCTAATGTAAGATCTTACTAGTCCTTCATTAGGGCAATTTTTCCAAGTCATTCTAAGATGCATGATTCCAAAAGATTTTGACAATGGATAATATTTTGCTAGAAATTCACAGGCTAGATTATCCCAAATAGTAGTGGCTTCAGGTGGTAGAGATCTATACCATGAGAGAGCTGTACTTGTCAAAGTCTGACTGAAAAGTTTAACGCTTACCTCATCAGCGGTATATCCTGTCAATAGAAAAGTGCCACATATATATTTGAAACATGCAATATGCTCATATGAATCATGATCTTCTTCATCTCCAGTAAATTGCTTCTTATGTAGAATACTAAGTAGTAGAGGATTTTTTCGAACCCCCTTGTCTTCTCATTGTAGTTATCTCTTTTATAAATATCATAGGTCTTCCCAAAGTGGTTGAGTGGGTTAGCACTAATCATATGCTCAAACTCCATCATGTTGGTGGAAACCTGTAACTCAAAACAGAATTTAGCAAGACAAAAATAGATAAGCAAAAAATAAAAGACCTATAGTGCTTAGCTCCCCGGCAACATCGCCCGAAAATAGCTTGATGACTGCAAGTGCACAGATCATTTGTAGCTAGTTTCGAAGTAAAGATATCGACCCCATAGGGACCAGGAGTCTGAAGTCTAATAACTCTTGAAATAAATATTACGATAGAAATGCTAGATTAAGTTCTAAGTAACAAGATAAAATGCGAGTATTGTGTAAAATGTGTTTTTGGGTTTTTGGTATAAGAGTAATAACAAAATAAAGCAAAATAACTTAATACAGAAACTAAGTATCGCGTATGTAAGAAAGATTGGAACTGTAATATGGAAAGAGCGTTCTCAGGGAATAGCGGATACACCACTAGTATTATAAGGAGCTAAGATAAAGATTATCATCATGAACATTCTCAACTATGTATGTGTGGGAGGAACTCCGTATTTGGACAATTAGGCATCAATCGCTGCTCACATCATCCTCATAACCACAGTAGTCAGCAATCGACATCAATCGAGTTAATGCGCTATTAAGGGACGTAATCCCGTAGGACGTATCCCATGGCATGGATAGTGTTCCGTGAGTTTCCTCGGTTTCCCAAGTTGATACGTAAGGGGTGCCAACATCTTTATAGTCACTGTAAGTGCTAGCACGCCTCCATCTACCAATTAGTAGTTTCCTCCATCAAGTCCCCATGAGAGGCAAATATTGAGAGGTCGACTTCTCTCAACATCAAGATGTAGAAAATCTAACACATGGTCACAGCGATGAATATCATAATATACTTTATATTATTTCAATCTCATACAAGGGTTTCTCCATCTCCCTAAGAACTAGAGATCTAGTTAGACATGGAGGCAATCAACATCATAGCAATGGTAATGGAAACAATCATAGATGAATATTACTTGTATAAGTCCACAACGAGTATGGGAATTACAACAAGATCTAGACAAGATGTAGATAGGATGGATGGAGATGGTGGTGATGCAGCGGTGGATGATGAAGATCGATGCCTTAGCCTTCCGGATCTGCACAGGGCGAAGATGGATCCTTGTGGATGAGTTCCCCCTCCAGATGCCTTCCGGATGTGAGGTTTCTAAAATTTATGGGTGTTCTGTATGTCATCTCCTCGAACCAATTGCATGGGGTGAAACTATTTGACGAGGCGGAGGTGGCGCCAACTATATGGCCAGAGCTATACGGCCAGAAAATGTGCTCCGGTAGTATAGTTGGTCGTTGAAACTTATGCCTCCCTTGTTCGCTTCTAGTTTTCTTCTAGTATTATTAATATTTTCCAAATAAGCGATTTACGTTGTTTTTGACTTCTTTTCTCCACATTACAACTTCTTCAAGAATTGTATCCATTGGATCTATCATCTGTCCTGATCCTGGTGAAAACAGACATAAAATGTGCACGGGAGCACCGTAAAATACCAAGATCCTACATCTACAATGCAAAATAATAATGTAAAACATGATGCAAATATGCACTCATTACTGGGACACCCAGCAGGCCATGGGTCATGCTACCAACTGTGGGCCACCCGTGTTATCCGGATTAGAGACATGCAATGGTGGTACCCATTTAGCATATCCTCACCACTACGCACGAGAGAGTCGACAACCACCAGCACACCATCACACTGTTGGATCCTAGTTCTAGAGGGTCTACTTTTGCATCCCGATTGGATCAAGGAGAACAAGGGTTGTTGTCAGACACCGTACATGTGGGATACCTCGGGGGCACTGCCATTTGTGGCGCCGGGGTTATCATGCAAAGACCAGGAGGAGACGAGCAAGGATCTTCGTGACCTTGAGGTGGGGAGAGTACGCCTACTTTATCCATGTTCCCTGTGGGATGTAACCGCGTTGCGATCTATAAGGGTATGTAATCATAACTTCATTCCGTTATTGCATTAACTCATAGATAAATCCTGGCTATGGGTGTTGCAATATCTAGTATTTTTTTTGTTTTTTGCTATGAACGCCTTCAGTGTTATCAGATCCAATCTGTGCGTAGTTATGCTAGTACGGGTAGACCACATGTTGAATGTGAGCATTGATCGCTTAGTTGTTACCCTCCCACATGTACTTGTTCATATCGCGACGCTGTGATATGAAGCGGCCCAGATCGACTTTACCCGTAATCTTATGCGAGAATGTTTACACGCTTCACATACGGCTTGTACCATATAAGTGGTCGGCGGGTGTCTATCTCTCGCACCGTAGTTGATATGGAATTTACAACGGAGGGCATCAAGATGGGTGGAATAGAGACAAATACTTTATCAATGTTGTGGTTGATACTCGTAGTATGAACGATTCTATCTCGAAAGCCCCTAGAAGCCACGTAAAACTTGCGAGTAATAAAGTAGAGATGTCTAACTTTATGTTGCAGGAGGGGGTATCCGATGTCATGTGGTCAATTTCATGAATACACTTCATGGAGAACCAACTGATGGCGCCATGAGCTTGGCGTCATGCTAGGTGGCACATTATGGAGATCAAGGCGCAAAAGACCATATCATATCACACATTACAAATTGCATGTGATGTTATTTTGTGTGCATCTTGTTTGTGCTTAGTTGTATCAGATACGCGACAATTAAGATGATCCCTAATATTATACCAACATTAGTGTTCTCCCTAAATTGTGCACCACCAAGAAAGTTTGTCATTATGAAGCAGGCCGTGATGATCGCTAGACCTATCCGCGTTCACATACGGTGGGTGCAAGCCATGTATCACTGTGAATACACTTAGGTTAAATTGACGAGCCTAGCATGTACATACATGGCCTTGGAACACGGAAGATCAAAAGATCAAGAATGAGTCACATGAATGATGTGATTGACGGATATAGTCCACCCTGGCAGCTTTATCAAAGGCCGTGACGATCGGTGAAGACATAGTGTAAAGGGATCGTGTAATCCCTAAAACTATCTTAGGGATTATAGTTTTACTGGGAGTTCTTGTGATAATGTGATTATAAACTAGAATTCATGTTGTGAACTTAGTCTTATGTCTAGAAAATGTGTTTGTAGATCATATCAGCTTCAGTCAGCACATAAAATGCATGGAGTGATGTCGCTAGAGGACAAGCTTGAGTTAGATGAGTCCAACTTCATAGACTGGTATCTATGCTTAAGGAAATTCTCATCTCTAGTGACCTACTATTTACCATTTCATAACCACTTGGATAGCTTCTAGATGATGATGCAACTGAGGACGAAGAAGACGCGTTTCGCTATCGTCATGACTTGTTCATCTACATCTCATGCACCATACAATGGGCAATGGTACCTTAGCTACAAGTGCACTTCCCATAGATCGAGCCATATGATATGATTGCTGGATTGAGGGATACGTTCATAGAACAATCAGACTTTTGAAGTTTGATCTACTGGATAAGTTTCTTTTCCAAAAGATGGAAGAAAACACATGCCTGGTTAGCCACTTGGGGATCATGCATAAAATTCACGCACATCTAGTGTACGCGGTTGACTACTAGATGGATGACCAATTTGTGATAGATGGGGTGTTGTGTTTGCTTCCCTAGCTACAAATAGGTCGTCCATGGCTGTAACATCCCAGGATTTTAGGTCAGGAAATGAGAGACCATGGGTGTGTGTGCATTGCATTCATGCATCAGAAAATCCGAAGAATTTTTGCGTGAAACTAAAAGAGGTGTAGTGGGATCGAGGTTCTTCTTGTTCTGGTAGAAACGTTAGGACATGTGCGATGTATTTCGAAGTAAGTTGAAATAATTAAATAAAGGAATAAAAGATTATTTTTATTATATAACACAATAATTACATTGTCTTTACAAATTTAAGAGTGAAAGAAGAATACAAAATAATAAAAAAGGAAATTCAAGAGATATAAAAAAGAAAACCTAAATTAATTCTAAATTAATCCCTACACTAATCCTGTCTTATTCTTGGTACCTGCAACTAGAGCCAAAACAACAAAACATCAGAGTAAATGGTTAGTGTTAGTAATTCTTGCTCTCAGAATTAATAGTGAGATGCATTGTTGTTTTTCATCATTGAGCTTTAAGAAAAAAGGGCCAAATTTCACCAAATGAGTAGCGTCTATTCTTATCAAGTTTGTCTTATTCCAACATCATAGACAAAATGGGTCAAGTTTCACTAGGCCAAGTAGTAAGTAAAAAGTAAATAGGCAGCAAAAGATCTAGATATCACTTGATCTCATCGAAATCTCCAAAGTTAACACATTGAAACTTGTACCCCAGAGGGACCCATATGTCAGCAGGCAAGCTTCTTGGGATGCACACGAGCACACTACTATGTGGAAACACCACAACAGTACTAAACATCAGATAAGGAGGAGGTAGGCGCAGCTAAAAGATGCTACACACATAGTCCCATTCCACATCACCAAGAAGACAAGGAGCAACCATAATACCACCATTGGTTATCACCAGTTCATCAACAAATCCACCATCATCTTATCAGCCAATAACCCAACCATGGTAACCTAAAGGAAGGGGGTGGTTCAGGAGTTGAGCAAGGACAAGCCAGCAGCTAGGAGGAGCATGACAAGCTAGCCGCTAGGAGGAGAAGGACCAGTCAGCTGTAGATCAAGAGGTTGTGTGGAATCATTACTAGGGAATCAAAACAAGCATCAAGCTTATTTGTCTACTCTGCAACAACATGTTGCTTACCAATAAGATTTCCTAGCATATGTTCTTATCCACCTTATTATGAAATGATTTTGGTATAAGAGATTATCCTCAAATCTATATGAGAACATCTCAGGATTTATACATACATCCTTGTCTCAATTCTAACTGAAATAAAAAATAGTCTCGGCTTTTGCATCATTGATTAAGGCAATACCAAGTCCAAGTATACCTAGAAGCAGATCATGCTATTTTGAGGTCACTACTATGCAAACTCCAGTTTTGAAGGCACCACAGTAGTAAACCTTAACGAGCAAAAACCACTAGGGCAGCATATTTTTAAACTAACCCTCAAGAAGTTATCAAATAAAATGAATTCATCATCTTCCTAACTAAACAACTAAGAATCAAATTCCATACTACACTTTCTTTATCTTCTAAATGTAATCATCATATAAGGGGAAGCAAGCTTCATTATGAAGCAATTAAAGCTAGACAAATGAAGAATTAACTAAGGGATTTTATCACCTTCCTAGTTACACTAGGAATCATGTCAGGCTTATTTCTCTGTCAATTAGACATATAATACCTTATCAAATTTATCACAATAACTAAATTCACACATGGTGTTCAAAGAAGGTACACAAAGCACTGCCAAAACTATAAGCTACAATATCAATATATACATGCAAGGCAATACCAGGCCAAGCCAGGTATTAGCAATCACTATAGAGCATAGTAGAATTACGACCTAAAGCATTCAAGCTTAGACAACAGAAAGATTAGCTGTTATTATTACCATTTTCTTAGGAAATTGCAAATCTAATAGTATTAGAGATAAGTAGATCATCTGAGTTAGGGTGACACATCAAAAGCTAGTAGCAGGAAAATATGAACAACACCAACACATTAAGAATCTATTCAAGGATATATGATTTTGTACAACACGGATACAAGCTAACTATCAAGAGCCTAGCCATTGCAAACAATTAACTCACATCAGTTTCGTAGCTAGAAATCAAGTTTAGGGCAATTTCTCTGTCAACTGACAAATCCCAAACATCACTGAACTCAAAAGGTTTAGCCTAGCTTGGCAGAGCATACACATGGTTCATATAATGGAACCTAAGCTAATTATGAATTCAATCATCATGTGACGGAGATAATAGATGATCTTGGTTATAAGATTCATCATGCAATTTTTGCAGAATCCAAAAATTATTACCACCTAAGCGTGTATACTGTGAGGAATTGGGACAGAGATGGCAAGGAGAAGAGGGAGAGCAATGTGAGAGTAGAAAAGGAAGTAGTTGGAGCATGTACTTTATCTAAAGATGCCAGGGTTGCATCCACGCTGCCATCCCACCAGCGTTAGGCCAAGGAGGAGCGTGGTGAGGCTGGATGACACGACAGGGTCAGCTACCTCTCAGGAAGGATGCGAGGTCGAGGAAGAGAAGCAAAAGCGAGCGGCCACCACAGTACCATCACCTCGCCAATAGATCACCACTGTATCACCAGCGCATGGTGGAGCCAAGGAAGAGAAACCCTAGTGGGAATTGAATGGGGCGATCTCATTGAGGCCTTAAAGCCGAATCGAGTTGGATGGAGGGGTAGGACGCAGTGCGGAGGTGCTATGGCGGCTGGTTGCAGCGACAATGACAACCAGTACTCACCGGAATTGAGGTGGTAGTGGCCACGTCGAGAGAGATGAAAAAACTAGATAGAGGAGAGGGGGTCGTGTGTGTCTCCGTGAGTGTGTGCGTGTATGAGGTGAGAGAGAGTGGGGGTTGGTTTGGGCTGGCCCAACTAGGTAGGCTGGAATGGACACGGGCTAGGCCCAAATTATAAAAGAAAAACAGTAAAATACATAGAGCAATAAAAAGGAAATTAACAAAATACCCTCTATGCATTTCAAGCTCTAGAAAATGTATAAAAATCCTAAAAATTAATATAATATATCAAAATGATCACAAAATAAAAGCCATACATGAAAAATGCAAAGAAATTTATTTGAATTAAATAAATTGCAACTAAAAATAGGAGACCATTACATCTCTCAAAGAAATTACCAAAATAAAGAAGAGTTCTAAAAATGAATAAAAATCACTTTTGTGAAACAAAATTCATCCAATACAATAGAAAAATACTAAATATGAAATTCTAAGTAATATTGGTATTTCTAAAAAAATAAGTGAGATAAAAGGGTGTTAAATTCTTTTCTTGCACTCAAATAAATAGAATGTGTTTTATTTTATCACCCATCAATCAAAATAACTTACTTTCTAGCTTTATTACTTAAATTTTATTTATCAAGGAAATGTAATTCATGTTTTGAAAACTAACAAGAAATACTTCTAGTGCTTTAAATCCTTTAAATTTAAAAATAAAAACTACTTTTATTTTCTAAAAACCTAAAATGGATTCCTTAACCAAGACAATTGATTGGATTGCTAATATTGTTCCACATTACCAATTTATACCTTAGTGTTTGGAATTTAAGTAAAAGTTCATAGTTAGGTTTAAGTAAGACTTGTGTTGTTTACGTAAACCATTATTACTAAGTTATCCTATTTACTCCTGTCCTAGGAATTAACTATGCCTTATACCGTAAAAACATCCTAATAGTAAATCTTGACCTTAAAACTTTAATGTCAACCAAGACACTCTAGAACATCACCACTCTTTTGATTCAATTAAGTGGTTATAATTTAGTGATACCATCCTAATAAAAGAATGAGACCCAAGTAATATACTACATGCTTAAAACTAGAACCCTAACGTATGATAAAACTAAGTAAGTATTGTGATAAAGTAGTACCTTTTCTAAATTATGCCAATTGAAAGTCAATGACTTCCAAGTTAACTTACTACATCATTCACTCACTTTGGGAGTGAATTATCTCACATCTTGGATCAATGACAATAATTATGTTCTATTAATCTTAACTATTGAATAACTTAATATAAGAAATATTTTCTTAAAAAGTTATTCTTTTTGCCACTTCAAACAAACACATTTTGTTATTTATTTCAAGCATGAACAACTTAAAACATGGACTTTCATAAGAATTACATGATATCAATCAACCTCTATCATATGTTATTATTATGCTTTATTTTTTATATCTTGTATGTTAGTCTTAAATTTCTTATAGATATATTTATTTATGAAGTAAACTTGAAGATAAACCAAATCTTAAAGAAATCACCTAAGTTCAACCCATTCACATTACTAGGGATTTACTTCGGGTTTTACAAAATGCATAGTATTACTTATGCATAACAACATATTGCTTCTTTAAACATTAGTCCTTACCGGACCAATGACGTTGTTTTGAGAGGTTGGAGTTCATATTGTTTTGAAGACCATGATTGCATAATCTTGTAATCACAAAGGCAAGTTCATACTTTCTCATGTCCTTTGATTATTTTCTATGAAGTATTTGCAATCTACTATTGTTATCACTTGCATTTCGAAAAGGTCAGAAAACTCTATTTTCATAATGATATTATTATGGGTTTTTTACCATTTGGTAGTGACCTACTATTAAAGTTCTAGTGGTATAGGACATAAAACCTAGGACTTAATAACAAATGTCATCAGATTCTAGCACAGTATAATACACGTTAACCAAGGAAGTGTGGACGAGAATGCAACTCGGATGTGCAACAAGGCTAAGGTCTCTTATGGGTAAAGCAACACACCTCTACAGAGTACAACAATTGTGACATGTTACTCCCTATTACGGGAAGGAGCTACAGACATGGAAGGAAAGGAACAAACCTGTGAAGGCTGACGGACATAGATTTTTAGAATAAAAGCAACCTTTGAAGAAATGTTTACAAAAACCTACATAGCATATGACCCGTGGTCTATGGCTATAGATAGTGCATCAAACACTCTTTTTAATGAACTTGCTGAGTATGCTTGTACTCAATCGTACTTTATTAACCCTTACTAGATCTTGGAGAAATCGATGATGAACTTAGGAGGAGAACTACCTTGAAGAATTGAAGTTATCCAGTGGGGATCAACGAAGTCGAAAGGTACATCATCGATAATATAGGAGAAGCTTAAGAGTAGAGTATTGATAAATCCCTAGATATTAGAACCTACTTCTGTAGAGCATTGCTATAGCGGCAATCGCAAGCCATATATATATTAGTAGTAGTATTACTTCTAGAATAGACTTCGAGTAGCTATTTCTGGTTTTCTTCTGTATAATGTTTTCCTCACTGTTTCGGGGAAGTTTTCTAGATCTTTTATAAAGCTTTGAGTTGTAATTTATAGTCATGTCTTGGACCTGCAGTGTTTCTGTTGTACCACTCTGATGGATGTAATACTAGTGGAACGGTGTTTCATTGGTGTTATGTCAACGACTATTGTATACTACATCATGTAGTGGTATGCTGGGTCACTACAATGGCTATGTGATGAGATGTGAGTCGCTTAACTTTCATTAGTTCCTGCAATAGTTGAGAACTATGAAGGTGGAGCCCATTTCTAGTGAGATCATCGATGGAGAAGGTATATAAGATATAAAGTTTATAAATGTGTTTCTCTCAAAACACTTATTGCAGTTTGACCAAGTATACTGATTCGTGTTCTTATTTTATGAAAACAGGACCATCTTCTTGAGCGTTACGTGGAAGAGACAAGGAGACATGGCGTGTTGGAAGTACGCAGGATGCTGATGGACGGTGTTACTTCTCCTTATACAATTATCTTCTAGACTTATTAGAGTTAGAACTATTTGGTTAACAATTTTAGTTTGTGGACTTATTAGTGTGTCTTGCATTTCACGAGACGGTTATTCATATATATATATATGTAACAACTCAGTTGTTCTATTAATATGAATAATTGCTATTATGATCACATTTTTGGTTAGGAATGTGTTGTTCTTATGGGGGTCTTAATGATAATATGTATACATTTATAATACATGAAAAGCTAAAAATATATCCAACTTAATGATAATGCATTACTGTGTATGACACTAGTGGTTTAAGTCATAAATACGTCGTATGCATGCAATGTATTCATACTGATGTATAATTAGAAAACATTAGATACTTAATCTATCGGCAGATGTTAAAACGTGCCTCGCTTGGAAAATATGACTAAAACAGAATGCGTTCTGGTAGAACAAAATATGTTTACTGCATTGTTCAAATACTATACATGTGTGATGTATTATAATTCACCAATATAGTGAAAATCATTATTATATAAGTATAACTATAAATTTAAGTAAATAAGAGTATTTACCAAAGGACACATGCCTCTGAGACTATTTGAAATGTTCAAAAGACCGTCAGAACATAGTGGATATAAAATTAACAAAAATAACAAGTTCTCTTGATTTGATCAAGATGATTACTGAGTTAATAGTTTGGCCCTTACAAAAGAAGGTTATCAGAAAGAGGATAGAGTCATAACAATAAACACTTATGAAATTGGAAATCATCATGATTCATGAAAACAACACCATAAAAGATATGGCATGTTCAAGTTTTTGTAGAAGTAATCATGATTCGTGAAAACAACAAACACTTATGGCATGTTAATAGTTTGATAAAGTAGTTATGAATACAAGTCTTTGTAGAATATTCATAGGCAATTGTGAATGTGATCTTTCATAACCAAAAGACAAATTGGCTGTTGTCAAGGGGCATACTTGTTAAGAAAAGTTTCTTCACAAAATGCTGATGAAAGAAAGTGAAAGTTTGAAATCAAGATATTCTATCTTACCCCAAATGTTGAGTAGCGCAATGGAATATGTTCCATGGAACAAAACTCTGCAAAAGGAGGTGAAACTAATGATCGTGATCATATTGTTAAGAACTTAACTTAAGAAAGTAGGAGTTATAGTACATTTCCCACTTGGTGTAAATATATTATTTACTTATCATATTAAATATGATATACCTACGAACTACAAAGAAGTGATGATGGACCTAAGCACGAGAAATGACTAAGAGTAATGAAATCCATAAAAGGTTACAATTAAGATTAAATGACTATATGTTACTCAATCTTATCAAAGTAAGAAGTTACATGATCATTCCTAAATAACTATGGATGAAAGGGAATGTATGCCCCCATGTGTGGTTTTGGTAATTAATGACAATCCCTATGGACTAATGTGAAAATTGAGTTTCACTTGTAGGTTTGTCCATTGGCATCGCTTGGACCATGTGTTGGTTTCAAGGATGAAAAAGAAGAAGCTTCGTCCAAGGGCTTTGTGCCTATTGGAATCAAGTAGAAGAAGAAGATGGAGTTCCTCATGGCTATATTCAAGACATCGTCAAGAATTAAAGTGCAAGCTCAAGATGCGTCCTCTCTAGAAGATCTCATGCTTGAAGCTTGCCATCCTCGGCAATCATGGAATGATGAAGACAAGTTTGAAGAAGAGGCTTCCCCATGGAGTATGGGGGAGAATTTCTCAAGACTTCATCAAGCAAGTGCAATCAAGAAAGGTGTTCCATCTTGAAGGTGACAAGATCATCTACATCAAGCTCAAGTGGGATGCTCAAGGCAAAGGTATGATCTTGATAGGGTTTCTATTTTACTGGTCTCTTGTAGTGTTGGGAGACTGGGTTTAGGATAGATAGCCATACTATCAAGAGGGGCTCTCGAGTGAATAACTCGTTCGTATCTTTCGAAGAGAGCTCAGACCTTTGCATACATAGCATCATATTTCTTGGTTGTTGTTTGGTTCTTGTCCATGTGAGGATCTAGAGCTTGTGGTTATCTTCATAACAATCTCTAGTTCGTCAAAAACGGATTTTACTTGCATATCTTATTGCGTTTTTGATCTTGCGGTTTTTTCTGGCTCCACACCTTGGGAGGTATCTCTTATATATATATTCATGGTATTTTCTCCCTTGGTGATACCCAATATTTTGACACGTCGTTATCTTTCCAAAAAGTTGGTTTCATCTTGTTTTGAGTTTGGATGCAAAATTTGTTGCAGTTTTGGTTCTGGAGTTTTTGCCTGACCGGTTGTTTCGGTAGGCCACCGGTAGTACCGCTAGGGCATTTTGCCGCCGGTAGTACCGGTGTTAATTCCGGCCCAAATTCCGGTAACCCCGTTTTTGGTTCAGTATCTTCTCTATTTTGATGTGCCCTATTTGTCAGATGTTCGATCGGTTTTTCGGGCAGTAGTACCGACCCCATCGGAAGTTCCGGTGGATAGGCGGTACTATCGGCCATACTCATTTTGTGTTCGTTCGCATCGCCTTTTTTGGACCGTTGGCTGAGTGCCACCGGTCGTACCGGCCACCCACCGGTACTACCGGCCGTGCGCTGATCTGTGTGTAACAGGCAGACCAGGGAGCCCTTTAAAGGGAGCTCCCCTTTCCCCTTCGGGCCTCACTTGCTCTTTCTTGGTTTTTGGCTTTCTCTCTCCTCCATTGTTGACCTTGAAGAGCTTGCCCTCTCCCCTTCTCCCTCCTATGATTCTTGCATGTTTTTGAGGGATTTGAGAGAGGAGATCTAGATCTACAACCCCACCAAAACAAATCCCTTCTTTGTGAAGGAATCCTTGGGATCTAGATCTTAGAGAGTTTTGTGTTCTCCTCTTGTGTTCTTCCTCCCTTATTCCCCAATAGCTTTTGTAGCTTTGGTGGAATTTGAGAGTGAAGGACTTGCCTCTTGCATTTGGTGCATAGGTTTGAGTTCTCCTCGGAGATTCGGCGAGTTCAAGCCCTTGGGCTTGTTTCTCTTGGGTTCTTGGAACCCTATATGGTTGTGTGGAGTGGTGGTGTGTTCTTGGGGCCTCCAGTTGAGTTGTGGAGATTCCCCAAGCTTGTTGGCCTATTGTGGCATTATGGAGCCTTTGTGGCGTTTCTTGGGAGCCCTCCAATTGAGTTGTGGAGTTTGCCCCAAGCCTTGTACGGGTTAGGTGACCGCCCTCAAGTGTCCCATAGTGGAACGTGAGTAGGCCTTTGTGGCGACCTCACGGGAGAATAGGGTGAGCCTTTTGTGGCGTCCGTAGGTTGCGTGCTTTTGCATCTTGGGGTGAGGCCTTGTGTGGCGTTGGGTGAGCATCAAGCCACCACACCTCGAGGTGAGCCACTTGTGGCGTTCGAAGTACATTGCACCCCCGCACCTCTCCAACGGAGACGTGGCTTCTGTGGAAGTGAACTTCGGGAAACAAATCATCGTCTCCGTGTCCATCGGTTATCTCTCAACCGAGCCCTTTACTTATGCAATTTACATTGTGATAGCCATCATGCTTGAAGTATATTATCTTGCTATCACCTTGTTGCTTGTCTGGCTTAGCATAGGTTGTTGGTGCACTTAGTGAACCTAGTGAATATAGGTTTGGGTTGATAAATTAAACGTTAAGTTTTATTCCGCATTTATTAGAGCCTAAACCGTAATAATTCTAAAACGCCTATTCACCCACCCCTCTAGGCGACGTCCGTTTCCCTTTCAATGGAGTTATATGGAAAGAATGCAACCTTAGAAGACAAAAGCTTGATTTGTCATGAAGACTGTCTTGACAAATTAAATGGTTGTCTACAATAATGTAGCAATGCTTGAACTCTATGGATTTGTAGTTAGCAATTAGATGCTAAAATCTCATAGTGGAAAACTCTTGATTTGATAAATGATCAATGGATTTTGGAAGTTGCCAAAATGTCGAGAAGTCCAATACTTGTGAAGTATTTAAGTGGGAGTTAAATAGTTTTCTAAATCAAATGTGTTGGTGGCATATTTGAATGAGAGGTATGAGGATAATACAGAAGTCTCATATGTGAATGACATTTTGAGTGGGATCATGGCAACATTCATATATATATATATATATGTTTAACATATAATGAATGAAATAGTTGATATTAGTAATATTATGAAATATTTTATGGATGAAGTTCATCAAAGTATTAGACTTTGAAATCTATGGAGATAGATTACTATGATTCAACATTGAAAGTCAATATGTTTCTGTTCAGATTCTGAAAACAAAGTTCAGAATGTAATAGTTTGGATTCTGAAGGAGTTCAAGATAAAACAAGAAAGAAGTGGTCTTACTTGTAAAACTAGATGAAACATTGGGTAAAGACAACAATGGTTGAGAAGAAGAATTGAGAGTGTCCTCAATTCCTGTGCTTTTGTCATAGGTTCTTCCACATAACCATGTTGTCTACTTGACAAAATGTGACCCATGTTCTTGGACAGTAGAACAGGTTCTGAAGTGATTCGAATCACTAAACCGGGATTAAGTGCATTGTTGGGAGCATAGTCATATGTAATGATCTACATTGATATTGATGTAGGAAACTAATTCAATGATAGAAAAGTATGAGAGGTTTGGTTAGTGAAGTTTGACTTCGACTAAGTGTGTTTTTAATATATATGACAATAGTGAAAGTTCTCGTAATTGATCAACTGTTATTGTAATACTAAGAAACAAAGTCTCAGTATGTCACCAAACAAAATACTTTCAAACATTATGATATAATGATGTGAGTGTCAAAATTAGGAGAAACTAATGGTTTGCAAAAGACATACGAATCTAGTAAAATAGATTGAAAGACAAGACATTTTTCCATGAGTAAGCATGATCTAAAACACATGTGTTTATGATCAGTAAACAAATGCAACTATATTATATGTACTTTGGTGCAAGTGGGAGACTGAAGGAGATATGCCCTAGAGGCAAATAATAATTGGGTTTATTATCATATCTCAAACTAGTTCATAACAGTTTCATACTATGTTATAACTGTATCAAGAGGAAACATTGATACAAGTGTGGTATGCACACAAACCTGGTCCCTAGTAGCTTCTATTCAACTAGTTCGTAGGGAAAATGATGATCAAGGTTTCCTGACCATGGATAATTTATGCCAGTTGACAACAAAGTCATGTCATTGGGGATTGATATGATGGACATTACCCACATAAGTATTACAATGTGATCAAGTCACATGGTTCATTGTTGTGATAGTTAGAAATGAAGTGACCTTATCCTTAGACCGTGAGATCTTATTAAACACTGTCTCCAGAGGATGATTTGATCACACCAACTTTCATGTTCGTAACTGGGTGAATATAAAAGTGTGTATTGGGTATTCTGAAGTAACAATTGAGGACTATGCATCAAGATCAGGATTTGTCCACCTGTGTGATTGGAAGATACACTTGGCCCACTCGATGAGATCGTATCCAATAAGCTGCAGTATCTTACTAGGTCATGGGGATACAATATCACGATAATAAGTTAAGTAGACTTGTTGGTAACGAGATTAGTATGTTGATATTAAAGATCAAATCTCGGAAAAGTCATGTATCGAAGAGACAAAGGGAATAGGACATAGAGTTTATGGTTCAAATACCATAGAGTTTTGTGGAATGCATGGGGGTCATTATGGACATCCCGGTCCCACTATTGATCATTGATCAGAGAGAGATCTCGATCATGTCTGTGCCATTCCCGAACCGTAGGGTAACGCACTTAAGGGTATGACGATCTTCTAAGATTGCTATGGAAGTGATGGGATCACCGATGAGAAAGAAAGATCGGAATTGTTCCAAGAAATGATTATCAGAATAGTTCCGAAGAGCATCTGAAGATGTTCAGAAGAAGGAAAAGACCAAATGGTGTTTGGGATAAATAGCAATTTATAATATGCATTTGTATTTCTATTAATTATGAACTAATATATATTAAATAAGTATTTAAATTAATATTTATGGGGAACTTCCTATAATGGGCTGAATCACAAGAGGGAAACAACCCGAGGGAAGCCACCCCAAAGGGGAGCTCGAACCGGCGCTATAAGTGGGCCCCAGTTGGCCCACACATGCAGACAGGCAGGTGGTCGGCAACCAGCTGCCGCCAGCGGGCCACTCCTAGCCGATCCACATGACACGGGCCAGCTCACGCAGGCGCTGGCGGGCCCACAAAGCCTCGCCCCCTCGCTAGACATCACTTCGCTGGCTGCAGCCGCTAGCTAGGATGGCACGCGCATGCAATGACCCACCCAACCATTGCCTTTTCGTGAGGCCACGGATTCGGTCGAAGCACGGGAGGCCCACCTGATGACCGCTGACCGCAGTCGGCTGTCCCCTCCTTTTCCTTTTCTTTTAGTCCCACATGGGGATTTGAGCGAAGGGAGTACCCCTTTTCCCCCTATATATAGAGGTGTATATTGAGGGAAATAGACACACAAAAATAAAGGAGGATTTCCTTAGGGAATTTCCCCGTCTTTCTCAGTTAAGTTTGACGAGTGTGGTTCCGTGAAGAACTCCACACGAGAGAGTCGACAACCACCAGCACGCCATCACGCTGCTGGATCCCAGTTCCAAAGGGTCTACTTCTGCATCTCGGCTAGATTAGGGATAATGGGGGTTGTCATCAGACACCGTACATGTGCGATACCTCGGGGGCACTGCCACTTGTGGTTCTAGGCTATCGTGCAAAGACCAGGAGGAGACAAGCAAGGAGCTTCATGACTTTGAGGTTGGGAGAGTACAACTACTTCATCCACTTTCCCCGCATGATGTTAACCGTGTTGCGATCTACAAGGGTATGTAGTCGTAACTTCGTCCTGTTACTGCATTAACTCATAGATAGATCCTGGCTACAAGTGTTGTGCTAGCGAGTAAAAAAATTCTTTTCTGCTACGAACCCCGTTAGTAATAGCGAGGTTGTGTGTTCATAAACGTTGGACGTCTACTTCATTCGGATTCCTACTGAAGATTCGGTACTGGTCTTGAACTGAAACTTGCTTGATGGTAGAATCGTAGTTAGCACTGGTTTTGATTATCCATTAACAGTAGACGTGGAAGACCTAACTCTTTCTGACTTATACACGGAATTTGGCAAGTTCCCAATTAGCCATAATAAGGAATTCGTATCTAGGTACTATGACCCAAAGTCTCGGACTTCCTACGACATTAGGACTGACAAGGACCAGACAATGATGTTGAGTAAACATCTGGGGTCTAGGACTTAGCTGATATATGTCCACCTTGTTAACAAATAGATTGCATAAGAGACTATCATCAATGATTTTGGACCACCCGCAACACAAACATCTCAATCGACCATAATAGAGCAGCCTTACCTAGCGGTACCGAGCACTACCGCCCATCTTCTCCTTGAGCATGATGCCTTGTCAAGCTAGCATGAATACATCAAAATGGGTGGCACTAGGGGCAATTTGGTGTTCAGATACGATGATAAGGATAAAGCATATCCAGATGTTGATGTTGATCCCGATTGGATGGAAAGTAGAGAATACTTAGTTGATCTAGAGTTTGAGCCTAACTATGGGGCTGATGAGGAAGAGAATGGTGAAGATGTTGCAATTGGATGCATATATGATGATGAAGACGAGGATAGTCTAGTGATACCCTTTGATAGGGAAATCCCTACAATTGATGAGGGGATTATCTTTGAGACTACGAAGGACTGCGATACACAGTTGCCACCTTTGCAATGAAAGTTGGGTCTAATTATTAGGAGTAGATAATATCACTAGATTGCTTTGGCTCAAACTGCTATCCACATCATCTCGATTCTTTTTGACTATGGGATGGAGGCCGAAAAGGACACGCGGTGATGTCGCAATGGAGCCCTGCTATCCCTGAGGTGGGACCCGCGATGGGTCAGGGCGGAAAATTCCTTACTGATGGCTGAAGGAAATATGCCCTGAGAGGCAATAATAAAGTTGTTATTATGTATTCCTTATATATGATAGATGTTTATTTTGCATGATAGAATTGTATTGATCGGAAACATCAATACATGTGTGTTTAATAAACAAAAAGGGTTCCTAGTTATGCCTCTCTTATAGACTAGCTTGTTGATTAACAAGATGATCAAGGTTTCCTGATCATGGACATTGGATGTTGTTAATAACAAGGTCACAACATTTGTGAAATGATGTGATGAACATTCATCCGAAGTATAGCATTACGATCAAGTCATTATGTTTATATTGCTATAACATCATACGAAGTAATCTTTATCCTTAGACCATGAGATCATGTTAATTGCTAACACCTGAAGAGTATCTTGATAACATCAAACGTCACACCGTAACAGGGTGACAATAAAGATGGGTTCAGTGCTACGAAGGTGTTATGTTGAGGCTCATGGATCAAGAGTGAAATTTGTCAATCCCGATGACGGATAGATATACTCTAGGCCCTCTCGGTGATATCACATTAAGATAGCTTGCAAGCAAGTGATGTGATCACTAGAATGTTATATCACGGGAACAAGAAAAGAGTGCATGTCGGTAATGAGATCAAACTAGGTATTTGGATACCGATGATCGAATCTCGGACATGTATTATATCATGAGATAAAGGGATTAAATTACTAACGTTAAAGGTTCTCATGATCACAGAAGTCATTGTTTAATATACAGGAGTCAGTATGGATCTCCAGGTCCTGCTTCTGATTATTGATCTGAGATGAGTCTCAATCATGTCTGCATAATTCACGAACTGTAGGGTGACACACTTAAGAGTTACCGGACACCATTTTGGAGCACATATGTTTCAGACGAAAGAATTGCAAAGCTCATGAATTGTTTCGATAGAAACGAGAAATTGTTTCGGGTGAAATTGCAGAAAGTGGTCCTGCATGTGATATTGAAATATTGCAAGGGGTTATATGTGAATGTTTGTTAATTAAAGTAATTAACAAAATTCTTAATTTAATAAAAGAGTTTTATTAAATGAGAGAGCATTAAACTTAGAGAATTTTAATGCATTTAAAGTGGGGACTTTAAAAGGGAATGTGAAGAGGCATTTTAATGTGGAGGGGTTACCACCACATGAATGGAGGAGGTGAAGGGGCACCTCCATGAGGCGACGGACATGGAGGGGGTACGCCCCTCCTCCTATAAAAGGCCCCCCTCTTCCTCCTTCTTCCTCACACCTCCTCGTGATGGATCTCTCTCCCCCTCTAGAATTATTCCCCCATGGTCTCGGATTAGCGAGATACATGTTCCTGGTGGCATTTCGTCTGGAAGGAGTTGCTCCTTCCGCTGGATCGCTGGAGTGAGGAGGTGAAGGTTGTCCGGTGGCTTGAACGTGTGTATGAGTACGGATACGCTGCTGATTTGCGGCGCTCGGACTTCCACACGATCTTGAGATCGGCAAGTGTACGACTACATCAACCACGAGTTCCTACTCGTTAACAAAACTCGTTGTCTTCGAGGGTAAGTTCTCGATGGATGTATGTCCACCCGTTTCTCTATACCTAGTAGATAGATCTTGGCATGTAGTTCTCATCATAGGAATTTTTTTGTTTTCTATGCTGCGGACCCAACAGTGGTATCAGAGCCTGATCTATGCGTAGGTGCTTTGCACGGGTAGTACACATATGTTTATATGTGGGCGATGAGGATCATGTTATTGCATCTTATATGTATTTTGGATATTGGTGGCATAGTGGGATGAAGTGGCCCGGACCAACCTTACATGTCATCATACATGAGACCGGTTCCACGACTGACATGCAACTTGTTTTGCATAAGTGGATGGCGGGTGTCTGTCTCTCCTACTATAGTCAATACCTGATTTACAATGAGTTGCTAATAACTTGGTTATCCTTGTTGTGGTTCATGTTCGTAGGTGAGAACGGTTCTATCTCTGAAAGCCCTAAGCCACGTAAAACTTGCAATTGATAAATTAGAGGCGTCTAGTTTAGATCGTTGCTGAGCTAGTGTCTTGAAATGGTATTGTTGTAAGTAGATGTATGTTAGATACTCTTACAACTCACTCAACGTGTAAGTTCCATAGACCTTGGCCTTACACTACTAGGAAAACGTCTATAGGTAATCAACACATCCGTGGCTCACATGGTTGAAGTGCCCCACGGCTAAAACAGGCGTGGCTCACCTGTGGGCAGTGCCCTACTAGTAACTAGAACAACCGTGGCGCACATGACTATAGTGCGCCACAGATGTGTGTGGGACAGGGCCCTGTTGGCCGCACGCCAAACATCTGTAGCGCACTATAGTCATGTGCGCCATGGTTGTTAGTGTCATCTGTGGCGCACATGGGGGTGGTGCGCTACGCCTAAGCGCATGCCCCCCCTCTGCTCTGAAACGGCCACAAACTTCTGTGGCGCACTCGGCCTAGTGCGCCACAGGGAGTAGGAGCATCCGTGGCGCACATGGCATAGTGCGCCACATATGTTTGTACTCCACTGGCGCACTAGGCTGCAGCGCCACGGATGTGTCGATTTATTTAGGACAGCACTTTATGTGCACATGTGTGACCACATCCACCACCCCACACTTCACTTTCCCCTTCTTCTTCCTCCTTAGATCTAGTCGGGATCTTCTCCTTTCCACCTCAATTTCTCCACACATTCACCATTTTTAGCATGTAAAACTTGCTTTGGATGTTACATAAGTAATAGAGGAGGTCTCTCATCTATCCTTCTTCCGGTCGACGCACAAGACCTCTCCTTTCCATCTTTCTCGCGATCGGTCTCTCATCTCGGTAAGTTGTCCATGTAAGGATGTGTTCATGTGTATATGGATGATGTGCTCATATGTATGTAGATGATCGATGCTCATGATGTGTGTATGTGGAGAGGATCGATGGTCATATGTGTGTGTATATGGAGAGTATCGATGATGCTCATGCATGTGTGTATGGAGAGGATAATGATATGTTCATGTGTGTATGGATCGGTCTCTCTCTCTCTTGTGTTTGTATGTGAACAAGTTGCCATTTGTTTTGCCAAAATGTTGATTCATTTCCATTTTGGCAAGATTTTGGCATTTCGCAAAGGTCCTAATTTTAGGATAGGTCATGCCGAAATTTTCTATCGACCATTGCATGCATGCATTCATTATGTGGTTCTAATAGACTTCAAAATTGTACCGTGTACACCGTGCAGGCAAAAATGGTCCGCATAATGAGCGAAGGAATTGTGGCTAGATTTTTGAAATGTGCGACGGCCGACATGATACGAAATAACAAGACGGATATAAGATTTTCGTGCAGAAGATGCAAACTCAACTGGGTGATCGACCCAGATTCCGGGAATCTGCAGGCGCACCTGCTCCGCCATGGTTTCATGGATGGATACACTCGTTGGATAAGCGATGACGTAGATGATGGAGACGGTGAAGGTGGCCAACATGACGATGATCATCATCACGGCGAGAACGGGCGAGATGATGAAGAGTCTCCTGGAGATGGTGAAGGTGCGGAAGCAGACCGGGATGATGATGATCTAGATGCCGGAGGAGCAGACGACGATGGAACAACGTCAGGCTGGGTGCAGGACCCTTATGTGCAAGAGCTGCTTCTCAAGCGAACAGTAACACCAGGGCTGCCGCTAGAGAGAAAGCCAAGCTTGCGCAACTTGAGAAAGACGCGGTTACTCCATTGTATGAAGGATGCAGGCCCGATGATACCCGGTTGAATGTAACGCTCAAGGCTATGGAGATGAAGGCAAAGCACAAATTGAGCAACGCAAGCTTCGACGATATGATGGCATTCTGGCACGATCGTCTCCCGGAGGGGAATACATGTCCAACTAGTATCGAGGATGCCAAGAAAATCGCTCATCTCTCGATCTACCGCACGTTAGATATCACGTATGCATCAACGATTGCATCATTTATCGGGGCGAGGACGCAGAGAAAACCACATGTCCGGTGTGCGGCGTGAGTCGATACAAGAAAGGGAAGAAAGCACCTTGAAAAGTGGTATGGTACTTTCCTATCACTCCTCGTCTGCAGCGCTATTTCGCGGACCCTAAGGAAGCGAAGCTCATGCGATGGCATGCGGAAAGGAAGAAGCCAGGAGATGATGATGACCCCGAAAAGGATGAGCTGCTGACGCACCCTTCAGATGCTAGCCAGTGGAAAGCATTGGACCTCGAATTCCCAGAATTCGGTGGAGATTCGAGGAACATCAGGCTTGGTGCGAGCACCGATGGACTCAATCCGTTCGGTAGCCAGAGAAGCACGCACATCACTTGGCCCGTGTTTGTATGGATGTACAACCTACCTCCATGATTGTCCTAAGCCAGGAAAGAAGCGAAAGAGGCAGCAACAAGACAAGCCACTGATGAAGGTATGGAAAACAAGGTCTGTTTTCTGGGAGTTCCCATACTGGAAGTTTCTCCGCACGCCTCATAGCCTCGACATCATGCATATACTGAAAAACGTGTGCGAGAGTCTGGTCGCCACCATAATCAACATGCCAGATAGGACGAAAGATGGTCCGAAAGTAAGGCACGACCTGATATGCTTGGGTATCCGGAAGGAGCTTCACGGAGGACGCACTACTCCTGATGATCAGGAAGATGATGATGATCATGAGTAGGAGACGACACAAGGTCGTCGGAAGGGTAAAAAGTTCAAGAAGAACGAATATTACTGCCCTCCTTCTTGCTTCACTCTAAGCCAGGATGAGATCAAACAGTTTTTCAAGTGCCTTCTAGGAGTCAAATTTCCTTACGGCTACGCGGGCAAGATAAGCAGATACCTAGACGAGGCGAAGCAGAGGTTCAGTGGCATGAAGTCTCACGACTGTGCCGTGCTAATGACGCAGGTACTTCTGGTCGCACTAAGAGGGATAATGGACGAGCACGTCCGTGAAACGTTATTTGGCCTATGCAAGTTTTTCGACGTCATCTCTAGGAAGTCGATTGGCTTGAATCAGATCGGAAGGCTATAGGAGGAGATCGTGGTGATACTATGTGAGCTTGAGGTCTACTTCCCACCCGCATTCTTCGACATTATGGTGCATCTGCTGGTCCATGTCGTGGAGGACATCGTACAACTCGGGCCGATGTTCCTCCGCAGCATGATGGCGTTCGAAAGGATGAACGGACACATCAAAGGATACGTTCGCAACAGGTCCCGTCCAGATGGAAGCATAGCCAAGGGCTTTCTGGCCGAAGAGTGCATCTCTTTCTGCACGAATTATCTAGACATCGAGAACCCTGTCGGTCTTCCCGTCAATAGACACCTTGGCAAGCTCGACGGATCTGGTCACCGAGAGGGTCGTCGCATACTGCATGCAGACTTCGATTTTCGACGCGCAGACTTTGATCGAGCAAACCTCGTCGCGCTACAGCATTTAGAACTGGTCGATCCTTGGGTACAGAAGCACAAAAGGTTAATCGAGAAGAAGTACAGTGACCGGGGCATACAGAGGACGCAGGGAGAAATAATCAAAGAGCACAACTCAGATTTCACGCGTTGGTTTAGGCAAACGCTCCTTGATAATCCCCCGCGCTCGCATTCTTCTGAGACGGAAAAGATCATATTCACCTTGTCGCAGGGACCGATGCAAAACCTGGTGACCTATCAGGCGTATGATATCAACGGCTACATATTCTACACGGAGGAAAAGGACAACAAGTGTGATTATCAGAACTCAGGCATAACATCGGAATTCTACACCGATGACAACGTGAAGGAAAGATTCTACGGAAGAATCGAGGAGATCTGGGAGCTCGACTACTGTGGAGAAAAGGTGCCGATGTTCCGTGTTAGATGGGCAAAGAGCATCGAAAGAGAAGACCGGTATTTCACAACCATGGTTATACCTGAAGCAGCCAAATCCAAGGCCGCCGGTGCAAACGTGGCCGCGAAAAATGAACCGTGGGTACTGGCTACCAAATGGACCAATGTTTTTTCATTACCGACCCGACAAAGCCTAGCCGTGTTGTCGTGAGGAGAGGAAAAAGAAACATCATCGGAATGGATGGAGTCGCCAACGAGCAAGACTTCGACCAGTACGGCGATCCAAAGATTGAAGATGACGACGACTACGATGCAGCAACATACATCACAAGAAGAAAAAGGACAACCCTACGCAAAAAAGGTAGCCCGTTCTAAAGAAGAAATATTAAAGTGCCGGGGCTAAATTATTCAACCGCGACAAAGAAAGGAAAAAAGATTGTAAAACGCTAGCTCAAAAAATATTGTAAACGCGTGGTCGAAAAAGATTGTAATATTCATGGACAAAGTATTATGAAATTTAGTTATACTTTAAATCATATTTTTGGGCATTTTTGGAATATTATTACTTTTGGAATATTTAAAAGTATTTTAAAATCAAAATAAAAGTTCTATGGCATATATCACCACTTTTGGGCATTTTTTGGAATATTTAAAAGTATTTTTAAAATCAAAACAAAAAATTGGGGCACCAGGATTCGAACCTGGGTGCTCTCAGGTTTAGAATAGAGTAGTGGGCAGAACCAGTAGGATAGGCTAGTATAGTTGTTAGCTAGTGGGGCTGTAGTTCTCTTATACAGTAGTTAGAAGCCGATAGACGTAGCGCACTAGCCCATAGTGCGCTACAATATTCGTAGCGCACTACGGCTCAGTGCGCTACGCCTAAGTGGCTTTATCCACACGTGGCGCCCGACCCCCTCTCTCATCCCCATCTCTCCATCTCTCAGCCCAGTCAAGGACCGCCGCCGCTCTCGATCCGCCGCCGCTGCGTCTGAGGCGGAGGAGGCCTGCCCGCGCCCGAGGAGGAGGAGGTCCGCCCGTACGTGTCCGAGGAGGAGGTCCGCCCGTGTCTCAGGAGGAGGCCCGTGTCCGAGGAGGAGCAGCCGCCGCGTCTCAAGAGGTGGAGGCCGTAAATCCGCCCGCCTGCTGCCGTCCGCCTGCCGAGGTGGCGTCGCCTCCCTCTCTCCCTCTCTCCCTCTCTCCCTCTCTCTCCCTCTCTCACCTCTCTCTACAGGCCATGGTTAGGGTTCTGCAGGCCATGGTTAGGGTTCGAGCCTCTCCTCTCCCTCTCTCCCTCTCTCCCTCTCTCCCTCTCTGCTTCAAGATTCAGTTAGCAGTCAATACTCAGTTGTTCCTGAAACATCATAATTAGTGTCCCTAGCAGCCACCGCCAGCCGCCGCCGCCGCACTGGAGGAGGATCCCTGCCAGCCGCCGCCGCCACACTCGAGGAGGAGGAGGAGGCCGCCCGTGTCCGAGAGGAGGAGAAGGCCGTCGTTCGCTCGTCGTCATTCGCCCGCCAACATCATCCTCGTCTTAGAGGTTAGCCCCTCCCATCTCCCTCTCCCTCTCTGAGTGATGAACCCTAGAGCAACTGCATAACTGCATCTGCTTCTACAGTACCAGCCTCAAATTCAGCTACCTACTCACATAGAGAAACACTACTGTGCTGAATGTGCAAACTGGTAGAGATTGCATCAATCATGGGCTCGGTCATTGTTGTCCATGCAGTCATCAACTACTAGTAGTAGTAGTAGAAATTCTCTGTAACAATCTCACCAGAAAAGCTTTAAAAAAGTGCAGCAATGGCCAACTAGAGCCGTACATCAGCAGGAGAGGAAACCTGGTTTACTTTGAACCCGAACATATGATATGTTGGTCATCTTCTATGTCTCTACAAGAATATGTTCAGAGAATATGTTGGTCATATGTTAGTCATATGTTGATATGAAAAGTAGTTTCAGTCCACTGTGTCTGTACAAGAATATGTTGGTCATATTCACATATGATATGATGATAGCAAGGTTTAGTGTAGATTGGTTCAGAGTAAGCTTAGGGTTCAGATCAGTAGCTTGGTAGATAGATTAGGGTTCAGAGCAGCAAGGGTTTAGAGTAAGCTTAGGGTTCAGATCAGTAGCAAGGTTCAGAGTAAGCTTGGTAGATAGCAAGGTTCAGTGTAGCTTAGGGTTCATAGTAAGCTTGGTAGATGGGCTCAGTGTAGCTTAGGGTTCATAGTAAGGTTCAAAGTAGCTTAGAGTAAGGTTCAGAGTAGCTTAGCCTTAGAGTAAGGTTGAGCTAGCAAGACCTATGTTTAGGGCTTGGGGTTGTGAAATTCTCCAGAGTGTAACATGATATGTGTTTGTATCCAAGCTTCTTTAGTTGTGGATTATGTTTCCTATTTTATACTGTGTTTTATGAGTACTTGAAACAATACTGTGAAACAAAGCATGATATGAGTACTTGAAACAATACTGTGAAAATATATCTTGCTTTGTCATATTGTTTTATTTGATCAAATCTATCTGGCTTGCATTGCATTGTCAGATAGTCTTATTTATTACCTTGTGTTGTTCTTTAATGTGTAGATTGTATGTATGTGCAAGGTAGTAAGATCCTTCTTTCAAGTAGATGTCCATTTCTGGCTTAGATATTACAAAAGTTTGCAATGATTGTTTATATAAATGATTAGACAAGATAAAATCATCTCATGGACAGTCTATGTACGAGAAGCTAGCTAGGGTTAGCAAATTTAGCTTGGTAAAAAGCATCTGGTTTTGCACTCCTAGGTGGACACTCCTGGGTGCACCCCCTAGCTTCGGGTTTATCCAAATTTAGCTTGTATCAGAGGTGCACCCCTAGCATCTTGTTTTGCACTCCTGGGTGCACCCCCTAGTTTGTGGTTGATCCAGCAACTACAAACAATGTGTATATACTGATGAACTTGTTATTTTCTATCATATTTGCTGTCATATACTTGCTGACATATAATCCATACTTGCTGTCATATTTGCTGTCATATTTGCTGTCATAAACAATGTGTACAAAAAATGTGTACACATTTACTGATGATCCATACTGTCATATAATGACAGGTGCTATAATCTGCATGTATTTGCTTGATGTCATCAATGATAGTTGATATAATCTGTGGTGATATAATTGTAGCACTTGAAATTGTGCTTGTGCTTGTATATGAAGCACTTTATTATGTGTGTATGCAGGTTCTTGTATGAAACGAGTCCGATTTTGCGGAATGTTGATTAACTTCCGTTTCGCGTAAATCGGGCACTCTAGTTTAAGAAAATTAGCAAAGGTCATGCCGGATTTTTCCGCATTTAACCAATTATTTGTTTTTATTAGTGCAAAGATGTGTGACAACGACGAGGCTGGATGTTCTAAGCGCATCAGCTGAAGGATAACTCGGACCTCGAATAAACAATTGACATTCTCGAGGCGGCCCAAATGCTAGAAGACGATGAAGAATACCATCCTTCGGAGAGCAAGGATGATGAGATGGAAGACGCGGAGGAAGAAGCCGAAGGAACGGCAGACGATGAAACCACTGATGGCGGCGAAGCCACAGGAGTGGTAGCAACCTCCTAAGAAGAAGAAGAAGCCGAGGACGGCGCCCGAACACGGTCGGCATGGTCGGGGAGGAAATTACCAGTGAGCCCATCAGGGTTCCTTTGGAGCCCGCCTTGTCGTCGAAAGGGTACGGTGGGCAAGTGGCGGCGATCACCCGGACAACCATCTCGATCAACACCGAGAATCTCCGGCATAAAGATAATGGCCACTTGCGCACACTCCTCTTCGAGAAGCTGCACGCAAGATACAAGTTCCCCGCACAGTATCAGAACACAAATTATCATGGGAACTCAGTAAACAAATCCGCCCTCACAAAGATGAGCACCGCCCTGGCCAGCTGGAGAACCCGGATAAAGAAGAAGATCTACAAAGAAGGCAAAAGTCTCGAGGAGATCCAGAAGATTGACCCGCAGATCACCGAAGATCAGTTGCGGGAGTTCAAGGAGAGGTGTGAATCCGAAAGAGCCCTGGCCAGTAGTAATCGGGGAAAGGTGCTGCAGGCGATGAATATAGGTCATCACCATCTCGGATCTGGTGGATACAGAACCGCGGAGGCCAAATGGAATAAGGAGGACGAAGAGTATAGATCCAAGGGGATAGAAAACCCTTATAAATTCGAACCCGGGCAGGTTCGAAACTTCATCAGGGCCCATTACCATGTGGACCCAAAAACCAAACAACTCACCGCGGATCCTACGGTGAAGGAATTCGAGGAAATTGTGGTAAGTATAATCTAATTACCGCAGATCAACACGATTGCAATCTAATCGATGATCTAAATGATTCAATGTTACTTCTTCTGCAGGAGGAGGAAATTGTTGCTAGTCATGGATCCCAGGGTTCCTCATCCCAGGGGTCGACGGCGGCCACCCGGTGGGATAACCCTTTTAATAGGGCGATGAACCGGGCCAAGAAAATAGAGCCGGTTACGAAGAAGTCGTCGTCGGCTGGCCGTCTGGCCGGCCTCGGGGGTAAGAATTGGGTGGATCATTTTGGTCCACCACCGAGGACGCATGTGGCGCCGTCGGGAAGGAGCGAGGAGGAAAACCGAGAGGTTCAAGAACTTAAGGCACAAGTGGCACGGATCCCGCAGATCGTCCAAGACAACGTGGCAATCACCCTCACGTCCTTCCTGCCTACCTTGGTGGAGTCAATAGCGAACTGGAGTGCGGGTGGTCGAGTAGGGCCGTGCCCGATTCCAAGCATGGTCAGCATCCACTCGAACAACGGGGCGCCGACGAATCAGGCGAACTACGTGTTTGTGACTCCGCCAGCTAGCACCGCGGCGCCGCAAGTGTTGGTGACTCCCCCTGCCATCACTGCGGCGCCGGAGTACATGTTGGTGCCCCCTGCCATCGTCGCGGCGGCACCGGAGCTCCAAGCACCTGTCGGTAGGGAGAATACACCGGCGGCCAGCACCGCGCCATCAAGCAGCCCTTCCGTCTCTTGCACGCCCGTCGCCGTATGCGGTGCGTCGACATTAGCCGATCTCGACGCCATCACGGTAAACAAATTGCTTTAATTACCGCCTTTCATGCCATCTATTACTCTTATGGCATCTCGCTCTGACGATGCCGTACATGTTTTCCGCAGACGGATGTTCCTTGCACTCTCTTATGCTACGTGAACAACGAGCTGAGGGATGTTGCCAAGGGTACCATCGTTCAACCCTTGCAGCGCATGTTCCACTCAAAGCCGATGCCAGATAGCGTGCACAGGGTTAAAATTAGTCGGGTGCTAAGGGGCTGCGACGACCTGGAACCTCCCATTCAACCCCCAGGAGCGGATGAAGAAGAGCCGTCTATCCTCAGAAGTTGCTTCGGCTTATTCTTGCTATGGCCAAAGAGCATGATCCGTTTGGGGACGGCGGGGGCCATCACGCCACAGACAACAGCACCGCCTGTCGTGCCAGCGACAAGCGGTGGCAAACTCCTTACCGCCTCGCCGTCACCTCCACGTGGTGGGTCGGATGATCATGTTGATGATATGCACATGGCGCAGATCCGCCGAGGGCGAAGACTGGAATGATCACTTCTTCAGCACTCAGTTTGGCAGCGAAGAAGACCTAGCTGGTGGCCCCACGGAGAAAGCCACTATCACCAAGCGTGCTTTGGTTCTCGGGAGACGCCTCCGCTTGCGCCTTTACTGAGCCTGATACAACCAACGCCCTTTATTCTAAGCCCGACACACTACATAGGGCCAATGCTCAGATTCGGTGCCTGCACGCTCTCCAAAAGGAAAAAGGGCAGGAAAAGAAAATCTAGCAGCTCGAGCCATCCGGTGGCGTCAACAACTGCGAATCCGATCAGGTTTCGGGACGGGCCACCAAGACCCGAGGGTATTATGAGGAGGATTAATGTGGCGGTTGAGCCCATGCTACCTAAGAATTTGCGGAAGCTCGCCAGTTCAACTGCAGAGTGTGCATGACGCGTCTTGACGATAGAGAGACGCCTTCTATCGGAGAAAGATCCTCGCACCCGTATTCGTGGTTAAGGTGCCAGGCTTGGGCTTCGTCGACACCGCCTTGTGGATCTGTTCTTCCCTGCGGTTCGAGGACATCTTCAATATGTTCCACCTATACCGCTGCACTATACCATGGTCCGTCTCTTTTCTCTCAGCCACGCAGATCATTAGAGAGAACACACGGGCATCGCTATAGTGGACCCCTACTACATGCGTGTGGCTGCTTGGGTTCCCCACGAGCGACGTGTAGCCTCGTACCTAAAAAGAATCCTCGTGGCGAACAAGACAAAGGAATACATTCTCATGCCTTACTTTCCCGAGTAAGTCGTTATTCACTCGCCACCGTCGATTGGCTTTATTAGATCATCATCATTCTTTTTCCAACACATTCCATTTGAATTTTTTGTGCAGAGATGAACACTGCACGCTCATCTCCTTATCGCCGAAGCATTCCCACGCCATGTATTTCGACTCGGGGAGTCTAGAAAAGAATAAAAACTCCGACAAGATCAAGGAAGTTCTGGATGATGCTCTCACTGGCTTTGCCTCGACGGAAGGCACCAGCTTCGTGCGTAAGAAGGTCAAGTTCGGCAGGCACGTCTTCAACCACGTAACGGAGTTCCTCGTGAAGCAGCCGGAAAACAGTAAGAAGAAGGAAGCCTACTCGCACTCCATCACATGAGGGCGTTCCTACTTGACCAGCAGAATTCTCGCTGCGGATCATCTCAAATAGTGGGCGAAGCAAAGGCCAAGATCAATGATTCGGATATTAGACAAGAGATGTATCGCATCCAGCGATGAGTTTGGGGCAATCATCTTCGTGATGTCATGACTTGAGGATCTTCTACGGAGGAAATATCCCGAATAACCGTGACATAGAAGATCACCTAGAGATGCAGGGTGACTATAGGAAGTTCATGACGAGACAAGGCGTCCTCCCGTTCCCTAAGCCGAGCCAGAAGGCTTGATGTTGGCCTAGTTATCGTTACAAACTATAGATGACCTTTGTGTGTGTGTGTGGACGACAAGTGAACTTATTTTGCTTATTATTATTATATATCAATCAATGCTTGGTTTTTTTGCTTACTCTTTGGTCCTTTGCTCAATTTGGTCCTTCTTTTTTTCCTTACTCTTTTTCGAGAATAATGCCAATGATTGAAAGTCGTGGCACACTATATATGTGAATGTTCTACGATGGGACTGTGAGCCTTGTGATATGCACAAGTCCAGGTCTTGTGCATCCTACTTGGCTCACCGTTCCATCGTAGCATATTCCTGTGTCCAACGACCTATGTATATATATGAGGCATTCTTTTCGAGTTATTTTTGTCTTTTTCGAGAATATGCCGATGATTGAAATGTCATGGCACAATATATATGTGAATGTGCTATGACGGGATAGTTAGCCTTGTGATATGCACAAGTCTAGGAATTGTGCATCCTACTTGGCTAACCGTTCCGTCATAGCATATTCCTGTGTCCAACGACCTAGCTAGTTATATATGAGACATTCTTTTCGAGCTACTTTGGTCTTTTTCAAGAATAATGCCGATGATTGAAATGTCATGGCACACTATATATGTGAATGTGCTACGATGGGATTGTACGACTTGTGCTATGCACAAGTCTAGGTGTTGTGCATCCTACTTGGCGTACGGTTCCATCGTAGCATATTCCTGTGTCCAACGACCTATGTATATATATGAGGCATGCTTTTTGAGTTACTTTGGTCTTTTTCGAGAATAATGCCGATGATTGAAATGTCGTGGCACACTATATAGGAGTACTTTCTATAAGTGTATCTTCATATGCGACTTTAATTATATATGTTTTTTTTAATAGTCGGTTAATTATTATTGTCAACTTATAGATGACGTGGTACGTCGTGTACAAGGGACGGGTTCCCGGAGTCTCGATGATTGGGAAGACTGCGGAGACAGTGCACCGTTCAGCGGCAATAGCTACAAAGGGTACAACACTATGGCGGAGGCGAAGCTAGATACACGCTATCTAGCGGGAGTTAGGACAAGGAACCGGATGAAGACCTACACCTTCGTCGCGGCGGTGATCATGCTTATCTTCTTTGGTTATTTATCCCGCGTTTGTGTCTAGCTAGCTAGTTTAGATGTCTAGGCGAGCTTCCGAGCTCTAACTTGTTCGATCGACACATGTATTAGCATGTCACCAACTACTACTTTGTAACATGATCGAAACAATGTAACTTAGACTATGTATTCATGTATGAGACTTATCTATATGTATTTGTTTCAATCTTGTTTTTCATATTGAGTATTTATATATATAATTGTATATCTTGTATCTGTGTGTGTATATCTGCTGTAATATTGTATATAATCTGTATTGCATATAATCTGGCTCGGAAATTAAAAAAAACAAAAAATACATCTGTGGCGCACATGGTCTACCTTCTGTGGCGCACTACACCTAAAACGCACTATGGAAGTTTAGTGGCGCACTAGGTAGTGCGCCACAGAAGATCCCAGGGGTAGCGCACCATCCCAAACTTCTATGGCGCACTAGGAGGTGCGCTACGCCTATCTCTACACAATCGTGGCGCACTAGGCAGTGCGCCACGGCTGAGATAACCGTGGCATAAGGCCGTGGCGCTTGCTAGTGCGCCACGGATGAGCATTTCGGGTGCGCCACTAATAGCCTGTTTCCTAGTAGTGTTACACACAAAGGAATGATAGAGATTATACCATGATGTAAATGATAGAGATCAAATGCATGGACCATATCATCTCACTTTACACATTAGATGTTAGCATCTTATACTGCTAGTTTGGCGCTTTTTGTAGTATTGTAATATGATCCCTCATTTATATATTAAGATAAAATGTGTTCTTCCTTAAGTATGCACCGTTCTATGGATCGTGTTTCGATACATCACGTGATGATCGGGTGTACTCGAATCTACGCTTTCATAGGAACGGGTGTAAGACAGTTTTACACATGCGAATACTAAGGTTCTTACTTGGCGAGCCTAGCATGTACAGACATGGCCTCGGAACACGGACCGAAAGGTTAAGAATGAGTCATATAGTTGATATGATGACCATATAGATGCTCGCCTTTGAAGCTACATCAACTCACGTGATGATCGGACTTGGTGTAGTGGATTTGGTTCATGTAATCACCAAAAGGACACGAGGGATGTCATTTTTGAGTGGGAGTTCATTAGTAATTTGGATTAGTTGAACTCACTCTATCATAAACTTAGTATAAATAAACTTTAAAAATTCTGTTTTAGATGGCACCACCTGCTTTTAATTTCAATGTGTTCATGGAGAAAGAGAAACTTGCTGCGAATGGTAGCAACTTCACTAACTGGGCTATGAATTTGAGGATTCTCCTCTCTGCTGCACAAAAGCAATATGTGCTAGAGGCGCCGCTAGGCCCCCCACCAGCTCCTGATGCCCCTGACAAGGAAAAAAATGTCTATATGACTCGTCAGGAGGACCACAACTTAGTTCATTGCGACATACTGTATGGGCTAGAGCCAGAACTTCGAAAGCGTTTCGAAAATGGCAATGGCTTTGATACCATGGGAGAATTGAAAATGATTTTCGATACCCATGCTGCCGTAGAGAGTTATAATGCTTCTGAAAAGTTCTTTAGCTGCATGATGGAGGAGAACAACTCCGTTAATGAGCACGTACTCAAAATGTCTGGGTACATCGATAAGCTTGTGTCCTTGGGAATAACGATTCCCATTGACTTAGGCATACATCATGTTCTCCAATCTCTGCCACCTAGCTACAAGAGCTTCATGATGAACTATAATATGCAAGGCATGAAGAAGTCTCTTCCCGAGCTTTTTTCAATGCTTAAGACTGCAGAAGTGGAGATTAGGAAAGAACATCAAGTGTTGATGATCAATAAGACCACTGGTTTCAAGAAGTACAAGAAAGGCAAGCACAACGGAAAGAAGGGTGGCAAATCTATTGCCACACCTGAAAAGAAACCCCGAGCTGGCCCTAAGTCTGACACCGAGTGTTACTATTGAAAGAGGACTGGCCATTGGAAGCGCAATTGCCCCAAGTATTTGGCAGACAAGAAGTCCGAAAAGGCAAACAAAGGTATATGTGATATACATGGTATTGATGTGTACTTGACTAGTACTCGCAGTAGCAACTGGGTATTTGATACGGGATCAGTTGCTAATATATGTAACTCGGTTCAGGGGCTGCGAAACAAGCGACAACTAGCAAGGGATGAGGTCAGGATGTGGGTCGGCAATGGATCAAGAGTTGATGTGATCGCCGTCGGGACGCTACCTCTCCATATGCCATCGGGATTAGTTATAAACCTGAATAATTGTTATTTGGTGCCTGCACTAAGCATGAACATTGTATCCGGATTGTGTTTGATGCAAAGTGGTCATTCCTTTAAATCTGAAAACAATGGTTGTTCGATTTATAAGAATGATATCTTTTATGGTCACGCACCTATGTTGAATGGTTTATTTCTGTTGGATCTCGATAGTAATATTACGCATATTCATAATGTTAATGCTAAAAAGATTAAACTTGATAATGATATATCTGCATATATGTGGCACTGCCGTCTAGGTCATATTGGCGTTAAACGCATGAATAAACTCCATTCTGATGGACTTTTGGAATCACTTGATTTTGAATCATTTGATACATGTGAGCCATGCCTTATGGGAAAGATGACTAGAACGCCGTTTTCCGGTTCAATGGAACAAGCGACAGATTTATTGGAAATCATACATACTGATGTATGTGGACCAATGAGTGTGTCGGCGCGAGGTGGATATCGTTATTTTGTTAATTTCACGGATGATTTGAGTAGATACGGGTATATCTATTTGATGAAACACAAGTCTGAAACCTTTGAAAAGTTCAAGGAATTTCAAAATGAAGTGGAAAATCATCATAATAGAAAGATCAAATTTCTTCGGTCTGACCGTGGAGGTGAGTATCTAAGTTACGAGTTTAGCACACACATGAAAGAGTGTGGAATAGTTTCACTACTCACGCCTGCCGGAACACCACAACGTAATGGTGTGTCGGAACATCGTAATCGTACTTTATTGGATATGGTTCGATCTATGATGTCTCTAACTGACTTGCTACTGTCATTTTGGGTTTATGCACTGGAAACAGCTGCATTCACGTTAAATCAGGCACCATCTAAATCTGTTGAAACAACATCGTATGAATTATGGTTTGGAAACAAACCTAAGCTGTCATTTCTTAAAGTTTGGGGATGCGATGTTTATGTGAAGAAACTTCAGCCGGATAAACTCGAACCCAAAGCGGAAAAATGCGTCTTCATAGGATACCCTAAGGAAAAGTTTGGGTATACCTTCTATCACAAATCCAAGGGCAAGGTTTTTGTTGCCAAGAATGGATCCTTTCTTGAGAAGGAGTTTCTCACGAAAGGTATGAGTAATCGGAAGGTAGAACTCGAATAGGTTATTGAACCTTCTCTTCATGAAATGGTGAGTAGCGCAGCATCGAAAGTTGTTTCGGAGTTGACTTCACCTAATGAAGAGAGAGCTAATGATATTGATCATGAAACTCCAAAAGAGGACACTACCGAACCTCGCAGGTCAAGTAGAACACGTGCAATCCTGTTGTGAATTTCATGGTTGATGAAATAGATGACCCTGCGACATATGAAGAAGCGATGATGAGCCCGGATTCCAACAAATGGCTAGAAGCCATGAAATCCGAGATGGAATCCATGTACGAGAACCAGGTTTGGACCTTGGTGGACTTACCTCACGATCGAAAGGCCGTTGAGAATAAATGGATTTTCAAAAGAAAAACTGATGCTGATGGTAATGTGACCATCTATAAGGCTCGACTTGTCGCAAAGGGGTTTCGACAAATTCAAGGAGTTGACTACGATGAGACATTCTCTCCCGTAGCGATGCTTAAGTCGGTTAGGATTATGTTAGCAAATACTGCATATTTCGATTATGAAATATGGCAGATGGATGTCAAAACTGCGTTCCTCAATGGTAATATTGAAGAAGAGTTGTATATGATACAACCTAAGGGTTTTTTCGATCCTAAGGATGCTAATAAGGTATGCAAACTTCAGCGATCCATCTATGGACTGAAGCAAGCATCCCGGAGTTGGAATCTCCGCTTTGATGAGGTGATCAAAGAGTTTGGATTTGTCCAAACTTATGGAGAGGCTTGTATTTACAATAAAGTGAGTGGGAGAAATGTGGCATTTCTGATATTATATGTGGATGACATATTATTGATTGGAAATGATATAGATCTTTTAAACAGTGTTAAAAGTTATCTAAATAGCAAATTTTCGATGAAAGACCTTGGTGAAGCGTCATATATATTAGGCATTAAAATCTATAGAGATAGATCAAGGCGCCTAATTGGGTTATCGCAGAGTACATACTTTGATAAGATATTAAAGAAGTTTAATATGGACGGAAGTAAGAAGGGGTTCTTACCTATATTGCAAGGCAAGACATTGAGCAAGACTCAAAGTCCGGCTACGGCGGAAGAAAGAGAGATAATGGATAAGATCCCCTATGCCTCGACCATAGGCTCTATTATGTATGCCATGCTATGTACAAGACCGGATGTGGCACATGCTATTAGTTTGACTAGTAGGTACCAATCTGATCTAGGTTCGGAACACAGGATAGCGGTCAATAACATCCTCAAGTACTTGAGAAGAACTAGGGATATGTTTCTTATATACGGAGGTGAAGAAGAGCTAGTCGCTAAGTGTTATGTCGATGCTAGTTTTGACACTGATACGGATGACTCTAAGTCTCAATCCGGATACGTATTTCTCTTGAACAGAGCAGCAGTTAGTTGGAGGAGTTCCAAATAGCCTGTGGTGGCTAGATCAACGATGGAGGTGGAATATGTTGCTGCTTCAGAAGCGACACAGGAAGCGGTTTGGATGAAAGTGTTCATTACGGAACTAGGTGTGGTTCCTAGTGCATTGGACAAAATGGTGATCTATTGTGACAACAATGGAGCCATAGCCAACGCCAAGGAACCGAGGTCTCACAAGAATTCCAAGCATATTAAGCGTCGGTTTCACTCCATCCGCGAGCATGTCAAGGATGGAGATATAAAGATTTGTAAAGTACACATGGACCTGAATGTAGCAGATCTGTTGACTAAAGCTCTCCCTAGGGAAAAACATGATCAACACCAGCACTCCATGGGTGTTAGATTTATCACTATGTGAACTAGATTATTGTCTCTAGTGCAAGTGGGAGACTGAAGGAAATATGCCCTGAGAGGCAATAATAAAGTTGTTATTATGTATTCCTTATATATGATAAATGTTTATTTTGCATGCTAGAATTGTATTGATCGGAAACATCAATACATGTGTGTTTAATAAACAAAAAGGGTTCCTAGTTATGCCTCTCTTATAGACTAGCTTGTTGATTAACAAGATGATCAAGGTTTCCTGATCATGGACATTGGATGTTGTTAATAACAAGGTCACAACATTTGTGAAATGATGTGATGAACATTCATCCGAAGTATAGCATTATGATCAAGTCATCATGTTTATATTGCTATAAGATCATACGAAGTAATCTTTATCCTTAGACCATGAGATCATGTTAATTGCTAACACCTGAAGAGTATCTTGATAACATCAAGCGTCACACCGTAACAGGGTGACTATAAAGATGGGTTCGATTTTCTGAAGGTGTTATGTTGAGGCTCATGGATCAAGAGTGGAATTTGTCAATCCCGATGACGGATAGATATACTCTGGTCCCTCTCGGTGATATCACATTAAGATAGCTTGCAAGCAAGTGATGTGATCACTAGAATGTTATATCACGGGAACGAGAAAAGAGTGCATGTAGGTAACAAGATCAAACTAGGTATTTGGATACCGATGATCGAATCTCGGACATGTATTATATCATGAGACAAAGGGATTAAATTACTAACGTTAAAGGTTCTCACGATCACAGAAGTCATCGTTTAATATACAGGAGTCAGTATGGATCTCTAGGTCCTGCTTCTGATTATTGATCTGAGAGGAGTCTCAATCATGTCTGCATTATTCGCGAACCGTAGGGTGACACACTTAAGAGTTACCGGACACCATTTTGGAGCACATATGTTTCAGACGAAAGAATTGCAAAGCGCAGGAATTGTTTCGATAGAAACCAGAAATTGTTTCGGGTGAAATTGCAGAAAGTGGTCCTGCATGTGATATTGAAATATTGCAAGGGGTTATATGTTAATTTTTGTTAATTAAAGTAATTAACAAAATTCTGAATAAATTTAATACAAGAGTTATATTAAATGAGAGAGCATTAAACTTAGAGAATTTTAATGCATTTAAAGTGGGGACTTTAAAAGGGAATGTGAAGAGGCATTTTAATGTGGAGGGGTTACCACCACATGAATGGAGGAGGTGAAGGGGCACCTCCATGAGGCAGCAGCCATGGAGGGGGTACCCCCCTCCTCCTATAAAAGGCCCCCCTCTTCCTCCTTCTTCCTCACACCTCCTCGTGAAGGATCTCTCTCCCCCTCTAGAATTATTCCCCCATGGTCTCGTATTAGCGAGATACATGTTCCAGTGGCATTTAAATGCAGGAAGGAGTTGCTGCTTCCGCTGGATTGCTTGAGCGAGGAGGTGGAGGTTGTCCGGTGGCTTGAACGTGTGTGCGAGTACGGATGCGCTGCTAATTTGCGGCGCTCGGACTTCCACACGATCTTGAGATCGACAAGTGTACGACTACATCAACCACGAGTTCCTACTCGTTAACAAAACTTGTTGTCTTTGAGGGTAAGTTCTCTATGGATGTATGTCCACCCGTTGCTCTGTACCTAGTAGATAGATCTTGGCGTGTAGTTCTCATCATAGGAATTTTTTTGTTTTCTATGCTACGGACCCAATAATGGCTGTGAAAATAGCCATATTTCTCCGTGTTTAAACTTTCTTTTTAGTCAAGAAATTGACCAAGAATCTCTCTAGCCTTGCTACTAGTGACTAATTATTGCAAAGATATGCAATCCATTGTTTTGAATTGTGTTGTGTAGGAATGCTTTTAAGGCGAAACAAGGATCCATAAGTCTACATGGCCAAGCAATCCTGGATCAAAAAGCAATCGATTGGAGGCATAACGACCACTGGTACCATGTGTCGTTGGCTCAGTTTTGTCAAACCCTACGACTTCCATGAAGGCTCCTATATATTTTGAGGATACAGGAGCCACGTAGAGGGCCGCCATTCTCAGATTGCATCACAACACCACCAAAGTAGATCCACCACCATAGTTCATCCTCTCTACCCTCCATCCTCCATAGCCATAGCCATTAGCTTGTACTTGAGATCTCCTTGTGATTCGGCAACCATTGTAAGAATATTTGATTTCAATCTAAGTATTTTACAAATGTTCTCTATCCGTGATCTTATTGTTATGAGTGAGTAGTCCTCACGGGCTGGAGGTTGGAGTGAAACTTCGCAGCGATTATGTGCATCTAATCCATGGGAGTACTATTTATTGATTAAATAGATATTTGTATCTTTGTTTCTCTGTCTCTTGTCTTGATCTATGGACTTGTAGGTACCCAAGATCCTAGAGATCGATAAAGGCTCGAGGTGAGATACTTTGTTAGCGGTGATCTCGTAGGAAACCTAGTGACAAAAAGGAGAGTACGGTCTTCGTTTAGCGATCCATTTGGAAACAACATTACTTATTAAGGCTTTGATCTATGTTTTCACTTAATAATTGTTGTAAATCCGGTGCTTCACGGTTCCAATGGTTGGATCAAAAGACTATTGCTATGCATGTGACTCGCAGAGGCTCTAGTATCTTGGGATGTGTTGCCCACAAATTTTATCTTTGTTAAATCATTACACATGAATATGTGTATTACTATCTTTATCCCATAGGATGTGCAACTGTAGATGAATCTTCAACCCTGGCCTATCTCCATCCATTGAAACAACCCACGTTCTAAGGTAAACTAGAAAGGTCCAGCGAACAAAGGTAAAACGAAGAAACATGTATTGTAGACGTGCCTTATTATTTTCCTTTTAGCATTTTTTCCGAAGGATTCGATTAAATCTAGGTCTGCTAGGGAAAAGCTACTATACTGCATCCGTAAATCCGGATCGAACGTATCAACCCTTTTTCTGGCGCTGTTGCCGGGGAAGCAATTAGCTTTATTTTTGTTTTAGATGAATACGAGGAGCCATACACGTGTAGTGGTTGCGGAAAAAGCCGCACCACATGTTGATATGATAACCCCCGAGTCATTTGGCATCGAGTTCACCAAGGAGTTTTAACTCACTCGTGTCAACCGTCTCAAGCACTAAGAGATCAAGTCCACCAAGTGGGTGTGTCCTTACATCCTCAACCAACTAGGCATTCGTCATTATTTTGATTTGCTTTGCAACAATGTTGATTTGTATCATTTTGTTTTTCAGGATGCTGCCACATATCACCGCTTGACACTTGAGTTCCTTAGTACCTTTACGCACATGGTGAGTCCATACTACTACTCCAAGGAGCATATGCCAGGAGTTGACCGCATCATCTTCCGCCTGATGAACTATGAGTATTCCTTGACACTTGACCAATGGGCTCATCATTTTGGGTTTGCCAACAACACCACCAACATACGCTCCACCACCTTTTTTATTGATCCATCACCCTTGGACTACTTTTGTAGAATGAAAATCCATGGAAACATCCCAAGGGAAACCAAATTGATCACCCTGCTATTCGTGATTTGTTCTATGTTATTACTAACACTTTGTAGACACGTGGTGAGTTTACTAGAGTCAATGAGGAGGATATGATGATCCTCTCAAGAGCTTATATTCCCAATTGTAATTTGATGCCAAATTTGGGAACCCTTCTATTGTTCTATCTTAATCATCAAGCTCTTTAATCTTGTGGTCCCATATGTGGAGGAGGAGTTATCACCGTTCTTGCATGTGCGCTTCAAGTCAACATAGGTAATATCCAACCGTTGGCAGGAGACTGCCGTCTCGGTTTCTCTACTCTAAGAGCTTGTAGTATGATTTGTATATCCAATGGTAGATAATTTCTTGATATACCTGGAGAAGATCACTTGATCATAGCTCCTTTACCTAATGGTTTGTTCTTTATCGAAGATGGACTTTTATGTTTTGACGCGCAGGTTGAAGCGAGACTACCCCAACAAGAAGAACATGTGGATGTAGAAGGAGAAGGTGAAGAAGTAGAACAACATGGACCTAAACAAGATGAGTAGCCACCTAACTACTACACCACCTATGATGATAGATATGCTCTCGAAGGAAGCATCCAGAATAAGAGTAACCTCTCCATCAACCTTCGAGATTATAATGTCAACCTCTCAACCCAGTTCACCAATTGGAGCAGCCAATGGAACTTGGGATATTATCCACCACCACCACAATGAGTAACAAAAGGGCTTGAAAAAGGCTAAGCTTGGGGATGTGTCCCCCGTCATTTATATTTGTGTAATAATGAGGTTGTACTTCAGCTCCTTGTGAGCTTTGAAACACTCGTGTTGGTTTGTTCCAATGCTTCATCTTTTCTTTTGTTTTTCTTTCATATGTTTTTATTTTCATTTGTTTGTTTTTCTTTGCTTAGTTCCTTGCTTGGTCGCAAGTTTTCTATTCTTTAATCCCCATCCTCAAAAATACAAAAAATATTTTTCCTTTTATCCTTTTTCATGAAAGTGGATTTGCCAAATTGCCTCTTTGCTTCAATATTATTATAAGAGTGATTATAACTTGAATTTTTAAGGAACACATCCCCAGCATAAGGAAGATAAATATGAAGTCACTCATGAGATGTATGTCCTATGTATCCCACTTTAGAAGTTTGAATTGTTTATCTTAGCTAGTTGATTTACTAAGATGCTATGCTAGTGGGAGCAATTCAAAATAGTCACTACAAGAAAAATTGGCTTTTACAATGAACGATATTTTTTGTTGAAGGCCCATTTTTCAGGTTTGAAAAGTCTTCTACAACGGATTCTTTTCATGGTAAAAGCCCCATCACAAATGAATCTACCACAGTTTTTTCCGACCGTGGCAGATCCCACTCTTCAACCATGAAAACTTGATTCTTCGTAAATCTGTTTGCTAGCCGCGTTGACTGTTGACATCATGCAAACTGCCACGTGGCAAACATCATTACAACCAATTACTGCCATTAATGGTCATGAAAACCGTGGTTGAAGCCAAGCCCAGCCAAGGCCTGCTAATTATTAAGTGTGTCGGCCCATTTTGATAGCCCAACAAGAAGATGACCCGTTACTGTGTCGTCTTGCACTGTTTTAAATGCGCCCGTTAGTGCAGCCTGCTACGGCCATATGGTTTCATGCCCATTACTATTTTAGTCTATAGAAGGCCCACCTTGGTCCAATACTATGCGGCCCATTAGCGGCCTGCGCTAAGTCGGTCCGGTACTGTTAAGGACTGTGGTCAGCCCATTACTGTTCTTACATCCCGTCATTGGCCACCCAATAAGGGCCCTTTTTTAGAAGGTCCACTACTGTTATGGCCATTTATTGTTATGGTCTTTTACTTTTCTGGCTTGCCACTATTCGGGCACTTTACTATTATGTCCTGAAGCAATCCAACCTGTTATAGATTGGATCCTGTGTTTACCGGGCTAGTCCCTTGGATCGATTAGCTAACACACAGTTTCGATGAACAAACAAGTATCAATGTGTCACATTATTACAAAATTGATCCAAGAATATAAATATTACAAAGTTTGTTAGCTCACAGCTATCTCAAATAACATAGTTCAACAAATAAACAGTGGATAAAAGCTCCATCATGCCACAAGCAACACATTGAGTGGAGATTCACAACCTAAACAAAAACCTTAGTCGTCCTTAGAATAACCTGCAGCATGAAAAGTTGTAGCCACGAATTGTCAATACATTTGAATTGTATTGGCAAGATGTCACTATTATGTGGACACGATTGGCAACCTAACATATACATGCACACTTTGGCTAGTAGAGTTCAAGCTATTTGCATAAAGAAGCATTTTCTCCTACCTTCTTAAATGATATTTTATTCTTCAAAATAACTAAGAATACCTCAAGAGCTCCTAATATAAACTATGGACACATTGAATCACTCAAGTGCTCCTATAACCCATTAAGTTCACCCATCAAGTTTTATTAGAGAAATTGGAATGAATGAGACTTTTCAACTGCGTCAAGAGAAGTTACTCATAATTGTCTATTACCGGGGCACGACTAAGCATTTAGTTTTAAAACTCTACAGAGGCTAGTACACTTTATCCACAAGACCCAATCAACCCCTTTTGAGAGAAGACAGAGACGAGACCTTTGGGAAATAGAATCATGAGCCTAGTCCCGGACTGTACCATCCTATAAACACCTATATCTATTAGTCACGGTAGTACATGATACCATAACTTACTCATTCAAGTCAGATCCCATATGACATGTGGGTGTACGTGAAAGTTACTAATCATGGTTGTCTAGTATCTCTTTGAAGCCCGTGTGGCAATCCCCATCATAAACCACACTCGATGACCCAATCCATGCCATTCCACCTAGGTGATTCATTGATTAAGTGTTTTTCATTTAAGCAAAATCATAACCTTATCATACACATATGTATCATGAAAACCACCCATAGAACTAATATCATGGCTAAGCATCTACAATACGATTATCAAGGAATCAACTGGGGTCTATGACAATTTCTATTGGGTACTTATACCATAGCATAACATATAAGGTAAAACATTCCCTAAACATGCAAAGCTACTGAAATCTAAATGCATAAGAAAACAATAGGGGATTTATGATAGTGACACTTGCCTTAATTGAAGTTAACGTTCACACAGTCGTCATAATTGCAATAATCACACTCCAGGCAATATCACGGAATAAGGATAAAGGCAATCAACATACAACAGCACAAACACAAAAAAACAGTATGTATGCCAGCTAGAAAATAAAATGAGTTTAAAAAGCTCTTCGTAAACATTTTCTATTAAACAAATAGGCTTAAAATAAACATTATTGGAATTTGAAGACTTTAGTACAAAACAGTTTCACAAATTTTTGGAAACCATGCTACTAGATATACAATGTTCATAGATTTCATTTGCCACTGGTTTCACTTTAAAACAATTTACAGATTAAAGTTATAGCAAAATACACAAATTAGTGATTTAATCTTAGATGATTATTTTGTACTGTGAAATATGAACTAATGGTAGAGTGACATAGATTACAATTTTCTGAATCCATATACATATTGTTTTCGAAATTTGGCGTTGTGGATATTTTTCTATGAATTAAATACCATTAAATATATTTAAATGTTTCATAAAATATTCATTGATAAAGGTGCTAATTTTATCGCATATTAAAATTCTACACATTTTTGTAAATCCAGGGGTATCTTATTTGCATTTTTCTGATTAGTATTCTATTTTATATGAATTTTACAATGTTAATATTATTTATGCCTTTCTTATTTTCTAAAAACCGAGGGAATATTCCCTGGAATATGCCTACTACTTGGCAGTTGACTTAGTGCGCGTGCTGACTGGGCACGACATCGTGCTGACTGGTCAGCGGTCGCCATACTTGTCAACGGGTGATCAGGGATGTCGGTTGACGATCCGGCGGATCTGAGCGATGGGGTCGGTGTTCACCGGCGAGGCGGCGAGGGTGGTGACAGCTCCAAGTGCCAACAGTGGCGGCGTCTATGGCGGTCATAGTCGATGGCGGGGTTGTTGGGGATATACTTTCCGGGTAGCCTCATTGTACCTCACTGACCAGGGTGGCCCACTTCGGGTTAGAGCTTTGCTTCACGGGCGGCCCAGTAAGGGAGAAGAGACGGAGTCCAGTCCAGCTACGGGAAGGCCCTGAAGACTTACCCACATAGTCCCATAGTGTTACTTGTAGTTCAAGATGTACTCTGTAACCGACTCTTAGTCGTAGACGGATAGATCTTTCCTGTAAACCCTAGGCCGGATATCTATATAAGCCGTCCTAGGGGGAGCCTTTAGGGCACCAGACAATACCTTCACAATAGTCTACAATCTCAACTCGCACAGGCGAAACCCTTGTAACCCATATTCCGGCTCTACCGTATTACTAGAGTGCTAGCAGGAGTAGGACCCGTCCAAAGCCGGCGGATTTGAACCTGGGTAAACTTGTGTGCTCACCGTCCCAGAATCCCGTACGTCTCACACCCCTCTCTTCCACACGCCTCGAGGACCCCCTCATGGTGTACTTGTCATCAATCCGACGACAGTTGGAGCCCACTGTGGGGCAAGTGAGCTTCGGATCTGCGTTCCGAGCGGAATCTGCAAGAATCAGAATCGGTGAGACTATTGCCGTCGGTCGCATCCTCTATGCCAGTGATGTCCCTCTCATCGTTCTCGACGAGACCTGGATTCCGGCTAGGGAAGCCGTGACCACCTACACCATCATGTCTTTCGGTGAGATCGATGTTTACATCGGTTTCGCTGAACCTATCCCACCCACCCCGACGGTGATGATAGAGGCAGAAGAAGTTTCTGGGTCCCCTTTGTCCGTGGAGGTGGCAGAGTTCCGGATCTCAGAAAACCCTAATCCCACCCAGCCCACACCAGTTGCGGAGATAGTGGAGAAAGCTGAACTTGAGGCAGATCTCGTAGTACAAGTCAGATCTGGAGTGGATCTCCCTAGCAAGGTCGAATCCTAAATCGATCCACCTACGGAGGTCGGAATCCAGGAAGAGCAATAAGATAACTCTGGCTCTGGCTCTGATGACGCTGGAACAGACAGGCCTTTCCTGAGATACACGTTGAGACGCATGATGATGCAAAACGCAAGCATGGATGCAATCCTCGAGACCATCAGGTGTTTCGACGAAGCCTACCAAGAAGACCGCAACCATCTCAGGAGGCATGCATTGCACTTTGTCGGATACGTTGGATCTGGATCCGGCTCTGCCGATGCCAGAGACAATGAAGACTCGGTGCTGGAGGCAATCGGAACAAGCGTCGACTTACCGGCATCTTCAGATGATTCCATGACATCGGTAGATTTCCGAAAGTTCTCCGCAGAATATGAAGAGGAGCTTAACTCCACTACTGCAGAAGAAGGAGAAGCTATGGACGAAGGATCCGGAGAAAACTCTCTTAAAGCGCAGGACAACATGGATCTCGGAGATAATCCCGAGGACCAAATGGCCGAAAGTACCGATCAAATATTGACTCCAGGAAACGGGCCCAAAGCCGTCTTTGCTACCGGCACTGCCAAGAAGGCAAAGAAGAAGACCAAGAAAAACAAGACCCCGACAAAAGATCTTCCGACAGAGGAAGTGATTACCGAACAATATCAAGAAGACTCACATGGAGCACTTATCCCAAACGAGCCCAAAGAAGAGTCGGTGGATGGACACGTGATCACGGAAGGTGCGCGTAAACTCATCGATGCTACATTAACCACACCTATCCCTACAGCTGCAAAACTTACTGCTGAAAAACTGGATGAAAGGGCCCAGGCCCTAGAAGCGCATCACCAAGTACTCCTGGATGAAGCCAAAAACATAGAGGAAGAAAAGAAACGCATGGCAACTGCAGAGAAGTACATCTCTCGGCAGCATCAGAAGACTGGAAACGTCACACGCGTAACGATCAGTTTCCGGAAGTTCACAAGATTCTCTTTGAGGGAGACCCAAGGATGCCTCGAATGGATAGCAAGGGAGATCTGGTGTATCCAATGCTGGTGCAAAACACTGTTGCAGCTCGAGATATCCTGTCAAATAATCCAGGCCCAGAACAGGTTCAATTGGGCATTAAGCTACTCACCAAGGGTCTAGAGAAGCAAAGGGTCGCGAAATCCGGAAGCGGAAAACTGGTCTCCCAATCCGACCAATGTCGCACGGATCCGGCCTGGAATGACATAAGACCCCAACGTGCTCCGGAACAGCATTACCGTTCCGACCGTCAGGAAGACAACTACTCATGAACCGGATCTTCAGCGCAGCATCACAGAACTGCACGTGATTGGTGCAACGCCGCTCCAGCTGCTGAGCAAGAGGCAATTGCTGCACTGTATCCGAGGAATCCTCCCCGGCGAGAGTCGAACGATCGCAGGGAAGAAGACAAAGAGAAACGTCGGGAGGAGGACCATCAAAGAATGCCACCTCCTAGACCTACAAGCCGTCCAGCTGAGCCCCACCATGGTGGGAGTGACAGACAAAGAAACGACGGAAACCGTGCTTAGACAAGCCGACAGGGGGCTCGTCGCAATGAAGAACCTCCCCATAACCAGAATAATGATGCTCCGGATGGAGGCTGGCGATCAGCCGGAAATAATCCAGCTGCCCCACCTTCTCCACCAAGTAGCCATCACAACGGCTCTCAAGGAGGCCAAGGAGGGCGTCGTGGCGGAGGAGGTGGTGGTAGAAGCCGAAGTCCGGCTCCAAGGCACCGCAGCCATAACCGTCACTCAGGACGACGATCTTTGTCTCCAAGTGACGCGAGAAACCGGATTAACACCAACATAGAGGCGCGACGCTATGAAAATGATGACATATACGTGGGCCCAAAATGCTTCGGACCACGCATAAGAGCCACACAATTCCCGGAAGGATTTGCTATCTCAAGACACATCCAGCCCTACGACAGTGTAGCTCGGCCAGATACTTGGCTTTAGGATTTTTTCAAGGCCCGCTGCATCGCCAAAGGTAGAAATAGCTTGGTTGCAACCCTATATCTCCCACTTATGTTGCGGAAGACAGCGCGATCATGGCTCAATGAACTTCCGTAGAACACCATCCACAACTAGTATGACATGCAAAGTGCATTCTTTCGGAATTTCGAAGGCACATACCGGAGGCCCTGTATGGTAGGAGACCTACATCGTTGCACCCAGAGAGCCAGAGAAACTTGCCGAGATTATCTTGGACGATGGATCGACACCAAGAACTCCTGTGAAGGAGTAAATGACCAAACTGGGATTGAAGCTTTCATTGTAGGACTCCCAATTGGTTTACTACGTCATCACTTGAAGTGTGATGATGTCTACGCACTTCTATTCTTGTAGACAGTTGTTGGGCCTCCAAGTGCAGAGGTTTGTAGAACAGAGTTTTCCCTTAAGTGGATTACCCAAGGTTTATCGAACTCATGGAGGAAGTGGTCAAAGGTATCCCTCTCAAGCAACCCTGCAATCAAGATACAAGAAGTCTCTTGTGTCCCCAACACACCCAATACACTTGTCAGGTGTATAGGTGCACTAGTTCGGCGAAGAGATAGTGAATACAAGTGGTATAGCTATAAGACAACGGTGCCAGAAAATAGCTTGATGGCATGGAAGAGACTAAATGCAAACTGAAATAAAGATGGAAGCAAGCAAACATGTAACAGATCTAGTTGCAAATGGTGTATTAATGCTTAGAAACAAGGCCTAGGGATCATACTTTCACTAGTGAACACTCTCATATAAATATCTTCTTTTCATGATACTACTCTTAACTACTCTCCGGTTGAACACTCTAATCGATGGTAGGGCTATAACAGCACACCTCAAAGTAAGCCTTTCCCATCTAGAAAACCCCACACTGTCATCTTGAGCACTAGATGAGTCCAACAAACACCACAATTTCATAGAGACATCCAACTCCAAATATAACTCATAACAAGTATTTGTAATCTCTAGCCTAAGTGCCACCATGGTGTGCACAATGTCAACTTCACACACATGGGGAGAGCAGAGATCTATTAAAGCACTTGAGTAGCAAGGTAGATCTATAGATTACAAGCTCATGATCTCAATAAGATCATGCATAGAGAGAGAGAGATGAACACATAGCTACCGGTAGAACCCTTAGCCTCGAGAGAGAACTACCCCCTCCTCATCATGGGAATCAGCAAAGGTGATGGAGATGGTGGTGGAGATCGATGGAGATGGCTCAGGGCACTTCCCGTCTTGAGGTGCCTAACAGACTTCTGTCCCCCGAATCTCCCCTTCGGTGGCGGTGGTGCTGCGGAACTTTTCATGGATTTCTGATTGATGATTTAGGGTTTTGGTATCGGGAGGCTCTTATAGGCAAAGGAGGCAAGGTCGATGGCCAGCCAGGGGGGCCACACCATGCCTTGGCCCGGCCTAGGGGTACCCGCGCCTGGGGGGGAGGGGGGGTGTGGCCACCCTGTGGCCCCTCTCTGACTCTCCTTCTGGCTCCGTGAGTCTTCTGGGAAAATAGTAACTTTGGCTTTTGTCCCGTCCAATTCCGAGAATATTCATTTTCTGATTTCCTGGAACCAAAAACAGCAGAAAACAGGCAACTAGCACTGTGGCTCTTGTTAATAGGTTAGTCCAAGAAATCATATGAAAATTACTCCAAAGTTGGAACAAAACACAAGAAAGTAGATAAAACCAAGCATGGAGCATCAAAAATTATAGATACATTTGCAATGTATCAACATCCCCAAGCTTAACTCCTGCTCGTCCTCGAGTAGGTAAGTGATAAAAAGAAAGAATGAGTTTTTAGGTGACATGCACCATCATAAACTTGATCAAAGAATTTGTAAAACATTCGAAGCTGGGATCATAGTACTTCAATCATAACATGAAAGACAAAGTTCTAGGAATAAGACAAAGAAACTATGATGCCACATGAATAGGCACAAACAAAAGATTCATGAATAACAATGCTTTGCAAGACGTTTGTTTGTTTCACATAAAGAAAACATATAGCATTCAGCTTGTCCCTCATAGAGTAGCAAATATAAATGCATAGGACACCTTCAAAGTTCATAAGAGTGACTAGATACAAATAGTTTAAAACAAGAAATATCAAATTATGCATCAATCAATTAGTCTTGGGACAATGCACATAGAACTAAAAATGGCCACTATGCTCTCAAAGTAGGTGCATAAAGATAGAAGGTGGAGACTCAATATAATGGTGGAAGAAAGGCCTTTGTAAAAGGAAGTAGGGATTCAAGTCTCATAAAGAGCTTCCAAAAATTATGGTACTTACAACTTTTAGCTCTCATTGCCTCTATCATAAGCATCTTTAAGGTGATTAAGGTTAAAGTGACACAACTAAGAGGATATGCTTGACAAGTTATAAACCGAAATCTCATGCCCCTTACTTACGAAGACCGATCCTCATGCTACTCAACTTCAGTCACGAGTAAGATCTTGTCATTGTAAGTACATGTGTATCATTAAGAACCGCCAACGGGGTACCCCTTGCACATGATACGGGATCTTTCCCATAATCAAAATGACAAGGCAAGCAGACAATGAGCATGTCAGCGATCTTTTTATTTGCTATTTGCATAGGTTTTTATTGAGGATGCTTCATAGAATGCTCATTATGGTGATGCTGCAAGTTTCCACCATGATTAGGCATGGCTTAGGCTAGCGGCCCAGGCGTTTCTCTAACACACATACAAACTCCATGATCTTACAAGTTCCACTTTTATTTCACACCACTGGGATCCATAAGCAAAAGAACATGATATCAACGGGGTACAAAGTACAAGTGCAATGTTGAAAGCGTTCCCCATGAAACATGGTTCTGCTAATTTCAACCTATAAAGCGCAAGCATATATGCAACAAAGAAGGACCCAATGGTTCAAGTTTATTAGAGGCAAGAAAGTAAAGTGTGCCATCAAGTTCGTGAGAGCTTTAATCACTAGTTTTCTCATAACAAGTTTAATTTGGAAGGTAAACAAAAGCATAAATATACTTGGAATAGCATATGCTAGTAGGTAGGTATGGTGGACTCTTTGGAATAACTTGGTTTAAGGAGTTAAATGCATGAGTGGAACTCATACTTGGTTATGGAGGCTAGCAAAAGACTGGGAGCGACAAACTAAGAGAGCAATAATGGCCATAATCATGCAGAGCGACAAAACATCATTGATCAAAGAATAAAGTGATACTACAAGTTGAAAACTAAAGGATCATAAAGGCTATGGTGAATTGGGATAGTCATAACATGGTGTGAGCATGTGCCAAGTCAACCCAAATAAAGCATCAAAGGAGAATACCACAATACTATGCTTTAATATGCTAAAACAACACATGATTCATCCAAGGCACATTAAGCAATCTCAATTGTTTATAACAAGTCATGCTACATCAAAGAATTCTAAGCATAAATCTAAAACAATATCAAGCATGGCATGACAAAGCATAGGCCACAGTCAAAACGAGCTCTTTTTACCACATACGTATGAAATTTCCTACTCTTTTCCAAACCAAACCAAACTATTTGCAAACCAATGTATGAAAGAGGGGGTCCAACCAATTTATTCAGAAAACTAAGAAAACCAAGAAAAATAAAAACTAAAACAAAAACAAAAAAGAAGACGCTCCAAGAACAACACAACTGTGCATGAAACAATAAAAATGAAGCGTTTGGAAGAAACCTGGGATTTTTATTGATGAAGAAGGGGATGCCTTGGGCATCCCCAAGCATTGACGCTTGTGCCTGTTGGATATTTCTTGGGGTGACATGCGTGGGATCCCCAAGCTTGAGCTTTTGTCCATCCTTCATCTCATTACTCATTCCTTCTATACACCTGAAATTTTTCCTTCATACAAAATCTTTATTAGCAACATTAGTGCACTCAAGATAAATAAGTCTTAAGGTTCAGTTCTAACACCAAATAAACTTCCATTAGAACACTAGCTACTGCAGCACTTCCCTCAAAAAGCTCAATTCCCCAAAAGAACTCAAAAAGGAACCAACAAGAAGCAAATGCAAATAATGGCAGAAATCTGTCAAAACAGACCAGGAGGTAAAGAAGAATTTTTTCGAAGACCTTATGTTGCTCAAATAAAAAAGTGTTGAACTAACGAAAGTTAGATAACAACCTGGGGCAGAAGCACAAAAATTCACGCCTCAAAAAGACTTTCAGAGATTTTACACGAATTTTTACGGTGAAGCACAGAAATCTGTTTCGGGACAGCAACTTTCCCAATCATTACTTCTCTCTCATTAGAGGTTACTCTTGGCACAAAAAGCAAATAAAAAGGATAAGGAGCGGTTATTACTGAAGTAATAACTTCCAAGACTCATCTAAATTTTTTGGGTTATCTCCTAATAAGTACTTTTCTTTAACGCCTTTAAGTTAGGCATGATAGTTTGAGAAGATGCTCACATTAGAAATATGAATTGAAGTAAAAGAGAGCATCAAGAAGCAAATTCAAAGCACATTTAAGTCTAACCCACTTCCTATGCATAGGAATCTTGTAAAGAAACAAGTCATGAAAGCACAAAGCAACAAGCATAGTAAAGCAAAAAAGTGCAACTTCAAGACTTTCAACATAAAGAGGGGAAACTTAATATTATTGAGATGCATAAAACCATGTTTCCCTCTCTCATAATAACTTTCAGTAGCATCATGAATGAAATTAGAAATATAAATATCACAAGAAACATTCTTATCATGAGCCACATGCATAAAAGAATTAATACTCTCCACATAAACATAGTCATTCTTATTAATTGTATTGGGAGCAAATTCAACAAAATAGCTATCATTATTATTCTCATCACCATAATCATCAAATATAGGAGGCATATTGTAATCATTAATTTTCTCCTCAATAGTAGGTGGACTGAAAATATCATATTCATCATTGTAATCATCATATATTGGAGGTTTGGTATCATCATAAGCAATAGAATAGCTATCTTCCAAAGCTGGGGAACTAGTGCACCTATACACCTAGGGGTACCCGCGCCTGGGGGGGTGTGGACACCTTGTGGCCCCTCTCTGACTCTCCTTCTAGCTCCGTGAGTCTTCCGGGAAAATAGTAACTTTGTCTTTTGTCCCGTCCAATTCCGAGAATATTCATTTTCTGACTTCCTGGAACCAAAAATAGCAGAAAACAGACAACTGGCACTATGGCTCTTGTTAATAGGTTAGTCCAAGAAATCATATGAAAAGTACTCCAAAGTTGGAACAAAACACAACAAAGTAGATAAAACTTCTATATGAACCACGGCGACAAACTTCTATATGAGGGGGCTCGGGGGCTGGCGTGGTACTCAAATCACCCCAAGGAGACAAACTTCTATATGTGTTGCAGGTCCACTTCACGGCGACAAATAACATTGCCAAGTATGAACCACTGCTGCAGGGAATCCGGATTGCTAAGGATATCGGCATCCGACGTTTGATGCGTTACGGAGATTCGGATCTTGTTGCTCAACAATTGTCAGATATTTGTAATGCAAATAAGCACATGGCAGCATATAAAGCTATCGTGGATGATCTATCTAAATCGTTCAAAGGGTTTGAGGTTCAACACATCCCTCGAGCAGAAAATGAGGAAGCAGATGCATTATCTCGAATAAGCTCTGCACGGAAATAGGTCCTGGATGGCGCTTTTTTAGAGCACCTCAAAGTTCCCTCTATAAAAGGAGTAGATGAGGAATATCCGACCAAATCCGGCTCACCTTTAGTAGCAGTTCTGGCTGTAATTCCTAGTTGTACTCAACCCTACCTTGATTACTTGGTAGATGGCAAATTACCCGAGGGCGAGGTTCTGAGCCGGTAGATCGTCCGACGAGTAAAAGCCTATACTATAATTAGTGGTGAGATCTATAAGCAGAGTGCATTTGGGGTCTTTCAGCACTGCGTATCTCTAGAAGAAGGACTGGAAATCTTAAGAGAAATCCACGAAGGCGAGTGTGGTCACCATGCTGCAGCCAAATCTTTAGTGGCAAAAGCGTTTCGACACGGTTTTTTTTGGCTTACAGCCAAGGCAGATGCCGAACGGCTGGTCAAGACGTGCAAAGGTTGCCAAAAATACGCCAAACAAGCTCATGTTCCGGCTGATCAGCTGTGAACAATTCCTATAACATGGCCTTTTGCGGTCTGGGGGCTTGACATGGTAGGACCATTTAAAGGGGATCCAAGTGGATTTACTCACCTCTTAGTGATGGTGGATAAATTCACCAAATGGATTGAGGCTAAACCCGTCACTAGTTGTGATGGAGCAACAACCAGAAGATTTGTCAAGGATGTTATAATCCAGTATGGTTATCCGCATAGCATTATCACGGACAACAGGAGTAACTTATCTATGGGAGAGCTTGCTGAATTCTGCGACGAACAAAATATCCGGCTTGACATTGCGTCAGTCGCACATCCGCAGGCTAATGGACAAGTCGAAAGGGAAAATCGTTAAATCCTACAAGGCCTAAAGCCAAGACTCGAAGCACCACTAAGACGTGCTGCGGGGTCTTGGGCAGAGGAATTACCCTCTATAATATGGAGCTTGCGAACAACTCCGAATAGGTCAACCGGATACACACCTTTCTTCTTGGTCTATGGTGCTGAAGCAGTTCTTCCTAGTGATTTGATTCACAATTCTCCTAGAGTTGCCGCGTATATCGAAGAGGATGCCAAGATTTCTCGACAAAATGATCTCGACTTAGTCAAAGAAGTTCGCGTCGTTGCTGAAATGAGATCAACAGCCTATCAGTAGAAGTTACGCAAGTATCATAGCCAGAGAGTCAGAAACCGGTCTTTCAATAAAGGCGATTTGGTTCTCCGGCTTGTGCAGCAAAGAAAGCACAAACTTTCCACAGTATGGGAAGGGCCTTTTTTGGTTAGTCGAGTTGCACAATGGTTCATACTACCTAACTAATATGCGGCCAGTCAAAGAAAGACCTGCTACTAAGAAGAGAAAGAGAGCTAGAGGCAGTACAAACCGGGAAGAATTAGAAAGACCATGGAATATTGCTCAGCTACATCCCTTTTATTCTTAGTTTATCCTTCTTTGTAATAATATGTGTGTACATGTTCAAAAATAAATAAAGTATTGGTTGCCTCAAATTTTTCTGACAAGTTTTTTACCATCTTATTTCCGAATGATCATGTCACAGTCAAAAATCCCAGAATACTTGAAAGTACTTTATGCTCATGTTTGTTCTGGTTTAGATTTTCGATTCTAAAATTGCTACCTTCGGGTATAATTTTAACTTTTATAGTCTGTGCTTTGGTTATTTTTCTGATTGCCTGATGCGGGCATTTTCCGAGTAGTGAATTGTTCATACTGGAAGCCGACTTTGTTTCCGAGTTTAAACTGGTTTAGCAATTGAGCTCCGTTGCACGGAAAAGTTTCCATGCTAAAGGTTGGCCGGCTCACGAAAGGGACGAGGAGAAAAGCGAGATAAAAGATAAGTGCAGACAAAAAAATGCAAGTGCTTTTGCAAACATTGCAGGCACATAAACATTTAAACCAAAAGTGCTGAATAGATAAAATAAAACTTGGCACTAGCAAAAGTATCATACTACTTATTTACATACCCAAATTGCATGGGGAGAAGTAGGCGCTGCCGGCTCGCTAGATACATCAGCCTCGCCTTGATAGCGTTCCGAGATGTTCAAATCTGATGCAGTTTGTTCATTGTCGGAAACTTCTGCTGTTTCTTCGGCAGGCAGAGGAGGCGTGTCCACGCGGGTGAAGAAAGGAGTGTCGTAGCTGGTTAAGTCAGCTACATGACACCCATATCTGGCACAAGAGTCCATAATAGCCTTGATATCCTGCTCCTATCCGTCTTCATCCACTTTGTAGTACCCTCTGGTCACTTGCTAGATTTCCATGTTTCCATGGTGGCTCATAACCATGGTGAGAGCGTTCTGCGCTACGGTCCACGCGTAGGACATGTTCTAGTCCTGGACAAGCTGCGGCATATCCTTGGCCTTATCTCGCACTTCAAAGCCGAACATATTATGCATATTCAGAACCTTAAGAACTTCGCCAATATCCTCGATGGATTGGCAGAAGTCATGAAGGAGATCGCCGAGTTGTGTAAGCCGGATGGTGCGAGACTCGGCAAAGGCTGAGTCCAGTAAGTTCATAGGACCTATGCATGTAATGCAAAATGGTTAATAAAAGAAATCCGACTTCTAAAGGTCGAAAGATATAGAAAAGAAAGAAAGATGGAAACATACCAAAGATGACATTGTCGACTTTGGTCTTCTCCTCTCGAAGACTCTAGAGTTCAACCCAGAGTGCTTCAGTGATATCCCTCTCTCTGAACAAGTCGTTGCTGAGTTCTAAGATTTTCTTATCCTGGAGCGCAATCTTACGATCACGCTCCTCGGTAGCCATGGAGGAGGATTCGAGAACTTGAGCAATGCTCTTCTCATGATCTGCCTTAAGCTTATCCAGCTCTTGGTGGATATCCTTGTTTTCCACCACCAAGGTTTTAAGATTCTCGGCCTCTTCAATAATTGCAAATGACTGCTTTACCAGTGCTGTAGTCAAAGGAACAACAGTTGAACAAAAATTCAACTATGAAATCAAAGGCAAAGTTTTGAGCACTGAAATGATTACCTTCAGCCTCATCCTTAGATACTTTTAGTTGAGCATTTTCAAGTCGGAGAGCTTTGATCTCTTTCCGCTTGTTGCAGATATTCTTCAGTAATTCCTGGTTATATGAATTAACTTTCTGTAAGTCAGAATACCCAGAGTCATAAGTCTACTAAAACTCGGGCTAATATTGTAACTAATATCAGCACGAGCCTTGGGGTTACACTAGTTCATTCTTTGGCATCCTAAGAAAGCATAAACCCGGATTGTCTATCCAACTTCATGCTTGGGGCTAGAGGATATGATATAAAGTAACATAATGAAAAATGTGAGTTGGAATTCCGACTTACATGTTGCTCATGTGTGAGCTTTCTCAAGAACATGTTCACCTCAGTGGTAACCTTCTCGGCAAGGGTGAGCGGGATCACTGGTGGAGGTGGTAGCATGCCAGCTCTCAGTCCCTCGTCGCGAAGGCGGACTTGTTCAAGAAGTTCGAAGTACTTGACGTCCTTCGATTCTTGTGCATCTTCTTCGGCAGTAATGGTATGGCTTTCTAAGCATTGCCGGGCCAACCGCTGGATTTCCTCCGTAGATTTCTGAGAAAGGCCAAGTTTGGCAAGTCCCAAATTGCTTAGGAGATTGTCGGTAAAGATTTCTGCCGAGGGATCATTACCCGAAGAGGGTTCACCCTTATCAAGACCTGAGTCACCCATGGTGACGTCAGTTTGCGATTCAAGGATCACTGGCTTTGCTGATGGAGCCGGATCTTCTACAATGGTCGGAGATGGAGTAATCTCCGGCACCACAGAAGGCTGAGGTGCAGGAGTCGGAGGAGCTACGGCAGGAGAAACCAAGTTTAGCTTCTGTTGGCATAGGGGCTTTGAAGTAACTCCCTTCCCTTTGCCCTTGATGAGCTATTTAGCTCTGAGAAGGTAATAGAACAAAGAACATTACATCTCGAAAAGAACTACGAACAAAGTACAAAGGCGGAAATTGTGAGGAAAGTTACATCTTCACAACGGGCACCTCCTTTGTGCCAATAGCCATGTCGGAGCTTTACGCTTGCGAGGAACAATGTCCGGCAGTGGGACCAATTCTCCCTCCTCCTGAGAAAATTCAGGAGGGTATCCCTCGATAGGAGCAAACTTCGACTCGGGGAGGTCGGCAAGTTGAAAAGAAGATAGTATCTCAGTATTGCAAAATAATATAAAGATGAGCACGTAAAAAGGGTTGTTGCTGAAGCTTACCAGCACAACGGGATCTTCTGTTGTATGCATGTCCAGGGACACCTCCGGAATCTTCCTCTCGATCCACTCCCTTATCATCCACTTGATCTAGCTTACATAATCTTTTGTCGTGTAGGCTTTGGAGCTGATGCGGAGGGAATCATTCTTCGACGACATGATGGAGTGCATCAGTTGGTCTCCATGATGTTGGAGAGGCTGGATCTGGCATGACACCTAGCATTGGACTAAGTCGGACCCTCTAAGGCCCTTGTGTTTCATCAAATATTCGATTCGCCTCTTGGCGAGAAGAAGATCGTCACTAAGAGCCGGAGCGACCTCATCCCAGGATTCTTGGGGCATGGCGGCTTCGTCGACGAAAGATGGCAAAGCAGTAGCTTTGCCGGGAGCAGGAATATCCTTGTGCTAGAAAAAGTGGCCGGCCATTGCTTGACTGACTCACTGGCCATAATCCGAGGATAGACGTGCCCTCGCCTAACCGAAAAACTAATGGTACCGGTAATATAAGGATTACCGGTGATGGCTCAATGCACGACGCCCAGAAAAGTGCTGGTGCGTGGTTGATGTAGAGGTTGTTGGGAACCCCAAGAGGAAGGTATGATGAGCACAACAACAAGTTTCCCTCAGTTATGAAACCAAGGTTTAATCGAACCAGTAGGAGCAAGGAAACACCCCAAAGGTGTTACTAGCTGAGCTTTGGCAGGGCACACTACCGGTGCTAGTAGCAACGTGGAGACCTGCATAACACAACCATAGAACTTTGTCCCCAACTTGCGATGAGGTTGTCAATCTCACTGTGTTTTGCGGAAAACAAAGGATTAAACGTATCGAATGGAAAGAAGTAAAAGTTTGTAGAAAGTAACCACAAAACAGTAAATAGATTGTAGATTGAATGTGAAAGACAAGGACCGGGATCCATAGTTCACTACAGGTGGCTCTCCTTAGATAGATAACATGCTGGGTTAACAAATTACAGCGGGGCAATTGACAAACACCGAGAAAGCAATACATGCATATACTAATCATCTTGACTCCTCTGAGACTTGATTGGGCATTACAACATAATACATAGACCACCATCCAACTGCATCTATGAATAATAATCCACCTTTAGGTTATCATCCGAACCCCCTCCAGTATTAAGTTGTAAGCAACAGATTATTGCTTGACGAACTGCATGTAAAGTAAACAATACGATTGTTCTATGAACAAAGGATTGTTGTTTTCTCCCTAGTAGCAACAACACATCTAGTACCTTAGATATTTCTGTCACTTCCCCAGATTACCAGAGGCATGAACCCACTATCAAGCATAAATACTAACTCTTGGAGTTGCTAGCATCTACTCGGCCAAGATAGCTACTAACAACGGAAAGCATGCAAGATCACAAATAACAAAGACATGATAGAATCAATAATCAATCTGAAATAGCATCTCAATATCCATCGGATCCCCACAAACACAACATGTATGATTACAAATAGATGATCTTGATCATGAACGAAGCTTAGAAGATCTAGACATGAAAGCACAAAGGAGGAGAACCAGCCATCTAGCTACTACATGGATCCGTAGTCCAAGGATGAACTACTCACGCATCACACCGGAGGCTTGCATCGTGATGAAGAAGGCCTCCAAGGTGAATTCCCCTCTTCGGCATGGTGCCGGGAAGAGCTTCAAATCCCTCCCAATCTAGGTATGGAGATGACGGCGGCTATAGACAATTTTGTGGATTTTTGATCGGGCACTTAGGGTTTAAGTCCCGAGGGCATCTTATAGTCGGAAGGGGAGGCCGAGGGGGTGTCGGGAGCGGCCACACCACCCCCTGGCACGGGCCAGGCCTAGCCGCGTGGCCAGGTAGTGTGGTGGCTCCCTGGCCCCTCTTCGTCTCGTATTCTGGCACTTGATGACATCCGGAAAAATAGGCACTTTGGCTTTTGTCCCATCCAATTCCGAGAATATTCATTTTCTGACTTTCGTGGAACCAAAAACAGCAGAAAACAGGCAGCTGGCACTATGGCTCTTGTTAATAGGTTAGTCCAAGAAATCATATGAAAAGTACTCCAAAGTTGGAACAAAACACAAGAAAGTGGATAAAACCAAGCATGGAACATCAAAAATTATAGATACATTTGCAATGTATCAACATCCCCAAGCTTAACTCCTGCTCGTCCTCGAGTAGGTAAGTGATAAAAAGAAAGAATAATTTTTGAGGTGACATGCACCATCATAAACTTGATCAAAGTATTTGTAAAACATTCAAATCTGGGATCGTAGTACTTCAATCATAACATGAAAGACAAAGTTCTAGAAATAAGCAAAGAAACTATGATGCAACATGAAAAGGCACAAACAAAAGATTCATGAATAACAATGCTTTGCAAGACGTTTGTTTGTTTCACATAAAGAAAACATAGCATAATAGTATTCAGCTTGTCCCTCAATAGAGTAGCAAATATAAATGCATAGGACACCTTCAAAGTTCCTAAGAGTGACTAGATACAATAGTTTAAAACAAGCAATATCAAGTTATGCATCAATCAACTAGTCTTGGGACAATGCACATAGAACTAAGAATGGCCACTATGCTCTCAAAGTAGGTGCATAAAGATAGAAGGTGGAGACTCAATATAATGGTGGAAGAAAGGCCTTTTGTAAAAGGAAGTAGGGATTCAAGTCTCATAAAGAGCTTCCAAAAATAATGGTACTTATAGCTTTCAGCTCTCATTTCCCCTATCATAAGCATCTTTAAGGTGATTAAGGTTAAAGTGACACAACTAAGAGGATATGCTTGACAAGTTATAAATCGAAATCTCATGCCCCTTACTTACGAATACCGATCCTCATGCTACTCAACTTCAGTCATGAGTAAGCTCTTATCATTGTAAGTATATGTGTATCATTAAGAACCGCCAACGGGGTACCCCTTGCACATGATACAGGAGCTTTCCCATAATCAAAATGACAAGGCAAGCAGATAATGAGCATCTCAGCGATCTTTTTATTTGCTATTTGCATAGGTTTTTATTGAGGATGCTTCATAGAGTGCTCATTATGGTGATGCTGCAAGTTTCCACCATGATTAGGCATGGCTTTGGCTAGCGGCTCAGGCGTTTCTCTAACACACATACAAACTCCATTATCTTACAAGTTCCACTTTTATTTCACACCGCCGGGATTCGTAAGCAAAAGAACATGATATAAACGGGGTACAAAGTACAAGTGCAATGTTGAAAGCGTTCCCATGAAACATGGTTCTGCTAATTTCAACTTATAAAGCGCTAGCATATACGCAACAAATAAGGACCCAATGGTTCAAGTTTATTAGATGCAAAAAGTAAAGTGTGCCATCAAGTTTGTGAGAGCTTTAATCACTAGTTTTCTCATAACAAGTTTAATTTGGAAGGTAAACAAAAGCATGAATATACTTGGAATAGCATAATCTAGTAGGTAGGTATGGTGGACTCTTTGGAATAACTTGGTTTAGGGAGTTGGATGCATGAGTGGAACTCATACTTTGTTGTGGAGGCTAGCAAAAGACTGGGAACGACAAACTAAGAGAGCAATAATGGCCATAATCATGCAGAGCGACAAAACATCATTGATCAAAGAATAAAGTGATACTACAAGTTGAAAACTAAAGGATCATAAAGGCTTATGGTGACTTGAGATAGTCATAACATGGTGTGAGCATGCGCCAAGTCAACCCAAATAAAGCATCAAAGGAGCATACCACTATACTATATTTAATATGCTAAAACAACGCATGATTCATCCAAGGCACATTAAGCAATCTCAATTGTTTATAACAAGTCATGCTACAACAAAGAATACTAAGCATAAAGCCAAAACAATATCAAGCATGGCATGACAAAGCATAGGCCACAGTCAAAAACAAGATCTTTTTACCACATAAGCATGAACTTTCCTACTCTTTTCCAAACCAAACCAAACTATTTGCAAACCAATGTATGAAAGAGGGGGTGCAAACAATTTATTCAGAAAACTAAGAAAACCAAACAAACTAAAAACCAAAACGAAAACTAAAAAGAAGACGCTTCAAGAACAACACAACTGTGGATAAAACAATAAAAATGAAGCGTTTGGAAGAAACCTGGATTTTTTATTGATGAAGAAGGGGATGCCTTGGGCATCCCCAAGCTTTGATGCTTGTACTTCTTGGATATTTCTTGGGGCGACACGCGTGGCATCCTGTCACATCCCAAAATTTTCCAAATTTTGAAATGTGAAAAAAAACTTAAACACAGTAAAGAACCAAGTTCTTTGAAATTCAGAAGGAACAAAAACTTTTGGAACATTTAAGTATAATGCCTCCAAAACCCAAGCCAAATAAAATGATTTTTGTTTGTAAAGTGGTGTGCATGTTTTAAAATCCCAAATCATGAAGCATGCATGAGCATCTTGACTTGGTTGCATTTTAAAAACCTAAGAGAAGTGAAAAATATCTCAAACCCTAAAACTCTAATTATTTGTTAACACTAAGAACAACACAATACTATGGATATACTCCATATTTAATTTAAACAAAAGAACTCCTATGAGAGATAAAAAGATAAAGGGCAAAATAATAAAACAATAGAAGTTGGTTTCATGCAATTTGGAGCCATGGATAAAAAGATATGAATTATTTTTGGGAATAGAATTAAGAAAATACAATATTAGCTATTAAAGCTAAAGTGAATAAATTTGGTTAGAAATTTTTTAGATGGAAAGTAAATGTGTTCTATAATGTCCTAAAAACCTAATTTGAGTTTTACAAATTTTTAGAAATTTGTTTGACTCAAATTGGATCACTAAATGATTTTTTTTTGGAGAAAACAGAAAAAGAAAAAGAAAAAACTAAAAAGAATAAGCAAAGAAAAAAAACAGCAGTTGTAGTCGGCCCACACCCCCAGCCCAACAGAAGCGCACCTGGCTCTCCCCTTTCCCTCTCTGGTTCTTTCTCACCGACCCCTCTTCACCCCCTCTCGCTGACACCCTGACCCCACCTGCCCCGTCACTCACCAGCTCACCGTCTTCAACCGAACGATGAACAGCCCCTCTCCCTCCCCAGCCATTTCTGTGTCGATTCATTTCAATTAAATTCGAGCATTTCCGTGAATTAATCTCCACTCCGACGATGCCCTCTTAACCGCCACTCCCGTCTCTCCGTTTCCCCTCACACCCCACCACCTGAGAGCCCCTAGGCTGCTCGGAATCGAGCTCGGACCACCGCAGACCTCGACGAGCTCCGGCGATGATTCTGGCGAGAACCCGCTGCCCCGTGCTCTCTTTTTTGCCCTGTTAGCTTCACCATCCTCAAGCGCATCTGCTAACCACCTCCATTTGCGTTGGCATGCCCCAGGTCGATGCCACAGTCATCACCGGAGCTTTTTCTGCCACCGCCGTTCACCGACGAGTTCCGGTGAGTCGCAGGTTCCTGCCGCCCTCTTTTGGCCACAACCAGCTTCCACACGACCTGGCGCACCTCACTGATGCCTTGTTTTCCCTGCTTGAGCCCCAGGGCGATTCCTCTCGGAGATGCGAGCTCCACCGTCGGCAGGTACTCCGGCGAGGAATCCCCAGCGAAGACGAGCGCCCCTCCCTCCACCACGAGCACCATCGAGACCACCGAGACCGCCGCAACCCGCCGGTAAGATCGCCGCTTCCCCTAACCCTCTAGAACCACCGGAGCGCCACCACAGCCAGCGCCCAGCGCCAGTCGCCATGATCCGTAGCCAACGTCTTTGGCGCCGTCCGATCTGTCACTAGCGATGGAGATTAGATCCTTAGCCGAAGCGGTACGGGCTAATCTGGATCGCTCGTTTCCACTTATAATCCAACGGCCCGCAACGGTCGATCCAACCGAATCGGTACCAGCCAATAGGATTGTGCCACGTCGCCTAGGCTATTTGTTTAAATAGAAAAATAGACAGATTATGTATTAAACTTAGAAATTCAATAACTTTTGATCCACAATTCAGAAAAATGCAAATTTGGTGTCTATGGATTCAGAAAAATAAGACCTTTATTATAGAGGCCTTGTTTCACACTTTTGCTTCTAGAAAATAGCTATTATAGGCAGAACCTTTTTAGGAGTATTTTACCCATAAAAATTGTTTTGAAAATTTTTTTGGGTGAATATTTTTGCTATGGATTGCAAATTGAACCCTCTGTCCAGTAAGACCAAAATATAAATTTGGTTGACTTACCTAATAGTATGGAAATTATTTAGTGAGTTTGGCCTTTCCAAATGATAGAAATTATTGCTAATTGTTACAATTGCACAAATGGTTGCATTTGTAATCTTGCAATTATAAAATGTTCAGAAAGCACTTAGTAATGTTCAAAACCTTGTTATTACAATTTGTACAATAAAAATTGCCATCTTGCATGCTTGCATATTTTGCATGATTTTTGTATTGCCATTAGTGTTGACTTTATGCATGTTTTGTCTTGGTTGTTTTATTTGATAGATTGTGTGGATTTTCAAGTGTGTTACTGCGAAGAGTGTACCAACACCACCAACTACTAAGGCAAGTGACACTATCATCCATGTCCTACTATTTTCATTACGCTTAGTGGAATTTTGTAGTATGCATGATAGGACTACTATGTTATTATGCTATGCTATGTCCTATTTAGGATATCCTTTATATCTTCTTTAGTGAAAACACTGTAGTTGTAATATGCTTAGCCTTGCTATAGATTCGGGGTGGAATATACCATATTGTGATTATATTAAGTGTTGGAAAAATATATGTTTTGTATAATAAAACAAGTACTCAATGAATCACCTAGGTGGAATGTGGATACTCAGTTGAGAATAAGGTGGCAACGAAGGGAACCATGTCTATGGCTATCTTTTTCGTGTGTGCACTAGGAGAATACCACCCAAGGATTTAGAGATTGAACATGTTTCTTGTACAGTGTCTTTCGTGTACAGCCACACGCCAAATGGGCTCTAGCCTAGTCAATTACATAGTGGGAGACCCATGCATCGGTACCTCTTCAGGTTAACTTGAATTATGCATTTTAGGTATATCCTTGCATTGGTGCCTGGTAGATGTGCTGGCATTATGTATTGGGAGGACTTCTATGGAAAGACTTTGTCACATTCTCGATCTGCCGGTACTCCATCTTGGTGAGTACTAATCCAGCGGCCACTGGTGGCGTCAAGACGAGATTGTGTCTTGTGGATAAAGTGTACAACTTCTGCAGAAGATAAAATTCTAAGTACTTAGCCGTGTCCCCGGTTACGGACAACTCTGAGCAACTAATGCCGGAAGCTATGGAAGATCTCGACATTCCAATTTCTCAAAGTAAAACTTGATGGTGTTAACAAGGGATTAGAAGAACTTGGAGTTTGCCAAGGAGTTCAGAAAGTTGTTGAAAGATCAAAAGTATTTTACAAAGATAGGATAAATCCATATTGCTTACTGCAAATAAGCTTAAGCTCTACTTAGCCAAATATGCATGTAGTGATAGTCCAGCTTATTCACAAACTAGTGACACTTGCCAATACATTCAAAGTATTGACCCTTTGTGGCTGCAACCTATCATGTTGCAGGTATGTTCTATTGATGAGTGAGGAACGATGATAGGATTACGAGTCTGCACCCAACATGTTTGTCTATGGCACATGAAGATGAAGGACTCCATGCTTTACTTGTATTCTGCTGCTTTGTAATAAGATAGCCTATGTCTATGAGTTTGTAATAAAGTATTCATATTCTGGATCATGCGATGTAATATGACCTTTGTATCTTGATATTACATCTTAAACTATGGGTGCTAGCTATTCGATCCAGGGACTAGCATTGTAATCACAGGGATTCGAACCAAGCTAGGTTTGGGTCTCTACAGATGGTATCAGAGCACTGTGTTGCCTGTAGGTTCGTAACCCTAGGAATTGGACAAACCCCTTGTTAGGAATGAACTTATAATTTTATACTTATTAGATTTTCTCGTATACCTTGATCATTCTTTACTGAATCTCTTCTCCTTCAAACATGTAGAGGACCAGCCTTTGCTTTCTCCAAGGACCTTGAGGATGGATCATGCCAACAAGGAGATCAAGATACAAGATGCGACAAGTCCTCGAGCTTGCAAAATATGTGGAGAAGTAGGCCACACCTCTAAGGAACATCAAGATCAATGTCCCTTTTGTTATCACAACCATCCAGTTGGAGAATGCCTCACATCTCAAGTCACTTGTTACCTATGTGAAGGAACCAACCACATTCCTGCCAAGTGCCATCTCGACTTCATAGTGCAACAAGTGAAAGAACAAGTCAAGGATGGAATGTATCAAGCTCTTAGGAAGAAAGAAGAAAACCTTAGCCATATCACCTGCTCCAAATGCAAGAAAGAAGGACACAATATCAATGAATGCCCAGAGAAGGAAGTTCAAGAAAACCACAACAACACTTCAAGAAAAAGTACTCGAGACATGACAAAAGTGTTTTGCCATCATTTGGGAAGATAGGACACTTCACCGATGATTGCCCAACTCGAAAGAGAGCTCCCACTGATGTTATCATAGTGCGACCCATGAGACATTAGATTGCCTACCAATTATCATGTTTGAGTTATCGATATCGTGTTAGCGTATGGATCATGCCGACCTATGTGGTATGACTATACTAGGTTGCTTGTTTCAAGAAAACTCGTTGTTTTCTTCAATTAATGAGTTAAACTCAGAAGTTGCTAAGTGATTGGTTGCTTGATGAATGTTTGATTGAACTGGTTTGTTTTGGGTTGGGTGTGTTAGAAATCCCTTAGACCTATCTGTCTATCTATCATTACTTATCCCTATTAAACCAACAGATGCCTCCAAGACGCGCCAACGACCATGATAACAATGGAGACAACAACAACAATGAAAATGAGATGCAACAGATGATGACTGCACAGACTCAGCTAATGCAGATGATGACACAATTCATGGCAACCATCAACAATCAGAATCAGAACAACAACAATCCTCCACCTCTGGATATGCTCACTAGATTTCTGAGGTTGAGACCTCAAAGTTCTCTGGTACTTCTGATCCAATGGTAGCTGATGACTAGTTACGTTCAGTAAACAAGGATCTAGTGATCATTGGATGCTCTGATGCTGAGAAAGTGAGATTTGCAGCACACTTGCTTGAAGGCCCTACAACTACATGGTGGGACAACTTTCAAGTCACCCACCCCATTGAAGAAGTGACTTGGGAAATATTTGAAGATGGTTTTCTCACTAATCATATCTCTTCAAGCGTGATGAGTCTGAAGAAGAAGGAGTTTCACAACCTAAAACAACGTCACCGCAGCATTGCTGAATATATTGAGGAATTCAACAATCTATCATGTTATGCTCCAGATGATACTGATACTGATGCTAAGAGGAAGGAAAAGTTCCTAGATGGACTAAATGATGAACTCTCCATGCAATTATCAGTTGCTTATGTTCCAACTTATCAATCACTATGTGACAAAGCTAGAATTTTAGAAAGTAAGAAGGATAAAGTTGAGAACAGGAAGAGGAAGCATAGCTTTGACAAATATCACTCAGGATCATCACAGAAGATGCATTCATTTAGAAAGGACAATGGGGGTTCTGGATCACACCAGCATGAAGGAAATGGACATAATCACCATCATCACAAGAATCACCACATCAACAATGGAAGTGGTAGTAACAATGTGAATAGTACTAACAATGGAGATAACCTTGGTCAGAATCAACATAATGATCCCAAGAAGGACATTAGCCAGTTGCAGTGTTACAATTGTAAGCAACTTGGACACTTTGCAGCAGACTGTCCTGAGAAGAAGAATAATAAGAATATTGGAGACTCTAATGGGAGCAATTCCAATGTGAACCAGAAAGGACACGTGAACCACATCAACATGTATGGAACTCTTGAAGAACTAGATGATGTGGATGGTAAGCTTTAGCTAACTCAATTCAGCGGTATAAGAATCTCAAGATGGAGAAATGTTAACAACCTTTGGATGTCAATCATTAAACCCTTAGCCAAGTGAATCATCAAATGCAACCCAACAAAGTTTCCTTTTAAGGGTGGTAGCACCCAAGTATCCTAAAGCCCAACCTATTCTTTCTAGCCTTCTCGAATCTCGGGACGAGATTCCTTTAAACGGTGGTAGTCTGTCACATCCCAAAATTTTCCAAATTTTGAAATGTGAAAAAAAACTTAAACACAGTAAAGAACCAAGTTCTTTGAAATTCAGAAGGAACAAAAACTTTTGGAACATTTAAATATAATGCCTCCAAAACCAAAGCCAAATAAAATGATTTTTGTTTGTGAAGTGGTGTGCATGTTTTAAAATCCCAAATCATGAAGCATGCAAGAGCATCTTGACTTGGTTGCATTTTAAAAACCTAAGAGAAGTGAAAAATATCTCAAACCCTAAAACTCTAATTATTTGTTAACACTAAGAACAACACAGTACTATGGATATACTCCATATTTAATTTAAACAAAAGAACTCCTATGAGAGATAAAAAGATAAAGGGCAAAATAGTAAAACAATAGAAGTTGGTTTCATCCAATTTGGAGCCATGGATAAAAAGATATGAATTATTGTTGGGAATAGAATTAAGAAAATACAATATTAGCTATTAAAGACAAAGTGAATAAATTTGGTTAGAAAAATTTGAGATGGAAAGTAAATGTGTTCTACAATGCCCTAAAAACCTAATTTGAGTTTTACAAATTTTTATAAATTTGTTTGACTCAAATTGGATCACTAAATGAAAAGTTTTTGGAGAAAACAGAAAAAGAAAAAGAAAAAAACTGAAAAGAATAAGCAAAGAAAAAAAACAGCAACAGTAGTCGGCCCACACCCCCAGCCCAATAGAAGCCCACCCGGCTCTCCCCTTTCCCTCTCTGGTTCTTTCTCACCGACCCCTCTTCACCCCCTCTTGCTAACACCCTGACCCCACCTGCCCCGTCACTCGCCAAGTCACCGTCTTCAACCGAACGACGAACAGCCCCTCTCCCTCCCCGGCCGTTTCTATGTCGATTCGTTTCGATTAAATTCGAGCGTTTCCACGAATTAATCTCCACTCCGATGACGCCCTCTTAACCGCCACTCCCTCCTCTCTGTTTCCCCTCACACCCCACCACCTAAGAGCCCCTAGGCTGCTCGGAATCGAGCTCGGACCACCGCAGACCGCGACGAGCTCCGGCGACGATTCCAGCGAGAACCCGCTGCCCCGTGCTCTCTTTTCTGCCCTGTTAGCTTCACCATCCTCAAGCGCATCTGCTAACCCCCTCCATTTGTGTTGGCATGCCCCAGGTCGACACCACGGTCATCACCGGAGCTTTTTCTGCCGTCGCCGTTCACCGACGAGTTCCGGTGAGTCGTAGGTTCCTGCCGCCCTCTTTTGGCCACAGCCAGCTTCTACACGACCTGGCGCACCTCACTGATGCCTTGTTTTCCCTGCTCGAGCCCCAGGGAGATTCCACCGTCTCGGAGATGCGAGCTCCACCGTCGGCAGGTACTCCGGCGAGGAATCCCCGACGAACACGAGCGCCCCTCCCTCCACCACGACCACCATTGAGACCACCGAGACCGCCACAACCCGCCGATAAGATCGCCGCTTCTCCTACCCCTCTAGAACCACCGGAGCGCCAACCTCGGCCGCCTTGCCGCCAGCCGCGCCGGGCCAATCCGTAACGTCTTGGCGCCGTCCGATCTGTCACTAGCGGCTGAGATTAGATCCTTAGCCGAAGCGGTACAGGCTAATCTGGATCGCTCGTTTCCACTTATAATCCAACGGCCCGCAGCGGTCGATCCAACCGAATCGGTACCAGCCAATAGGATCGTGCCACGTCGCCTAGGCTATTTGTTTAAATAGAAAAATAGACAGATTATGTATTAAACTTAGAAATTCAATAACTTTTGATCCACAATTCAGAAAAATGCAAATTTGGTGTCTATGGATTCAGAAAAATAAGACCTTTATTATAGAGGCCTTGTTTCACACTTTTGCTTCTGGAAAATTGGAATTATAGGCAGAACCTTTTTAGGAGTATTTTACCCATAAAAATTGTTTTGTAAATTATTTTTGGGTGAATCTTTTTTCTATGGATTGCAAATTGAACCCTCTGTCCAGTAAGACCAAAATATAAATTTGTTTGACTATACCTAATAGTATGGAAATTATTTAGTGAGTTTGGCCTTTCCAAATGATAGAAATTATTGCTAATTGTTACAATTGCACAAATGGTTGCATTTGTAATCTTGCAATTATAAAATGTTCAGAAAGCACTTAGTAATGTTCAAAACCTTGTTATAACAATTTGTACAATAAAAATTGCCATCTTGCATGCTTGCATATTTTGCATGATTTTTGTATTGCCATTAGTGTTGACTTTGTGCATGTTTTGTCTTGGTTGTTTTATTTGATAGATTGTGTGGATTGTCAAGTGTGTTACTGCAAAGAGTGTACCAACACCACCAACTACTAAGGCAAGTGACACTATCATCCATGTCCTACTATGTTCATTACACTTAGTGGAATTTTGTAGTATGCATGATAGAACTACTATGTTACTATGCTATGCTATGTCCTATTTAGGATATCATTTATATCTTCTTTAGTGAAAACACTGTAGTTGTAATATGCTTAGCCCTGCTATATATTTGGGGTGGAATATACCATATTGTGATTATATTAAGTGTCGGAAAAATATATGTTTTGTATAATAAAACAAGTACTCAATGAATCACCTGGGTGGAATGTGGATACTCAGTTGAGAATAAGGTGGCAACAAAGGGAACCATGTCGATGGCTATCTCTTTCGTGTGTGCACTAGGAGAATACCACCCAGGGACTTAGATATTGAACATGTTTCTCGTATAGTGGCTTTCGTGTACAGCCACATGCCAAATGGGCTCTAGCCTAGTCAATTACATAGTGGGAGACCCATGCACTGGTACCTCTTCAGGTTAACTTGAATTATGCATTGGAGGTATATCCTTGAATTGGTGCCTGGTAGATGTGCTGGCATTATGTATTGGGAGGACTTCTATGGAAAGACTTTGTCACATTCTCGATCTGCCGGTACTCCATCTTGGTGAGTACTAATCCAGCGGCCACTGGTGGCATCAAGACGAGATTGTGTCTTGTGGGTAAAGTGTACAACTTCTGCAGAAGATAAAATTCTAAGTACTTAGCCGTGTCCCCGGTTACGGACAACTCTGAGCAACTAAGGCCGGAAGCTATGGAAGATCTCGACATTCCAATTTCTCAAAGTAAAACTTGATGGTGTTAACAAGGGATTAGAAGAACTTGGAGTTTGCCAAGGAGTTCAGAAAGTTGTTGCCAAACTAGTGACACTTGCCAATACATTCAAAGTATTGACCCTTTGTGGCTGCAACCTATCATGTTGCAGGTATGTTCTATTGATGAGTGAGGAATGATGATAGGATTACGAGTCTGCACCCAACATGTTTGCCTATGGCACACGAAGATGAAGGACTCCATGCTTTACTTGTATTCTGCTGCTTTGTAATAAGATAGCCTATGGCTATGAGTTTGTAATAAAGTATTCATATTCTGGATCATGCGATGTAATATGACCTTTGTATCTTGATATTACATCTTAAACTGTGGGTGCTAGCTATTCGATCCAGGGACTAGCACTATAATCACAGGGATTCGAACCAAGACCGGTTTGGGTCTTTACATATCCCCAAGCTTGAGCTTTAGTCCATTCTTCATCTCATTACTCATTCCTTCCATACACCTGAAATTTTTCCTTCATACAAAACTTCACACAATCTTTATTAGCAACATTAGTGCACTCAAGATAAATAAGTCTTAAGGTTCAGTTCTAACACCAAATAAACTTCCATTAGAACACTAGCTACTGTAGAACTTCCCTCAAAAAGCTCAATTCCCCAAAAGAACTCAAGAAGGAACCAACAAGAAGCAAATGCAGAAAATGGCAGAAATCTATCAAAACAGACCATCAGGTAAAGACGAATTTTTTCGAAGATCTTCTGTTGCTCAAATAAAAAAATGTTGAACTAACGAAAGTTAGATAAAAACCTGGGGCAGAAGCACAAACAATTACAGCTCAATCCTACATACAGATATCTCGCACGAATTTTTATGGTGAAGCACAAAAATCTGTTTCGGGACAGCAACTTTCCCAATCATTACTTCTCTCTCATTAGAGGTTACTCTTGGCACAAAAAGAAAATAAAAAGGATAAGGAGAGGTTATTACAGAGGTAATAACTTCCAAGACTCATCTAAAACTTTTGGGTTATCTCCCAATAAGTACTTTTCTTTAACGCCTTTAAGTTAGGCATAAGAAGCAAAGAAAGAATCAAGTGTTCTCAAATGAAGAAGCATTAAGATTAATACCAGAAATATCTTCAACAAGGCAAGGTATATCATCCAAATAAGTTCTAGAGGATCCTATCTCAATGCTCTTAGGTTCACTATTCTCATCAAAAGGGTTTGCAGGAATAATCCAATCAAGATTCTTTTCTATGGCATCATGTATTGCTATTAGTTTAAAGGGTGTTGGTATCTTAGGTTCCTCCCCATTAGGTTCGGTTTTGTTCATCTTTTCTCGTGTACCAACAACATCTACACATGAGTCTAGCATATTGAAACGTTCAAAGACTTTCCTAGCTTCCTTGGCAACATCATAGAACTCCTTAAACAAAGTTTCTAAAATGAAATCCCTCTTTTCAGGATCCTCAATTTCTTTAACCTTAAGAAACATTACTTGCATTAAGGGGTTGAGGTTAACAAACCTAGCTTCTAACATGTGAATTAAAGAAGCTGCAGCAATCTCATAGTTTGGAGCAAGTTCTACAAGGGATCTATCCTCAGTATCTTCATGTTTACTAACATGATTAAAGAATTCTTCAACGTTATCTTTCCCAATTATAGAACAACTACCAATTGGAAGGTCTTTCAGGGTGAATGTAGGGATCAACATGGTGAGCTAAGGAAGAGGTGACAACTAAAGGAGACTTAATTTTTTTGTATTTTTGAATAAGAAAGCAAACAAGTAAAACTAATTTTTTTGTGTTTTTTGAATAACAAAACAAGCAAACAAAGCAAAAAGAAAACTAAGAAAAACAAAAACAACAAAGTAAGGAGATTGGTTATGAGGGACTCCCTTGTGAAGATGTCCTTGACTCCCCGGCAACGGCGCCAGAAAAATGCTTGATGGCTCAATGCACGGCGCCCAAAAAAGTGCTGGTGCGTGGTTGATGTAGAGCTCCTTGGGAACCCCAAGAGGAAGGTATGATAAGCACAGCAGCAAGTTTCCCTCAGTTATGAAACCAAGGTTTAATCGAACCAGTAGGAGCAAGGAAACACCCCAAAGGTGTTACTAGCTGAGCTTTGGCAGGGCGCACTACCAGTGCTAGAAGAAACGTGGAGACCTGCACAACACAACCACATAACTTTGTCCCCAACTTGCGATGAGGTTGTCAATCTCACTGTGTTTTGCAGAAAACAAAGGATTAAACGTATCGAATGGAAAGAAGTAAAAGTTTGCAGAAAGTAAACACAAAGTAGTAAAAGATTGTAGATTGTATGTAAAAGAAAAAGGACCGGGATCCATAGTTCACTAGACATGTCTCTCCTTAGATAGATAACATGCTGGGTGAACAAATTACAGCGGGGCAATTGACAAACACCGAGAAAGAAATACATGCATATACTAATCATCTTGACTCATCTAAGACTTGATTGGGCATTACAACATAATACATAGACCGCCATCCAACTGCATCTATGACTAATAATCCACCTTCAGGTTATCATCCGATCCCCGTCCAGTATTAAGTTGCAAGCAACAGATTATTACTGTACGAACTGCGTGTAAAGTAAACAATACGATTGTTCTATGAACAAAGGATTGTTGGTTCTCCCTAGTAGCAACAGCACATCTAGTACCTTAGATATTTCTGTCACTTCCCCAGATTACCAGAGGCATGAACCCACTATTGAGCATAAATACTAACTCTTGGAGTTGCTAGCATCTACACGGCCAAGATAGCTACTAACAACGGAAAGCATGCAAGATCACAAATAACAAAGACATGATAGAATCAATAATCAATTTGAAATAGCATCTCAATATCCATTGGATCCCCGCAAACACAACATGTATGATTACAAATAGATGATCTTGATCATGAACGGAGCTCACAAGATCTAGACATGAAAGCACAAAGGAGGAGAACCAGCCATCTAGCTACTACATGGATCTGTAGTCCAAGGATGAACTATTCACGCATCACACCGAAGGCTTGCATCGTGATGAAGAAGGCCTCTAGGGTGAATTCCCCTCTCCGGCAGGGTGTCGGGAAGAGCTTCAGATCCCTCCCGATCTAGGGATGGAGATGACGGCTGACTCTGAGACTCTTCGTGGATTTTGATCAGGCACTTAGGGTTTATGTCCCGAGGGCATCTTATAGTCGGAAGGGGAGGCCGAGGGGTGCGGGGGCCACACCACCCCAGCACAGGGCCGGGCCTGGCCAGGTGGTGTGGTGGCTCCTGGCCCTCTCTCTGCCTCGATTTCGCACTTGATGACATCCGAAAATAGGCACTTTGGCTTTTGTCCCGTCAATTCGAGAATATTCATTTTCTGACTTTCCGGAACCAAAAACAGCAGAAAACATGCACCGTAATCGTGGCTCTTGTTAATAGGTTAGTCCAAGAAATCATATGAAAAGTACTCCAAAGTTGGAACAAAACACAAGAAAGTGGATAAAACCAAGCATGGAACATCAAAAATTATAGATACATTTGCAATGTATCAACCGACAGTAATGGAATTTCTCCAGACAAGAAGGTAATACCAGAAGAGAGTAAGGCTCGGCCTAATGCCGAGATACCCCTCGCACAAAGATGCGTACGCGCTCATCTCTAAGATGGAGTTCAGGAGGAGATGAAGGAGTTGAACTCCATAGTGATTGATAACCTCGGAAAAGAAATCTGAGGGAGGAAAACTCAGACGTCTATCAAGGTGAGTGCCGAAGTGCACTCGCTCGCTGTCGTGAGGGTTGGGGATGGTTTCATTGAAGCCGCTCCGCCAGTCGCCAGCGCAGAGGAGCCCTTCTTCTTCCACACCATGGAGTTTGGTGTTGTCGAGGACACACGAGATCCAAACCCCACGATTGCTCTCTTTCTCCGCCGCTACTGCTGTCGCTGCCGTCGCCGCTGTACCGGAGGATGATGCAGAAGCCATTTCACCGGTGTGCCAGTGACCTTGGATGGGCGGTGCTGGGAATTTCTGGGGAGCAGAGAAGCTCTAGGTGCGTGGGAGGAGTAGACGAGAAGGAAACAACACAAGGAACTAGTGAAGAAGATGGGGAAAAGAGATACTCACCACTTATAACCACCGGCCGCGTCAAGATTCGTGTAAACACTACAGTAAATGTGCCACGCGTCGTGGAAAGGACTGGGAATCCCCCGCGCGATGATTACGCTGCCTCGATCTCCATGCACGCATTGAAACGGCGCCTCGGTTCCGCGAAAGGCAGACCCACCAACGGTCGTGCTGACAGGAAATTTCTGTCAGTGACGTGACTTGACCATGACTGGTGTCATATGACGTCAGAGACCAAGTTCCGGCTTAGTTTGAAATTCAAGCTGGAAACCCGAATAACGTATTTGTAGGTCCGACTCATTTTTGAGACCCGGATCGTATCTTTTCTTTTGAAGCTTTAGGAACCCTTCAAGATTCTGCAAGCCAAAGATCAAGCTAGACGATGATGAATCTGACTTTGGATCTTGGAGGCCTTTGAGGGCTGCTATGGGGGATATACATTCCGGGTATCCTCACTCTACCTCACTGACCAGGGTGGCCCACTTCGGGTTAGAACTTTGCTTCACGGGCGGCCCAGTCAGGGAGAAGAGACGGAGTCCAGTCTGGCTACAGGAAGGCCCAGAGGACTTATCGCCATAGGCCCATAGTGTTACTTGTAGTTCAAGATGTACTCTGTAACCGACTCTTAGTCGTAGCCGGATAGATCTTTCCTATAACCCTAGGCCGTATATCTATATAAGCCATCCTAAGGAGAGCCTTTAGCGCACCAGAAAATACCTTCACAATAGCCTACAATCTCAACTCGCACAGGCGAAACCCTTGTAACCCATATTCCGGCTGTACCGTATTACTGGATTGCTAGCAGGAGTAGGACCCGTCCAAAGCCGGCGGATTCGAACCTGGGTAAACTTGTGTGCTCACCGTCCCGGAATCCAGTATGTCTCACACCCCTCTCTTCCACATGCCTTGAGGACCCCCTCATGGCGTACTTGTCATCAATCCGACGACAAGAGTAGAAAACGGGGTATGGCAGTTGATGGCGGTCTCGCTGGTGTGGTCTGCAACTGCTACCTCCTCCTCTGCTAGCAATAAGTGGCAGAAGGAGTGATACGTCATAAACGTATCTATAATTTTTGATGTTCCATGCTTGTTTTATATCTACTTTCTTATGTTTTGTTCACGCTTTGAGGTATTTTTATACATTTTCTAGAACTAAACCTATTAACAAGATGCCATAGTACCAGTTGCATGTTTTCTGCTGTTTTTGGTATCAGAAAAGCTAGTAAGGAAATATTCTCAAAATTGGACCGGACAAAAGCCCAAGTCAATATTTTACCAGAAGGAACACGGAGTCCGGAGGGGAGACGAAGTGGCACACTAGGGCGGCCACACCTGGTGGCGGTGCGGCCTAGGGGCGTGCCACCAGGGGGTGTGTGCCACCTGGCGCTCCACCGACCTTGCCCCTTTGGCTATAAAAGCCTCCCGGGATAAAAACCCTAAGTACCAGATCAGAATTCCACGAAAAGTTCCGCGGCACCGCCGCCACCGAAGAGGAGATTTGGGGGACAAAAGTCTTTGTCCCGGCACCTTGCAGGGATGGGGAAGTGCCCCTAGAGACATCTCCATCGACTCCACCACCATCTCCATCGCTATTGCTGACTCCCATGATAAGGAGGGAGTAGTTCTCTCTCGAGGCTAAGGGCTGTAACGGTAGCTATGTGTTCACCTCTCTCTCTCTATGCGTGATCTTACTGAGATCATGAGTTTTGTACTCTAGATCTATTCTACTACTCGAGTGCTTTAATTAATCTCTGCTTATCCCCACGTGTGTGAAGTTGATAGTGTGCACATCGTGTGGCACTTTGGCTAAGGTTACAGAAATACTTATCATGGGTATAATTTGAGTTGGATGTCTCCATGAGATTGTGGTGTTTGTTGGAACCATCTACCACTCAAGGTGATAGTGAGGGGTTATCTAGATGGGGAATGCGAACTTTAAGGTGTGCTGTTATAGCCCTACATCGTCCAACCGGAGAGTAGTTCAGGGTAGCATAATGAAGAGAAGATATTTATATGAGAGTGTCCACTAGTAAAAGTATGATCCCTAGGACTTGTTTCTAAGCATTGAAACACCGTTTACAATCAGTCTTGTTACATGTTTGCTTGCTGCCACTCTTATTTCATATTGCAATTACCACTTATAATCATCTATATTACTTGTATTTCACTATCTCTTCGCCGAACTAGTGCACATATACACCTGACAAGTGTATTGGGTGTGTTGGGGACACAAGAGACTTCTTGTATCTTGATTGCAGGGTTGCTTGAGAGGGATACATTTGACCACTTTCTCCCTGAGTTCGATAAACCTTGGGTGATCCACTTAAGGGAAACTTGTTGCTGTTCTACAAACCTCTGCACTTGGAGGCCCAACACTGTCTACAAGAATAGAAGCGTGCGTCGACATCAAGATATTTTCTGGCACCGTTGCCGAGGATGAATGAAGAACAAGGTCCCATGTCAACAATGCGCCATCAAAGCTATTTTCTAGCGCCGTTGCCAGGGAGGTAAGGTAAAAGGTACTCACATCCTCTGGCTACTAAGCTATCTTCTAGTACTATTGCTGCTATGTGAGTGCTCAAAGTTATTTCCTTTAGATTCTGCAATTATATCGTTTTATTTCTTGTTTTTATTTTCACTAGTTAGGATTAATGGAAAACAACAACAAAATTAGAGAGCTTTATAGTATTTATCTTGAGTTAGGACATGAAGTGTTTGAAGAGAAAATTAAAAAACATATGGAACTTTGTTTGCATGATAATAGCAATGTTATTAGTATGAATTATTTGAACACCATTATTGCTAATGCTATGGAAAAGTCTAAGCTTGGGGAAGTTGGTTTTGATGAGCATGATATTTTTAGTCCCCCAAGCACGGAGGAGAAAATTTACTTTGATGATACTATACCTCTAATATATGATGATTACAATGATGAATATGATATTTTCAGTCCACCTACTATTGAGGAGAAAATTAATTATGATTACAATATGCCTCCTATATTTGATGATTATGGTGATGAGAATAATAATGATAGCTATTTTTTTGAATTTGTTCCCACTATGATTAATAAGAATGACTATGCTTATAGGGGGGTAATAATTATTTTATGCATGTGGCTCATGATAAGAATGTTTTATGTGATATTTATATTGTTAATTTTATTCATGATGCTACTGAAAGTTATTATGAGAGAGGGAAACATGGTTTTATATATCTCAACAATATTAAGTTTCCCCTCTTTATGTTGAAAATTTTGAAGTTGCACTTGTTTTGCTTTCCTATGCTTGTTGCTTTGTGCTTTGATGACTTGTTTCTTTACAAGATTATTTTTCATAGGAAGTGGGTTAGACTTAAATTTGATCCATATTTGCTTCTTGATGCTCTCTTTTACTCCAATTCATATTTCTTATGTGAGCATCATCGAAATTATCATGTCTATCTTAATGGCTATAAAGAAAGAGCTTTTGGGAGACAACCCATTATATTCTTACTTTTAGTTTATTTTTGTTTTGTTGAGTTTTGGAAGTTACTTCCTCTGTAATAACCTCTCCTTATCCTTTTCGTTTGGTTTTTGTGCCAAGAATAAGAGAGGGAAGTAAGATATGGGGAAGTTGCTGTCCTGAACCAGATTTTTGTGCTTCACTGTAAAAAATCGTGAAACATCTCAGTACGTCGGATTGAGCTGTAATTGTTTGTGCTTATGCCCCAGGTTATTACCCAACTTTAGTTAGTTTTTCACTTTTCGATTTGACCAACTGAAGATTTTTGATAAAATCGGTCTTTACCTGCTGGTCTGTTTTGACAGATTTCTACCATTATTTGCATTTGCCTCTTAATATCTTTCTCTTTGAGTTCTCTTGATCACTTGAGCTTTTAAAAGAAATTGCTGCAGTAGCTTATGTTTTAATGGATGATTTACTTGAGTTGAAACTAAACCCAAAGTATTATTATTTTGAATTCACTAATGTTGCTAATGAAGATTGTGTGAAGTTTTGTATGAAGGAAGTTTTCAAGTGTAGGGAGAGAATGATGTGATGAGATGAAGTATGGACAAAAGCTCAAGCTTGGGGATGCCACTCGTGTCACCCTAAGAAATATTCAAGAAGTACAAGCGTTAAATCTTGGGGATGCCCAAGGCATCCCCTTCTTCATCAATAATCTCAGGTCTTCTTTCAAGACACTTTATTTTTATTACCTTATGCACTATGTGTTGTTCTTGGAGCGTCTTTGTTTTTAGTTTTATTTTTCTTTATTTGACGCAATAAGTTGGTTGGATCCCAACACACTTCTTTTGGAGAGAGACACACTCCGTTATTCATTGCCTAGAATACTCTAGTTTTCACTCTTATTGTTCTGTGAGTGTTCTCCTTTGCTAGCACTACATTTAGCTTTAGTTTTCTTATTCTTTTGGCTTAGAACTTTTTAGTTCTTCTTTGTAGATGGGTGAGACATGCTCTCTGGTCTTTACTGATTATTATCTTTGAGAGTTGTTTCAAATAAGTTGATTGGTGTTGGAAAAGAGTAGGAAGTTTCATGCTTATAGTGGTACAAAAGGAAGCTTGTTTTGACGGTGACTTAGACTTTATCATGTCATGCTAGATGTTGCTTTGACCATATGCTTAGTAATTATTGTTGTAACATCACTTGTTTCAAACAATTGAGATTGCTTAATGTGCCTTGAAATAATCATGTGTTGTTTTAGCATACAAAAGCATAATATTGTGGTATTCTCCTTTGATACTTTATTTGGGTTGACTTGGCACATGCTTACACCATGTTAAGACTATGAACCAGTCACCATAGCCTCTATGATCATTTAGTTTTTGACTTGCAATATCACTTTATGCTTTAATTAATAATGTTTTGTCACTTTGCATGATTATGGCCATTATTGCTTTCTTAGTTGGTCGCTCCTAGTCTTTTGCTAGCCTCCACCTTTACCACATATTAGTTCCACTCATGCATCCAACTCCCAAGAAACCAAGTTATTCCAAAGAGTCCACTATAAATTCCTATGCATGGTGTGATACACCATTCCAAGTATATCCATGTGTTTATCTATCTTCCAAATTAAACTTTTGTTCTGTGAAAATTAGTGATTAAAGCTTTCACAATTTTGATGGCACATTTTATTTTCTTGTACTTAATAAACTTGAACCATTGTGTCCATCTATTTTGCTTATATGCTTGCACTTTATAAGTTGTGAGTTAGCAGAACCATGTTACCATGGGGAACGCTTTCAACATTGCACTTATTATTCAGTTGATTTCATGTTCTTTTGTTTATGGATCTTGACGGTGTGAAATAAAAGGGGAGCTTTTAAGCTCATGGAGTTTCTATGTGTGTTAGAGAAACGCCTGGGCAGCTAGCCTAAGCCATGCCTAATCATGGTGGAAACTTGCAGCATAACCATAGTGAGCATTCTGTGAAGCATCCTCAATAAAAACCTATGCAAATAGCAAATAAAAAGATCGCTGAGATGCTCATTGTGTGTTGCCTTGTCATTTTGATATGGGATAGCTCCTGTGTCATTAGGCAAGGGGTACCCATTGACGGTTCTCCATGATACACATGTACTTACAATGACAAGAACTTACTTGTGACTAAAGTTGAGTAGCATGAGGTTCGGTACTCGTAAGCAAGGGACATGAGATTTTCAACTTATTACTTGTCAACCATATCCTCATATTTGTGTCACTTTAACCTTAATCACCTCACGATGCTTATGATAGGGGAAATGAGAGCTAAAAGCTAATAAATACCATAATTTTTGGAAGCTCTTTATGAAACTTGAAATCACTGCTTTCCTTTATGAAGGGCCTTTCTTTTTACTTTTATGTTGACTCTCCATCTTTATCTTTATGCACCAATTGAGAGAGCATAGTGGTCATTCTTAGTTTAATGTGCATTGTCGCAAAACTTGTTGATTGAGTCATAACTTTGATATTGCTTGTTCTTAAACTATTTGTATATAGTCACCCTTATGAACTTTGAAGGTGTCCAATGCATTTATGTTTTGCTATACCATGAAGGATAAGATGATTACCACTCTTATTATGTTTTCTATATGTGAAACAAACAAGCGTCTTTCAAAGCATTGTTATTCATGAATCTTTTGTTTGTACCTATTCATGTTACAACATAGTTGCTATGTCTTATTGTTAGAAATCTATCTTTCATGTTTATGTTTAGAGTACTATGGTCTCAGCTATCAATGTTTTACAAATACCTTGATCAAGATTATGATGGTGCATGTCACCTCAAAAATTATTCTTTTTATCACTTACCTACTCGAGGACAATCAGGAGTTAAGCTTGGGGATGCTTGATACGTCATAAACGTATCTATAATATTTGATGTTCCATGCTTGTTTTATATCTACTTTCTTATGTTTTGTTCACACTTTGAGGTATTTTTATACATTTTCTGTAACTAACCTATTAACAAGATGCCACAGTGCCAGTTGCCTGTTTTCTGTTGTTTTTGGTTTCAGAAAAGCTAGTAAGGAAATATTCTTGGAATTGGACCGAACAAAAGCCCAAGTCAATATTTTACCAGAAGGAACATGAAGTTCAGAGGGGACGAAGTGGTGCACCAGGGCGGCCACACCTGGTGGTGGCGCGGCCTGGGAGGCATGCCACCAGGGGGTGTGGGCCCCCTAGCGCTCCACCGACCTTGCCCCTTCGCCTATAAAAGCCTTTCGGGATGAAAACCCTAAATACCCAATCAGAAATCCATGAAAGAGTCTGTAGCCACTGCCATCTCCATCCCTAGATCGGGGGTATCCGAAGCTCTTCCCAGCACCCTGTCGGAGGGGAGAGATCACCCTGGAGGCCTTCTTTATCACCATGCCTGCCTCTGGTGTGATGCGTGAGTAGTTCATCCTTGGACTATGGGTCCATGTAGTAGCTAGATGGTTGGTTCTCCTCCTTTGTGCTATCATGTTTAGATCTTGTGAGCTCCGTTCATGATCAAGATCATCTATTTGTAATCTTACATGTTGTGTTTGCGGGGATCCGATGGATATTGAGATGCTATTTCAGATTGATTATTGATTCTATCATGTCTATGTTATTTGTGATCTTGCATGTTGTTAGTAACTATCTTAGCCAAGTAGATGCTTGCAACTCCAAGAGGGAGTATTTATGCTCGATAGTGGGTTCATGCCAATAGTAATCTGGGGAAGTGACAGGAATCTCTAAGGTACTAGATGTGCTGTTACTACTAGGGAGAAAACAACAATCCTTTGTCCATGGGACAATCGTATTGTTTACTTTACACACTTTGCTTAATGAAATTATCTGTTGCTTGCAACTTAATACTGGAAGGGGTTTGGACGATAACCTGAAGGTGGATTATTAGTCATAGATACGGTTAGATTACGGTCTATCTATTATGTTGTAATGCCCAATCAAATCTCATAGGAGTCAAGATTTCTAGTATATGCATTGTTTATGCTTTCTCAAATCTGTCAATTGCCCCGTTGTAATTTGTTCACCCAACATGCTATTTATCTTAAAGAGAAATACCTCTAGTAAAGTATGGACCCCGGTCCATTTTTTATCATTGATATACCATCTACTGTTTACTGTTTACTGTTTACTTTCTGCAAGCAATTACTATCATCCACACTATACATTTAGTCCTTTTTTTCAGCAAAACCAGTGAGATTGACAACCTCACTATAAGTTGGGGCAAAGTTTTGTGGTTGTGTTGTGCATGATTCCAAGTTGTTAGTAACACCTTGGAGTTGTTTCCTTGCTCCTACTGGTTCGATAACCTTGGTTTCATAACTGAGGGAAACTTGCTGCTATGCTCATCATACCTTCCTCTTGGGGTTCCCAATGAGCTCGACGTATCCTGAGCCATCAAGGAGGCGATGGTCGACGATGCACTCCGGTGGGTCCTACTCTCCTCGGTGTGATGCAAATGGATAAACATGGTGCGGTGACGCGGTGCTCCAAGGGGAATAGATTGAGAGATAAAAGAGGGACAAGGGTGCACTCAATCGACAAAAACCTTGACCACTGAAGGCTCTGTGGTGGTGCTAATGGCGAGGTCAAGAGGAGCTCATGTGGCGGCTAGGGTTACAAAAAACGAAAAAAAGAAGAGCGGCGAAGCAGGGGAATTTATAGATTTTCCGGGATTTGATTCAGGAGGAGATCGTGAGGAACACGATGTGCGTCCAAGGCTTAGGGATCACAGGTGAGGTCACAGCATCAACGACACAAGGAGAGGGGATGCGGGCCAGGATGCTGCTCTCGTTGGGTTGGCCTTGGGCCGTTGGCAACTCTTGGCTGTGCTGGCGGGCGATCAAGTGCCCGGGCGGGCTATGATCAGCGCATGCAGAGGTTAGGACTGGGCCTATCTGGCTGGGTAGGTTAGTTTAGGATTTTTTTTCATTTTTTATTTTATTTTGTATTCTTTTTATTTAGGACTCCAAACTGAGTCAAATAAACTTCAGAAATTTTCTAAAAAACCAAAATAACTTTTTAGGATTACTAGGGAATATAATCCTATCCATAACAAAGCATCAAAATAATTTGTACTAAAACACTTAATAGATGCATTTAGAGGATTTTAAATGGGGTTTTGATAAAAGGGGTTTTGAAAGGGAAATTTTTGAAAGATGCTTTATGCAATGCACATGATTGACAAGGAAGTGCAATTTTTTCCAGTCCCAGTTTCTTAAATCTTGGGATTTTACAGACTAACCCCATTAAGATGAATCTCGTCCTCGAGATTCGGAATAGCTAGCAATTAGGTTCTGGATGTGTTCTCGAAGATCCTTCTTCTAACTTCCAAGCTTCTCCATACTAAGAGTATATTCATCAAGCTAACTCCCTTAGGAGAATTAAACTTGGCAGCCCCAAACCTTAACAGTTGGACTATATCTAATCATCATTACTTAAACATCCAATGGTATAAACCTTGTGAATCCAATGTAGTAAGCTAGTAGGGAATATTGTGTGCTCCAACCTCTAAGATTTTAATTGTGGTATCTTGTATTGGCTATAAGTTCCCTATCCAATGAGTTCACTTTAACAGATCCTCTAAGTAACTCCATATGTGACTAATCTCATCCATGAATGCCTTGATACGAATGAATGCGATGCACTATCATCAGATTGATGACAAATACGCCATGAGGGGGTCCTCGGGGCATCGGAAAGTATGGGTTGTGAGACGTACGGTTGTCTGGGACGATGAGCACACAAACGTACACCAGATAATACTCCTCCTAGCAATCCACCTATGATGGATGGATCCTACTCCTACTAGCAATCCAGTAATACGGCAGAGACAAAAGTATAGATTACAAGAGAGGTCTCGCCTGTGCGAGTTGAGGTTGTGATTGTCGATGCCCTAAAGACCTATCCCTAGGACGGCTTATATAGTCATCCGGTCCTAGGGTTATAGGAGAGTCCTATCTGGCTATGATACAGAGTCAGTTAAATAGTACATCTTGCACTACAAGCACCACTACAGGCCTAAGTCGGTAAGTCTTCTGAGCCTTCCCGTATCCGGATGGGATTCCAACTTATCTCCCTGACTAGGACGCCCGTGAAGCATAGCTCTAACCCGAAGTGGGCCACCCTAGTCAGTGAGTCACAGTGGGTATACCCATAATGTATATCCCCAACAGTAGCCCCTGAAAGCCTCCAAGATCCAAAGTCAGGTTTCATCGTCGAGCTCGATTCTTCTTTGGCTGTAAAATCTTGAAGGGTTCATCAAACTCCAAAACAAAAAATAAGACCGAGTCTCAGAAGTGAGTCGGACCCACTAATATCTCATCATTACTTTCTTTCTTGATTTCAAGCTGAGCCAGAACTTGGCATGTGACGCAACCTGACATCAATCAAGGTCTAGTCTTGTCACTAACAAACATTCTTATTAGTGTGACCGTTGGTGGGTCCGCTTCATGCGGAACCGAGGCGCCATTTTAATTCATGCACAGGAATCGAGGCAACGCACCCTTCACGAGGAAGTTACTTCGCTCTTTCCCTGATGCGGGGCACAACGCTCGTGCGTTTACACTAATCTTGCCACAGATGAGGCTTATTAAGAAATAGTATAAATCTTGGCACAGATGAGGCACAATATCCTCCCTCTTCTACCTTGCTCCCTTTCAAATCCTAACCTAGATCTCTATGTTTGGCGTTGTGGCAGATTGTGACTTGCTCGGCGGAGATGAGGAAAGGCGATGGCTCTGGAGACCAAGCTCCCCGATCCTCAACACCATGCCTCGTGCGATATTGACCACCGTCCTCATCTGACCCGGATCCTTTCTACGCATGTTCGACGTGTGCTCTTCTTCCAGTCGGGATTCCACACGCTTTTCTTCCAATCGGGGTTAGGAGAAGCTGTCACGAGGCGATGTCTGGTCCACATTGTTTGGTTCAAGTCAATGTCTCCTCAACTATTTAAATGTATGTTGTTCATTTTTTCTAAATTAATAAAACATGCTATTCAGATAATAGATTGAATGATTGGATTATAGTTGTTACACTTGGTAGTGTTGCTGAATTCTTCTTTCCTTCATTCTTCCGCTGAATGATTGGATTATCGGTGTTACACATGTGCCTTTCTATGCCTCTTACTCCTTTCTGACTATGATTAAAAAAGAGATGATACTTCAATGCTACACTTGAGTATTTGATCAATGCACGTGTCTATTTTTTCTGCTGGCGGTAGAAAATATGGAAGACCCAATTCAATGGCTTTCTGAGAGGAGAGATATGTTATGTTAGATTCTATTTTAACATGGCTTGACACCTAACAAAATTTAGCACGCGCATAGAAAAAACTTATCCTACCATATTTTGCATTAGTTTGTTACATGCTTGATGTAACGCATAATAGGTTGTTCCAATTTCCAATACTAAGGATCGCATCAAAGGATAGTGTTACCTTCATTGCAACTTGTAGGCATAGAAGGGAACTGAGCTGCATAGGTTGTGGCGGCTAGGAGGAACTCCCTCTGCTAGTTAGGTCAAAGAGCACTGGGAAAATGGACCTTATATAGGTCAGGCATTGGGCTGGGCTAGATGGGACACATAAAACTTAAAGAAGGCCCAGTAGGCACCCAACAGGTATCTCCAACGGTTATCCAACATCCAACACTCCCCCTCAAGATGGGTGATAAATGTCAATCATTCCCATCTTGGCACAAGAAAGATTACACTCTTTTGTGCCCAACCCTTTTGTCAAACAGTCAGCCACTTTTTGTCCTGATCTCACATAAGCCAAAGATACAATGTCTGCATCAATCTTCTCTTTAATAAAGAACCTGTCTATCTCCACATGTTTGGTTCAGTCATGTTGGATAGGATTATTCGCTATGTTTATTACAGACATATTATCACACCATAGCTTCAAGCTTTCCTGCCTTAACACTTTTAGTTTACTTAAGAGTTTCCTTAACCACAACATTTCACTCAAGCCTTGTGACAAAGCCTTATACTCTGCTTCAGCTGTGGATTTCGAGACAACAGATTTTTTCTTGTTTCTCCATGACACCAAGTTCCCTCCAACAAAAACACAACATCCTAAGCTGGATCTTCTATCATCCAAGCAACTAGCCCAATCTGCATCACAATAGCCATCTACATTCAGATGTCCATTACTTTTGAACCATAGTCCTTTTCCTGGAGTGCCCTTTAAGTACCTCAAGATTCTTTGAGAAGCTTCCAAGTGTCCATCCCTGGGATCAATGCATATAGTGACTCACTACACCCACTTCATATGATATATCTGGTCGTGTATGGCATAAGTAGATTAGTCTTCCAACCAGTCTTTGATATTTATCCTTGTCCATAGATTCGCCAAACTCTTCTGTTACTTTATTGTTTTGATCAATAGGAGTTGAGGCTGCTCGACATCCCATCATACCCATATCATTTAAGAGATCCAAGGTATACTTTCTTTGAGATAGTACTATTCCTTTTGAAGATCTAGCAACTTCAATTCCTAGGAAATATTTTAGTTTTCCTAGATCTTTCACCTCAAAGGCTTGACTTAGGCATTTCTTCAATCTTGTAATTTCTCCCTCATCATCTCCGGCGATGGTAATATCATCAACATACACTGCCAGAATGGTGATTTTCTATTCAGAATGTTTGTAAAATAAAGTATGGTCTCCATTGCATTGGCCATACCCCATGCCACACACAACTTGCCTAAACCTATCAAACTAGGCCCGTGGGGATTGTTTTAGACCATATAGGGATTTCTTCAACCTGGATACCTTCCCTGCTATTTCAGCTATGACAAATCCTGGTGGTAACTCCATATACACTTCTTCCTGTAAATCACCATGCAATAAGGCATTTTTTACATCAAGTTGATGCAGTGTCCATCCAAAATTTGCTGCAGAAGATATTAATATTCGAACAGTATTCATTTTTGCCACCGGTACAAAGGTCTCATCATAATCAATGTCATATGTTTGACTATATCCCCTTGCCACAAGTCTTGCTTATATCTCTCAACTTTCCCTTCTTGGTTTTCTTTTACTGCATAAATCCACTTACAACCCACTGCCTTCTTTCCTTCTGGGAGATGTGCCAACTCCCATGTTTTGTTTTTCTTCAACGCCTCTAGTTCTTCCATCATTGCATTGCACCATCTTGGTTCCAGCTTAGCTACCTTCCAGTCTTTAGGAACATGTACAACTTGCAGCGAGGCAACAAACACTCGAAACGAGGAAGACAAAGCCTCGTAGGAAATATAATTCCCTATGTTATGGTCATCGTAACTATGTCTTTTTATTGGGTTAACTTTTCTCACTCCTTTTCTTATTGCAATTGGCAAGTCTAGCGTATTGTTTGATGTGGTCTGAGATTAACCCCCTTCAGATGAATCCATACTTGTGCTCTTTTGTTATTCATGTTGTACTTCGATAGGCTGCTCCCCTGACCCAAATCATGTTGTTCATGCTCATTGGCTTGCTCCCCCTGACTCAAATCTTGTTGTTCCCTTGGCACTTTTCTCCTGGAGTAAACGAGAGGATTTTTATGCCATCTTTGTGGTGTTGTAGGTCTCTCAACATGCTCTTGAGAAACATGACTATCAAGAACTGTAGGGATCTCCGCAACAATGGGAATTTGTTGTTGTTGTTGCTGGTCATCTTGCTGAGTGTTCCCATTTTCTGTTCTCTCCCCCTCTTGAGCATTAACAAGTTGTGGTTGATCAAGAACCTGGAACAAGTCGGAAAGATCACTTTTGTCACCATAAAATGGTCTTGATTCATGAAACGTGACATCCATGCTAACAAATTTCCTTCTCTGTGTAGGGCTCCAACATTTGTACCCCTTATGTCTAGAGGAATAACCAATAAAATGTTTGATAGCATGGGGATCTAATTTCCCCACAGATGGCATGTGATCCCTAACAAAGCATGTACAACCAAAGAGTTTGGGTGGAACAATGAAATCATTTTTATTTAGAAGGAGTTGGCATGGAGATTTCATACCCAATATCTTTGAAGGCATCCGGTTGATCAAATAAGTAGCTGTAAGAACTGCCTCACTCCAGAGGAACTTGGGTACATTCATGGTAAACATGAGATATCTAGCAACTTCAAGAATGTGCCTATTCTTTCTTTCAGCCACTCCACTCTGAGGAGGTGTATCAGGACATGATGTCTAGTGTAGAATACCCTGTGAAGATAAGAAACTAGCAAATGGTTTGTAGACATATTCAGTGCTATTATCAGTGTGAATCACTTGCACCTGCACATCAAACTGGTTTTTCACACAGGCACAAAAATTCTAAAAGCATGTGAACACTTCATCTTTATGACGCATAAGGTAAATCTAAGTCATTCTGGAATAGCAATCAATAAAGGCCACAAAGTACTTCATACCACTAACTGACACAACAGGACATGTCCATACATCAGAGTGCACTAGCATGAATGGGGATACACTTCTCATCCTTCTACTAACATAAGAGGTTCTTGTATGCTTGGCATACTCACATGCATCATAGCTTATTAATTTGGTTTGGTTCACTCCATTCATTACATCAGGAAAAGCTTCAAACATTTTATCAAAAGCTATGTGGCCCATCCGACAATGATGCACTAGTGCCATACTCTCCTTTTCTCCTATAATCACAGCCAACATAGAATTGCCTCTTGTCCCATCTTGTCACGATACATGCGCCAAAGACCTCTATGCCTAGTTCTAGTCCCAATCTTACTGCCTGTTGTCCTCTCCTGAATTAAACACATATATTTATTAACCATTATATTACATTCTTGTTGATCAATTAGGGCACTCAGAGACACCAAATTTGCTGGAAAAGTAGGAACATGCAGGACTGATGACAATTTTATATTGGATGTACACTGAACTGACCCCACCCCTCTTATAGGTTGAGATGTTCCATCAGCTGTTTGGATAGTGCCTCTATGTGTGGGAGGATACGGACTATAAGAATCAAACTCACTAATACTCCCAGTGACATGTTTAGATGCTCCAAAATCTAGAATCCATTCTGAATGAACATTATGAGTGGCTATAGACACTCGTTCAATATTACCTTCATTTGCATGGACATAGTGAGCAAAGTTCCCAAATGTTGCCTGCTTTTGTTCTTCTTCCTTTGACTGTCCCTGTGAGGGACTAGTCTTGATGTCTGTAGTTGCTGCCATATGTGCTTTGGAAGATGTAGTGTCCTGATGTTTGTATTATTTTCCATACTGATGTCCACCACCTTTACCATATTGTTGCCCATATTGATGTCCACCTCCTCTACCATATTGCTGCCCATACTGATGACCACCACCTCTTCCTCTATAGCTGCCTCTTCCCTGTGAGTATCCTCCTCTCCCCCTGCCGGGTGTCACAAAAGAGGTACATTGATGCTTCAAGTGTCCCTCCACTCCACACGTGTAGTAGTCTCTCGTCTTCCTTATCTCACTTGTGTAGAAGGCAAGACAAGGAACTGAATCACTGCCTTTTGTCATCTTCAACCGTACTTCTTCTCTAGACATAGCAGCGATGGCCTCGTTGAGTGACGAGGTAGTGGTTTGATGCAGTAGTGCTGCCCGTCTGTCCTCAAACTCTCAATTAAGACCTTTTAGAAACTTTATGACACGCCGACGATCAATCCATCTTGCAGCAGCAGTCACACATTCACTATGGACAAGTTCAAGAGGATCAACATGGTCCAATTCTCCCCATAGATGTTGCAGGTCAGCCACGTATGCCATCACAGTTTTATCTCCTTGTTTTAAATCATGCACCTTATCCTCAATCTCAGCAATCAACATAATGTTCCCCTTTCCAGAGTAGAGATTTGAGAGAGTATCCCATACCTCTGAAGCCTTTGTGAGTGCCACTATTGAAGCATCAATGTCAGGGACCAAAGAGTTCAGCATCCATGCCACAATCAGAGAATTTGTGGCACTTCACTTTTTCCACTCAGAACTGTTATTGTCTCTTGGTTTTGGTTTTGTGGCTTCACCACACACACGGTCATCCAGCCCTTTCGTATTCAGAATCCTCAGAGCCCTCCTTGACCACCAAAGATAGTTGGTCACTCCTTCCAACTTGATTTCATTTGGCATCAGTTCAAGTTTCTGAACTGATTCGGTATGACGAACAATAGCTCCCCCTCTAGCAGATGTTCCTCCATCACTTTTGCTAGTGAGAAGTTCTGCTAACTTCTTTAGAGATTTGGCCAAGTTCTCAATGTCCCCCATGCCTGTCTTCACCTCCTTGCTGCCGTTTGTACCTCCACCTAGCTTGGCACCAAAACTACCTCTGAGACCACCAAGGACTCACTTGCAGAATGCCCTCTTCTTCTCCTTGCTTGATATAGCTTCCGACTCCTTGCCGCCTTAGCAGACTGCTCACTCCTTCTCCTTCTAGCTGCCGCAGCAGCTTAGACTTCCAGATCCACCACTCTTGATGTAGTCCCCCTCACTGCCCCTTGCTCTGATACCATGTAGGCATAGAAGGGAACTGACCTGCATAGGCTGTGGCGGTTGGGAGGAACTCCCTCTACTAGTTAGGTCAAAGAGCAATGGGAAAAGGGACCTTATATAGGTCAGGAACTGGGCTGGGCTAGATGGACCACATAAAACTTAAAGAAGGCCCAATAGGCATCCAATAGGTATCTCCAACAGTTATCCAACATCCAACACAACCTGAGTCTGAAGCAACACAATCAGAAATTCAGCTTTTTTAATTTTGACATGTTCAATTGTTAGCTTTTAATAATTTCTTTTTGTGATATCTTACAGGTAGAGAAAATCTTCCATCCATTGATATTTATTTTTGAATGACAGCAAGAGAAGTGTTGTATTCATTTATTAGAGAAATGGTGAAGGTAACCAATCCATTATATATTTATATTTAGGTTCTGACAGTATAGAGTTTTCTTGGCATATTATTATAGGGGTTTTCAATATCTCCTAATTTTTATACTCTAAACATATTTCTTTTGCAAGTTGAGCTTTACAGAGATTTACAACATGCTTTCATGTGAACTAGAATACATTTTATTATCCAGCTGGGTTACATTTATCACAAAACACATGTGAAGGGCTTGAAACATAAATCCACATAGTCTGGCATGTACCATCTGTAAATGCCCATGTTTCATAGCAGTGATGCATTCCATATAACTTATTTATTTGTTCCACAAACTCTAGATATTAGTCGTTTCAGTAGAATAGTATTTCCTAAGTTACTATAAGCATACAACATTTTCTTCCTACATAGCATCTGGTATGCTAAATAGAACCCATTTAAATAAATGTCGCAGACTTGGTTGGGCATTATTTGTTTTTTCGAGAAAACACAAAACACTTGCGTTTCATTGCATTGAACAGGTGGAGAGTTTGGTTACATCCTTCCTAGGGAGGGAAGAAAAAAGAGAAAAAGTACATCAGTGAACGTCCTAGGTCATTGGCACTATCGACCCTAGATCCTTGGCATCGGCCCGAATCCAGAGAAATGCTTCCTCCTTGATTGCTGCTACCACGGTGTTGACTGATGGTTGTGCGTGAACGCACAGTCATTGCGGTGCTTCCAGATCATCCATGGCACAAGAAGTGTAGTAGAGCTCAGGCCCTTGATCATAGGTGTAGGCGTTCTCTGCTTGGCCACTTGCCACCAATCGAATAGTGGTGTGTCAATCTAAGCCAGGTGGCGATGACATACCAGATCTGTCGAGCAAACGGGCATGTGACGATGAGGTGGTGGATCGTCTCGGGCAGCTGGTCGCAGAGCAGGCAGCGGGCATTGTGTGGCAGGCGGTGGAGGCATAGGCGCTCTCCCGTCCAACATCGGGCCTGGTCTGCGAGCCAGTAGAAGAACTTGGCGCGTGGCGGCGCCCAAATCTTCCAGATCAGTTTCCAGGCTTCGGAAAGTTTTGATCCATTGAACATGGCCATGTAGCAGGAGTCCGCTGTGTAGATGCCATCCGCGGTCCAGATCCAGTGCAGGCGGTCTAGCAATGGCTTGCTAGATCTGCAGGTATAGTCCCACCTCATGGATGCCCAGGGTGCCTCGGATATCTCGGACCCAAGAAGTTATCGGCGAGCCCTTCTGCCACAGTCCGTTGCTTCCGTCGACGCTTGGGGATGGAAACATACAGCTGCGGCGCAATTTATCGTATGGCCCGACCGTTGATCCATCTATCTTCTCAAAATAGGGTGTTGTGACCGTTCCCTAGCTCCATGGTCGTTGAGGCGAAGAATATGGCTCCCTCCTTGGCCAATGGCTATCCGTGCAGGAGAACCACAACCACCTTATCATGTGGGCAATGCCTCTGCAATCCAAGTCACGTACGCCCAGGCCTCCATACGGCAGGGGTCTGCTCACCTTGCTCCAGTTCACGTGACAGCTTCCTCCATTTGCCTCTTTTCTTCCTTCCCAGAGGAAACCTGACTTGATATTGGCCAGCTGGTTTAGGGTTTTCTTCGGCGGTCCTAGCACGAGCATCTGGTGAATTGGGATTTCATTCAGCATGGCTTTTATGTAGGCCAGTCTTTATATATGTATAAGAAAATTAGACTGTTTGGCATGTCGGTGGATTCTCATGTCATGTTTGCTCAACCAGTTTTTTCTCTTTTATTGTTTGTTTTGACATGCTTCTTTATTCCTTTTTAGCTAATTCAAGAAAAAAAAATATTAAATAAGCTCACAATAGCACAACTCAGGCACTCAACAAACTATAAACTGAGCTGCAAACTAGCTATTGCCTAACTGCAACAAACCGAGACTTATACAAACCTTGTGGTGCTTCGTTGCCAAAAAAATTCTATGGTTGTTCGGCTATTTTGGGCACCACCATTTTATAGTCTATATAACATGACCATAGAGTGAGTCGAAGTTTAATTTTAGCTTCTCTGCATACCTTAATTACATATGATCATCTTAAGATGTATGTGATTTTGTGGTTCCTTTTCTAGATACTCAAGTTTAATTAATAGATTTAAAAAGTAAAATTGTCCCATATTGCGTATTCAGTAGTTTCGTGCTTGGTAAAAGGTTTGTTATGCTACTTTATGTGGTAGTCGATATGCTTAATAGATTGCGATCAATTTCACATTGAATGCTTGCATCTATGGTTGTTTTTTTGGCTTCGATCATATCAACCTCTACTACCAGCGCCGCATCGACTCCACCATCTCCATCAAGGTCATGGTATCTTCTAGCTCCCTTGATTAATTTTTTCATTCTCTTGAATGCATAAATGACAAACATGTGTTTGTGTGGCTGCTCACGACAATCCTTGGTGGCGGAGTCAGTTGGTTCCATTGTTGAGTTCTAACTTTCAAGTACAGATTTTCAGGTCATGTATGTCCACTCCAGTTCCAAACAAATGAATGAATGCATGGTTCTCGGCCTTAGTTTGGTGCATGTTCCATATGTAATTCATACAATAAACTTCAACAATCTAATTATCCTCCCAAACTAGAGACAGTACGTGTTACTACACATAGGTGGACTGGAGTAACTAGACATATATAGCTTCAAACATCTTCTTTAATTTCAAGAGTAGCTTGACCTTCAGTTCTATTTCAGTAACCTGAAACTTGAAAAAGGTGGTTCTCCTAAAGGTTGTAGCTTTCTGGAACCCTTTCTACACATGTTTGATGATACTATGGTGCATTTATAACCGATTGTATAGGAGACCACACAAGTCAACCTACATGCATTCGTGCATTCTTCCCATGAGCATTCAGTTCTGAAGCAATTAGAACTCTTACTAAATATTTTATGTGCATGTTTGAAGGTTATAACTGCGACATTTCCCAAGCTCCGTGGTCCACCTCAGTGATGATATTGTCACATGACCAAGATTGTCCTACAGTTGTAGAATTGACAGAATATATTTTGAATAGGAAATAACATTATCTGTAAATCTTTTGTTGTTGTGCAAAGTCTACTAGCATAGAGTATTCATGTTTAGTTTTCTAACTAGCCTATAATTCCAGTTGGCCGAAGTTAACCGAAGTTTAAGCGATGTGGCACTTCAATTTTGCAGTTATGCTCATCCGATAGTTGTGTTATATACCTGGTGTATTTGTGATCAAATGTATGAGCTGGTGATTACTGTGTCATCGAGTGTTATAATGTAGCAAGCCACGCTATTCTAAGGAAGTTGAGCCAGACATAACCAAGATCGGTTTGATGTAGTACATGCATGTTTCAAGCCCTGGGCCAAATCCAAAAATGAATGAACAAAAAAAAATTCCCTCTTAGAATGTTTCCTTTAGTTGCCTCCTTTTATAGCTTGAGATATTCAAATATAATTATATGTTTCTATTGTTCAAATTGTTAATACTTCTATTGGTTTTATTTAAAAATAGACGGGGGCGGCAAAGCGCGCTTTTATGTTCTAGTAAGGGTTTAATTCTCCTCATTTTCCTCTCACTCGTGTCATTGCCTTTCTTCTCCTCGAGCCAAAATCTTCGCCCCCATCTCCTCCTCCTCTCTGTCCCTAAATCTCCACAGCGCCGCCCACCTAAGGTCATATTCTCCGGCGAGATGGCAGATGCATCAAGGTCCGGTGCGGTGGTGTCTATGGCGTTGACGGAAGACAAAGACCATCGTGGGGTCTGGATCCCCTGCGTCCTAGACGACGAGAAGCTTCATGGTGTCGAGGCAGAAGGTCTCCTCCGCGTAAGTGGCGGAGCGGCTTAGGGGAGCATATTCCCACCCCCACAACGATGAGCGGGTACACTTCGGCACTCACCTCGATCGAGGTTTGAGCTTTCCTCCCTCGTATTTCTTTTTTGAGGTGATTTCTTATTATGGCGTTCAGCTCCACAATCTTCCTTCCAATTCTATTCTACAGCTTAGCGCCCATGTATCTCTTTGTGAGGGTTATCTCAGAATCAAACCGAGTCTTACTTTATTTTGGTACTACTTTAGTACTAGGACAGACTCCATCACTGTCGGTGTTCTATACAATACCGAAACTCTAAGCCTAGTCCTTAGGAGAGACCGATTCTATCATAAGGTCATAGCCAGTGAATCAGTGAAAAACTCAAGCGTGAGCTGAAATACCGGGTCCTCACATAGGAAAATGAGTATGAGAGGCCGATAGATCCAGGCTCCCCACGTCCAAATTCTTTCCAATCAAGTACGAATTCAAAACTGCGTTTTCCGATCTTTTGTATTCGAATCTATCGAGTTTCTCCGGATCAGGAGGCTTTACATACAAAGCCGATAACACGGTAACATTACGCTTCTCTTTCTTATTCTTATTCTTATTTATCTAATTTGTGCTACTTTCACATGAAGTGAAAGGGACGCTGTTCAGAAGAGCCAGGTGGTCGTCCACCTTTGTCTATCATAAGGACAAACCAGCTCCCGGCAAGCTAAAGGGTTTGCCGGCTTTTGTTGACGGTGCCATCGCCCACCAAGAATCTTGGGATGGGCGCCGACTCTTTCTGGAGATTTTATCTGCGCCAAGAGGCGGATTGCATTTTTGATGAAGCATAAGGGCCTGCGAGGATCCGACCTAGTCCACTGCTGGATAGCTTGTCGGATTCAACCCCTACAGCACCGTGGGGACCGGATGATGCATACGGTCACCACAAATAGTAAGTGACATGGGTATACCCTATAAGTACTCGAGCTTGGTATATACGGTCTGAATACAGCGGAAGCCCACGGCATCGTCAAGGCCCAAATAGAGAACTCGAGTAACCTACAGACTCTCGATTGCTTGCAGAACAAGAAGAAGCTAAAGATAGAAAGTTAAAGGGAAAACCCTAACATGTAACCGACTCGATCTGCTACCTGAGACCTAGCCTATCTATATAAAGGCTAGGAGGGGCGGCAAGGAGGACTACACGCAACCCTAGTTTCCATAACCCTCGCCAGATTGCATCTGCGCACCATTGTAATCTTCGATTCCTCTGTTAATTCCACGAGTAGACAAGCAGGAGTAGGGACCTCTACGAGGCCTGAACCTGGGTAAAACTTGTGTCTGTGTGTGCTTGTTTGCTAGCCGATTGATGCTTCCAGCGCTTCCTCCTTCTCCAAAACCCAAGTCCATAACAATGGACATTGATGAGTTAAACCCTCGTCAGTAAGACACCCTGAGAATCAGCTGGACATGTTCACACAGAGAAAACCCCTGAACCCAATAAGATTTCGACTATCACATCTTGTACTTGTTTCATCTATATATGTTTATTTGCAATGCTGAGAACTTTTAGACTTTTAGCTCATTGACCTCCCCGAGTCGGAGCTAGCTCCTCTCGAGGGATATCCACCCGAGGATCCAGTTCCTCGGGAAGATGAAGAGCTTGAAGTGCTACCAGAAGCGCTTACCCTGAAGCGTAAAGTTGCGGTCGTGCAAGCTAGCCCACAAACTATGCAAGTTTTCAAGAAGTAAGTTCTTCCATCAAACCGTGTATTTTGTTTATGTTCTTTTCAGGTCATAACAATCTTGTTCTGTTATTATCCAGAGCTAAATCAATTATCAAGGGGAAAAGAAAAGCAAAGTCGGGAAAAGTTCTACACCAGCAGAAGCTAACCATAGTTTCGCCCGCTACTGCACCTCCGACTCCCAACCCCAAGTCATCATCAGTGCCGGAGGATGCTCTGTCTCCGTGCACCAAAGATATTGTGTCTTAATCTAAAGAGCCAGTGAATCAAGTTTCAGAAACCGACGTCACCATGGGTGACTCAGAAACTGATAAGGGTGAACCCTCTAAAGGTAATGACCCCTCAGCCGAAGTCTTTGCTGAAAACCTTCTGCATAATCGGGTATCACCAAGCCTAGCCTTACTCGGAAAAGCGCAAAAGAGATCCAAAAGCTAGCCCTCACTGTTTGGAGACCAGAAATATTATAGCTGAAGAAGAAGCTCAAGAAGCTAAAGACGTGAAGCTTGTTGAGTTGCTAGATCAAGTCCGTCTTTGCAATGATAAGCTAAAGGATGGTGCAGTTCCACCTCCACCTATCATCCCCATAACTTTCACCGATTCTGCTGATATCAACAGCAGCCTCAACAAGTTGCAACACGAGCATTTTGTAACTCCTTTTCCGACTCCTTTTATTGTATTTATATCATATCCTCTAGCTCCCAAGCATGAAATTGGATAGAACTAGAAATCCGAGTTTATGCTTTAATAGGATGCCAAAGAACAAAGTAGTGTAGCCCCCAAGGCTCGTGCTAAAATTTAGTTAAAAATAACAGCCCGAGTCTTAGTAGCTTTCTGACTCTGGTTATCATTCTGACTTATAGAAAATTTATGATTACAACCAGGAATTTTTAAATAACATCTGCAACAAGCGGAGAGAAATCAAAACTCTCTAGCGTGAAAATGCTTAGTTGAAAGTTGAGAAGGATGATGCCAAAGTAAGTTTTCCGACAATCTCTTCTCGGATTTATGTTTCAATCAAATTCTACTAACTTGTGGGCCTTACTCCAGACTTGCTTGCTGAATCATGCAAACTTGTGGAGGAAGCCGGAAATTACAAGACTCTAGAATCCAAGAATGTTGGCCTGCGTGAGAAACTCATGAAATTGCAAGAGGACCATGAGTGCAGCGTCAACAACATCCTTGAGTCGAGCAATCAAGCCGCCGAAGAACATGATATGACGATTGCTCGCCAGGATAAAGAAACCTTGGAATTAAAAGCTGAGTTGGACATGCACAAGGATACCACCCAAGCCCTTCGGGATGAACTTCGAAGTCTGAGAGAAGAGAATACCAAAGTAGACGAATCTATCTTTGGTACTTTTTACTGCCATTCCGACTCTTTGCTTGATTTTTCTGACCTTCACAGTCCGATTTTTCTAACATTGCTACCTTTTCAGGGCCTCTCAAGCTCTTGGATTCACCTTCATCTGAGTCACGCACCATCCGACTTGTCGCAGTCGAAGATTTACTTCATGATTCCTGCCAATCCTTTGAGGATATTGGCGAGACCATTAATCTCCCCGACTTAGACAAGATGTCCCCCTTTGATCTGCGTGACAAAGTGAAGGATACCTCGCAGTTGGTCGAGGATTGGAAGATGTCTTATGCCTGCACCGCAGCACAAAATTTCCTCACAATGGTAATGAGCCACCATGGAAACATGAAAATCTGGCCAGTTACCAAGGGATATTCGACCGTTGATGAAGATGGCAAGCTTCAGAATGTTGGTGCTATCTGGGATTCTTGTTTCGATTATGTTGCCATGTAGCCTATGCAATGAACTACGAAAATCCCTCGAAGTGCCTCCAAGCCCCAGAAGACGAAGAAATTCCCGAAGACGATGATGAAGAGACTTTGTCCGACGTCCCCGTCTCGGAAAAATATCTGGGCGACTTGGGTGGTGGCACCAGCGAGCCGATGAATCCTTCTTCTACAACATGATAAATTTTCAAGAAACTTTGTATTATTCTGAAGCAAACCTCGATGTAATGTTTAAACTTATTCATTTTGTGGTGGTGCTATGTATGAACTAATGCTTTTACTCTTAGCATGTATATATTTTTGTTTTTTGTTCTTGCAAAATACTTAAGCACTTTTTGTTCTTACTTATTGTTTATCGGACTTTCTGCCTCGTCACTTTCGTGATCTGGCAAACCTTTAGCACAGAAACTTTGCCAAGCAATAGAGCTCAATTGCTAAACCAGTTTAAACTCGGAATCAAAGCCGGCCTCCAGTACCAACAAATCACTACTCAGAAAATATCCGTGTCAAGCAATCAGACAAAAACCCAAAAACCTATGTATGAACTGAAATTAGACTTATACCCAAAGGTAGCATTTTTAGAATTAGAAATCTAACCAGAACAAACATGAGCATAAAGTACAGGATTTTCGACTATGACATGATCATTTGGAAATAAGATGGTAATTAAAAAACTTCTCAGAAAAAACATTGAGAAGAGCAATACTTTATTTTACTTTGAACATGTACATTGATATGATTATAAAGAAAGAAATTTTAAGAATAAAGGGATGTAGCTAAGCAATATTCCATGGACGGTCTATCTCATCCGGGTCTATACTACCTCCATCTCTCTTCCTCTTTTTAGTAGCAGGTCTTTCTTTTTCCAACCTCATGTCTGTTAGGTAGTATGAACCATTATGTAATTAATACTCTACTAAACATAAAGGACCCTTCCCAGAATAGGATAAGTTTATACTTTTTTTGCACTAAGTCAGAGAACTAGACCGCCCTTCTTGAAAGACCGATTTTTGATTATCTAACTATGATACTTGCATAACTTCTGCTGATAGGTTGTAGATATCTGCTCAGCAACGACGTGCACTTCCTCGAGTATATCGAGGTCATCCTGTCAGGCAACTTCGGCATTCTCTTCGACATACACATTGACTCGGGAAGATAGATGGATAAGATCACTCGGAAGAACTACATATGCACTGTAGACCAAGAAGAAAGGTGTATATCTGGTTGACATGTTAGGAGTAGTTCGTAAACTTCAGACAATAGACGGAAACTCATCCGCCCAAGCCCCCGCAACATGATGAAGTGGTGCTTCGAGTCTGGGATGGAGGCATAATGATTTCATTCTTCTTTATTTGAAGGGACAATACCCAGAAAGCTGTGTGGTCTACTGGATTATTGTAATGTACAAGTATGATGAATATATATACAACTCACGATTGAGGTCGTTAATTCTTTGGTTCATTTTTCTTTCTCAAGTCGTGATGTTTATGATACACGGTTGATGATGTGCCTATATACCTGAAAAATACAAGACCTTTTAGTATCTGCATTCGGCAATGTTCAGAAAAAAATATCTACACTTGTCATGAATGTGTTTTTCCGGACAAAGCAATTGGACAATGTGAACATGTAAAAAATAACGGTATCCCTACATTTATGAATGTGTGTTATAGTATCACAATAAGCATTGCTATGAAGCATTTCTATATAATTCATAGAATCATAATATAATCCAAGACCTTCCCATTTTACGGCGCTGCAATGATTTGCAGGAATTACTAGGAGCGAGGACTCATATAGCTAAATATTTCACAACTTGATGGGCAACTCGAAAGGTATATATTGAAATCAAGGTGTGCATGTAAATAGTATAACAATTATCGGTACTAAGATCAATCATATATTGTGTACTCTTTCAAATACGGGAGAATGTTAAGTATAAAGTAGAGCATAGTTCCAACTGAATAAGTGCCAGATTGAATCGAGGTAAAGTAGGTTAGTTTTCGGCGCTCTATCTACTTATTATTTTAAGCATAATACTTTTAAATATATTATGTTTTTTACTTTGGTGCATATGTCTTTAGTTTTTTGCAAAATAAAGTTGTTGTGCTTCAATTAATTCGAAGTATATTATGTCTAGGGACTGTTTGCCAAACTTAATAATAGAGCACCTGGCACCGGATAATCTTATCCAAAAAAGAATAATTACATATGTATCGAAGCAAAGTTTTTCTATACTAAAATAAGATGTAACATCCGATGACGCGTCGGGCTATACAATAACATGGTTTTATTCTCATGCTCTCCCAGCTTGAGCGATGAATATTCTGGCGATTAAGATGGTATGTACTAATTCTATAGTTTAATTTAAGAAGTTTTAAGGTGTGTTGTTATTAAAACTATTTGTTTTTGGACAACATTATATAAATAAAAACAAAACTATTTTTAATTAAAAAAATCATGCCTAGATCTAGAAATATATTGTAGTAAAACAACCTTATATTAGCAAAAAAGGATAGAATATTAACAATGGATACTGTTTGTTTCACAATGACTATACATACTTCAAAGATGATGCCCACGCATTGCGCGGGCCACTATGCTAGTTATTTTTTTAAGGAATTGTGCTAGTTAGCTAGAAAAGTCAGAAGTTCACGTAATTTGAGAATTTCTCATAAAACATGGAAACATGGTCTGCTTTATGAAAAATGGAAGGCTAGTAGCTTTATGAGCCTTAATTATTCGCCGTGTACTTGCTAAATAATCTACAAATGTAAACATTGTTTACCATATCCACATGCGCATTTACTGAATACGGGCATTATTATCACATTAGCATGGTCATTTGTTTTGAAACCCAAGCATGTTTTTACATGGTATGCCATATTGCGAAGAAATACCCTCAAAAGTTATCCGAACTAAAGCTTGCCATTTTGCATGGCAAGTGGGGATTCATACAAGAAGAAGTCGTGCGCAAGTACTATAGTTTTTTTGTTATTTCCTTATTTTCTTGTTTTCTAAAACTCGTCGGAATTTTTCATCCAACATGTAAATTCTTTGCAAGTTGAATATTTCAAACCTCCTAGATGCACTGACGAGGGGTAACCTCGGCAATGTCCATGATGATGTCCTAGATCATGCACGCTTGTTATATAGCGCGTCCTCTCCATCTGCCCAGCAGTTTGCTATCTCCATTAGCTGCGATACTGTCTTTGGTTTAACCCGTCCTAGTTCTTCTATGAATTCTCGGCGACGGAGACCATCGTTGAAGGCGTCGATGGCCCTTTCGTCGGATATGGATTCAGCTGAGTTTTTGATAATATTCCACCGCTGTATGAACGCTCTTATTGACTCTCTAGATTTTTGTTTGCACGCTCGTAACTGTTCCAAGGATGCTGGTCGTTTGAACGTGGAATGAAAATGTCGGATGAATTTATATTCCAGATCGTTCTAGCTACCAATCGAATCTTCGGGTAACTGTTTGAGCCATGACCTTGCGGCGCCGGTGAGGTATAGTTGTAGACTTTGCATTGCGGTAGTTGTGGAGCCACCCTGTAATTTGGCGGTGGCTAAATAGTCTGCTAGCCAAACTTCGGGTTCTTGTAGTCCATCGTATTTATGTCGATCGTGTGGAAGTTTGAAGTCCTTGGGTACTGAGGCCTTGCGAATCCTCTGCATGAAACAGTTGGCCTCGCATAGCTCGTGATCGTCTTCGTCGTATCCATCATGATATCGTTGGCTATGGCTTTCATCTTCAGGTCCACTGCTCCTGTGCTAGGTGTTGTCGTTCCTTGTATTGCTTCAAGGCTTGGATCCTACGAGATGCGTCTGGTGTGGTGATCGAGATCGTCGGGTGTGTCCTACTTGCCGAGGACTGTTCTGATGGTGTGGAGATCTTTGTGCGAGTCCTTGTTCTGCTTCTGCAAGTGAGGCTCCTACCATGCCGAGGTTCATCGGGGCGGACCAGTGAAGGGTCGTGCGCGGATCGTCGGGTGTGGGTTGAGTGGTGATCAGGTATGTTTGCGCGGCCATGATGGTTGCCTGAGCTATTTTTGCTTTGATGTTTCCTGCTTGATCAATTGACATGAATGATAGATCGAGAACTCGGATGATTCCACTTCTTTCTGCTTCAGGGATATTCTGTAGTCGAGATGTTGGCCTTCTTGGTGGTGCTTCTCCTATTACACTCCTTGATCCTCGAGTAGAACTTAATTGTGCCCGTCGTAAACTGGATTCGCCGGCTAATCTTTTCCTTTCGTCGAGTTGCCTTTGCATCCGAAGTAGGTCTCTCTTCTTGTGGTGGAGCAGGTATTGGTATGCCAATAGATCCTCATGTGAACCATCCGCTATCATTGGGACTGCTCCCGAAATTGCCTCCCTTTCTTTTTTCCATGCCGATGCTGGTAGCCAAAGTCCTTGTCTCTCTCCCGTGCGAGGTTCTCCACCTCCTCCTTGGATTATGTGATGTTGTTTCTCCTCCATTTGCGTGTGCTCCTTCATTGTCGTGGTTTCCTGCATGGTCATCTGATAAAATATCATCAGGGTTGATAATAGGGTTACCATTTTCATCGCGTGGTGTTGAGGTATCTTCGTTGATCATGTACACTTGGTGGCGTGTTGTGTGTGGCCTGATGGCGTCGTCTTATGCTTTTGTGGGTGTGTTGGTAGTGCTCCGAGATCGTACTTCTGGATAGATTACCGCCATCCTTTCTTCAAAGTCGATGTTTTCACTGCTTTCTCCAGGTTCTGAGTTTATCGGGTTTGCTTCGTGTAGTGGAATTGGCGGGTGACCTTCTTCTCCTGCTTCGATCTGTGTTGTGGTGTCCGTGGAGGATCCAACGGATGATGCTGGTATCGCTATGGGTGTAGCTTTTCCCACCGACGATTCTGATGCGATCAGGGCCGAAGGGTGTGTTTCTTGCATGTTGTCTGCTTGGAAGTGGAGGCTTCCGATGATTAGGTCAGATCCGCCGTTAAAGACGACGGGTACTAGTACGAGGGTGGGCGGGCGTGGATCAGCTTTCGTCGAGTTGATGCTTGGTGGAGAGCGTTCCGCCGAACCTGTGTTCCCAACGTTCAAATCCCACAGGCGGCGCCAATTGACGAGGGGTAACCTCAGCAATGTCCATGGTGATGGACTTGGGGTTTCGCGAAAAACAGAATGATGGGAATTTTTTCGGATGTCAGGAAAACAATAAAGACAAAGTCGCCTGAATATTGGGAAAATACGCTATTACAAGTTGTCCTCTAGATTTCGATATCCTTGCTTGGGCTTCTCCCGTCCTATATATAATAGGTCAGGTCTCAAAGCTATATGCGGATAGGTTTCATACACGCGTAATTACAATACCAACACAATTTCGGTTCATAGTTTCTTTCCTAATAGAATCAAAGTCTTTGTCGGTTGCTTCCTTGGACTGTTTTCTGGAATCTTCATGGCCCGTAGGCCTTTTACCCGATGTAGGGTAACAAATAGTGAGCATTCGAGTAATCATACCCATGTCATGCACCGACCTGCCAAGTTTGGGCTTAATCCATGAAGGGATGCCATGATTTTGGCAATGAGCGCGATATCTTGGGTTGAAACCCAAGTTAACTCCTAGTCGATAAACATACAGTTGAAGTTTTGCATGTCCAAAGTATTTGGATCCCTTGTTTGCGATGTTTCCTGGTACTATGTCACAAATAAGGATCTCGTGCACATGTTTTCAATTTTTTATTTCATTCGGTTTGGTCCAAAAAAGGCCAAACTTGACAGCATGCGCAACCTTGTGGGGGTATCTACATTTTGAACCCTTCATGCTGGTTTAGCCTAGGACACCTCCGAGGCACCCAAAACCATTTTAATTTGAGTTTTTGGACCAATATTTATGGTACCCACAGTTCAAATGTTGAATTATGAAAGCATTGCCGAAGAAATAAGAAGTATATAGCTCCACCATGAGAAAATCCTAATCTTTGAATGGTCGTACAATATGACCTACCATAGGGGAAAATTCCAAGATGCACCAACCTGCCAAGTTTTGGCTCATTCCATTGGGGGAGCCATGATTTTAGGAGAGGGATATGGAGTACTAAACATAAAAATTTGGGAGCATTGCAAAATCATAGCATAGACCAAACAATTTTAGAAAATTTAAAATTTGTTTCAAGTTTCACCACATGAGCAGAGTGGTCTACATCTTTGGTCTTTGTTAAAATCGTGGATTATTTACGTGCTAAGCTAAAACTATGGAATTTTTTGGGGGAATAGTTCCCTTTAGGTGGCTTACTCGATAATAAAGTGGTTATTATCTTATTTCATGTTTATGATAAATGTTTATTTTTTACGCTATAATTGTGTTAATAGTAAACATTAATACATGTGTGATTTATAAACAGAAATGGTTCCTAGTAATGCCTCTCTTAATACTAGCTTGTTGATTAACTGATGATCAAAGGTTTCCTGATCATGAACATTGGATGTTGTTAATAATAGGGTCATATCATTGGAGAATGATATGATGAAGAGTCACCCAAAGTAGATGTAGCATACGATCATGTCCTCAAATTTATATTGTTATCACATTCATAGTAACTCAATATCCTTAGACCATGAGATCACGTCAATCACTTTCACCAGAAAAGTACTTTGATTACATCAAACGTCACTTCATAACTAGGTGATTATAAAGGTGTTGTCCGGTACTTGGAAAGTGTTAGTTGAGGCTCGTGGATCAAGAGTGTGATTTGTCCATCCTTATGATAGAGAGATATACTCAGGGCCCTCTCGGTGATATCACATTGACATAACTTGCAAGCAAGTGATTTGATCACTAGAATGTTATATCACAAGAAGAAGAAAAAGAGTACTTATCGGGAACGAAATTAAACAAGGTATGGACGATACCAAGTGATCGAATCTAGGACAAGTAAAATATCACGAGACAAAAGGAATTTGATTACAGCGAAAAAGGTTCAGACAATCATTGGATTTTCGTGGAACTAGTGGGAGTCATTATGGATTTCCAGATCCCGCTAATGAGTATTGATTGGAGAAAGTCTCGATCATGTATACATAGTTATCGTACCTGTAGGAAGACACACTTCAGGGTATTCGATGCATTTGAGTGGATAGGGAACACCGGAGAAAATACTGGACAGCGCAGGGATTGTTTTGATAAAAACTGCCAGAATAGTTTCAGTGTATCAGAATATTGCGAAGGGGTCAAATGATAATGTGTTCATTAAATGAAGTGTTCATTAAATGAAGCACTCATTAAATGAAGTGTTCATTAAATTGAGTTGCATTAAACCAAGTGAATTAAAGTGCTTTAGTGGAAAGACCTTTGATTTTTAGTGGAAATTAAATGGAAGATGAGTGGAGCTATATTGATGTGAGTGGAGCTATATTGATGTGATTGGAGTGTCCACCCACATAATTGGGGGAAAGGTTGGGGCAGCACCATGTTTGTGCACCAAGCCCCCTTGGGCTGCCCCCTCACCTATAAAAATCCCCCTCCTCCTCCTCTCATCTCACACCATTCACCCTTCCTCTCATATGCCCTTTGGTTGGAATCTTCCTCCCCTTCTAGCCTTGTCCATTGCCATGAGCTAGGTGCTTAGGAGAAATCCCTGCTCAAGATCTTCTCCACCACCATCATCACCATGTCGTAGTGTTGGCGGACTTCCCAGGGATCTGCTACTTCCGCTGCCTGGCTAGAGCGAGGGTTTGGGAGTCATCGGCACACCATATGTGTGACCGATTACGGAGGCGCTACCCTCTTGTGGCGATGATCGTCTGCGCACCCTTGAGGACGGTCATGTACACTCTACATCAGCCATGTTTGTTTTCGGGAATGTTATCCCGTGTTATGGTCTTCGAGGGTGAGTCCATCTAAAACCGTTACAAAGTATCACCTAGATTCAATCTTGGCAGTTGCAACCGTAGAATTTTTTTTTCTATGCAACGAACCCCATCAGTGGTATCAGAGATATGTCTATGTGTAGATTCTTTGTTAGCTTAGAACACATAGAGATGTTGTTGAGGGGCAACCTCGAGGATGGCCCGATCTTTCACGAATCCCTTTCAAATCGAGGGTGAAGTGCGGGGGAAAGAGACAGGGGATGAACACGACGAACTCACGCAGGAAAAACACGATGAACACACCCACGCAAAACCACGATACACACCAATATCTCACACCGATGGTGACTGGTCCAACGCAATCCCTAGGATCGGCATCGAGCGGAGGGCTCTCTCTCTCAAACCGGCACGGCGAGTAGGGAGTCTTGGTGAGATCTTGACGTCTTGGCAAAGGGACTCCAATGCCAAGGCCTTGTACAACGAGGGAGGCGCGATGCAAACTCCAACGAGGTTGGTGATATTTGGGTGCTCCTCTATCAAAGGAGCCTAAGGCAAGAACTAGATATATCCACAAGGGGTGTCCACTAATTCCAAATATCATGCCTAGGGTTTACAATAGAAGTGGGGCACTATATATAGGCCAGCCACTAGTTCAAGGGTAGTTTAGGTAATAAAGGGTAAAGTCTGGATGGATCTGGGGTAACATGGGCCGAAGGCCCAAAAGGCTTTTACATGCCTGGTTGACTTACAACAAAGACTCTGGTGTCTGGGTCCGAAGACTCTGGGGTGACCAGAGACTCCGGGGTGGAGCTCAGACTCTTGGGTGGACTCCGGGGAGGCATACATAGGGCGTGTTTGGTAGCCCGGGTGGTCAATCTCACCTCGTACAAGTTAAGTGTAGCTATGCCTACCCCATACAAGTGTGCTAGTTGTGTTATGTTTGTTAGGTCGGGTGAGATAAGCCCAACTCAGTTCAGATCCAGTTTGGTGTGGTTGTATGGCTTGAGCCATGCCACACAAAAGTAAAACGCAATCGGGTCCCTGGGAACAAAACAAAAAAGCAATCAGGTCCATATCAGGCTTCGACGTCGCTGTCGGCGGGCTCCGGTGCCGCCATGCTCCATAGCTGGTGCCTCCACGCTGCACTATTGGCGCCGCCACGCTTCACCACCAGGAGGCTGCGCCGCTACCATCCCGCGGGCCGTCACCTGCTCGCGCCACGGCGGGACGTGCTCCGCCGCGCGCGCCAAGGCGGGATCCAACTCCAGGTCCGCATGGGCCTCGCCCTCGTGTGGCGTCTTCTCGATCTCGGTGGCAGCACCCGCGCCCAGCTCGTGGCGGTCCATGATGCCGGCGCCCCTGGGGACGAGCAGCTCGAGCTCGGCGGCGGCGGCGGCTGCAGGTTGGGGAGGGAGACGCAGACGAGGTCGGGAAGCCGCGACGAGCTGCCGCTAGGAGGCCTTGGTGGACGAGGACAGGAGGCCGCGGCGGACGAGGTTGGGAGATGTGGCGTCGCCAGAGCCCGAGCGGAGACTAGCGGCGAGCTGGGAGAGTCGCGACGACGAGGCAGAGGAGAGATGCGGGCGTGGCTGGGAAGAGTGGTTCAGTTGCGGGGGGAGAATGGTCGAGTGGTGCGGTGCAGGGGCATGACCCCTGCGGGCTCTAGCGCGTGCGGGCGACAGTCTCGGCACTGCCTGGTTGTGAAGCTCGATTTGAGCTTCCCAACTCAGCAGGGCTGAGGGGTAGTTTTCGTACGAGGTGGGCAGTGCCGATGGGAGCCGACCCGGTCTAACAAACAACAAAACATGGGGTGAGATGAGAAAATCTGGTTTCCCCGGGCTACCAAACACGCCCATAGAGTTCCAATGAGGGGTACGGAGTCGTGGCAGGAGTCCTGGGGTGGAGACTCCATGGTCGAAGACTGGAGACTCCGGGGTAGCTAGGCTAGAGAATCCGAGGTGCGCGGAGACTCCGCGGGTGGCGATGCTCTCTGGTGAAGACTCCGTGGAGGTGCACTGAACGCTCCTGGCAGGGGTCTGGAGACTAGTCCGGAGTCCAGGCCGGAAGATCCGGGCTTGGTGGCCGGAGACTCTGGGCTTCGGGGCCGGAGACTCCGGGGCTTCAGCTCCTGTAGCTTCTTCTTCTCGTCCTGCTCCTTGTACTTCATCTGTGGGGACTTCATAGCTGATAATGCACAATGTAGTTGCATGAAGTATTAATCCATCCAAGGATGTATCAAAGTCACACGAGGAGAGGAGAGAGTTAACCTTAGCTTGTAGTAGTTTAGCTTGGGCTCGAGTCATTGGTCCACTTGGGGGACTTGGTGGTGTAGATGTAGGGACGTTCGTAGGACGGGCTGCATCATCTCCCCCCTTGGGAAAGAGTCGTCCTCGACTCTTCATGGTTATCATCTTGAACATCTCCATGATATGGTGAAAGGTCCTTGACATTGAATGTATTGCTCACCAGGTACTTGGGGGTTGGAATGTCGATGATGTAGGCGTTGTTGTTGATTCTCTTGAGGACCTTGAAGGGTCCATCTCTCCGTGGCTTGAACTTGGAGTTGCGTTCTTTAGGGAAGCGGTCTTTGCTTAGGTGTATCCACACTAGGTCACCTTCTTCGAAGATCATCTCCTTCTTGTCCTTGTTTAACCTTGAAGCTTGGCGAAGGACTTGTTGTTCAATAGTAGCTCTTGTTTCTTCGTGAAGCTTCTTCATAGCTTGGGCACGCTTTTCAACGTCCATGTTGGAGCGCTCGTGGAGAGGTAGTGGTAGGATGTCGAGCGCGGTGAGGGGCTCGAAACCATAGACGATCATGAAAGGACTCATCTTGGTTGTAGAGTGCTTGGCTCGATTATAGGTGAACTCGGCATGGGGAATGCATTCCTCCCAATCCTTCAAGTTCTTCTTGATCAGCACACAAAGGAGAGTATCGAGGCTTCGGTTGATGACCTCGGTTTGGCCATCTGTTTGCGGGTGCGATGCGGAAGAGAAGAGTAGCTTGACGCCTAGCTTGGCCATGAGAGTCTTCCACAAGTAGCTCGTGAATTTGACGTCATGTTCGGACATGATTGTTCTTGGTACACCGAGGAGACGGGCGATTTCTCTGAAAAACAAATTGGCAACATGTGAAGCATCATCGGTCTTATGGCACGTTATGAAGTGTGCCATTTTGGAAAAGCGATCCACAACAACAAATATAGAATCATGACCATGCTTAGACCTAGGCAATCCTAACACAAAATCCATGCTAATGTCGGACCAAGGTGCATGAGGAATAGGCAATGGCATATAAAGACCATAAGGCTTAGCTTGCGACTTATCTTGAACACATTTTGTGCATCATTGAACATAGCACTCCACATCTCGCTTCATCATGGGCCAATAGTAATGAGTGCAAAGCGCCCAACGTCTTGTCACTACCAAAGTGACCCATGAGGCCTCCACCATGTGATTCTTGGAGAAGCAAAAGTTGGAGAGACGACTACAGAATGCAAAGCTTGTTTTGTTTAAATAGAAAGCCCTTATGCAAATAGAAATCATCAAATCCTTTGTCAATGGTGCACTTTGCAAAAATTGGTTTTAAGAATGGGTCAGAAGAATACAATTTTTTAATTTCATCAAGACCCAACATGTTTACTTCAAGTCGAGTAAGAAGGCTTGTGTGCTTGCGAGACAAGGTGTCCAAAGCTACATTATCTTTGCCCTTCTTATACTTGACAATGTAAGGAAAAGACTCCATAAACTCAACCCACTTAGCATGTCTCTTGCTCAAGTGGCTTGGCCTTTGAGATATTTCAACGACTCATGGTTGGAATGTATGATAAATTCCTTAGGCCAAAGGTAGTGTTGCCAAAATTGAAGCACACGAACTAAGGCAAAAATCTCTTTATCATAAATCGGATAGTCAAGGCAAGCACCATCAAGTTTCTCTCTATGGTAGGCAATAGGACGCCCATTTTCCATGAGAACTCCTCCAATGCCAATACCACTAGCATCACAGTCTATCTCAAAAGTTTTTGTGAAATCCGGTAACGCAAGAAGAGGTGCTTAGGTGAGCCTCTTTTTAAGTTCATTAAAAGCTTTTTGTTGTGCTTTGCCCCACAGGAAGGTGACATTATTTTTGGTCAATTTGTTGAGAGGACAAGCAATGGTAGAAAAGTTTTTCACAAAGTGACGATAGAAACCGGCCAACCCATGAAAACTTTGGAGTTCACTCACATTTGTGGGAATGGGCCAATCTTGTATGTCCTTCACTTTAGAAACATCAACTTCAATGCCATTTGAAGAAACAACAAATCCAAGAAAAATTAACTTGTCTTTAGAAAAAGTGGACTTGGGAAGATTAGCATATAGCTTTTCATGTCGAAGGATTTGCAAAACTTCCTTGACATGTGTAACATGGTCCTCAAGTGACTTCCTATAAACAAGTATATCATCGAAATAGACAACAACACTTTTTCCAATGAGAGAACGCAAAATATGATTCATAAGGCACATGAAGGTGGATGGGGCATTAGATAAGCCAAAGGGCATGACCAACCATTCATAGAGACCAAGTTTGGTCTTGAAGGCGGTTTTCCACTCATCACCCTCCGCCATTCGTATTTGATGGTAACTAGTACGAAGATCAATTTTCGAGAAAATTGTGGCTCCACACTACTCGTCAAGCATGTCATCGAGGTGTGGTATAGGATGTCTATAATGCACAGTGATAGCATTGATTGGATGGCAGTACATGCATAACCGCAACATGTCATTCATTTTTGGATCAAACCTTTGGATACGAGTTGGGTGATTTTACATTCGATCTCCTTCGTCTCCTCCGGGTTCGTGCGGTAGGCAGCACAGTTTGGAAGAGTTGCGCCAGGTATGAGGTCAATGCAATGCTCGATTCCGTGAAGAGGAGGTAGTCCATGTGGGATCTCTTCGGGGAACACATCCTTAAATTCCTACAAAACAATCATCAAAGAGGGAGGAATATTTGTCAAGTCATTAGTTCCTTGTGCTAGGCCCTTGCAAATGAGGACGTAGTGCAAGATGGATGGGTTGTTCCTCACATCTCTCATCTCACTTTTGGTGACAAGGAGAACACTCTTAGTTTTTCCACTCAAGTTAGGCTTGTGGATCTCACTCTCTATGAGGTGGTTATCTTGCTCACCGCTCTTCTCACAAGAAGGTGTTATGTTGTGTTGTGCACCCTCGCTAAAGCCTTTGCATTGTCTGCAATTATTTGGCTAGGAGTCATCGATTGCAAAACACGTGTCTTGTTAAGCCATTTGAAGGTGTATACATTTTTGTACAACACCTTTGTCGAGTTGCCATGGACGACCAAGCAACATGTGGCAAACCGTCATTGGGACCACATCACACTCCACCGTGTCTTTGTATGGTCCTATAGAGAATGTTACCGAGACCGTGTGCTTGATCTTCACGGAACCTTGGTCACTTAGCCATTGGACGTGGTAGGGGTGCTTGTGTGGATGGAGGGTGAGGTTGAGCTTCTCACACAACTCAGTGCTAGCAAGGTTGTGGAAACTCCCTCCATCGATGATCACCTTGATAGATTTCCCATTGATGTCGGCACGTGTATGGAAGATATTTCATCGTTGATCTTCATGCTCTTGTGCTTGAGTGGTCAAGATCCTTGTGACGACAAGCGATGGACTTGCGTCATGTTCACACATGAGTAGTTCTTTGTTATCTTCCACACGTTGCCTTGTCATTGCTTCCTTTACTCGGGCATCAAATTCATCTTCACTCAAGTACTCTTCATCGCCATTGTCATGCATAAACAATACTTTCTTGTTTCCACACTCGGCCGACTTGTGTCCTTGGCCTCCACACTTGTAGCATTCACCATTGAATGGTGTGGCATCCTTTGTATACTTGCCACTCGGGGGCGGTTTTCCTTGAGGAAGTGTGGGCTTGAAGGAAGGCTTGGAGGTACTTGAAGAGCTTCCATTGAAGGTTGTTGGTGTAGCGGTTGAAGCTTGCTTGTAGGTGAAGTACGTCTTGGGATTGTTGTACTTGATTGCCTCTTGCAGTTGACGCTCCGCTTTTATTGTGATGTGCACAAGCTCAGCCATGTTGTTGTATGTTTGGAACTCGATGATGCGCTTGATTGGTTGGTTCAAGCTGATGAGTAAACGGGCCATTGTTTGCTCCTTGCACTCTTCAATGTTGGCACGAATCATGTTGAGCTCCATTTGCTTGAAGTACTCTTCCACTGTCTTTGTCCCTTGACTAAGCGATTGAAACTTGTTGAAGAGGTCACGCGTATAGTGCAAAGGAACAAAGCGGGATATCATATGAGCCTTCATGTCATGCCAAGTTGTGATTGGGGGCTCTCCTCTTGCGTCACGAGAAACTTGAACTTGTTCCCACCAAAGGTTGGTGTAATCATCAAACTCAAGCGAAGCCATGGTGACCATCTTCTCATTTCTATAGTTGTGCATACGGAAGATCTTGTCTACCTTGAGCGCCCATGAGAGATATTCTTCTAGATCATTTGAACCGGTGAACTTGGGCATCATAAACTTGAGCTTGCCAAAGTTTTCTTCCTCCTTGCGGTCACGGTGGCGGTGGTTGCCATGGTGATGATGGTCTTCATCTTCCATGCAATCATGGCGATGAGCTTGTTGAGCTTGTGGATGTGCTTGTGGTTGAGGAGGTGGAACTTGTTTCTCGCGACCTTGTTGAGGAGATTTCTCTTGATGTTGTTGGGGAGCTTGATCTTGCTCTTGACGGGGTTGTTAACGAGGTTGAGGCACTTGGCCCTGATGACCCACAAGTATAGGGGGTGTATCGCAGTATTTTCGATAAGTAAGAGTGTCGAACCCAATGAGGAGCAGAAGGTGCTGGCTAGTGGTATGGATCAGGAATTCTCTGCAAATACTTAGCAAACGGATTTTTAGGGGTTTTTGATAAAGCAAGTAAACAAAGTACGAGTAAATAAAAGACAGTAGGAATAAATGCAGCAAGTGGCCCAATCCTTTATGCAGCAAAGGACAAGCCGGTTGTATTACTTAAGATGACCAAACGTTCCCGAGGACACATGGGAAGACTGACAAGTGCTTTTGCTTCATATAGTTGATTAATCTTCTTTAGCTTGCTAAGTGTTGTGTGGGTGAACCTATGCTAATGTACCGCCCCATCCAATACTAATACATACTCGTGATTATACCCCTTGCAAACATCCGTAAGTACAAGAAAGTAATTAAGGTAGAAACCTAACCACAGCTTTAAACTCTAAGACCCTTATGTCCCTTGTGCAATGGTTTCCTAACGGGGGTTCAGGTTTCTGTCACTCCGGCAACCCCTACGATTAGTAGCCAAATACACAATGCATTCCCGTAGGCCCATATAGGTGAAGTGTCATGTAGTCGACGTTCACATGACACCACTAGAAGAAGTACACCACAACTTAAATATCAAACCATTGAATCTTTCTCAACACAACTCCACTACTAACAACATGACTTCTCCCATGTCCTCAAGAACAAAACGAACTACTCACAAGACATCATATGGATCTTGATAAGAGATGGAATAATGATGTATAACAATCTGAACATAAACAATAATTCAATGGTTTACTCAATAGCATCAACTACAAAGAGTAATCAACACCGGGAAAGTTTCCCCTATGAACTAATGCAAGATTCAACTCAATTGTTACAGCAATATGGAGATGGTGATGAGGGTGCTGATGGTGATGATGGTGGTAATGATGATGATGATCCCGATGAAGTCCAGCTTGATGGTGGTGTTGATGGCGACGATCTCCCCTCTCCAGGAAGGAATTCCCCTCGCAGAAATCTGTCTGCCAGAGAGATCTTTCTCTCTCGGTGTTATCCACCCCATAGAGGCGGCCGAATCTTTCTGTGGTCGCTCCCCGAGTCTTAGGGTTTCGGGAGGAAGATATACGCCAGATGGGAGAGGCTGGAGTGGGCCAGGGTGGCCACACCACTCCCTGGCGCGGCCTGGGCTTGCTCGCGCCATGGGGTGCTGTGGGCCCCCTGTGGCCCACCTCCACTCCATCTTCTGGCATCTTGAGTCTTCTGGAAAAATAGAATTTTCTGTATATTTTCCCGGATTTTCTGATCTTCGCGAATTTTGCCTCCAAACAGCACCTTTTCCATCAGAATCCGATCGCAGCGGTCCATGCTCCAAAAGTCATCAACCATGCAAAAACAGATGAAATAACATAAGTATCACCTCTCAATACGAAATATATCAATGAATAATAGTGAATTAAGACATAGAATAGTGATGCAAAATGGACGTATCAACTCCCCCCAAGCTTAGACTTCGCTTGTCCCCAAGCGAAACTGAGCTCAATAAACATGGCCTCAGGTTTATGGAGTGGAGAGTCGATAAAAGAATACAGACAAGAAGCATCACATCCATCAAGTGCATAGATCATAATAGAAGACAACTCACTATTATATCACTCAACTTGCAATGAGTAAAGGAAACACAATAAAGATACATAAAGTGAATCATAATCGGTAATGGCAAACTTAGCTCTTGGTCGAAGAATAGTTGATAATTTGCTGGAGTTCACAAATAACTGGTTTTCAAAGATAGCTTTCAAAGTAGTAAACATCAAGATAAGAGCGATGTGCAAAGCAAGGAACATAAGAAACATGATTGAATAAATCATCATATGAATGAATGAAACACAACAACTCAAAATACTTGCTGAGATAGAAGGGAATAGGTTTACTGACTCAACTACAAAGTAAAAGAAAGGCCCTTCACAGAGGGAAGCAGGGATTGCAAGTCTCATAAAGAGCTCACAAAAATTATGATATATACTAGCTTTTAGCTCTCATTGCCCCTATCATAGGCATCTTTAGGTGATTAAGGTTAAAGTGATCAAATATGAGGATATGCATTGACAAGTTGTAAGTTGAGAATCTCATGTCCCTTGAATACGAGGGTCGCTCCTCATGCTACTCAAGTTTAGTCACCGGTAAGTTCTTGTCATCGTAAGCATATGTGTATCATTGAGAACCGCCAACGGGGTACCCCTTTCCCGATGATACGGAAGAATCCCCATATCAAAATGACAAGGCAAGCAGACAACAAGTATCTCAGCAATCTTTTTATTTACCATGGGAATATGGTGCTTTTTTCTCTCTTTCCTCTTTTCATAATATCTCTTTTTTTCTCTTTTCTCTTTTTCTCAAACTCTATCTCTTTTTTATAAGAAGAATGCTTCATAGATACTTGTTATGGTTACGCTGCAGGTTTCCACCATGTCAGCATGGATTAGACCAGCGGCCCAGGCGTTTCTCTAACACACATGCATAATTCCATGGACTTACAAGCTCCCCTTTCATTTCACACCGACGACATCCATAGACAAAAGAACATGATATAAACTTGGTACAAAGTACCAGTGCAATGTTGAAAGCGTTCCCCATGACAGCATGGTTTTGCTAACTCACAACTTACAAAGCGCAAGCATATACGCAACATAGGTGAGCACAATGGTTCAAGTTTATTAAGTGCAAGAAAGTAAAGTGTGCCATCAAGTTCGTGAGAGCTTTAATCACTAATTTTCACATAACAAGTTTAATTTGGGAGGTAGATAAAACAAGAATTTACTTGGAATAGCAATAATGCTACTAGGTAGGTATGGTGGACACAAATGGCAAAGGTTTTGGTTTTAAGGAGTGGATGCACGAGAAGAATTCCCTCTTAGTATAGGTTTTTGGCTAGCAAGGCTGGGTAGCAAGTATAAAAGTTGAAGGAAACAAACAAACATACAAGTGATAAAGACAAACATGCAATCTTCCTTGGAAGCACAAAAGATCTTAACTAGAGAATACTAGAGTTATGAGCAAATCAAGAAAGAAAGATGATGAAAATATTTTTCTTTAAAGGTACTTTTGTCTTTTTCATTCAACTCTCAAAAATAGTGTTGCTACTGACCGAGCCAGGTTTGCCAAAACCAACTAAATTAACCCAGTCATACCAATACTAACAACAAGATCAATCATATAACCACGAATTGAAAACTAATATAATCTATGAAAAAGAGTGAATGATAGAACTTCTCATTAATATTTCATAACGGCAACTCACACCAAGGGATACATATCTAACGAGAGAGGGGACACTTCCATAATGCAAACCATACTACATAATAACTCCTTTATTCATGATATGACTCTACTAATAAGGTAAAAAGATAGAAGATAGTGATGTGATACTGCGGCACTCCCCCAAGCTTGGAACAAACCAAGGGGATGCCAAACCTGATGACGAATTACTCCTTTGGTGGTGGTGGTATCTTCTCAATGAGCTCTCTGATCAGTTTCCCCAAGTCCTCAATCTCGAAGGTGAGAGTACGAATCAACTCCGAGTTGTGCTCAATACGGCTCATAATCATTTCAGTTTGTGGATCCCAGCTCTTGTGATTGTTTTTCCATTCTTCCCTCTTGGAGTCTTCTTTTCCTGCATGGTTATGGATAAAGGTATGGAAGGGATTCTTGGTGGGTGGAGGAAGTGACCGTGGAGCCAAACTGTGACGGGGAACTTTTCCCCGATCCGCATCAGCCTTCCTTCTAACCCTGGCAGGTTTCGTCACCACTCCAATGCTTGCAATGGTAGTGCCGGTGTGCGGATGTTGGCCTTGCTCCTCTTCACCGTCACTCTTGATCTCCTTCTTCTTCCCAGGGTCTTGGAGGTCTTCCTCCATAGGCTCCTTCCCTTTATCCTTGGTAGACACCATTGTGCTTCTAAGCTTTCAAAGAGTATGTCCTGGCAGAAACAGATCAAAACAAAACACGACGAAAACACGATATACGAACCTCGGAAGATCCGGGGGGTTATATATTACGAAGTTTCATATCAAAAGGGAGGTACTGGGAGAAAACGAGTCGGAGGCGGAGTCCGGGGTGGACTCGCCACCTAGTGGCGCGGCCAGGGGTGGGCCTGCGCCACAGGGTGGTGTGAGCCACCCTGGCTCCATTTCCGTCTGACGAGGGTTTAACTCGTCAATGCCCATTGTTATGGACTTGGGTTTTGGAGAAGGAGGGAGCGCTAGAGACATCTATCGGCTAGCAAACAAGCACACAGGGGACAAAGGATTTACCCAGGTTCAGGCCTCGTAGAGGTCCCTACTCCTGCTTGTCTGCTCGTGGAATTATTGAGGGAGTCGAAAGTTACAACAGTGCGCAGATGCAATCTGGCGACGCTTTGTGGAAGCTAGGGTTGCATGTGTCCTCCTCGCTGCCCCTCCTAGCCCTTATATAGACAGGCTAGGTATCGGGTAGCAGGTCGAGTCGGTTACAAGTTAGGGTTTTCCCCTTCAAACTTTCTATCTTTAGCTTCTTCTTATCCTTCAAGCAATCGAGAGTCCACAGGTTACTCGAGTCCTTTCATCTGGGCCTTGGCGACACCATGGGCCTGTACGTATTTGGACCTTATATACCAAGCTCGAGTACCTGTAGGGTATACCCATGTCAGTAGCCCCCGAGTGTCCAGTGGAATCGCAGATTCGACTGGGACTTTTGAAGCCTTCGAATGCCTAAATGAGTACATTTTGATTGCTTTTATTCGTGTCATAGGGATTGTTGATATACGTGCCTGATATAACCGAAGTATCGGTATCAGTTAACCACCTTAGGGTGAAACAATGCAATCTACTCAAATTAGTCCCGGACTCGAATCCGGAAAAATCTTGGTGTTATTCGACTCAGGCCGCGGAGGTCTTACAGGAGTCGAATTCTAGTTATATGGGTGTGAGCACTTGACGCGTCCGTCAAGGCATGTTCATCGTGCCTGTAGGCACGGATATGTTTCTGGTAGTGCGCAGTTAAATGAGTTGCCAGGCCTTATTCAGGTCTTACCTTCACGCCGTAGGCTCGACATCTGAATTTTATCATCGCGAAGACGATTCGGGTGACCAGAGGCGATCTCTTTGTAGAGAAAATTATGAGGCGGTGTCGCCATGAGTTTCAGTGTGGATGTTATCAACACACGTTTTTGTACAAATAATCATAGGGTGCGTGACCAGCGCTCCCTATGGGAAGTAACCCAGTGCTGGTTGAGTCGAAGACTCAGAGGACTAAAGAACTTTTCGGCATGCGTCTTTTGCTTGCTTGTTTGGTCGATGACTCAGCGGTACTAAAACACTTTTGCATCTGCCGTCTTTTGCCTGCTTGTTTGATCGAATTTGTTTTTGGCTCCCTATGGGAGTAACCCATGTCCATAAACGCACTGTGTTTGGTGGTTGGGTTTGCTTTTGTGATTGTCCATGTTCCTGCAACAAGAAAAAGAAAAGTCGTAGGGTGCGCGGCCAGCGCTCCCTATGGGAGTAGCCCCCGAGTGCTTGGTGGAGTCGAAGACTCCAGCAAGGACTAAAAATAGTCGAAGTTTTCCACTGCGTAGCCTTGGTGACGTCAGTGCTGACGCTTGTATGACCTTAATTGCCCGCGGGAGCGATTTTGACGGGACGTGAAGAGCGGTGGGTCCCACTTTCTGACTTTGATTTGACTGGGCGTGCGTAATCTTATTTTTAACTGCGCCTCCTCGATTTCCGCGCGTAATGGTAGAAGTGGGGGGACGGTTCGCGCTTCCTCTTCTCCACGCGTCCAACACGATACGTGCCACGCGTCCAATAGGGTTTTTGTCAGCCGTTGGATTGCATCTCCCAGGGGTGTGCTACGGCGGTAATTTCCCATCTGCGCTCTTTCTTCCTTGCTGCCATCGCCATTGCTGCTGCTTTTCTGCTTTCCCCTGCGCCCATCTTCTCCACGACGCTGGACCAGCTCCGTTCGTTCCCGAGCTACTTCCTTCGCTCACATCGCCGCCGCGCAATGGGGAAGAAGAAGGGAGGTGCTACTGCTGATTCCGCAGCCACCACCGCTGCGGCCAAGAAGAAAGGTGGCTCCGCTGCTGCGGGCGCCAGCACCACTGCCGGCGGGAAGAAGAAGGTCGCGGGCACCCCCATGACCAATGGCGCATGGCGCCCCCCTATCATCAAGGCGTCGAATCTCCGTCTTCTTCGCCAAGATGGAGTCATCTCTGCGGCAGTCGCCGATGCGTGCATCCCCAGTGGTGAGACCATTCCTGCTCCTCCCGCTGGTTTTCGAGTGATGTTTCTTGCATTCATCATTCACAGTCCTTCCTTGCCTCTTCACCCCTTTCTTAGGGGTCTTCTTTGTTTCTATGGGCTCCAGCTCCATCAGCTGTCCCCAAATTCGCTCCTCCACATCACTTGTTTCATCACTCTCTGCGAGTGCTGGCTCGGAATCGAGCCACACTTTGGTCTTTTCAAGCGCATCTTTAAATTGAAGCGTCAGTCCGCATCTGGCTCTTTAGTTTATGACGTAGGTGGTTGCGGAATCCACGTCGACCCATCCGCCACCTACTTCGACATCAAGCTTACCAAGTCCGTCCAGGGATGGAGGGACAAATGGTTCTATGTTCGCGACCAGAAGGCCAAGGACGGGCACTTTGGACTCACGCCTTTCGATCCCGCGACTCCCTGCAAGAAGATGCATTCTTGGAAGAACGTGATCATGCCTTCCGAAATCGTGGAGACAGACGTGCTATATCAGCCGCGTCTGCAACCTTGAGAGTCGCATAGGCGCAGAAGAGGGAGGTTGCGCCCTTGTCAGGACTTGGCTGCGTCGTCGCGTCCAGCCTCTCCAGGCCAGGGTCCATCCCATGTTTCAATGGGGTGGCGCTGATGATGCCACTCGCGTGTCTGCTGATGGCATGTCCGCGAGTGAGGTAGATAAGAGGGTGCGACTGGTCACGAAGTACACCCTCAAGGATGTGCTTCCGAATGAGCCAGTCGTTCCTCCTTTCGATGCTTCGAATCCTCCTCCTGAGGTACAGTTGTGCTACGTAGTAGCTTATTTTCTTGATTGCGTTTTCTGTTGCTTACCTGTTATGTTTGCTGATCTTTACTGTTTGTATGCAGGAGTGGGCGGTGTCGCCTTGTATGCCTCCCCTCCCTGAGGGGATTATTCCTCGTGAAGCTTTGGAAGAGGACGAGTCTGAGTCGACTGTCCCTTCTGATGTGGAAGAGGAAGCCCTCGAGTCCGAGAGCCCGGATACTCGCAAGCGTTCACGTAGCAGGGATTCCGACGCGTCGACTCCTTCAACTCTAGGAGGCGCGGCTGTTGGCGCGGAGTCGCCAATTCCAGCTGTTCTTGTGAGGGCTGTGGCACCGTCTTCTCGCAAGAAGATGCGATTGCCCAAGGAGTCTTCGTCAGAATCGACGGCTGCCACGTTTGATCTTGACAACTTTAACTGGTAAGTTTGCTAGGTTATTCATTATTTTCTGTTTTCTTCTTGTTGGTTTTTGCCCTGGAGTTAGCCCTTTTCTCAATGTGGATTTTGTCTTGTAGTCAAGAGGCGTCGTCATCTTCTAGCAACGTCGAATTTTTGAAGGAATCGGGAGTCGCGACTTCAAGGGCCGAGGTAGAGGTCGAGCGCGCTCCTTCTCCGGTGGCAGCCCACTCCGGGCACAATTCTTCGAGCTCTCCTCACATAGGGGAGCATCGAGTATTTGCTCGGATGACGGTTCAACAAACTTCTTCGGAGTCGCTGGAGGACCATGTAAGTATAGCTTTCCTTCTTTTTAATGTGGTAGTCAACGCCTTCTGCTGCCCTCTGCTGACTCCTTGTTTTGTGCGACAACTCCTTGTAAAGGAAGCCACGCAGGTGGCGGAGCACGTGATGGCGATGGGTCGCCAGCATGCGATGCTGGAGACGCGCCACCGCGTGGTCAAGAGTGAGTGTTCTATACTTATTATTTTTGTCTTCTCTCTATTTTGGTATAATCGACTGACAGCCAATTATTGACTGCCATGTAGCCGAGCATAACGCTTTACTGCGCGATGTCGCCATGTTGGAGAAGACACTAGCCGCAGCTGTGAAGGGGCGCGACGAGGCAATCACGGCTCGTGATGATGCCCAGAAGCGCGAAGAGGATCTGCGCGCCTCCTTTGCTGCTAGGGAGAAGTTGTTCGAAGAGCAACTGTTCTCAGTCGCCAAGGCCCTCTCAGGTACCTTTATTGGTAGATATTTTATTGATGTTCTTCTCTGCATCTGTAGTGCCGGTGGCACTAGAAGTTTGATCCATCTGTGTATTTTGGTGTAGATGCTGGCGGCTTGAGTTTTGATCCACAAGCCCTTTGTCGCGATGACGCTCTGGCGGGCGCGGTATCTGCGGTCGAGGATCATAGCGCCACTGTCCAAAATACGTTGTCCAAGGCCAAGGCCACCCTGAGTCGCCTCCGGGAGGAGTTGATGCCGAAGGCGGAGCTGGTCGACAATGTGGAAGAGCTGGTGGAGTGCTCATTTGGGGTGTGCCTGCCACGTACAAGAACTCCCTCCGCGCAGCTGGCGCGACCATGTCGCTTGCCATGGTGCAAGCCCACGGAGTCGAAGTAGACCCTTTTGCGGTGTCGAAGACGACGCCTGTTGGCGCGGATGGTCAGCAGGTAGTATTCGCTCCCTTTGCGACTTCTTATGCCAAATATGGCCATTCCTTGATAAACACTGTTGCCAAGTATTCGGAGGAGCTCAATCGTGCGAAGAAGGCGGCGAAAACTTCGGCCTCAGGGGCCGGCGGAAAGTCAGTGGCATCTGATACTGCCACGGACTTGATGAAGCCCCCGAGGTCATCGAAGTCGAAGAAGCCAGCTGCTTCGTAGTTAGTTTCTTGTAATAGTTGATGGATTTCTCTTTTGATTGGAGAACATGCCTGTTGGCGAATGTGTTTGTAGATACTTTTATGCTGATCCTGAATGCATCTGTTACTTTTGACTTTTGAGTTGGTCACCTTATTTGCCTCTGGCTTGATTTTTGGTAGGGACATCAAGTGGTCCTGTGGGGGGAACCCCGGACTCGCCATCTCTTGAGGATACAATGGCACCACCACGCTCCAGGGTAGAGGAGTTGTCCTTGATTTCGTGACTTCGTGATCACGTTAAGCAACTGGAGCGTGAGTTGCCCGTGATCTGCGATAGCGTGGACGTGTGGAAGTCAAAGGCTGAAAAAGCCGCCGGCCGCGAGCAATATCTGCTTGGCAAGGTGACGCAGCTGGGTGACCAGTTTAAGTGTTAGTTTGCTCATCCTCGTCTTTTCCTTTGTAGTTAGTCGCAATGGTACGTTGTACTCATGCTGTTGATGCTGCTTCGTGTAGTTATTAGCGCACGCCATCCGCAGGAGGAGAGGGATAGGAATGCCATCTGCCTTCATGATCTCACCCAGGAGAAACTTCAGGAGAGTGGATACTTCTGGGTAGATCATGATCGTGTGACTGTGTTGGCGACCCTGCAGGATCGCGCCTCGCGAGTGCTGCTCTTTCTGAAGAAGTCGTAGTCTTGTTTGAAGAACATCTATCGGGCGATGTTCCTGCTGGATGATACTCCATCAAGCCTGCTGGCTCTCCTGACCAAATTTCAAGATATGTCCGTGGTTTGCGAGTGCGTGAGGCAGCAGTTGGTGGCTGGTGCCAAGGCTGCCCTCTCCATGGTGCGTTTGCACAGGCCTGATGTAGATGTCACCTCCATTGCCTCTGGGCCACCGGTGCCACCAGCAGGATCTTCCTGGATCATGGTGCCGCACTATCAGGCGGTGGACCGTCTAGCCGAGGAGGTCGTCGACTTCTTCGAGGAACAGACTAATGTTCTTTTGTTGCAAGGGTAGCCAAATATGTATCCTACACATAAGTGTACTAGTGTTGTAAAGCTCATATACATTTGTAGATAATATACTGTTGAATGTGTACAAATAGCTTTAAGCGGGGGGTGTGTTGCACTTATGCGAGTCCTTTTCGTTAGCCTGGCCATCTTTGTATCGTTCCCTTGTCAACCTGTCAGGTGCGTTGCAGCTGGGTTGAGTTTGTGTTAAGGGGTTCGATTGATGTGCCAGCTACTCAGGATGTCGCGTTATTGTTCGAAGAACATATGTGTATAGGGTGGCGTTGCCCCCGAGTATGAAAATTGACAAAGTAAAGGAGAACACGGAGTTTTGGGGCACTTAGCTTTTATTTATTCGAAGAACAGTGCGAAGTACAATGTGCGGCTAAGTAGCCTTGGCTGAGTAGCCTTATTTGCGATGTAAAAAGTAAAACTACTAGGGGTAGAAGCGTCACAGTTGTGCGACGTTCCAACGGTTGGAGTATGCGACATCTGTCTCTAGATCTTTAAGGCGATAGGCGCCCCCTGGGATTAGTTTTGTAATCACGTACAGTCCTTCCGAAGGGGACTCGAGCTTGAGATGCCCTTGCTGCTTCAGTCGCAGGACCAAGTCACCTTCGACGAAGGATCTGGGGCGAAGCCTTCTGCTATGGTAGTTGTGCAGGTTCTGCTGGTAGATCGTGGATCTTTCTGCGGCGATTTCTCTTGCTTCGTCAAGGAGGTCGACGGAGTCTTCGAGTGCGAGGGATGACTCCTGCTCGCTGTAGGCGACTACGCGTGGCGCTTTGTACCGTACCTCGGCGGGTAGTACTGCCTCTGCTCCGTGTACCATAAAGAATGGCGTGTAGCCGGTGGCGCTGTTTGGAGTTGTACGCAGGCTCCAGAAAACGGATTGCAGTTCGTCTGGCCAGCAGCCCGCGGCTTGTTCAAGTGGTCGGAGGAGTCTCTTCTTGATGTCGCTGCAGACAAGCCCATTTGCCTTTTCCACCTGACCGTTGGTCTGTGGGTGTGCTACTGAGGCGTAGCTGATGTTGATCCCCAGGTTCTCGCAGAATTCTTGGAACTCCTTGGATGTGAAGTTCGTTCCGTTGTCGGTGATGATGCTGTGCGGCACGCCGAAGCGGTAGACGATGGACTCGAAGAACTTGACTGCGTTGTGCCCTGATTGCTTGGTCACTGGCATGGCCTCAATCCACTTGGTGAATTTGTCGACTGCGACCAAGAGGTAGACGTAGCCTCCTTGCGAGGACCTTGGAAGTTTGCCAACCATGTCGAGTCCCCACTGGGTGAAGGTCCAGGCCAATGGAATAGGCTGTAGTTCTGCGCCTGGTGCATGTGGCTTGTCCGCGAATCGTTGGCAAACATTGCATTTTTGGACAATGTCCTTAGCATCGCACATGGCCGTGGGCCAGTAAAATCCAGCTCGTAGAGCTTTGGCGACGAGGGCGCGACTGCCTGCGTGGTGCCCGCAGGTCCCTTCATGGATGTCGAGGAGAATTGCTCTTCCATCAGCCATGGAGACACATCGCTGTAGCACTCCTGTGATGCTGTGTTTGTATAGTTCGTCGTTGATAACGGCAAATGCCTTGGAGCGTCGCGTGATGTGCCGTGCGTCTGTCGGGTCGTCCGGTAGGCGCTTACTGAGGAGGTACGTAATGTACGGCTGCGTCCAGGATTGTTCGATCATCATGACGCTCGTTGGCCCTTTGAGTCCTGTGTATAGCTCCAAGTCGTCGAGTGCCATTGGCTCATTGGGTGGCGTAGCGCCCGAGTCCATTGATGCGCTTGTTGTCTTCTCTGCGGCCTTTGGCTTGATGGAGCGTTCACAGATGCGCTCGAGAAATACACCAGGTGGTATGGGGGCGCAGGTAGAGCCTATGTTTGCGAGTGCATCTGCCTCCTCGTTGCTTTTGTGACCTACGTGTCGCAGCTCGCAACCATCAAAGTCCCCTTCGGGTGTATCGTAGAGGTCGTGGTACGCGATCATGTTGTCATTCAGTGCGTCACACTCGTGCATTGTTTGGTTGACGACCAGCTTGGAGTCGCCGTATATGATGAGACTTTTTGCGCCGCAGGCTTTTGTCATCCTCATCCCAAGCAACAGGGACTCGTATTCAGCTTCGTTGTTTGAGGCTGTGAACTGCATTCGCAGGATGTATTTCAGCTTGTCTCCTTGAGGTGATGTCAGTATAACACCTGCTCCTGCGCCATCTTTCTGTTTGGATCCATCGAAGTGGATGGTCCAGAGGTAGGACATATCTGGCTTGTCTGGGAGTTGATTTTCCATCCAATGCACGAGGAAGTCAGGGAGAATTTGCGACTTGATTGCGTTGCGCTTTTCGTATGTGATGTCTCGTGGAGATAGTTCGATTCCCCAAAGCGCGACTCATCCCGTGGCGTCGAGGTTATTGAGGATATGTCCCAATGGGGCGTCGTTGACTACCACGATTGGGTGTTCCTGGAAGTAATGGCGCAGTCGTCGGGCGGTCATGAAGACGCCATACGCCAGCTTCTGGTAGTGCGGGTACCGCTGTTTTGTTGGCGTAAGGACCTTGCTGAGGTAGTATACCAGGCTTTGTATGCCATGGACCTTGTTTTCTTCTGCCCGTTCAACGACGAGCACTGTACTAACCACTTGGTTGGTAGCGCAGATGTACAGCAGTAGTGGTTCCCTTTCCCGTGGAGTCACCAGTACTGGCGATGTGGATAACAGGCGCTTGAGATCTTTGAATGCTTCTTGCGCTTCATTGGTCCACTCGAATTTATCAGCTTTGCGGAGGAGTTGATAGAAGGGCAGTGCCTTTTCTCCCATTCGACTGATGAATCGACTGAGGGCCGCGATTCGTCCGGCTAGTTCCTGGACGCCTCTTATGTTATTTGGCTTCTCCATGGCTAGTATGGCCTTTATCTTTTTCGGGTTTGCCTCAATCCCTCTCGCGGAGATGAGATACCCGAGCAGCTGCCCAGATGGTACGCCAAAGGTGCATTTGTCTGGATTGAGCTTGATCCGGTAACAGTCGAGATTGGCGAATGTTTCGCGCAAGTCATCGATTAGAGAGGCTTCCTTTTTGGTTTTGATTACTATGTCATCGACATAGACTTGGATGTTGTGACCTAGCTGCTCCTTGAGGCAAGCCTGCATGCACCGTTGGTAGGTAGCTCCCGCGGTTTTTAGCCCGAAGGGCATTGTGTTATGTGAGAACACACGAAGAGGCGTTATGTGGTCTTCTCCTGGTCTTCCTCCTTCATTCGAATTTGGTTGTAGCCTGAGTAGGCATCAAGGAAGCAGAGGCGCTCGCATCCAGCGGTGGAGTCGATGATTTGTTCGATCCGTGGTAGTGGGAAGTGATCTTTTGGGCAGTTCTTGTTTAAAGAAGTGAAGTCCACGCACATCCGTAGGATATCCGTGTCCATTTTTGGCACCAGCACCGTATTGGCGAGCCAAGTGCTTTCCTTGATCTCGCGTATGAATTTGGCCTCGAGGAGTCTGTTGATCTCCATTCCGACTGCCTGCACTCGTGGCTCAAACAGTCGCCTGATTGTTTGCTTGACTGGCCTTGTGTCGGGGTTGACGTTGAGTGCGTGCTCGGCGAATTCCCTGGGAACTCCTGGCATGTCCGCAGGACACCAGGCAAAAAAATCCAGTGCTCACGGAGGAATTCGACGAGCGCGAGGTCCTATGCGGGACTCAAGTTGTTGGCGATGAGGGCCGTTTTGGCAGGATCTGATGGATGGATCTGCACCTTCTTTGTGTGCACAGATGAGTCGAAGGAGAGGTCAGGTGAGCTTGTCCTACTCAGGCGCGGCATACTGTTGTCTGTCGTTTTCTTCAACCGTGTGAGCTCCTCCTGCATGCCGAAGGACTGGGAGATTCTGTTGAATTCCCTGTCACAACTGTCAGATCGCTCAAAGCTCCTGTTGATCGTGATGACGCCGTTGGGACCTGGCATCTTCATCTGCAGGTAGGCGTAGTGGGGTACCGCCATGAACCTAGCAAACGCGACGCGTCCGAGGATGCAGTGGTATTGTGAGGGTCAGTCGACAACTTCAAAGTCGATGCGCTCGCGCCGGAAGTTCTTCGGCGTGCCGAATATGACGTCGAGGTTGATTTTGCCCAGGGGGTATACGCCTTTCCCTGGGACAATGCCGTGGAACGTTGTGTACGATGCCTCCAAGAAGGTTAGAGGGATCCTCATTGCTCGCAAGGTACTCGCGAATATGAGGTTGATACCGCTTCCGCCATCCATGAAGACGCGACTCATGTCGAAGCCTCCAATTTGCGCCTCGAGTACGAGGGGGCAATGACCTGGGCAAGGTACTTGAGGCGGGTGGTCGCGTTTGTCGAAAGTAATGCACGACTCACTGCCACTGAGGTACTCAGTGGTGGATGGTGGCGAGTGCGTGGCCAAGTTGACTTGGCGAGTGATGGCCATTTGCACCCTATTGGAGGGGCGCCCCTTTTGGATCATCATGGTACCCATGGCCCATGGGTACGGTTCACCTCCGTGGTGTTGGTCCGGTGCAACTCTCTTCGGGGGTGGCCCAGGTGGTGGTGGTGGTGCGCCATGTTCTACGGTGCCTGGAGCGGCTCCGTGGCCTCTTTCGACTGCATTGCGGTTCATCCGAACCAATCCCTCATGTAGCTTGAGGAACTCACGGCAGTCCTTGAGGAGGTGGCTGGACTTTCTCTTGCCATCATGCTTGTCGATGTAGAAGTGTACCGTGCATGGCCCGGACAGTTTGTCCTCGATGGCGGTCGCGGGTGCTTCATCGCGAGTGCGGCATTGCCACACTTGCGTGGTTTTCCCAGAGTCGTGGTGTCCGCCGCTGCGGTATCCGCTGTTGCGGTTATCGTCGCGTCTATCGGCGTAGCCGGCTGCGACCATGTTGACATCATCGCGATCGTCGTAGATGCGCATGCGACACTTACTCCGGCGGTCACGTCTTCGTTCGAGTTCTGCCTCCTCGTCAGAGTGAACGTGATTCTTCACCGAATCTTCTCCATCAGCCCACCGATTCGCGATCTCCATCAGGTGGTCGATGGTCTGGGGCTTTGAGCGGCGTAGCTCCTCCCTGAGTTCCATGCGGTGGACACCACCGTTGAATGCATCAATCGCGCGGTCTTCCGAGATGTTCTCTGCGAAGTTCTTGATGATGGACCACCTTTGGATGTAAGAGCGCAGCGATTCGCCAGATCTTTGCTGGCAGCATCTCAGTTCTTCGATTGAGGCGGGGCGTTTGTACGTGCCCTTAAAGTTGCACACAAAGCTGTAGACTAGCTCATCCCAGCTGCGAATGGATCCACGTGGGACGTTATTGAGCCATGCCCGGGCGGCGCCCTGCAGCTGTAGCTGCAAGCATTGCATGGCAGTATTTCGATTGCCTCCATGTAGCCTGACGGAGGAGATGTGATCCTCCAGCCAGATCTTGGGGTCCTACAGACCGTCAAATTTCGGGTTCTCCGATGGGAGTTTGAACCCTTTAGGCATTCGCTTTTGCCTGATGGATCTGCTGAAGCATCTGGCGCCGCAGAGCTCCCCATCTTCTTCTTCCGAGTCAGTCGACCGAGCACGTCGTGCCCTTGACTTGTCGATCTTGCGCTGTGTGAGTTCATCGCGTGCATTGTAGTCGCGATCGTGTCACCGTGAGCGGCGGCGCCGAGACAGGTCATGACTGTCATTGCTGGACGAGGGCGAGGAGTAGCGCTTTGCTAATGCTTTGCCCTTTTTTAGGTCTGGTACCGGTTCCTTGTCGAGAGCGGCCTCGATTAGCCCTAGGCCCGCGATCGTAGATCGGTGCATGGCCGTTCGGGGATCTCCAGCTGGTGGCTGGTTATTGAGAAGGTACATGGTGGCTGCTGTCACCGCGGCCTGTGGTGTCCTGGGAACCACGTTGCCTCTCGTATCGACTATCATAGAGCCGAAGTCGAGGACTTTCGCGGCATCTATGCATTCTTGTTCGGTGAGGTGAGCCATCCGCAATTGCCTTTTCCTGGCGAGGTGCTCGTTGCCTCTTGAGGAGGATCCTCCGTAGGAGGAGAGCCCAGCGCGATGAAGGCTTGACTCGTCCGCCGCCTTTTTACGCGCCTCAAGTTGCGCGATTGCTTGTTTTTGGCGCTTGAATTCCTCTTTTAGGAGCCAGTGGTAGCCCATCAGTAGCTCCTGCGGGGACCCGAAGGGTAGAGGTGCACCTCGTAGGGCTTCGCGGCAGCGTTCCCACTCTTGCTCGTTGAGTCTTGGAGCACGGGGGCGTCATTGCATCTTGGAGCACTAGGATGACGATCTTGATGAAGAGGAGAACGCTGGCATGACGAGCTTGAAGAGATTTATGCGCGTGAGTGCGGTCTTGTCATGTCGTCGATGAGGAGTCAAAGCTTGTCATTCATTTCAGCGACAAAGCGTTGGAGCACTTCATTTTGATGGCAAAAGTTGTGTTCCATTGCATGCATTTGTCGTTCGATGCCATCGAAGCGGTTGTCGATGTTCTTGAACTCAGCTTGAGTCTCGCCAAATTGTTCATTTTGTCGCATCACAAGAGCTTGGAAATGTTCACAAAACTCTTGTCGTATGATGTAGTGACTTGCGCGCGTCATGTACGATCCATGTTCTTCTTCTTGGGGAGGTGGTTGGATTGACTCACCGTGCCTATCCATCATGCAAAACACACAAGGATTGTATATGGAAGTGGAATATGGTGGTGTTAGCCTTTTACCTCACCTTGGGGATTGCACGAAACTAGAAACCACAAGTGAGAGTTATTAGCTTGCAAAGTGAAATGGCAAAGAAAACTCGCACTAAAGAAAGAACTAACTCTCAAAATCTTTTGGTGGTAGGTTAGGATTGTGGAATGCCAAAGAACCAACCAAAAGAAAAGGGATAGTTGAAAGTGGGTAAAATCCAAACAAAACTCAAGTCAAAGGCAAAGGTCAACTACTCAAAAGGGGTGACGGGAACCTACGACTATATACACACACACGTGTAGATTAATGGGATTGTCACGACTATGAAAATGAGCAAACAAAATAACAAAGACTATGCTCGGTGTTGTGCCAATGCAAGGAGATACAGTGACTCGTTTGCAAAGAGGAAAAATGAGAAACGGATTTGTGCACTTGCCTTGGGCACTCTTCTTTCTCTCTTGCTTACAAGCTTTGAGTCTGTCTTTTGCTATGGGAGACTGTTTTTTCTTTGTATCTTTTTCTTTCTTTTTATTTTGTTTCTCTTTTTTTTGCTCTCCCTTGATGCTACCTAGTCACACTTGCTATTGCTCTTGCATTCTCACTATCCAAGGACAAATGCACAATGCTCAAGCATACACAAGATGAGTCACTCTCGTGGGATAGGTACACACAAAGGAAGATAGGGTTAATGATAGTTGTGAGATTCGACACATTTTTTATGGCTTTTATTGATGGTTTTCTCCCAGATTTGATCATTTTCTGGCTTTACCTAATGCTAATACTTCGGTAGCAAAGAAAACTTGGATTTTAATGTGTGTTTTAGGTTCTGGACATCAACAGAAGGATTTAACTAGAGAAATACAATATTCTGGAGAAAACAAGCAAGTCCCACTTTGGAAGCACGTGAGAGGATCTCACGGACGGTTTAACAACCAACTATACGGCGGGAATGACCGTATAGTTCCCGCCGTATAGCTGTCGCCGCCTCTGTCTTGTCAAAAGGGACAACTTCCATGAAGGGACGGGGAACGAAAACACAACGCAGCAGCCGCCACACCATCAAGAAGGGAGAAAGAAGGGATCCAGAGAAGAAGGAGAAGACGTTCTTCATCTTGCTCCACGGTCTTCGACCTCCTAGCCGATACACCTCCATAGCCACTACTTGTACTTGAGAGAGAGAGAGAGGGATCTCCACCTTGCAAGACTAGGGTTTGAGATTGTTTCTTCCCATCTTGAATTGTGTTGGATATTTTTCTATTCTTATTGTGGATCTCCACGGTAATACCAAGACGAATTCCCTTTATTTGATTATATTGATGATCCATTATTCTCTCATGTGTGAGTAATTCCCTTGGGCATGGGAGATGTAGGGGATTGGTGAGATGTGATGTGCCTTCATATATTTTCTATTAGTATTGTGATTGATTGTAATTACTATATTATGTGTGCTTGATTATCTGTGGGATGCTTAATGCCTGTTGTCCAATTAAGGGCCTAGACAACATGATACCTTGTTCTACATAGATAAGATCTTGCTCGCTAGTGGACCGGTGACCCCTGGGTGACACAGGGATATCAATGGAAAGCTAGTTGACTCGAGGATAACGAGTAACCCCTGTGCTTATTGCATTAGTATGATCCAAGGAGCTTAATCGCTAAGAGACATGAAGGGTCTTAATCGTCTAGTGTCTGACCAAGGTTTTGGTAGCAAGCTATTAGGATTATTGAAGTTGGGATGAAATCTACCAAGAGGAGTTCCGGCTAATTATGGGTTGCTCGCCTACACATATATCTGTAAGATTATAATTGTTACATTCATACTCGTCCACCTGGCACATTCACTATCACCATGAACTGAATTTCCCCGTGCCTTCTTTCGCCATCTGCAGAAAACAACAAACAAACAAAGTCGTTCTTTACTTTTATGCATTTTATTTCTAAAATTTACATTTTAGTTCTATTTAAATCTATCGCATTTAATCAAAACCCCATTCTTATTTCAATGCTTGTAGTCAATTCACTCGAATACCTATGACAACTTTCGGTGTGACAGAGACTTCACCAATAAACACTTACCTTTGGGCTCCCTGTGGCATCGATATATGAACTTCGAAACTAGCTACAAACGATCTGTGCACTTGCACACATCAATTACAAGGTGACGCAAGTTATACCTTCTTGGTGATGATGAACTTGGCGTCAGTGGTGTGGGATGATGTTCGTGGGCCGTGGTGTCGATGAGCGTAGAAGTTGTCGATGCGGAAGCTTGTTGTTAGTTGACGACACACACACGGAACACAAACAATTGGAAAAATTAGCCAAAACGGTCAAAGAGACAAATTTTGGACAAAGATAGGCGTAAGGCTAGAGACTCCGGGGTCTTAGGTCGGAGACTTCGGGGGGGGTCAGGAGACTACGGGGGTTGAGGCTGGATACTTCGGTGTCGGGGTCTCTTCTCCACTTGCTCATGTTCTTGAGCGGAAATCCACACCTTGGGGCCTCAAATCCGTGAAAAATTGGCCAAATTGGGCTGGGAAAATGTAGGATAAAGCTGGACCAACACCTAAGACAAGGTTTGGTCGGATCAAAACCACAAATAACACTCCAAATCAAGAGATCGATCCAAAGGCAAATTTGAGTCTCTTTTTAGGGATTTTTGAACTTTTGGTGGATAGAAGTAAAATTTGTGGGGGAATTCGTGAGCAACGAAGCTCTTGATACCAATATGTCGAGGGGCAACCTTGAGGATAACCTGATCTTTCACGAATCCCTTTCAAATCAAGGGTGAAGTGCGGGGGAAGGAGAGAGGGGATGGACATGACGAACTCACGCACGAAAAACACGATGAACACACGCACGCAAAACCACGATACACACCAATAGCTCACGTCAGCGGTGACCGGTCCGGCGCAATCCCTAGGATCGGCGTCGGGCGAAGGGATCTCTCGTGAACCAGCACATCGAGTAGGGAGTCTTGGTGAGATCTTGACGTCTTGGCAAAGGGACTCTGATGCCAAGGCCTTGTACAACAAGGGAGGCGCGATGCAAACTCCAACGAGGTTGGTGATATTAGGGTGCTCCTCTATCAAAGGAGCCTGAGGCAAGAACTAGATAGTTCCACAAGGGGTGTCCACTAATTCCAAATATCAAGCCTAGGGTTTACAATAGAGGTGGGGGACTATATATCGGCCAGCCACTAGTTCAAGGGTAGTTTAGGTAATAAAGGGTAAAGTCTGGATGGATTTGGGGTTACATGGGCCGAAGGCCCAAAAGGATTTTACATGCATGGTTGACTTACACCGGAGACTCTGGTGTCTGGGGGTCGGAGACTCTAGGGTGGAGCTCATACTCCGGGGTGGACTCCGGGGAGGCATATAGAGAGTTCCAATGAGGGGTAAGGAGTCATGGCCAGAGTCCTGGGGCGGAGACTCCGGGGTCACAGGCTGGAGACTCCGGGGTAGCTGGGCTGGAGACTCCAGGGTGCACGGAGACTCCGGGGGTGGATGCTCTCCGGTGAAGATTCCGTGGGCGTGTACAAAATGCTCCTGCTAGTGGTCCAAGGATTAGTCCGGAGTCCAGGCCGGAGACTCCGGGCTTGGTGGCCGGAGACTCCAGGCTTCAGGGCCGGAGACTCCGGGGCTTTAGCTCCAGTAGCTTCTTCTTCTCGTCCTGCTCCTTGTACTTCATCGTTGGGGACTTCATAGCTGATAATGCACAGTGTAGTTGCAAGAAGTAGTAGTCCATCCAAGGATGTATCAAAGTCACACGAGGAAATGAGCAAGTAAATCTTAGCTTGTAGTAGTTTAGCTCGGGCTTGAGTCATTGGTCCACTTGGGGGACATGGTGGTGTAGATGTAGGGACGTCCGTAGGACGGGCTGCATCATATGTGGGTGTTGATAGTCTTGTTGTTTCATACTTGCGTAAGTTTTGATCATGGTGGCATGTTGGGATGAAGCGTCCCAGACTAACTTTACATGTCCTCGCACATGAGACCTGTCCCACGCTTGACATGCAACTCGTATTGCATAAGTGGCTCAGCGGGTGTCTGTCTCTCCCAACATATTCGTGATCTAATTTACAAAGGTTTGCAAATAACTTGATTGTCTATGTTGTGGCTGAAATTTGTAGGTATAGCGATTCTCTCCTAGAAAGCCCAAAGCCACGTAAAATATGCAAAAATAAATTAGAAGACATCTAACATGTTTTTGCAAGGCATGTGATGTGATATGGTCTATGATACAAAGATTGTTGTATGCAATGTGTTTTATTGTAAAACAACCAGCAAGAGCCATATGGTTGTTATTTTACTTTATGCCTTGCCTGTCCGAAAATGGAAATCCATGTAATTATATTAGTGGAGAACAACCATGATGGTGGCGCCATGGACCTTGGTGGCACACTATTGGAGTGATGGAGATCATACCAAGACGCACAAGATGAAGATCAAATGCGAGAAGAACCATATCATATCACATTATATATGCATGTGATGTTTATCCTTTGATGCATCTTATTTTGCGTTGATTTGATCGCCTCGATAGTATTTGATTGCCTCGGTAGCATTATAAGATGATCCCTCCCACTAAATATCAAGATAATAATATGTTCTTCCTTAGTATGCACCGTTAATAAAGTTCGTCGTTTTGAAGCACCACGTGATGATCGGGTGTGATAGACTCTATGTTCGCATACAACGGGTGTAAGACAGTTTTACACACGCGAGTACTAAGGTTCTTACTTGGCGAGCCTAGCATTTACAAACATGGACTCGGAACATGAACCGAAAGGTAAAGCACGAGTCAGATGGATGATATGATGCATATACGATGCTTGCAGTTGGAACTGTGCCACCACTCGTGATGATCGGTTGTGGCGTAGTGAATTTGGTTCGTGTAATCACTAAAAATGACTAGAGGGATGTCGTTTTTGAGTGGGAGTTCACATAGTAATACTCCCTCTGTTCCATTCTATAGTGTCTATAGTTGTTTAAGGAAAATTCCAAAATATAAGATATATTGTCTTACACAACTCGTCTAGACAATTTTTGGGGGGAGTTTATATAAAGCATATAGCATTTCATGTCTCCCACAAACTCCTCTATTTTATTATGTCAATTAGCCATGTGAAATCCCACCCAAAACTATTTTAATTTTCTCTCTACATGTGTTTCTTAATTTTTGTGCCAGAAAGTATAGGCACGATACAATGGAATGGAGGGAGTATGATTAAAGTTGAACTCAATTTATCATAAACTAAATTGAAGTGAATTTGCATAGCTCATTGTAGTTACTGGCATTTGTTAACTACCTTGTGTTTAGCTATGATTGAGATTATATAACTATAGGATTCTGGAATTTTTTTACTTTACGAACTAGTATCATATTGTTTTATGAGTGTCAATCTAAAGTTTAAAGTACTATTGCAAGCTTTCAGCAAAACCTCACTTACTCCGTGAAATTCAGTAAGTAGTATTGAATCAAGAGTAACAGTTCCAACGTTAGTATTCAAGTATCATGCTTATCTCCATGATCTTTGATATTCGAAAGTTGTTTCAGTATCAAGGTTATCTAGGAGCTGAAAGAATTGTTTCAGAAACCATCATGCGTGAAAGATATTGTGATATCTGAAACAATGTTTGGTTGCAATATGATAGAATATAATTTTAATAAGATACATGTTTTCATATAGTATGAGAATTTGTGAAGGTTGGAGATGCTAGGCATCCTGATCTCCCAAAAGGTTTTGGGAACTAACATTATATTCATGATTCACCTTTATAAGATATAGTAGCTTGATATGAAAGTTGTCATGATAAGGATGGATAAAATGTGTAGGTAAAATGTTTACTACATTAAAAGGATTACTAAAAGGAATGGAATTTGAAAGAACGCCAAATATTTGATGATGGTGATCAACTTCAAAGTGCAAGTCCAAAGGTATTAGTATTTGACTATACATGATTTGGACTATGTGTCATATGTATGGCACCACTATTGATGTTGATAGATTGTTTTAAGAAGGAAAGAGAATGTTGAAAGAGAATCTGGTAAATATTTGGCAAAAAGGAAAAAGACTAGAAAAGTCCAGCTTAGGTATATAGATGATATACACATTATGGGTGTATATTTTTGCTTGTTAAACAATGTGGTTCTTGGATATTGGATACCAGTATTGGATACTGAATTTGTTGGTATGAAGTGTCATACGGAACAACACAATTCATGAACTACAATGGCCTAATTAACTAGCAAAAGAATATGTGATGATGTTCGTCAAAAACAAATAAAGTGTTATTCTATTTCTCGTTGACATCAAAGCTTGCCTTCAAGATTTGTATTAATAATTGCTATTTTGTTCCGATATTATGAGAATAATATCTATCCAAATAATTACCGTATTCTATGGAAGATGGATGAACTCTTACAAATCTAGTTGGATAAATCATGTCCATAAACACTCGTGCTAAAGTGTCGTAAGACAAATGATTAGAAGTTCACTTATGAGTAACACTGTAGTTTAAATCATATTGGTAAGAAAACATGAAGAAACTCCATGTTGATGGAATTTTGGAGTCCTTTTGATTTTTTGAATCAATTGACTCTTGCGAGAATTTCCTGGAAATTATTTAAATTTCGCTCATAGGCCAAAGAGGAACGGACGACTAACTTGTTGGACATGGTGCATATTGATGTATATAGTCCATTATGTGTAGCCGTATGTGGTGGATCATTCTAACTTCATATACTTCTCCAAAATTTGAGTAAATATATGTGTATATTTACTTAATAAGGGAGAAGTATGAAACATTTGAAAATTTTCAGATTTCAAGATGAACTGGAAAATCATTGTAACATGAAAATAAAGGATTTATGATTGGATCATAAAGGAAGATATTTGAGTTACAAGTTTAGCAAAACACCTAAGATTTGAAGAAACGTTCCATTGATTCATGTTTCCCGATAAACCATATGAGTATGGAGTATTCGAGAAATGTAATCAAACCTTGTTTGACATGGTAGGATCAATGGTGTTGTTTATAAAATTGCCATTATATTTTAAAGATTTAGCTTTAGTGACTACCGCTTTTTACACTGAAAAGAGCTCCATCATGATCCGTTGAAATGACACCATATGAGTTATGGTTTGGGATAAAACCCAAGTTATATTTTTCTTAAATTTTGGTATGCTAGGCATAAGTAAAATGTTTACAACCAAAGTAGGATGATCATGTCTTTGTAGGTTATTCCAAATAACCATTGGGTATTCCTTCATAGCACTGAAGACAAAAGTGTTTTGTCGCTTAGAATATCAAGCTTCTTGAGAAAGAATTTTTCGTGAAAAGTTAAGTGGGAGGACAATAGGACTTTGATAAGGTTATTGAATCTAAGCTATGTGTGTTGAGTTGTGTAGCATAAAGGAGTGTCCTAGAGGCAACCATAATGCTCATGGCTCATGTCCCTCAAAGGTTGTGGTCATGGAGATCTAAGTTCCTATTGAACCGTGTAGGTCGTGTATACAATCAAATACTAAGATTTGAGATTGAATAATTATTTTTTGACAGTGATGAACTGACTACATGTAAAGAAGTGATGATGGGACCTGACTCCATCAAATGGCTTGAAACCATAAAATCCGTGATATTTCCATACATGAGAAACCAAGTTACTGAACTTGGAAGACCCTCTGGAAGGCATGAAGACTATCAGTCGTATTTGGATCTATAAAGAAACAGACATGGATGTTTCACATCTATGAAATAGTCGAATATCGGTAAAGAGTTTACAACAATGTTCAAGGAGTTGAATACGACAAGATTTGATCTTTTGTAGTGATATTTAGTCTGGACGGATTAGTGTAGCAACCACTACATATGTCAACGGTTGTGTGTGCTAGTTGAACAAATAAAACAACATTCTTCTAAAATAATGGTTACCAAGGACATGTACGTGACATGGTCTGAAGGGTTTTGTTGAATCAAATGATGCTAAAAAGGCATGCAAACTTCAATAGTTGAAGTAAGCATAGCGGAGTTGGAATCTTCACCGTGATGAAAATGTTAAAATGTTTAATTTCATCAGAGACGATGAAGTTGCAAGAAATTAAGTGGGAGCACTGAGACATATTTCTAATACATTGTGTATAAGACATATTGTTGATTGGAAATGATGTATCTTTTATTTGACACAAGTTAAGGATTTCATTTAAATTAGATTTAAATGAAATATTTGGACAAAACCCGAATATTAGGCATCAATGTCTATTAGGATAGATTGAGACGCTAATATGGTTATGACAAATGTACATAGAAGAAATATTGAATGAGTTCAATATGGAAACAACAAGAAAGGTTCTTGCCACATGGAAAAGGTTGATAAATCAAGATTCAAGTGCTTTGACACTTGGTGAGTAAAATCACAAGGATATCTTGATAAATGAGATTCAAGTGTTTTGACACATGAATATCTTAATCAATCATTTCGTGATATGTACATATCTAGATATGTCCTATGCTCTAAATGTTATGAGCATATACCAGGATGACTCATAAGATGATCATTGGACGATAGTAAGGATATTCTTGTGATCTTTGGAAGAACTCAGATAGTTCATTGTAAAGTGTTACATTGACACTATACAAATAGTTCATTATAAAGTGTTACATTGGCACTATATAAATAGTTCATTATAAAGAGTAATATTGCTACTAGTTTCGTCACAAGATACAAATTAAGTTTATCTCAATTTAGGCTATAGGTTAAGGTGGCACAATGAATGGAAAGTAAGTTCCATGATGGATTTGTATGTGTTCCAAAGTTATGGACATTGTGATGGATACTACAACGAAAGGCTAAGCATAATACTGCTATGGTAGCAGCAAAGGAACTAGGTGTGGTTCGATGGGCTAGTACTATGAAGATATATTGTATGACAATTATATCAACATGTTTTAAAACCCCAAGGAACTAAGGTCTCACCAAATTTATACAAAGCCACCTCATTGGAGAATGAGTGATGCGTGGAGACACAAAGAAATGCAAACACACACAGACCAAAAAGTGTCAGCTATGGGGATTATTTTTACCACTAGCAAACGCGTATATACAACACCAAAGTGCCATAGGTGTTGAATACGCAAGTTTTTCAAACTAGATTATGGACTCTAGTGCAAGTGGGAGACTGAAAGGAATATGCCCAAGAGGCAATAATAAAGTGGTTATCTTATTCCATGTTTATGATAAATGTTTATTTTTCATGCTATAATTGTGTTAATAGGAAACATTGATACATGTGTGATTTATAAACAGAAAAGTTTCCTAGTAATGCCTCTCTTAATACTAGCTTGTTGATTAACTGATGATCAAAGGTTTCCTAATCATGAACATTGGATGTTGTTAATAATAGGGTCATGTCATTAGAGAATGATATGATGAACAATCACCCGAAGTAGATGTAGCACTACGATCATGTCCTCAAGTTTATATTGCTATCACATTCTTAGTAACTCAGTGTCCTTAAACCATGAGATCATGTTAATCACTTTCACCGGAAAGGTACTTTGATTACATGAAACGTCACTTCGTAACTGGGTGATTATAAAGATGTCGTCAGGTACTTGGAAAGTGTTAGTTGAGTCTCGTGGATCAAGAGTGGGATTTATCCATCCTGGTGACGGAGAGATATACTCAAGGCCCTCTCGGTGATATCACATTGACATAGCTTGCAAGCAAGTGATTTGATCACTAGAATGTTATATCACAGGAACGAGAAAAAGAGTACTTGTCGGGAATGAGATTAGACAAGGTATGGATGATACCAAGTGATCGAATTTCGGACAAGTAAAATATCGCGAGACAAAAGGAATTTGATTACAGCGAAAAAGGTTCAGACGATCATTGGATTTTCGTGGAACTAGTGGGAGTCATTATGGATCTCCAGGTCCTGCTAATGATTATTTATCGTAGAATTTCTCGATCATGTTTACATAGTTCTCGAACCTGTAGAGAGACACACTTAACGGTAGTCAATGCATTTGAGTGGACAGAACACCAGAGAAAATATAGGACAACGCATGGATTATTCAGATAAAATCTACCGAAATAGTTTTGGTGTATTGGAATATTGTGAAGGGATCAAATTTTAATGTGTTCATTAAATGAGGCGTTCATTCAATTGAGTTTCATTAAACCAAGTGAATTAAAGTGCTTTAATGTAAATACCTTTGATTTTTAGTGGAAATTAAATGGAAGATGAGTGGAGCTATATTGATGTGAGTAGAGCTATATTGATGTGAGTGGAGTGTCCACCCACATAATTGGGGGAGAGGTGGGGGCAGCACCATGGATGTGCGCCATGCCGCCTTGGGATGCCCCCTTACCTATAAAATCCCCCTCCTCCTCCTCCTCCTTTCATCTCACACCATTCACCCTTCCTCTCATATGCCCTTTAGTTGGCATCTTCCTCCCCTTCTAGCCTTGTCCATTGCCACAAGCGAGGTGCTTAGGCGAAGCCCTGCTCAAGATCTTCTCCACCACCATCACCACCATGTCATAGTGTTGGTGGAGTTCCCGAGGATCCGCTACTTCTGCTGCCCGGCTAGAGCGAGGGTTCGGGAGTCGTCGTCACACCATACGTGTGACCGATTACGGAGGCGTTGCCCCCTTGTGGAGTTGATCGTTTGCGCGTCCTTGAGGACGGTCGTGTACACTCTACATCAGCTATGTTTGTTTGCGGGAACATTATCCCATGTTACGGTCTTCGAGGGTGAGTCCATCTGAAACCGTTACAAAGCATCGCCTAGATTCGATCTTGGCAGTTGCAACCGTAGGAAATTTTTTGTCTTCTATGCAACAAACCCCATCACATAATCCTCGGTTCCGCTCATCTACCACTCATTAATCCCTACTTTTCTTCTCCTATTTAACTTATCCCCTTCCCCTCAATCCTAGTGCACCTTACCATCTTCAATCCCCCTAATCATTGCCACAAGGAAGTTCTATGTCTGCAACAGGGCAACCATGGCCACCTTTCTGCTCCCGCCCATCGTAAGGGAGCTCCAGTCTTTCTAGGTCCACGAGGATAATGCATCTGGGCCTTCAGCCCATGGAGGAGCAGGTGGTAGCTAGCATGTGCATTCCTGGACGAGGGATACGACCACAATCCCGATCACCACATGTACAGCGTCAAGCATAATTCTAACGGGACACTGATGCCCACAAGTATAGGGGATCGCTGAAATCTTCGATGGGAAGTATTACCCAAATTTATAGTTTGACTCAAGAGGAACACAAGAATACCAATAAGACTTCAGCAACTGAGACGTCACTCTCAATCACACATGTATATCAATAAACTTGCAAATAAAGTGGTGATTCATGGTAGTTGATTCAAAGCAGTAAAACAAAAAGTAGATGAAGTAGCAGATTTCTAGTTTTCACCGGAAGTATTGTTGTGAAACTTTCAGTGGCTAAAATGCAGGCATGAGGTGATAGCGGCGTGTTGCATGAATGATATCCATCATATAAAGTATCCTATTACCATTTCATTTATCTCCAATTCAGTTGTGTGTAGGTGTGTGTTCCAAACATAATCATGCATGTAAGGTTGCATAATATCTTTTGTCCTGCCTGCCCATTTCACTGGGTCCCCCTTGGTACTACAGGAAATTAGGGTATACCTTTTCAAATAGACCGGAACAAATCATTAACACTTCATGAACACACAATATCCTCAAATTATCATATATTCCCATTGTTTTCCCTAACTGTCACCTTAGGGTTCGTAGGTTCAACATAATAATAGGTAATACACTTTGCAAATACATACCAAACTCAAATATATGATAGGGCAAGAAAAGTTCAGTACTGAAATCATGTCACTCGGGCCGTAGCAACAAGCATTAAATATAGCAAAAGTGTACCAACACTCAGACAAGAATTTCTACAAGATAAACACCTCAAATCTCAATACATATGGATGATTACATGATGGATCTCATCCAATCCCCATCCACCTCACATGCCCACAGGGAATTACTCACACATGATGATGGGGGATGGAATGATGGTCGTTGGTGATGTTGTTGATGATGGTGGTGGTGGAGAAGACCTCGAAATCCTACTCTCCGGGGTGGAGAACGGGACCAATCTGAACCCCAAAACGAAGATTGTGGCTCCGGCGATGCTCTATTTTGTGAAACACTCCGTGCTCCTGTATACCTAGGGTTTTCAGGTATATATGGGGGTACGCCAAGGAAGGGCCAAGGCGATGCTCCACGACCAAAAGGGCCTGGGTGGCGCGCCCACCCTTACTGGGTGCGCCACCTGGTCTCTTTTGGGCCTTGTGGCTCTGTTCGCTTGATTCCAAGGTCCCAGGCTTCATTATTTGGTGAAAAACTAACGTGGTATTTTTTTCTTGATTTTATTTCCTGTGAAAACTGACAGAAAGAAGACTTTTGCTAAAAACAGCGTTAGATTCAGCAATTTTATCCAAGTATGGGAAGATTTCGAATCAAATCATCGAGCAAAGTACTTGGAAAAGTAGATACATTTGGTATGTATCAGCTCCCCCAAGTTTAGCTCGTTGTTTGTCCTCAAACAACTCAAACACAGTGTAGAAGCAATAAAATACTTTGACAAGAACTTTTCTCTATTCATGCATAACACTTTACCATGGCAAATATTTGAAACATAGCTTTATCAATGAATTATGCTGGTGTACAAATGATCATACATGGTACAAGGAAGATAATATATGGCAACACTATTTGAGCATGATTATCTAATAGTGGTAACAGACAAAGTTCTCACATCGCATTTGGTTGAATCATTTATATGGTTTTTGAGGCCTTTGGTTCTTTCAATTGTTGACAAGTAATTCATCATGCTTGCATCGTGAACTAAATACTTTGGGGACGCTGTATCTTTCCAGTCTTTTAACGTTTTAACTCACATAGAAGACCCATACATGAGTAAGTAGCTAGTATCTTTAGCTGACAATAGGTGGAGTCGAATAGGATAGGTGCTTTTTTCGTATGTTTCTCGCACCTTTGCATGAGTGGCAGGAGTTTGGTTGCAACTTTTTGGGCTTGCAAGCCTTTTTTCATTCAGCTTTGAATGGATTTTTGTATCCATAGTGCATCAATATTTTTGATCACAAGCATTTGAACGAATAAGCATCTCTTGATTTTTGCCTTGCTTGGTGGGAACTTCTTAATTTCAGCCTGTTTTCTTCCGTAGAAGAGCAAACTCATTGGGATATTTCATTTTTTAGGATAGGGGTTTAAAGGATGGGTGCTCACCAACACAATGATAGCCATGTTGGTGGAATTGGTTTAAAGGCCAGCGAAAAGGCTTAGTTGTCAACTAAAGATACTATCAACTCACTAACATATGATTCGATGATGAGATTCACAATTTGAAAGACTAGACTATCATACAAGACTCAACCTCCATATTTCAAAGACACATAGGAATATAAATATTCATCATTGAATGTGTGCCACGTCCACATCAACAAGCAAAATGGGATGCATAGAATTTTGTTCAGAGATACTATCATGCAATCAAGTTAAAATAATGTTCCTTAATAGCATCTCATTTGCCTCATTATATAGCCACAAACAAACTAACCATTCATTACCACTTCCATAAGTATTGATGAACCTTTGATCAAGCATTTGATAATGTTAACTTGCATGCATAAGTACAACAAAGGAGTCATACCTCTTTTATCAATTCATACACATTGATTCATCATTGTTGTTCTTCCTCTCCCATCTTGAACTACACAATATGCTCATATATGTTGAAATAAAGCAAATAGATACGGATTGGTTCATTCCAGATTTCATTTTCATCAATTTCAAAAATATTACTGCAAGTTTTTCAATCAATCACTTCTCATAAACATAGTGGTTTATAGTGGTTGTGATCCATATTTTATCATATCATTGAATTAGGGATCATTTACAAGTAAACTAGCCACTTTTAGTGTTAAAGATTGAAATCTACCAACAAATTATTGTAGTGATGCAGCACAATATTTCCCTACTTAAGAATCCCAGGAATGTTTGCCAATTTTTGTGTGTGTAGGGAATGAAAAGTTACAGTTACTGTATAAATTTCATCCTAATCGGAGTTACAGGTAAAGAATGAAAAATAAAACAGTGAACAGTGTCATGCAGATTCCCGCAACTCCTTCTCCGTGCGATAAAAAAATAAAATATTTTTGTGGTTTTCAGTTTTAGACATCATAAGAAATCTACTTAATGGCAATCTAATTAAATAAACAAACAAAATCTTTTGGGGTTTTGGGTTTTATGAAATGAAACTACAAACTCACATAACTTAAACAATTCTAGCATGGTATATACAATGAAAAAGGAAGGGAGGAAATCATACTCCCCCAAGCTTTGATGAAAGCTAGTAGTCCGGATAGTTGGGATCATGCCCACAACCGTATTGTCCACCTTCATAATATGGTGGATGCTGCTCCCATGATGGCCATTGTGGCGGCACGTCCTCGTCCTACTGTTGAGAAGAGGAGCCTTCTCCGGTGTGATAATCGGGTGATGCAGGCATGCCACCCCAAGTGGTATGTGCTGGAGGTTGAGGGTAATCCCCCCATATTGCTGGTGAAGATGATTCAGCAGCTTCTCCCCATTCGTACTCATTGACAGGGGTTGTCAATTTCCCTCTTAACCTGTCAAAATAATCAATACGAGGAAGCAAAGTGGATTCCAACCTACCACGGTTAACCATATATTGATACATCATGCGACCCGTGCCATATTCCCTCAATATCCCCATGCGAACCAACATGTTAGTATCCAAAAGAATGGATCCTGGAACCGGAGTTCCCATATATTCAAATTTCCTTTCATTCTTAAGGTATTCAAAACTAATGTGGCTATTGCTTCAGCATGAAGAGGCTTGGTGCTATTATGTTTTACAGCATATGACAAGGTTCTAGCAGTAATCACACCCAAGTTGTATTCAAGAGCTACGCCTTCTTAGCACATTTTAATAAGTAAATTATGGGGCCCGTGCATCCCGTTGAGTTGTTTCTAGTAAGAAATCCTCTAACAAGAAACAATGCAAAATATGTTAATGCACGGTGTTGAATATGAGTAAACTTTCCTCTATGAATATCCTCAGGCACATCTACACTTATACTCCTCTAAAATGAACGGAGGCTCTCATCAGAATCAGCAAGAATAGCTTCCCATTTTCCCTCACTAGGGACATGTATGGCATTACAGAATTCCTCTAAGGTCATGATTAACCTTTGACCCTTCATGACAAACCTCACATCAAAAGTGCTAGGAGTTTCTTTACCTCTACTACTTACCTTCCCTTTGGTTTGTACAAACCTGAAGGTGGCTAGGAACTCACTACTCAGCTTTTAGTAGGTTGGTTGAGGATGTCTTGCAAAGTCCTCCATCTTGGTTTTCTGCAAGAAATAAGTAAAATATTCCTCTATGGATAATGCCTTCAGTGCATTGGGGTTAGGCCATTTGGTAGCCTTCACCTTCAAGGCCTCCGCCTTAAATATCATCTCATCTTCCCATTCTTTCTCTTCATCATAATTGGTTAAGGCTCTTGAGCCTCTCCTTGGCCTCAAACTCCTCATGAGGCTTTTGCCCTTGTTCATGGTGGATGAGAACTTGTAACACTAAGAATAAAAATCACTAAACAATTATATGTATCAAGTTATAAGCATTTAGAGATACTCCAAAAAGTTTCTACCAAGCATTACTATAAATTATTTCCACTAGAAAGCTTCAAAACCATGGATCTTCATGCATGAGATGTAGCACCAAGAGCAGCATTTGTCTCACAATATAAAGCATTATATCAAAAATAATTTGGGTGAGTGGTGGAGTCACATACCAATGATAAATTCCTCCAAAGGAATTTGAAAATGGCTGCCAAAACTTGGAGATCGAGAAATGGGCACCAAGGGAGCAAAGGAACTTTTTCGAGTGGTACCTGGTTGGGATCTGAGAGGAAATGAAGAACCTAGGAGGGTGGAGGTCACCTAACTCCTCCTGGGGAGCACAAGGGCAGGGGCACTCCCACCCCTACTAGGCATGCCACCAGGTCTTTCCTGGCCCATGTTTGCTTTCTGGTAGTGTCCTTTGGTAGGGTGGATCCTCTATGTAGAAAAATTACCTGGGAATTTTTTTCGTGATTTTTGGAAACTATTTTCTGTGTAAACTTTCCTGAACTCAAAAATCGTCTAAGACAGACATAAAATAATTAAAGTAACTAATTCTAAATGAAGGAATTCAAGTAAACTATGATACTACTACAGAAATAAATTAAATGGTGATCTCCATCCCATCATTATCATGTTAAAAATGAGGTTGGCCAGGTCCCAGTAATACTATGATAAGGATAGAAACAATGGTTCACTTTATTTCTTTTAATAGGAGGAGTTCAAGGTACCTCATAATGGATTGGAATAGTTCCAACCATTATTACTTCATACTTAGGCTTAGGAGGAGGGATAGGAATCTCAAAACTTCCAATTATAAGAACTTTTGGGTCAATGGCATTAAAAACTTTCTTGGTAACTCAATAGAATTCTTCATTGTAAAATATATAGTTTGCTCCTTCCCTTTCACATTAAATGTTACTTTGCTTTCGGTACAATTAATCATAGCCCCTGCAGTGTCTTAAAAAGGTCTACCAAGAATAATAGATGAGCTATCATCTTCACGCATAACTAATATAACAAAGTCTATGGGGATCTGCACATTAGCAATCCTAATAGGAACATCCTCACATATACCAATAGGAATAACAGTAAATATATCAACCATTTGAAGTGAAACTTTGGTAGGCACCAACTTGTTTAAATTAAGTTTCCTATGAAGTGAGAAAGTCTCGATTTTGAGTTTGACTCTCCGCCTGCTTCTGGCTCGAGCTCGCTTTTGGACTGGCTCCATACAGGGTATGAGGAGGATGAGCAAAAGCTCGGAGCTCCTTCATGCAAATATGGTATCAAATTAATTGGGCACCGTCCACGGGGACACTCATATGTTTCCATGGACACATACTCCAGCTCCAAGATCACATAAGGCATATTTCACATGAGTATTTTTAATGGTGCAGGGATAGTTGGAATACCGGGATCCCCTCTCTTTTCAGGTAGTTTTCCGTTAAAAGAATAGTCAGCAAGCATGGCAGTAATAGCCCCATTTGGTATCTTTCTATTATTAGTGACAATATATTTCATGTATTTGGAATATGGAGGTATTCTACTAGCATCAACTAAGGGAATTTGCAAGTATAAACTTTTTAGCAATTCAATAAACTTCTCAAACCTTGCATCATCCAAAGTTTTCATTACCTCTTGGGGATATGGTATAGGTCTTTGTACCCATGGATCCCTTTCTTTACCTTTTGGTTATGCTAGAGGTTTCTTCTTCTTATTTTTATCCCTTGATGATTGAGGATCCTCACTTACAATAGGCTCAAATTCTTCATTATTCTCCTCTTTATTTGGTTGGGACATTTCCACATCATCTTCTTCATTATTATTATCCTCAGTTTTAGCATCAGAGAGAGATACATCATTTCCTTGATCTTTAGAATTCCCATTATCTTCATTTTCATTGGGAGATTTTCCTACAATTGACTTCTTCTTAAGAGCCTCTTGCTCTTTCCTATTTGGATGCCCATCAGGATATTCAGGATCCTGAGTGCTAGAGCCTCCCCTTGTATTAACTCCACAAATTAGCTTCTTCTCATTAAGAAGCTTTTCATATAACTTATTTTGAAGAGAAATCATTTGTTCAACTTGATCATTCATCATTTTGCAATGCTTAATAGTCATCTTAAGAGAGTCAACACAAGACCCTACTCTTTTATGAAGAACATGTATCTTATGAGAGTTCTCCATTATTTCCCTTTCAATATTGTGATCATATGTTTCTTGATGATGAACAAAATTGCTAGAATCATCAACATAAGATATTTCAGTAGGAGGTGATACCTTTCCATTGCTTTCAGAAGAGCATATAGCATGCACTTGAATAAGGAAACATGGTTTATCAATAGGGAATTTAAAACCCTTATCAGAAAGTTCCTTTAAATGAGAGGATTTGATACCCTTTTTCTCCATAGATTTATGAGCTTCTTCCATATCTTCATTATATAGTACGAGAACACCTTTCTTGTTATGAGTCTTCTCACTTTTCTCTTCTTCTTATTCTTCAATATGCCAATCATTATAATTTTGAGCAATAGTATTCAATAATTCCTTAGCTTCCTCAGTAGTCCTGTCCCTGGAAATATTTCCTACAACACTATCTAGATACGTTCTAGAGCTTTTAGTTAGTCCACTATAAAATGTATCAAGCAGTTCATTATCCTTAAAACCATGTGTAGGGCATGTCCTTCCAATAACACAAAATCTCCCCCAAGCTTGGGGAATACTTTCTTCTTCATTTTGTGTGAAGTTACTAATTTCAACTCTCATATCATGTATTTTACTATCAGAAATATACTTATGGAAAAACACAATCAAGCATGCTTCCTTACTAGTAATGGACTTGGGAGCTAGTGATGTGTACTAAGCTTTTGCATCTCCTCCTAAGGAGAAAGGGATTAGTTTTAAAGAGTAATAATGTTGTTGAATATTAGTTTTTCCAAATAAACAGGCATTATCTTCCAAATTCATCAAATGTTCATAAGGAATTTCTTCTTTTTTACCGTGGAACTTAGATGCTTCCACTCTTTCTATTATCTCAGGATCAATGTCAAAATCATAATCTTTATCTTTAATGAATATTGCATGTCCTTTGCATTTGCTATCAACAGGAAATAGTCCTCCTAGAGAAAAAGTACTCAGAATTTCTTCAAATTTATCCAAGTCAACTAAATCAAGACTCATAAAAGCTTTAGTGAATGCAATATCCTCTTCACTAGGTGTCTCTTTAGAACTAGTGACATTATCTTTTTCATTAACATGTTCATCTTTATAATATTCAGATTCCATGTCATCATTGGACAAGGACTCAAATAAATTAGGCGTCCCCTCTTTACCTTGGCCATCATCCAACAAATATTTTTCAATATTAGTAGACATCCTAGACAATGGTGAACCTTCTAGGATAGTAGTTTTATTTTTAATGGCAGGAGTAGTAACAACACTAGGTGAAAAGTTTAGCCTAGAGGGTAAATATGTACCTCTTCTTGTAGTAGAAGGCATAATATCCTTCTTAGCAGCATGCTTACTCTTTCCCATGATGATAGAAAAGTAAGTACAGCAAGTAAATGATAACAAGTGGTCTTATCAATAAAGCTAGGCTCCCCGGCAACGGCGCCAGAAAATGTCTTGATGCCCACAAGTATAGGGGATTGCTGAAATCTTCGATGGGAAGTATTACACAAATTTATAGTTTGACTCAAGGGGAACACAAGAATACCAATAAGACTTTAGTAACTAAGATGTCACTCTCAATCACACCTGTATATCAATAAACTTGCAAACAAAGTGGTGATTTATGGTAGTTGATTCAAAGAAGAAAAACAAAACAGTAGATGAAGCAGCAGATTTCTAGTTTTCACCGGAAGTATTGTTGTGAAACTTTTAGTGGCTAAAATGCAGGCATGAGGTGATAGCGGGGTGTTGCATGAATGATATCCATCATATAATGTATCCTATTACCATGGCATTTATCTCTAATTCAGTTGTGTGTAGGTGTGTGTTCCAAACACAATCATGGTGTAAGGTTGCATAATATCTTTTGTCCTGCCTGCCCATTTCACCGGGGCCCCCTTGGTACTACAGGCAATTAGGGTATACCATTTCAAATAGACAGGTACAAAGCATTAACACTTCATGAACACACAATATCCTCAAACTATCATATATTCCCATTGTTTTCCCTAACTGTCACCTTAGGGTTCGCAGGTTCAACATAATAATAGGTAATATACTTTTCAAATACATACCAAACTCAAATATATGATAGGGAAATAAAATTTCAGTACTGAAATCATGTCACTCGGGCCCTAGAAATAAGCACTAAATATAGCAAAAGTGTACCAACACTCAGACAAGAATTTCTACAAGATAAACACCTCAAATCTCAATACATATGGATGATTACATGATGGATCTCATCCAATCCCCATCCACCTCACATGCCCACGGGGAATTACTCACACATGATGATGGGGGATGAGCTCATGGTCGTTCGTGATGTTGTTGATGATGGTGGTGGTGGAGAAGACCTCAAAATTCTACTCTACGGGGTGGAGAGCAGGACCAATCTGACCCCCAAAACGAAGATTGTGGCTCTGACGGTGCTCTATTTCGCGAAACGCTCCATGCTCCTGGATACCTAGGGTTTTCAGGTATATATGGGGGTACGCCAAAGGAGGGGCCAAGGCGATGCTCCACGGACAAAAGGGCCTGGGTGACGCGCCCACCCTTACTAGGTGCGACACCTGGTCTCTTTTGGGCCTCGTGGCTCCGTTCGCTTGATTCCAGGGTCCCAGGCTTCATTATTTGGTGAAAAACTGACGTGGTATTTTTTTTCAATTTTATTTCCTGCGAAAACTGACAGAAAGAAGACTTTTGCTAAAAACAGCGTTAGATTCAGCAGTTTTATCCAAGTATGGGAAGATTCTGGATCAAATCATCGAGAATAGTACTTGGAAAAGTAGATACATTTGGGATGTATTAGACGCTGACGGGATGCTTCGTCAATGATGGCTGCAAGTGCACAGATAAATTGTAGCTAGTTTCGAAATAAGAGTATCGTACCCACATAAAGCTATTTGGTTAAGGTCTTTATGCTCCTCGTCACTTTCCACCAAAGGATACTTATAAGTTGCCTTTGATCGCAATAAAGGGTGTTTGAAAGGTTTTTGGTTGAGTGCAGAAAAGTAATTAAAATAGGTAAAAGAAAGCAAGTAAAAAGGTTGTGTGAAAACGTGGTTGAACTCAAGAGGACTAAAATGTTCTCGGGGATATAGGATACACCGCTAGCATGATATTATGATTATTAATTAAGGTAACATACTTATCGTGTCATGATATGTGTGGAGAGAGCTCCATACTAAGTTGTTCACTACAAGGCTCATAGGAAGCCACTTTGTTGAGCCAAGAATGAGGTCACCTCTAAATATCCACCGTGATGTTTGAGAGTAATCACCCATACAGACCACCGCACTTAAGGGTCTCCCCGTGGATATCGTAATTATCTTAGGGAGTCTCTCTTTATCCTCCTTTGACCGTGTAGGTTCCTAGCCGGCGCCAATTGTCACGAAGCTCTCTAGACACACTTCCAAACATGTCTAAAGGGTTTCTCCCTCACTTTAGTCCCGAAGGAAAATGATATGTGGCCGACTACACATACCATCTAAAGAGAGAGGTCAAACACAAATCATAAATCTATCATAGACCGGCCAGTCATATGGACACAAGAATAGATCATCTTTATTGCAACTTCATAATAGTGCTAGGGTTTCTCCATATCCCTAAGAACGAGGGAAAACTACTCACACGTGGAAGCAATCAATGACATCATCATAATCAAATGGATGGATAAAAGTACGAAGACAAATCTAGTGCAAACCACAATTGAATCTGGAGTTACAACAAGATCTAATAGATGAGAGATGGGGGTAGTAATGGTGATGGAGATGCAGCGGTTGATGATGAAGGGGATGATGTGATGTCCTCCAATAATCCATGAAGTAGCAGGGATTTGCCCTTCTCCAAGTTCCTCCTTCAGATCCCTTTTCGGTGTGGTTTTTCGTGGTTTCTGGTGGCTATGAATATCGGATCTCTCCACCATCTTTTTCAGGAGAAAGGATTTGATCAGGCGGACGCGATGCTGCATGGTACGGGAAGACGATATGGGAGGGCTTTGCCCGTACCACTAGTCGTTATCGCGGCAGATGCTTCCCTCATGTTTGGTATTCTCCCAGGTGCGAAGATAAATCAATAAAATGACTTTTATCACTTAAAAATATCATATTATAACATAATATGACATATCTAACTAATATGTTCATAAGAGATTTAGTAATCCGGGATCTTGTTGAAACAAGGACAAAAAGGCGCGCGCAAATGCAGTGAAATACGAAACCCCTATTCTTTTTATGCAAAAAGTAAAAGGTAATATGCTTCAATTTTGGACTCATGTCAACCCCAAGGAAGACACACAGCTATACGGTTGCATCTACCACTGCGGCTGTGAGCTGGTGGTGTTCACCCGCACCAACATGCACACCAATTACTAGGACCAATTCCCCAACAACCGCAGATTCATCCACCGCGTGATGCCGGAGCTACCGATGGCGGAGGTGGTGACGCTAGTGCTAGAGGACGAGTCAACGATAGCAGAGGTGGTGATGACGGCGGTGCCGAAGGAGGCTCTGGAACAATAGTAGAGAAGAACTAATAGTAGTCAGTTCTTCTAGCATAGAGTTGGGTTTACCTGGATTGTAAAATTTTGCTCGTAATAATGAAAACTGTTGTATGTTATTTATGGCCGAGTAGTGTTCTTCTTGTAATCTTTTATTTCAGTTTCAACAGATAAGCGCAACCTCTTTTTGTTCAATAGTCAAACACACCTGAACTTGGTCCCTTAGTGTAAAATATTGATGAACCTGGTCCCTTAGTGACAAATGCCAAGCAACTGGAACCCGCGATTTAGGCAAATTAAATTTTCCTCTGCCTCGCTAATCTTCTCATCCATTAACGCAATTCTAGAATAATGAACAGTGCTAGCTAGTTTTCATCATATGCCTTAGTGATCACCTACCAAACAAGCTCCGCCTCTATGCAAAAACCTAGCCATTGTGCTTCCCATTAGCCAGATGCTTCTCTCTTACAATTTATTCCTTCCCAAATCAAATGATAAGCTTGCCATCGACACCCATATCTTCACAGACACATCCACAATTTCTAGACCCATGGCATGGACAGAATCAACCTAAGGCTATGCAAGCTATGCTTTGAAGGCCTTCCTATATAAGAGATGAAGATGGAGGCGCTCAACCAGATCATCCGCAAGTTTGGTGGGAGGTGCTGCTGAAGGAGAGCCAGTTCTTCTAGGTGAAGGCCTAGCTTGACGACATGGGCACCGTCCCAAAAAAGTATGATACCGACATCATCCGAGACTTGCCTAGATCATCGATCACCTTGAAGCATCGGGTCACTGTGCTTGTTGCTGACGGCCTAAGTAGGCATCCACGTGTTGCTAGAGGTGATGGGGATATACCAATTAGGGTATGCCCAGGAGATGGATCCGACTGTCCCAAGACCATGAGGAGTGGGCTTGCTGGCATGGCAATTGGAAAGGATGTGACCTAGAAGCATGGTGACTGCAAGCTAAAGGCCCAGAAGTGTAGCTAGTCCTAGTCGGATTAGGTCAAGATCACTGAAACCTTAACTGGTTCGGTGTGATCCATGTAAACCCTAGCGAGGTAACACTATATAAGCCTCCCTAGGGTACTCTCCACTCATATATGTCTTGATACACCCCATAGAGGTGACTTGCTTCCCTTGCTTGCGAGCTCGCCACCCTTTGTAATCTCGCACATATCAATACATCTAGAAGGAAGTAGGATCTTTACCCTATGGGGGTTGAACCTAGGTAATCCCTTGTGTACTCCTAATCTCGATACGCGGATGGCTAGCTCGCCCTTGCCCCAATCGATTCAATCACTACCCCTTGTATAGACTGTTGTGGCCATTCCCACGACAGTGGCGCCCACCGTGGTGTTTGGTCACTCAATCCCTCAGATCCGCGGTGAGACCCTACACTCCAGTCGACCAGTCATTCGCCACCGATCGCATGATATCCACCGACGGGTTCCTCCAAATCCTGTCGAGCAGCTATGTTCTTGTGTCACGCCTGGTTACCCACGCTCCCATGGTGCCAATCGGCACCATCAACCCCTTCGTCGGGCTCACGGACATCACCGACCTGGCCGAGTCGGCGAAATTCGGCATCTCCAACGGGTTGCCCTCATGTGATCTACTCTTGGAGGAGCAGATCCGATCCATCACCCTCCCGGCCTCTGAGTGCAACCTAGCCGGGAGCGGCACGACCGCGAGCGACGCAGCCCTCTGTGATGACGTCGATTCAGTGACCCCTTCTTTGGTTGCCGGATCCATCACCGCTGCGTCCAACACCAACTCGATCACACGAGTCTCCAACACCTATGACTACTCTCGATCTTCGACTCTGACTCCGGGTCGGAGTCCCCTAACGAAACACGTGCCAACCGCTACAACACCATGTACATGGCGGATAACAACGCGCCCGCGGACCACTTCACAATGTTGCTACCAGCATCGGCAACAGCGGTAGAGATCGAGCAGCATCGCTAACGACTAGAAGCAGCCAGAAACAAGGAAAAGGCTAAGCAAACCACACATGAGCTGTCACGCTACCGCCAACGCCACATCTCGCAACGCCTGGACAGAACCACCCGCTCCCTAGTCTTCGATGATAAGCGTGACCCGGCGTGTGCGGCTGAGCTCGAGCGCTTCCGCAACTCAGCGCCAGGAAGCAGTCGCCAGGGCACCCGATCATGGAGATCCACCAACAATCTACCACTCGCCTCCTCCGGAGCAGCCACGAATACTAATCTCCCTGCTTGAGTTTGACACCAACGGTCTCCCACTCTACTCCACCTAAATGGACAATGTCATTGAGGGTCAAGCCATAGTCGCCGGGGTAAACCCCATGAGTGACGGCGCACTCCAGATCCTCTATGCCCATGCCCTGCTTGCCAGGGCAGTCGAGCAGCAGGACGCGAGACGCAACTTACATGGGCGAATGTACTCCCACTCCACCGCCAGCAGGGCAGCATCCTCCAACTGCCCTGGCGAACGCACCGTCGCCAATGTGCAGAACTGCCCACCGCCCGAACCGCGACATTTGCAACCGCGAGATGCATATCCTAGACTCTCCAGCAACGAGCCACGCTCAAACCGCAATACGATCATGGCCAGCGGCTAGCCAATCGACACGCGTACCCACATCATCAACAACCAGACATGGCGCACCAGTTAGCCAAAGGGCCCGTGGCACGCTTTAAAAACAATATGTTCTTAATGCAACTATATGTTATGCAATGTTTTCATTCTATTTCTTTTAAATCCTTTTGATTTGATTTATTGTGATTTTGATGAATTTTCCTGTTTCTATGATTTTATTTGAATCTCACTTTAGAATTTTCATATATCTATATTAGATAAATTTTCTTAAAAATCACTTTTGTGAGTATTTGGATTTTAAATAAGATTCCCTCATTTTAGGAATATTATATAGTCTTTTAAGGATCTTTAAGTATTTTTACTCATTTTTAAGGTATTTAATTAAATCAATTAATCTACATGGAATTTTCATCCTATCAAAAATATTTTTACCAATTCTAGAAAAATAGGATTTGGAACCCTCACATTTTTCCCTATTTGGAACTATTTTTATTTTATGTTTACAAAATACCTAGGTTTATTTTTTTGTTAATCGACCTTCTAAAGAAAATAAAAAGACCATTTTACCCCTGGCCCCACTGGCCAGACTGACTTTTTCAAAACCAGTTGACGCACCGTTCGGTCCCACCAAACCGGTCCACTCACTCGCAAGCTCTCTCTTCTCTCGTTCGCTCGCCTCACTCTAGCGATGTTGCCCATGCCCATCGTCGCTCTTGCCTCCACTGCTACCATGGCCCGCAATCGAACCAGCATTCAATGCTCCCTTTCTACCGCTCAGATTCCACTCTCTCTTCCTTTCGCAGCCTCACACTACCCTAACCCTAGGGTTTCGGTCTAATGGCGATGTCGTGCTCTTATGCTATGTTCTATGGTTGTTAAGGTTGTTGTTATAGCTTCTATTTATATTGTTGTAGTGCTTCTATCATTCTGCATTGTTATCCTATCTATTGGCTTTGGTTTCTTAGTCTACTATTACTGTCCTATGGTTCTCCTTGACCTTCTACTTCTCTAATGTGGCTTCCTGATATTCTAGAATTTGATGTATTGTTCTTGATTTGGTTCATTTTCTATAAACCTCAAATGATGAGGTTCAGGACTTGTTCTTGGACCTTGTCCAATGGATTCTACAACAAGTGGTTTTCCTTATGGCAAAACCTACATTTTAATCATAACCAATGGTTTTTATTGTGTTTTGTTTACATTGGACGTCCACATAGGCTAGAAAAGCAAGAAGAGCAAGAATGAGGATAAAAATAGTCTAGGTTTTTAGTTTAGGTTTTCTCTTTCTTTTTATTTTGTAGTTTTTAATAGGTTTATTTTCCTTTGTAATAATATGTTGTAAAGAACCTTCTCAATCTTAAGATCAATAAAGATTCCTTTGTTTTACATTGTTTCCTTTACTTTGTACTTGTATGTATTCTTTTAATTGTGAATATACGAATTCAAGTTTGAATTATTCAAACCTCCATTTTGAATTCCATAGTAATGTTTAGTTCTTCAATGTTCCTAATGTATGGATATGTGTTGATTTGAGCAATGCACTAAAATTATGTTGAAAAATCATTTTCAAATTCTAAATTTTTTTAAATCACAAGTTCATTTTGAAATTTGAATTCAAATCCTAGTGTTAACCTAAAAGTCAAACATTAACACTAGAGTTCAACCTCAATCACTTGTAACCTTTAAAACAAAGTTTTAAAATTTTCACACTTTTGCAAATGCATGCTATGCAAAAACACTCATCACAATTTAGTCCTCTAAATGCTCCTATTCTTTGGGTTATTACAGTCATGGCATCCGTTGCTATGGTATTTGCTGCTAAGGGATCGAAGGAGGAAGGAAGATGATGCAGGCCAGATCTTGTGGTCTACAGATCCTTATATAAATCAAGGGCAATTAGGGGCTCTCATCTCCTCGCCAATGGGATCATGGCCGTTCATTTTTTATCAAGGGGATAATTTGCGTAGGCCACCTTGTGAGGTCATGTGCTGAAATCAAGGAAGTGACGCCTGCCACCAACAGGAAGTCCCTACTCGCACACAAGGATATGTCCTGTCAGTTGACGTCGTGGGCAGAAATCTCACTATGATCACCACTTACAATTTTAATAGGTGGAACAGATTCCCACGCAGTAAAAAGCTATTGAGACAGCATTTGCTAGTGATAGCTCCCAATCAGTTTAGATTCAGGTCCTCACGATTGAAGAAGACCTCGGGTATTTTTGGAGACCTTCTCAGGTCATGCCTAGGATTTAATAGACTAACCACGTCATCGCTTACATCATCCTAGACTAGACCTTAACCCCACTACGACCTCTTCGCATCGAGATGGGTCCACATGCAACCTTCTATCAGGATAAAAATTGTCTTAAGGATACCCATGTGACCTCTGGATTCGGTACTCCACATCATAAGAAGACCTCTCTCTCATACCTTTTTAGGCCACCAAGGTATCAAATGCCCCTATAAAGAGATTACCTTCTTTCTTTTTTAGGTACCTTTAACCTATTTTCAGGACCTCATCTTAAGCCCAATACCAGGGGACATTTGGGATGATAAGGATTAGCAGACCTGCTCTGGAGACGGGCTTGCTATAAGAATGGCAGTTACATAATAATCGCATGTGTCAGAGATCCTCTCTCTGATACCTATGAACGTACGCTGGACCTGCTGCATCAAGATTAAGTAGAAGTCATCGAGCTCACCAGGCGAGGGTTGAACGCGGATCAAGGTAGCTCTACCGAAGTGGAAGGCCGTCTTATTAAAGGTACTGATCGGGGGCTTATCAGTGATGGATGGATTTAATCATATACAACACATGGGCCTAATCCATGATTCCTGCCCACGGAGACCTCCATGCACAAGACTCAAAGGCCCATGACCAGAAGCTCTCAACCGACCTGACCTATGGGGCTGCAAGATGGCTCTCTGGAGGTTCCCGAGGACCATACGTATGTCCAAGGTGGATTGAAGATCAACTTAATGTGCAAGGCAAGATAAAGACCTATCGCAAATAGGGGAAACTCTGAAACCACTAACGGCTATATATACTGGAAGACATTCACCTAGAGGGGACATGCCAGAATCGCCCAAGTTGTACCTATTAGCCTTAGTCATAAACCCTAGATTCATCTACTCTCATCGGGTCTTGTTATAAACCCATCGAGATCATCTTGTAACCGCATTGTACGATCTCTTGATCACCTTATGAATAAAGTCTGATGGAATCCTCCCCATTATACACATATATTTGTCTTTGAGATTCAAACCTACTGAATTGAGCCGATTGCCGAACAAATAAACTCTCTTTTGACCTTTGGAAGAGAGACTATCGTGGGATCATGGAAACTATCATTCGTCACTGGTGGGGTTGCGCTAGGATAGACCGACAAAGTGATACAAGAACTCTATGGCCATGTTGTTGGAGATGGGATCGTTAGCGTGGAGAACCATAGATCCTGCTCGGAAGGCTAGAGCACATGATGCTACTCGGGAGGCATCTGATTCTTGGGGTCAACTCGGTCTAGTGATGTGCTTGCTGAGCTCCATGGCAATGCTTCGCAGCTCGGCGACTACACATCTTCGAACGACGGCATAGTTAAGGATCTAGACGGGCGTCCATGGTTTCAGGTGGTGTAGGGCAACCACAGATCTAGACGGGGCAGGGAGGTTGTGTTGAATTTATTCAGGAGAGGGCAACACGTGAGAGAGAGAGAAATATGTGGCGACGATGGGGGATTTGGAAGGACGACGTGGAGGCGATTTTTCAGGAGAGCGAATGTCATGGGGGAGAAGGAGGTGGGTCGAAGGGGGAGAGATGGGGTGGTGACTCCGGTAGGTATGTGCGAGGAGGTAGGGTAGTTTTCGGGCCATGTCGAACCAAGCTCAGGAGATAACCTAGATTTGAGATTCCTCTCGACCTAGCTGAGAGGCCTTTTTGCACGAAATGGGCATAGCCCAGACCATCGAACCGAGCTACCAAACATCCAAAACCTAGGCGAGTTGATAATCTCTGGATTCACCCAAGGTACCAAACAGACCCTATATGTGTCACTGCGTCCAATCGTCGCGTGGAGGGAATGAGGCCTCTCTTCGATCTTCTAGGTTGGGCTTGTTCTCCAGCTTGGCCCAACCTGCTTGCCTCCGAGCCTATCTCACTGGTGTCGGCATGCTGCTTCTCTTGTATCTCATCAGACGTTGTCGACCATAAAGAAGTGAACATAACAAAGATTTTTTTGCATGTTCCTGCGTGTGTTTGGATAGGTATCGTCTGAAGTTCAAATGGACTAGAGGTCTCGACCGACACCAAAGATAGTCATGCATGAATCTTGAACTGGGCCTGATCATTCTACCCGCCGCACGTGATGATTGGCTAGCATTTTCGTGATAGTGGTTTAATCATTGAATGACAAGGTGTGTAAGTTTGTTCAGAAAAAAAGACGAAACATCAAACATCGGCACGCAAGTACAAGTTCAATAAGCCTTGTGACTGTCATGTGTGGCGATATTATTGAAATTTAGTACCTTCATAAAACAACAAGATCAAGTACTAGAAAGATCAGACTAAAAGATTGTAAGAAAGTCGACTGCCCCTTTTTTTTTGAGCATTCCCTGTTGACTACGCATATTTTAGGATATCCAACTGCACATTTGAATGTCCATGAGCTATATAACTGAAGCCCGAATCCTTGAAGCTTGACAGGCCCATCCTACCGATAAGCCCATCCATGCCTTTCATCGTCGTTCTGTTGGTTCTCGAATCATCTCGACCCTGGGAAACCCGAGCTGTCCGCTTCCTCCCTGCAGCTCCCTTCCCCTCTTCCTCCTCCCCCCTGCCGCCATTGTTCCGGCTCGAAGTAAAACTCCGCTTGGTTCGTTGCCCAGCCTAAGCGCTTCTCCTTTCACCTATTTCTCACTTTTCCCCACCACCCAAGGAAGAGGAAGGCAGATCTTATAGACCTGACCGCCCCCCTACTCCCCGTTTGCCTGCGTCACTGGTAATTCTGTCGTCCTAGAAATCCGCTCATTTCAGCGGTAATGTACACTTTTAATCTCGTCTTAATTTTTTTACTTGCCTGTATCATTTCATAAGAATTTTGATTCGATTCATGGCGCGATGTTATTTAAAAGCGATTTACATGCGTTTTCGTACATTTGTTTGCTGTATTTCATTTGCGAGTAGAGCGGTGGGGCGGTCTTGCCCCAGCTGGTATGACTGAAATCATGACATCTGGCTTCTTGGATGTGGTTCTTGTTGCTTGCATATCTTTTGCCGAGGATAAACCGAGAACGTGATAACATCTGAATATTAGGCAACACTCTTATCGATAATCCCTTGGGTTCCATTTAAAATATCTGAGAATTATAATTTAGTTTTTGGTGTTTCATCAGGATGGCATGGTTTGGGTTTTAATTGTCTAGACCAAGCAAATAATACCACATTTTGTGTTGTTTTCTAGGGAATCAGGCATGTCTAGTCCATACCCAGCAACTTTAGTAGGCAAATGTTTGGAATATACACATGCAGTGCAGTTATCTTATATACTCCTACTTGTCGTGGATAGTTTTTCGGATGAATATATCGTTCATTCCTAATGTTCACTGTTCTATATTAGTTACTAGATGTCAACTGTACTGGGATTGATGTACTTAGTCTGTATCATGGTCCTATTTTAATTTTGAGTACAGTATAAAACAGTGGTATCCCTATCCCATTCCACTAGTTCTTACATGTCCTTTGTCCGCATATGCGCAGCTGATACCATTTGAACTGGATGCGGCTCTATTCATCTGCAATCTGTTTGCGGCGATCTGCCTCCAGTAGCATGTATTCACATTCCAATCAGTTTCAAGGAGGAGTCACACAGAGTCTGGCCTTGTGGAAATGCTCCAGGCCGCAGACTAGCAGTTCTCATATGACGTCTGGTTTAGTCAGTTACTCTCTTAATAAGAATAGAAGATCTTCTGAACCACAGAGTCTGAAGTACTTTGTCAGCTTAGTGGGCCGACGATTGCGTTGTGGATTATCAACCAGAGAGGGTAGTCTAAGTGTAAAGCTCGACATGCTTTCACGCGAAAGAATTTCAGGGATAAATTGGAATTGGAGAGGCATGCATCAAAAACTAGGAGCTACAGCTGGTGGACTTTGCTTTGGGTTTTCTGTTTCTGGGGTCGCAAAAGCAGAGATGCCTGCGGACAGAACTATCAACTGTTCAGAAACATCAGCATCATCTACTCATGGGAAGAAAGTCTATACTGATTATTCTGTCACTGGTGAGAAGTGTATTTGTGTATACTTAATGGTTCCTTTAAAAAAAATATAATGTCATCATATCTGTGCTTGCATTAAGCTAAATACTCGTGAGCGTTTTACCTGGATTCGCCAGGCATTCCAGGAGATGGAAGATGCTTATTCCGCTCCGTGGTTCATGGGGCATGTGTCCGTTCAGGGAAAGCTATACCTAACGAAGATCTTCAGAGAAAGCTAGCTGATGAACTGAGGTCAATGGTATGTTTTGAATGTTTGTACTGTAGGTGTTTTGTTTTTTAGTGCTATTACCTTCCATTCTCTAAATCTGCTATATACATCCCTCATTGCAAAGGTTGCCGATGAATTTATCACTAGACGGGAAGAGACTGAATGGTTAGTTGATGCACATTCTTACTGTTATTGTTTGCTCTTCTGGTTTAAAATTAGATGATATGTGAATGGTTATTATCGATACGTTCTGAACTGCTGCATTTCCTTGCAATAACAATTGACAGGTTTGTTGAGGGAGATTTCGATACATACATTTCCCAGATTAGGCAGCCACATGTGTGGGGTGGTGAGCCAGAACTATTCATGGCTTCACATGTTCTTCAGTAAGTAGTTGGACATGTTATGCATATTTATTCATGTATACTAAAGATGGCTACCAGCAATGAGATATCAAATATTTATGAGGCTTCACATCCTCATAAGCTATGTAGCTTTTATGAAAAAGTACATGTAGTGAAAAGAGTTGACTCTTTATTTTATCTGTGACTTTTTAGTACTATGCTTATGTCAACTGATTTACAAACCACAGGCGCCACTAGGGATACTGTTTGAAGATTTTTTTAGGAATTGTTCAAAAATAGATTAAGATCAAAGACGAAGCGAGAGCTAGGTCTTTGGCGGGTGCGTCTTATTTGGGTAATGTAATACCGGGAGAGTAGGCTCTCCCTAAAAGCCCTAGGGCTTGCCCTAGGAATTTGTCTGAAAACCCTTCTCTATTAATGAAAATGGCAAATCTTTTGCCTTGTTTCAAAAAAAAAAAAGATTAAGTAGACTGCATTCAGTAAAGTTGATGATGATAGTTAAGATTAGGTAGCTATGAAGTTCCCATGTTAATAAAATGAAAAAGGGTTCCTTCTTGATTTGATTTAACATGCACCTACACAGTACTTTCATTGATGTAAGAAGTAAGAATGCCACCACTTCGTTTACACAGGATGCCAATAACTGTGTACATGCGTGATGAAGATGCGGGTGGTTTAATAACTATTGCTGAATATGGCCAAGAGTATGGTAAAGAAGATCCAGTACAACTTCTGTATCATGGTTTTGGCCATTATGATTCCCTACAGATTCCAGCGAATAGGGGTCCGAAGACAACAATGTAGAATTCTGGAGTCCGAGATTCAAATGGTAAGGTCAAAGTATTCTGGTTTCCTGTCTTGCCGTATTGATACACTATTGTGGTACTGATGTGAGAGACTTAAAGAGTGATTCTTTTAGTTGTTTATATAGCGTCAACAAACATCCTTACTTTCCAATCTCTGCAGCATTAACTATGTTGAAAAACTTAAATTAGCTTTCCAATGATAATATTGATAAGTAAGAAATCATGATTCAGGAGTCGTGAGTAGTTATTCTTCCCTCACAAAAGAGGGAGTGGGCATTGCTATTTTTGTTTCCTTTCTGTCTTATCTGTTATTCCTCGATCATTCGATGACCTGGAAATTTACCACATGCCTGTTTACGTTCATATCCACCCCTTTTCAGACAATCTAGTGCATGAATAAATATCTATAACAAGTTATGAATCCTGAACTTATGTAGGTACACCATTTCCCTAAAAAGTATTCTTGACATGAAACTTTGCTGGCAGGCACTGTTGCAAAAGCATTGATCATGTGTTTAGCTGGATAACTTTGTCTGCAGCTCAGAGAAGAGGATAAGACATATGACTTTCCAAGCTTCCCAAGGAGAAAAATTTGGTGCGATCCATTGCCCAAGATTCTTCTGGAAGGGGCAGCAACTCAACAAGGTAACATCGTCAGGGGAGTGCGACTGAATCCTTCTGTTGGTTGTTCATGTACTCGCCATAGACTGTTTCTAGTAAACCGCACTGTCGTTGTTACATGTACTTGTAAGGCTGTAACTTGTAGTAATCTCTCTTGATGTGGCAATAAAAGGGTGGCGGATTACTAATACTTCCTGCCGCCAATCTTTTCCCCCAGACGGTCTAGATTATGTACCATTTTTAGTCAGGTCTAGTTAGCCGTCAGTATCTTCCTATTTCATGGTACGAAATTGGAGGTTTCAGAGTGCTTATATTTTTTATTTAATAGTGAGTGCTTGCAAACTAGATACCATATAAGAACAGACCAAGTAAATTGTGGATTGCCAAGTGGCAGAAAATATGGTGCCTACTGTCTTGTTGATTTCCTCAGTACAATGAATTCAACACACATTATTCATTCTGCTGCACAGATTCAGTCACCAACCTAGACAGTTAGGAGTGTACCTCGTGCACCGGGGATGTTGTCTAGTACTGTAGTTGAACCTGTTACTCTACCTACAGCTACAAATTCTGGAAAAGTGAAAAAAATAGAGAATATAGACGTGATATAGTTCTATCGTGCTATAAAATTTGAAACACAACTTAAGAACCAAAAAGAACAAATAATGTCTAGGTGCGAGTTCTGCATACCAGTAACATATCCTTCACTGGCAGGTTGCGGCTCGGGCTTCCATAGTTGGTTTTCTCGGCGTTTCCGATGGGTTCTTTTGTGCTTCGCTGTGTAGTTGTGGAGTTGGAGTTGCGGTGGAGCGTGTGTCCAGGCGGTGACGATGACCGGCAACCGGTGGTCTGTGTAGATGACTCGGTCGGCGCAAGCCCATCATATTTCTCTTGCGAAGCTAGTCGTCAAAGTCAGAGATGTCTGTCCTTGGTGCATGTGGCCGATGCCAAGTCTGTCCTTGGTGCGTGTGGCCGATTCTTGGCATCGGCCTACATGGGTTCCGGTGTCGTTTGCAACGAGGCTTCGTTTGGGTTGTAGAAGGTGAAGTCGGAGTCGATGGCTTGAGGAGGAGTGATGACGACGATGCTCGATGACAACCTCGACCGTGGTCTTTTTTCTTTACGGTGCGTGTGTGCTTCGTGTGGGTGGTCAGGTCTACCGGTGGTCGTGTTCCATGATGACATTGGTGCATTTGTCGCCCGGTTTTCCGCTAACAAACCAGTCAATTCTCTTGTCTTTATAAATAAAATGAGCCAAAATTGCCGTTTTGTTTTAAGAAAAAGTAACCTATCCTTTCCGCTGCTATGACCGTCCGCGATCAGAGTATTTACAAGATGGAGTGTTCGGGCACGAAGATAAACAACGTACTCCGACTACTCCCTACTACTCCCTCCGTTTCAAAATATAAGATGTTTTAGCTTTATGAAGAAAGTGTATCTAGACCTCTTCTAATGTCTAGGTTCATTTAGATTTGAAGTGAACCTAGACACTAAAAGGGTCTAGATACACTCTCTTCACAAAGTTAAAACATCTTATATTTTGAAACGGAGGGAGTAGTTAGAATTCTCAAAAAACGAGAGCAACAAGGACTGGCATATTTTTATAGAAGAAACTTTGTGAGCCCCAGGGAGCTCTCAAAACTCGAATTCAATCATCTAAAATCCTCACTTTTTTTATGCGAGGATCTGTAGTCTTCATCTGATCTTTCGACTTCCGCAGAAGAAACGAAATGCTTGTAATACGTGAACTCTCTGTCAAATGAGCTGGAAATTAACAGGTTCCATTGCATAAGCACGAAACCATGCATCAGGTTCGGTACAAAAACGTCGTTTTGACATTGAGAGAAGAACATCCCCTCGATTATTAAGAATCAAAACTGGATACTTGGAAGCGAAATAACTACTAGTACTATAATGACAACATGTAGAGAAGCGACGACCTTACATAAGATCAACTAATTGGCCAAGTCACCGGTATCTTCAGAGGTTTTGGGCACACCAGATCAAGGGACGTAGGGGATGCCTGTTAAGGAGTAAATGGCACGGGAGTCACACAACTTGTCGTGTATGTGCACTTAAGTCACATAACTTGCAAACTAAACTAACAAGTCACACAACTTGTGAACTCGTGCACCCGTGGTCACAAAACCGGTCAACTGAGTGGTTTTGACCAAAACTAGTTATAGGCAGACTAAAATTTTACAATAACCCCTTCATATTTCTACAGAACAAATTTTTGTCCTATATAGTAATACTAGATGTTAGCATGTTTTTTTGTGTAGACTTAGCTTGGTCTATCTTAAATATATTTAACTCAAGATAACAGTATTATAACCATGATTAAATAATGGAGGAAATATATACAAGTACAAATTTAAGAGAGGATTTAATAATGGTGGATCTATAATTCATCACACGTTTGTAAGAGAGGATTTGTGGCTCCTCTCTCAAATACTAATAAACGTATTTTGTTATCAAATCTACACGTATGTGTTTGAAAAATTCGAAACCCATACTTTTTCATTTGAAGAAAATTCAAATTTTGTTTTGGGAATACATACGTGCGGACTGAATGACTGTGGCAAGTTTCGGTGAAAAACTTGTTTCGTTTTGGGCTACGGAGAAAAAAATCCTTAGTTGTATATACTATAAAAAGCACGTATTTTTGTCAGAGATTTGTCTTTTTTATATCTCGCAAAATGAAACATGTTTTTCTCTGAATTGTTTTTGCGTACCTTAGAAATGTATAAACATTTGTGCTTGATTTTTTTCAGATTTTTTGGAGTCTTATAAATATCTTTTGTTTTTTTTTAAAAAAAAGAGCTCCATTGAGCTCGGAAGTCACTGCCAACCTTTTTCACGAGCATCCTTACACTTGTCAACGTAAAAATATAAGCTTAGGGCTTTCATTATAAAAATTCAGTATGCCTATGACTGGTTTTGGTTAAAAACCACACAGCTGACCGGTTTTAGTCAAAAACCACCATGTTGACCGGTTTTGTGACCATGGGTGCACGGATTCACAAGTTGTGTAACTTGGTAGTCCAGTTTGCAAGTTCTATGACGTAAGTGCACATGCTAAGCAAGTTGTGTGACTCTCGGTGCCATTTACTCCCTGTTAAGCCCTCGCGAAAGCCCTTCTCGATGTCGCCAACCAGATAATCTTGAAGCTCCCAGTGGCAAGCACAAGGAAAACAGCTAGGATGTCGACCTGTAAGGAACACTCTAGGCGGCATAGTCGTCCCGTCCTCGAAGTGGTAGGCGCCGAAATGACCACGAGATCGCAGAAAATTGTTGAGATACACTGAATTGGCGGCGATCTTGGGGAACTTCTTGGTGGAGACCATGACAGTGTGAACCCCGCTGAGGAAGGCAGCACGGTCATCGCCAACGCCGCTCTGGGCGACCAGCCGCCTCCCCGCAATGTCCACCTCGAACACCTCCACACGGGATGGGCGTCCGTTCCACATGAATATCTCTGTCTCCTCGTAGCCACCTCCCTCGAGCAGGTTGGCACCAAACATGTAGCGCACCTTGAGCATCCGGCCCTGGGACCGAACGAGGAAGGAGGAGATTTCTGTGTTCACCGTCGGGTCCTCCTCGAGGAGGAACCTCATCTTAGGGCATCGAGCTACCTGGCTCAGATCCACCGTCATTACCGCGCCGACTTCTGTCGTGAAGTAGCAGCACCCTCCGAAGGTCACTGGCGAGCGGACTAGTCTGACCTCGCCAGCGGAGCGCTGCTCGGTGACGCCATGATGCCCATACACCCACTTCTCATCGCCAGACTTGGCGCAGACGATCGCATGCCACCTTGCTCGCAGGCAGAGAACGAGCGTTCTCGGGGACGTTGAGTCGTCAATTCCCGCGCCGGAGATCGCGGATGCCACCGGGAACCATGTCACCGGAAAGGATGAGGGTTCGTGCGCGTACCTCGAAGGCATGTACTGGTCGATGCTAAGGGACGGGAACCCACTGAGTGCGCCTGTTAGCGGGTTGAGGAGACTGACGTCGTTGGTGCTCTTGTGGGCAAGGACGAGGAGACCGTCCGCAGTGCCCAGTTGGTGATGGGTGGCGAGCTCCGGGAAGTGGACGTTGGCACGGGCGCCGGTGGCGACGTTCACAAGGGTGCGGCGTGATGAGCAGCCCTTGCCGCAGCGGTTGAGCACGATCCAATCGCGCGGGCGGAAGCGGGCGTGCATCCCGTCGCCCATGGGGGGGTTGTTAGTGCAGGCGCGCCAAGGCTTGCACGCGGCTCGGAAGCGGAGGTACTCCGCGACGTCGAAGGTAAGTAGTCGGCCGGCGATGTCTTCGATGAGATCAGTTGGTAGGTTCTTCCAGTCTCGCCATTTCATAGCGGCGCGTGTGCGCTTCGCCACGGGCCAGCCGTCTGCGACATCATCTCAGTACACTTGTTCAAATATGTTCTCCACTGCCCACGCTATTGCAGAATGATGGCCCGAGCAAACACTGTTCATAATTGGAAATACGTTCATAAGCAAAATTGGTATACATCGACACATGTACTAAATTTTGGGATTGGGTAAGCAAGGAGCGGATTGATAGATCTACCTCAAGATTTTTTTTTTGCGAGGCTACCTCAAGAAATTTAGTGATATAAACTACCAAAAACACCCGAATTAGATCTAGATCTGGAAATTTTTTATGGGATGATAAAAATATCCTCGTACCATACCTTTTGATATACGGTCTACGTTTTGTGTTCTTGTTCTCATCCTTCCCAAAAGTAACAATGCTGAAATCGGCAACTTTGAAGAACACTAATGGAGCTGCTCGGTCGTTAGGGATGGGGGTAGAGAAATAGGGAAAGCTTGTTTAGGATCGGGTCAACGGGGAATAGGGCTGGAGCGATGGTGTCGGGAGGAGGGACATGACAAGGAGGCTAGAGAGATGGCGGCGGGAGGAGGGAGAGGACAAGGAGGCTAGAGCGATGGTGGCGGGAGGAGGGAGAGGACAGAGAGGCTGATGGGGGATATGGTTTGTTAGGGTTTGAGATGGGTTGGAGTGTTGAAAGGGGAAAAGTAGGTAAGTGGGTGAGTGGGTGGGTGGTCTGGCTGGCTCACGATTTAAGAAGATTAAATGAGGTAATTAATATTAGATTTGACGGGTGGGGGCCAATTGGTTTGTTAGGGTTTGAGATGGGTTTTTCCACCATCGATGGCGGTGGATAGAGAGGAAGGGTGTGGTCACGATCCGATGGGCTAACAACCTCAAACACACAAGAATTTCTACAGATTCAGGCCTCGGGAGAGATCCCGGTAAGAACCCTACGTCCTGGTGTATATGTATTATCGAGAGTGTGAGGTGCTCAGTGTTTACAAAGGGGGTGCTAGCTCACAAGGTGATGGCCATCTTACTATTTTCTTCCTCTAAGGAGGGAGGCAACAATGGTGTATTAGTGGTAGGATGTGAGTGTTGAGAGAGTGGAACCCCTTCCTTACCGTTTGTGCAATTCATTTGTTCACCATTGATGACTTAACTTTGTTGGCAATTTACTCAATTGGTTAGGTTTGTGCCAGAGTGCTCTACTAGCATGTTGAGCATGCATGCGGTGCCTCTTAGAGTGCACAAGTATGTGATCATGTTCAACATTTTTAAGTACTATAGGAGCTTTCACTTCCAAGCAATGAGATACATGTTTGCACATGCTCTAGTGGTACTATGCACATGTATGGGTATTGATCCTCTAGAGCAATCTCTTAAAGTCCATTGAGTAGATCATATTGATCTCTCTACTACTGCTACCCTTGCTATCATCTACTACTTTAGCCATCAACCTTATATTGAAGAACATATGTTCTAGATGATGATGAACTTCTTCTTATCGATGTCCTTCTCCTTCTTGCCTTCTCTTTTTGGTTGCTTCTCTTGTAGCTCTTGGATCTCTCTCTCACTGTTTAAGTGTTCCTATCTAGTTTGTCTGGCTTGGTGAGTTTTGAGGCTATCCCTGGTTGTTGGCTCTATTTATAGTAGTACTTGAGCTCCCTATGCTCGACACCTCAATGTCTTGCATGTTCTACTAAGTCACTTGGGTGTGAGTGAAACCATCTTTGTTGGTTGGTTTTAGTGCATTCAGTGGTAATTTTTAGTGGTCATTTAAATGGTTCGTAGTCGGTTGTAAACTTGCCTAAATAGGCATGTCGGTTTGGAAATGGTCATTTTGTTCTGATGCTTAATGTGGATAGTATCAAGTGGCATCTTGGAATGTGCCTTTTGTCCTTTATTCACTAGTGATATCTTGATGGCTATTTCATTTGATTAATTACCTCTGTGGCCAATTTATGCCATTTGAGATTAACTTACATGTTGGGTTACTCTATGATGATCTAATTGACTTATCCATGTTAATTAAGATCATTTCTGTTGGTTTTTAAATATGAATCCAAAGGAAGTTCAGAGGCTAGTTTCCTAATTATTTTCTACGATTAAACTTGGATTGTACTTGTGCCTCTAATTTTCTATTTGATGATGGTCTATTTGTTGCCTATTGTTGCCTACTTTTACATCACTAATATAATCCATTGCATTGTCAATTGTTGATTGTTGCCTTTCTTGAGCAAGGATCATACGTAAATTGTCATGTGTTTGCCAAATTTGGATTTTAAAACCCTCAAACTGATTTTCGCTCCCCGGGACTTCTTCATGGGAGTTATTCTTTTGGATTCCAAATCAAATGGCTTCACCAAATGGTGGAGCCAACATTTTTTACTATACCAAAATATTCCTTTTTGTCTTTGTTTGTTTTGCATGTTCCAAGAAGAAGATGAGAAGATGGTAGAAAGATTTCTTTGTAGTTTGTATTAGGATTTTTATCTTCTTGTTATTTTCTATTTCATTTCTTCTTGTAATAAATCTTGTAAAAATACTCTTGTGAAGAAGAATATTTTTGTGAGCATTGCGGTCTTTTTTATTACTCCCTCTGTTCCATTCTATAGTGCCTATAGTTTCTGGATCGGAAATTAAGAAACGCATATGGAGGCAAAATTACATGAGTTTTTGGTGGTATTAGTTTTGGCTAATTGATGTTATAAAATAGAGGAGTTTGAATGAGATATGAAGCAAAAATAAATCCCCAAAAAAGTTGTCTAGACAAGTTATGTAACATAATATACCTTATATTTTAGAATTTTTCTCAAAAAACTATAGGCACTATAGAAAGGAATGGAGGGAGTATATTTTTCTAAATTTTATCGTATTTACTATGAATTTTTTATTTGAATTCAAATATTTTTGTTTTTATTATAGTTTGTCCTAGAACTATTATTCATGTATATGAGTGTGTAAGTTTATATGATTCAAGGACTCACATATTTGTTTTGTCTTAGATTTAAATCCCAAATTTTAAAAATATACAAAGGTCATGTTGAAATTGAGGGTAATTCTTGTGACGGTCTAACTCTAAGGGCATGCACAATGGTAGGGAAGACATGTCTTCTATTGTCCCTCCACATCATCTAGAGAAGACAATATATATAAGTCATACAATACATTAACTCTTTGTGTCATCTCTACCAATTAATAAGAATTAACTATTTTTAGTAAGAAATTGATTTGCTAAGGGAAGACATATGGTACAACCAAGAAAATAGCCTTCTCTTAGCTAACGGAAGACAATCTTATCTTTCTATGTTCTCTCTCCTCAAACTAAGCAAATATCCAACATGGAAGTCATAAGGAAAGGCTGATGTCACCACATTGTACGTGCCCTAATTCATTACTAGATGTTAATTCCAATCACTTTGTCTTCTCAAAATAAAATTTTGAAATTTTCCCATATTTTCTGACATTCTAGATCTACCCCTTCCGTGTCCTAATTCCTCAAGATGTTGCAAGTAGCAAGATAGTTCCGTGCAGGGATACCTTGGTGTTCAGGTTTGTCCCTCCACCCTTTCGCCAAGTTTTGGCACCAACCTTCTTCTATTGCCTCCATAAGGTTGTGGACAACATGGACACCGGCTTGCCTACTAAATTCAGATCTGATCTCATATTGATATTATGCATACAATTTTCAACTGATATATTATATAATAAATTTGGATCTATAAATGTTTTTATATGATTTTTGGAAGATTAATACAATTTCTAGCTTTTTAAATCAGTAGACGCTGACTCGACGCGGAGCTGATGCATCTGCTGACCTGGCGCTAATGGGGCGATGATGTGGCAAGTGAGTCAGGTGGTTGCTGATCCAGGACTCCCCTTCAGCACGGCACGGCTCCGCTCGACTCACCCTAATCCTCACTTTTCTGATTAGATCGGATGGTGGAGGCTGACGATGGCGAGTTGGTAGTGAAGACGATGATGGTGGGAGGTGGCTGATGCTCTGGTGGCGATGGCGGTGACAGTTTCTATGATCTCTCGTGATGGAGAAGTTGACGACGAGGGGAAGTGCGTCACAACAATGACGATAGAAGGACTTGTGGTGGTGCTTGCTTCCTAGGACGGTGGCATACCACGAATGGATCTATGCGGCCATCTGCAAGCTTCGACGGCGTCGGCAGCTTCCCTAGGAGCTCTGCAAAGATGGAAGAAGTGGTGAGGTTACGCGGAGATTCACAGGGATGAGAACTAGAGGAAAAGGAGGGCAAGGGGCGACAAGATCGAGATAAACCTTGAGCTTCCGAGCTCGGATAATGTCGGTGGCTCAAGTGATTTTTTAGAGTTTCTAGAGAGTTTCGGATGCGGGGAGGGTTTTATGCGGAAGGTTGTGTGCAAGAGGGGCAAAGAGATCGAGGCAAATTTGACCGGGGTTTAGGTCAGGTTCGAGAGAGCTCGTGTTCCTCATGGTCTCCACCAGAGGAAGGAACGATGGGGTGGGGCCCTAGTGTCACCGCCGAGGGTCCTTTGGGTCACGCATCTTAGTTTGGTTTAATGACCATTTTCTGCGCGCGTCATTATCGTGTGGCTAGGACACGGCCTAGATAGGACACAGGCTGGCTCTGGCTAGCCCGTTTAGGTTAGGTTGTTCAACTATTTTTTATTCCTTTTCTTGTTCTGTTTTTCAGTATTTCATAACTTTTGTTTTATAACTTCAAATGAATCCAAATCAATTTCTAAAAAGTTCTAAATTCAAAACACACTATAAGCTTTATAGAAAATAATTTTACTAAAACCAAAATCACCATTTTTCCATTAGCATATAGTGGCTCATGCGGCAATTTGAAAAATAAAAAAAATAGGATTTTGACACAAGATTTGTATAGGGAATTTTTACATGAATTTTGAATCTATGTTTTCCTTGATATGTCATTATGCAATGCAAACAAAAAGTTGGATGTCATGCTAATCCACTATTTTTAATAGAGCTTAGGAAAATTTTGAACAAATCCTCAAAAAAAAATTCATCCAAAAGTTTCAACAAGGACACACAATTCAATCAAGTTATTTTATTAATTAATTTTTTTACATATCAATTTTAGGGTGTTACAGACTACAACCCTTAAAAGGAATCTCATCCTCGAGATTCAAGAAGGCTAGAGAGAGATAGAGTTTGGGAATTGACTAGGGTACTACCACTCATAAAAAGAATCTTTCTTTGGATATGCCAAATTTTTGTGTGTATTTCTTCATGCTCACATCTCGTAGAGGTAAGCTTCTATCACTCGAGGACTTCTTCGAAGCTTCTACCTATTAAATGTCTTGATGTTATTGTCTTATCTTCCACATATGGATGTGGAATTGAGTTCGTTTTCTTAACACCTTGAAATGATGATTTCTTATTGTCGGTTTTTGAATGCTTGGTGCATCTTCCACCATTTTGAGTGTTCTTCTGTAAATGTTGATCGACATTGTAGAATATCATATATGTGTTCACATTGGCATAATTTTCTTCATCTTCATGTCATGAATTCATCCTTCCAGCTTTGTGGCTTTAAGATAAGGAAGAATAGAATCTAGAGAGGAGATAGGTATACCCCATACAAAAACTTGTATTTTAAAATAATTTTTATTTCTTGCTATCAATAACTCAATAAAAGTGATAGCACATAAATCATCGCATCTAACCACTGTAGTGTAGTCTAACCAGGTTTGGTTCTTATGTCACTTGTAATCTTCAGTCTTCAAAAGTATTCACACTCTTCGTAGTATTTTGTTGTCTTCGAAGTCTTCGGTACTTGTATCTTATAATCGTTGAGACATATTTGGTGGAGGCCTTCTAGTCTTGATTTGAGTGAAGCATCAAGCTGATCTTCTTGGGAAAAAAGTCATCTTGTGAAATATCTTCATGAAGTGGGTAATGATCAATTAATTTTGAAAAGATAAGAGATCTGAAAACATTTGTAACTCTTAAGATAGGTGATGAGAAGTATGAGAATTTTCTAAAATAACATAAAAATTATTAATCCTGAGGTTTTTATGAGGATAGGGTCATGATCTACAGTCCATGGTTGTTCTCATAACATCTGTAATGACCACGAGTCTGGTAGGATACGAAGTCTCTATGCTTCAGTGTTAGTCTCTAGATCATTAGCTAGAACACAAAGGCGATGAAATATCATATACAACACAAGTCTTTATTACATGAATCAAATAATCTAGAGTTTACGTTATTATGGTATAAAGTGCAATAAATACAACTTGAGTTCCATAAATACCACAACCTGGTTGAGTGTAGACCCACGATCCTAACACACCTCTCATCAATCTTCTGACTCTGCACATTAAACCTGCAACCAAATAAGTTGGCCAATACGTTGAATGTCTCAGCAAATTACATCAAGGAACAATACTTAGCCTATCTCTACATACAAGGCTAGAAGAAGGCTTGGTGGTTTATTTGTGTAAAGCCAATTTTCATTAAGTAAAATAGAAGTAGAGATAAAATCGTGTATCCTACTTTGCAAGCTTTTTATAAGTAACATATAGTCGAGTGGCTTGCACTGGGTCCTCTAGGCTACCATCCCCCAACCAAACACATGGAGTACACCATATGCATCCAAAATCCTACTAAGTCTGAGCCTACAGAGCCAAAAGGATGCAACTCACAAACTTATGTTTACAAACATTTAGAAAAAAGATAGAGGAAATCCTTCAGAGGGTCCATCCTTTAGATGCTCAAAGTTGTTCTTTTCCGTGAACACGGATAATCGATCAAATTATTAACTCTTGAAAGTTTGTGCACTTTACCCATAAACCACGATCAAGTTCTTTTACAAACAAGACCATGGCAAAACTTTCCCTTAGTAGCACCTCTACCTTTTTTGGATCCACCCATGACAAAAATCCTCCAAATGGTGGTACCCATGTGAGATTTCCTACTAAGTATTAGGCTAAGACAAATCTCATATTGTATTGTGGTTGCACTGGAAGCTTCTGACTTTTTGAACATGGTGGACTTATTTGATCATGGACGATGGTCCTCCACAAAAACTTGAGCCTCCTGAGAGCCCTCAGGTTGCAACCCTTGTTGACGCTCCTGACATACCACTCCTCCCATAAGAAAACTTAATTTTATTTTGAAGTAGATTTGAGGAGAAAAACTTGCGCTCATAAACATAGCTCTTATATTTTAGAAAAAATCTTTCTTTCAAACCCTCATCCATATTTATATAGCACAAGCATGGCACTTAGAAAATTTTAGAGGATTCCTATTGGGAGTGAAAATATTCTTAATTCTAAACTACTCATGGCATACTAAAAAATAGCATCACACTTGTAAAATATTTCTACCAAGTATTTCTACTAAAAACTGAAGGAGATATGCCCTAGAGGAAAATACTAAATAGGTTTTTATTGTCATATCTCAATTAGTTCGTAATAGTTTCATACTATGTTATAACTGTATTAATACGAAACATTAATACACGTGTGCTATGTAAACAAACCAAGTCTCTAGTTACCTCTAGCGAACTAGTTCATTGGTCATGAGGATGATCTAGGGTTTCAAGATCATGGGCATTTATTCCAATTGACAATGAGGTCACGTCATTAGTTGAATGATGTGATAGACAAACAACCCAATTAGTTGTATCTTAATGAGATCTAGTTACAAAGTTCACCATTAATGATAAACTAAGGAAACCTCGCAACCTGATCCTTAGACTGTGAGGTAATGCAAATCACCGTTCTGGTGGGAGCTTAGATGGTTATCAAGTATCACTCTGTGACTGGGTGATCGAAAAGGCGCCACTCAGGTTTCCCAAAGGGGCGTGTAGAGGAGTACATATCAAGACCAAGATTTTCCCATCCATGTAACGGACAGATACATTAGTGTCCATCTCGGTGATGTTGTATTAACGAAGCTTGCAAGCGTGTGACTGGGTCACGGAATGCAACGACACGGAAACGAGAAAAACAAGTTCATCGATAACGAGATCGAACGAAGGTATGGAGATACCGTAGATCAAATCTCGGGTGAACTAGGTATCAAGTGGCAAAGGGAATGGGAAACGAATTTTTACGGTTCCAACGACATTATCATCGTGGAATGCACAGGGGTCATTATGGGCATCCTGGTCCCGCTATTGATCATTGATGGAGATCATGTCTGTGCCATTCCCGAGCCATGGGGAAAATACACTTAAGGGTACGATGAGCTAGAGATCCTCTATAAGTTGGAATCACCATATGAAAGAGAAAAGGAAACCGGAAAAGTTCCGTGAGAGAACCGGAATCGTTCGAAGGGAATCGAAAGGGAACCGAAAGGTGTTTCGGGTCAAATCAGATTTTGTAATATGTATTTACATGTTAATTAATGTAAATAATATTAAATATAATATTAAAATCTAATTTGAAGGGGTATTCCACTAATGGGCCAAACTTCCTAGGGAAAAAGGGCCTATGAGGGAAAACCTAAAGGGGGAAGGGACAAGGCCTAGCCGCCTCAAGGGGGCCCACCTAGCCAGCCTAGGGCTGTGTGCGGGGTGGGGCCCACCCCTGGCCAGCCGGACCATGGTGCCCTAAGGGCCCATGCGCCTCTCCCTCCTCTCTCCCTTGTTTAGTCCCACATGGGAGAACCCAAAGGGGAGGGCACACCCCCTCCCCCTATATAAAGGGGTGCCCATGGGTGGGAATAGACACACCAATATTTGGATAAGTCCTTTGGTTGACTTTATCCTTCCCTCTCTCTCGTCTCCATGTGTTGGCACGGTCCCAAGTAAGGACTGTCTGAGCAAGAGACACTGCACCTACAGCACGCCATTGCGTTGCAGGGATTCCAAGCCGGAGATCTACTTCGGCACTCCCGATAGGGATCAAGGAGCCGGAGGTCGTAATCGTACACCATATGTGTACAAAACCATGAGGGGCATCACTTGAGGAACCTTGGATGTCTTGAGCCGGAGCTACTGCACGATGAAGAAGAAGCAAGGGGTGACCTGCGAGGAGCATTGCGACCTTGAGGTCAGCTACGAGTACGACTACTTCAACCACGTTCCCCTCGAAATGTTAACCGCATATGGTCTACAAGGGTATGTATTCTATATGCTCCGGCTATTACTGTATTACTACATAGATAGATCTTGGGCATTAGGAAGTTCCAACATAGGAAAATATTTGTTTTCTACTACGGAACCCTTCAGTGGTATCAGAGCCGATCTATGTGTAGGAGTGTTGTACGGCCAGTACGCACAAGTTTTGTGCGGGCATTGATCCCTTAGTTGTTACCCTCTAACGTGTACTTGTTTATATCGCGGCATTGTTTGATGAAGCGGCCCGAACCAATCTTACGCGTATTCGTACGCGAGACTAGTTCCACGCTCGACATATGGATTGTACCGTATAAGTGGCTAGCGGGTGTCTATCTCTCATTCAATAGTTGATATAGCATTTACAACAGAGGGCCCTGAAAGGGGTGTAGTAGAGACAACTTTTGGATCCATGTTGTGGTTGGAAAGTTCATAGATTAGAAATGGTTCTATTGCGAAAGCCCTAATAACCACGTAAAACTTGCAATAGATAAAGTAGAGGCATCTAACTTTATTTTGCAGGAAGGCATGTGATTTGATATGTTCATGGTTGTTACTTTTCTATTACTAAGTAGTATAGTAATAGTCATCGTTCTGATGGACGACCGGGTGGTGGCGTCGTGGACTTGGCGTCAAACCAAGCGGCAAGATGGATATCATGCCAGAGTGCTCAATGGAGATCAAGGCGCAAGAAGAAGGACCATATCATATCACAAAATTTACATGTGATGTTGATACATGCTTTATATCTTATTATATGCTAGTATTAGATACTCAACGGTAGCAAATAAGATAATCCCTATATAATTCCAATGATAGTGTTCCCCTTGTGTGTGCACCACCAAGAAAGTTTGCCATTATGAAGCTGGCCATGACGATCGGGGGCTAGACATATCTACATTCGCATATAGTGGGTGTAAGCCATGTTGCACAACGAATACACACAAGTTAGATTTGGTGAGCCTAGCATGTGTAGACATGGCCTCGAAACACAAGAGACCGAAAGGTCGAGCATGAGTCACATGGTTGATGTGATTGACATTGGGGAATGTCTACCTTTGATGTTGCACTGATGGTCATGACGATCGGGGGAGGTGCAGAGGATTGGGATCACGTGATCACTAAAATCGTCCAGGGGATGACAATTTTAATGGAGCTCAATTAGGATTGAACTCATATTATGAACTTAGTCTAGATGTCTGTTTGCAAATATCTTAGTAGATCATGGCCTATCACATTGAAGTCCTTTGCAACCATGGGAAATTTATTGCTTGATATGGAGCTTAGCAAAAGGGTCCAACTTCATAGATTAATACCCACGCCCGAGGGATATCCTCGTAAAAGGTGATCTTCTCTTCTTGATACAATGACCATTAGGAGATAATCCGATGACTCCGAAATGTTTGTGTGTTCTCCATAATCATCCAATAAGCCATTCTCCATTCGATGGAGAGTTGGATTACAATCTTGTATTCTGCAAGATCAGGCACATAAAGTATGATCCATTGGATGAGTTTTCTTCCATGATGGATGAAAAAGGGAATCTTTGCAGAAACACTTCGCAATCTTGCATTAGAGTTATGAATTCTCAGAAGGGCTTGATTGCAATGGAGGTCATGAAAGGGTATATGTTAGATATACAAAGTTATAAATGTAATTTTTTCAAAACTCGTTGCAGTTTATATAAGTATTGGATACTTGTCCCGCTTTGTGAAAATAGGATGGTCTGCTTGAGAATTGCTGGAATTGAGGCAATGTGGCAAGATGATGGCAAGCAAAACAGTTGATGGCCGACATCACCCCTTTCCTCAAAGGTTTATCATTTTGATTAGTGGACTTGAATATAATTTGAAATCCTTGTTTGTGTGTCTTGCTTTTTGCGAGACGATTGTTCATATGAACGAGTTACAAGACATTTGTACTATTCTTATGAACGATGCCGTTATGGTCGCATTACGATTATAAATGAGTTACTCTCAACACTATGTTAATGATAATAGTTTAAACATTTATAAAAGATTGGAATGCTAAAATATATCCAAATTCTTAGTAATGACATGACACTATTAGTTTAAGTCATTTTGGTTACTTCATGTTCTTCATTCTAAATGAAGATCAGAGTCTTAGATGCTTTATCTAGAGACTTTGAAAAACCATGCCTCATTGGGCAAAATGACTAAAACTCTGCATTCTGGTAAAATGGTGATATGCGAAGAAATGTTGAACTTTATACATAACGATGTATCATATTTTCAATAATATAGTGGAAATCATTATTCATACTTAATGTTGAATCTTATACATAGTGATGTATCGTGTTTTCAACAAATAATGGAAATCATTATTTCATACTTAATTGTGGACTTAAGTGAATAGGCGTATTTACTTAATGAAACATAAGTTTGAAATTATTTTGAATAGTTCAAAAGATTTCAAAGTAAAGGAGGATATTGAATTAACAAGAATACAAAAGTCTCTTTGATTTGATCGACATGACTAAAGTATTTAAGTTAATTTTGGCATATAAGGACATGTGAAAGAGGTTTCACAAATTATGATAATAGGGCAAATTCAAAGTGTATTGAAATGTCTAAATATCATAAACATTATGTATTAGATACATATGGTATAATATTATCTCTTATCGGGGTTATAGTTATCATTTAGAGTTAGAGATCGAAATGAGCAAACACTCGGTTGAAATACATATGAACATCTAAAAGATTCGTGGAAACAACTGGCATGTTCGAGTTTCTAGAGGTTTCGACAATTCGAAATCGTGGTGAATAAACAAGTCTTTGTAGCGTATTCTTAGGCAACTATAAATTCATCTTCCAAAAAGGGGCAAACCTGCTGTTGTCCAAAGTTGACGTGTCTTGATGAAGATACATGTGGAAGAAAGTAAAAGATCAAAACAAGGTATTTGACCTTGCCTCCGAATTGTTGAGTGGCGCGGCAGAATTTGTTTCATGAAACCGAACTCTTCAAATAGAGGAGAAACTATTGATAACGATCATAAAGTTTCAGTGAATACTTTTACTAAGAAAATAGGATTCAATGATATATTCTGCAAGTTTGCGGAATTGCATTATTGATTCACTTGTCGTGTTATTTGAACAAGACATACATATGAACTATAAAGAAGCGTGATGGACCTAAGTACGAGAAATGACTAGGAGTCATAAAATCCTATATTAAGTTACATTTAAGATTGCAAAGTAATATGTTACTTGATCTTATTAAGTAAAGAAGTTTACTTGATATTTCTAAATGACTTCAAAGTCATAAGATGGAAATGAAACTTAATGGAGATGTAAAAGCTCAATTTGTCACAAAGTATAGACAATTAAAGGAGTTGACTACAAATGTAGCGATGCATGAGTCTATTGGATTTACACAAGCAATATATGGATATTGAAGTCTCGTAGCTGGAATTCTCAATTTGAGGATGATCAAAGAATTTTGGAATGTCCAAGATTATCGAGAGGACCTGCATTTGAGTGGGAGATAATTATCTTGGCCAAATCTTAATATGTAATAGACATATTTTGAGTGGGAGCTAAGTAGCTTGGCTAAATCATAATATGTATCAGACATATTTTGAGTGGGAGCTAAGTGAAATCCCTGGATCTCAAATATGGATGCCATATTTGAGTGGGAGCGTGAAATCATTCTGGGATATGTGGACGACATATGTGAATGATGTGGTTGGTGTTAATAACATTTAAGTAGATAAATAAGGATGAAGTTGAAAGTTATTAAACAATGAGATCTATCGAGATAGATTGGTAAGTTTGATAAAAATCAAATGTCGAATGCTTCCTGGACTTCATTCTGAAATATGTTCAGAATGTCCTAGACAAGATTCTGAAGAAGTTCAGAATGGAACAAGGTAAGAAAGAAGTTCTTACTATATGAAGCAGTGTCTTGGTATTACAACGATGGTTAAATAGGAAGAAAGAGATGTGTTGCATCTCCTATGCCTTAGTCACAGGTTCTTCCATACAACCATATTGTATACTCGACATAATGTGACCCAAAATTCTGGCTGGAAGGACAAGCTCTTAACTGTAAGAACATGTCTTGAAGTGATTCTTGAGTTAATCATTGAACCAGAAATAATTTTGTACTTAAATGGCAAGAAGCAAAGTAAGGGGCATAGTTTCATTTCATGCACTAGGATCTACATAGATATAGAAGTATAAAGGCTCCATCTGATGTGATGTATATTGTTATGGCGGGACTAGTCCATCTTTAACATAGAATGATGTGTCCCATGGCACAGTGCCCATGAGAAAGCACCTGAGGTTGATCTAAAGTCACAGTAGGCTCCTGGTAACTGGCCTCGTTCTGCTGCCATAACTTCCGTATATACACAAAGGATTGCAAAGTGTGTTTCGAAGTTTAGATGACAACAGTGAAAACGATCGTCATTATAAACACTAGAAACAAAGTCTCACTTTGTCGCCAAACGAATACTTCAACCCATTATGAGATAATGGTATGAATGTCAAAGTTAGGAAGACATTAACGATTTGCAAAGACATAATGATCTGGTAAAACAGAACATGGACATGACATTTGTCATCGGATTGATGACAAGTACGCCATGAGGGGGTCCTCGAGGCGTGCGGAAGAGAGGGGTGTGAGACGTACGGTGTTCCGGGATGGTGAGCACACAAGTTTACCCAGGTTCGAATGCGCCAGCTTTGGACGGATCCTACTCCTCCTAGCAATCCAATAATACGACAGAGCCGAAATATGGGTTACAAGGGTTCGCCTGTGTGAGTTGAGATTGTAGACTATTGAGGGTGCCCTAAAGGCTCTCCCTAGGAGGGCTTATATAGATATCTGGCCTAGGGTTTACAGGAGAGATCTATCTGGCTATGACTAAAAGTCGGTTACAGAGTACATCTTGAACTACAAGTAACACTATGGGCCTAGGTCGATAAGTCTTCTGGGCCTTCCCGTAGCCGGATTGGACTCCGTCTCTTCTCCCTGACTGGGCCGCCCGTGAAGCAAAGCTCTAACCCGAAGTGGACCACCCTGGTCAGTGAGGAACTGTGAGGATACCCGGAAAGTATATCCCCAACAGAATGTAGGGGTTCGTAGCATGGAAAACAAAAATTTTCTATCGCATACAAACAAACAAGCCAAGATCTATCTACTAGATTGTAGCAACGAGTCGATGGAATAACTCACCCTCGAAGATTCCAAAGTGTTTAACGAGAGCAGATTCTCGTGGGTGATGTAGTCGATTTCTTCCGATCTCAAGATCGCGTAGACGATCCTTCCGGCGCCGCGTTCCTCAAGAGCGCCTCTGATCGGTCACACGTTCGTACTCGACGAAGACCTTCCTCTCCTTGTTCCAGCAGGCTGGAGGTTGTAGCACTCTCCTCGCGATTCCAGACAACGGCGTGGTACCGGAGGTAGAGGGAGATCCCGCAGGCTTCGCTTAAGCCGGTGCAGTATGGTGGAGCTTATGAGAGAGGCTATTAGTGGTCTAGTAATTAGACACACCAATTAGAGGGCTCTAAACCATTAGAAGGCTCTAAACCAAACAGCTCTAAACCGGGTCTAGGTCTAGTTTCTAGTTTAGAGGATAGGAACTTGTGTGTCTCTAGAGGGGAGGCCCTGCCTCCCTTTATAGGTGGGAGGGCTGGCGCCAGGAGGGAGGAGTCCTCCCCAACTCGGCCTAGGGCTGGCCGCTTGGGAGGAGGACTCCTCCCAAGTCGGTTTCAACTTCTCTTTCCAAAATGGCGGTTTGACCGAAAACAGCGCTTGACTTTTCCAATTTAGGAATTAAATAAACCCTTTATTTTGGACAGCGAGAACACTTAGTACATGATGCAATCATTCCATCTTGCAATGACACATTCATGTACCCTTCCCCCGGAGTGCCGGACATTCGGGACCTTCTAGAATGTTCCCGATGAAAACACCGAATCATTCCGCCATCTAAACGGACTTTCCTTATATGAATCTTATTCTCCGGACCATTCCGGATCACCTCGTGATATCCCGGATCCCATCCGAGACTCGAACAACATTCGGTCTCTTTCTCATAATACCATAACTACTCAAACAACGTCAATCCTTAAGTGTGTCTCCCTACGGTTCGTGAATTATGCGGACATGATCGAGACACTTCTCCAAACAATAACCAATAGAGGAATCTGAAATTCATATGGCTCCCACATATTTCTACGATTTTACGATCGAATGAACCACTTACATACGATACCAATTTCCCTTTGTCTCACGATATGTTACTTATCCGAGGTCATGATCGTCGGTATCTCTCGCATACCTAGTTCAACCTCGTTCGATAAGTACTCTTTTCTCGCTCCTGATATGTGATCCCTTGTGACCAAGTCACATGCTTGCAAGCTAATTGGATGACATTTCACCGAGAGGGCCCAGAGAATATCTATCCGTCATGTGGATGGACAAATCCCACTCTTGATCCATGTGTTTCAACCAATACTTTCCAACACCCAATGCCACTTTTATAGCCACCTATTACGGTGTGGTGTTTGATGACATCAAAGCATCCATCCAAAGAAAGGCAATATGCATGATCTCATGGTCGAAGGAATTAGGTTACTATGTATCAGAAAGCATATAGCAATTGAACTATTGAAATGACTTGATCTTTATGCTACGCTTGTCTATAGGAGTATGTCCACCATATCATTCTCCTAACGATATGATCTTGTTGTTGATAACATCTCAATGTTCATGACAAAGAAACCACATCATCAATCAACCAACAAGCTAGTGAAGTATAGAGGCCATACTAGGGACTTCAAATTAAGTTTACAAATCACACAAGTATTAATGGTTTCCTTGTTAATACTATTATAGCATGAATGTAAACATTTATCATAAACACAAAGATATATAATAATAACTACTTTTATTATTACCTCTAGGGCATATCTCCAACAGTCTCCCACTTGCACTAGAGTCATCTAATCTAGATTACATGGTAATATACCGAACACCCATGGCAGTTTGGTGTTGGTCATGTTTTGCCCTTGGGAGAGGTTTAGTCAACGGATCCGCCACATTCAGATCTGTGTACTTTGCAAATCTTTATATCCCCATCCTGGATATGTTCTCGAATAGCGTGAAAACGCAGCTTGATATGCTTGACTTCTTGTGTGACCTTGGTTCTGCGCATTGGCTATGGCGCCCATGTTATCACAATAGATAGACATTGGGTCCAGCGACTAGGAACCACACCCAGCTCAGTAATGAACTCTTTCATCCATATCGCTTCTTGTGAAGCCTCCGGCAGCCATGTATTCCGATTCAGTTGAAGATCTCGCCACAACGCTTTGCTTTGCACTCCTCCAGCTAATCGCTGCACCATTCAAAATAAATACGTATCCAGTTGTGATTTAGAATCATCCGGATCGGTGTTCCAACTAGCATCGGTGTAACCATTAACAACGAGCTGTTCATCACCTCCATAAGAAAGAACCATATCCTTAGTTCTTCTCAAGTACTTAAGGATGTTTTTGACATTGTCCAATGATCCACTCGATCACTTTGATATCTGCTAGTTAGACTAACAAAGATATGCGATGTCGGGTCTAGTACATAGCATGGCATACATTAGAGATCCTATGGCTGAGGCATAGGAGTCTTACTCATCTTTTCTCTATCTTCTGCCGATGTCGGACTTTGAGTTTTACTCAAGGTCATATTAGCAACATGGGCAAGAACCCTTTCTTGCTATCTTCCATTCCAAACCTCTTTAGAACTTTGTCCAAATATGTACTTTGTGACAATGATATTTGGCGTTCGATCTATCTCTATAAATCTTTATGCCTAATATGTAAGTCGCTTCGCCAAGATCCTTCATTGAAAAACTATTATTCAAATACTCTTTGACACTATTAAGAAGGTCTACATCATTCCCAATCAACAATATGTCATCCACATACAGTATTAAGAATGCTCTGAGCTCCCACTCACTTTCTTGTAAATACAAGCTTCTCCATAAGTTTGTATAAAACCAAAACTTTTGATTACCTTATCAAAACGTTGATTCCAACTTCGGATGCTTGCTTCAATCCATAGATGGACCGTTGAAGTTTGCATACCTTGTTAGCATCTTTAGGATCGACAAAACCTTTGGGTTGCATCATATACAACTCTTCATCAATGTCTCCATTGAGGAATGCTGTTTTGACATCCATCCGCCATATCTCATAATCATAATATGCAGCGATTGCTAACATAATCCTCACAGACTTTAGCTTCGCTACGGTGAGAAAGTCTCATCGTAGTCAACTCCTTGAATTTGTCGAAACCCTTTTGCGACAAGTCGAGCTTTATAAACAGAACATTACCATCGAGATCTGTTTTTTTCTTGAAAATCCATTTGTTCTCGATGACCTTCCGCCATCCGTAAGTCCACCAAAGTCCATACTTGGTTTTCGTACATGGATCCAATCTCGGATTTCATGGCTTCTTGCCATTTATTGGAATCTGGGCTCATCATTGCTTCCTCATATGTCTCGGGGTCATCGGTTTGTCCACCAACATGACATTCATAACGGAATCATACCAACTGGAGTGGTACGATTTCGTTGACCTCCGAGGCTCAGAGCAACTTCAACCAAGTTTCATGATCACCATCACTAGCTTCCTCTCTTATTGGTGCAGCACCACAGAACTTCTTCCGTGCTGCGCTACTCGCAATTTCGAGAGAAGGTTCGACAACCTCGTCGAGTTCTACTTTCCTTCCAAATACTTCTTTCGAGAGAAATTCTTCTAGAAAGGATCCATTCTTGGCAACAAAGATTTTGCCTTCGATCTATGATAGAAGGTATACCCAATAGTTTCCTTCGTATCCTATGAAGACGCATTTTTCCGCTTTGGGTTCAAGCTTGTCCGTCAGAACTTCTTTACATAGGCTTCAGATCCCCAAACTTTAAGGAGCGACAATTTAGGTTTCTTCCCAAACCATAATTCATACGTGTCGTTTCAGCGGATTTAGACGGTGCCCTATTTAAAGTGAATGCGGCTGTTTCTAATGCATAACCCCAAAATGATAGTGGCAAATGTAAGTGACATCATAGAACGAACCATATCTAAGAGAGTTCGATTACGACGTTCAGACACACCATTATTACCTGTGGTGTTCCCGGCGGTGTCAATCATGAAAGTATTCCACATTTCTTCAAATGCTCGCCAAACTCGTAACTTAGATATTCACCTCCACGATCGAACGTAGAAATTTAATCTTCTTGTTACGTTGATTCTCTACCTCACTTTGAAACTCCTTAAACTTCTCGAAAGTTTCGACTTATGTTTCATGAAATAGATATACCCATATCTACTCAAGTCATCCGTGAAGGTAAGAACATAACGATAACCATCAGCGATGCTACACTCATTGGACCACACACATCGGTATGTATGATTTCCAATAAGTCTGTAGCTCGCTCCATCATACCGAAAATGGAGTCTTAGTCATTTTACCCATCGACATGCTTCGCATCTTTCAAGTGATTCAAAATCAAGTGATTCAAGAAGTCCATCGAATGGAGTTTCTTCATCGCTTCACTCCAATGTGACCAAGGCAGCGATTGCCACATATAGGTCAAATTATCGCTTGATTTCAAACGTTTAGCCTCAATGTTATTAATATGTGTATTTCTACTATCGAGATTCAATATGAATAGACCATCTATCAAAGGTGCATGTGCATAAAACACATTACTCATATAAATCGAACAACCATTATTCTCGGTTTAAACAAGTAACCGTCTCGCAATAAACAAGATCGATATAATGTTCATGCTCAACGCGGGCACCAAATAACAATTATTTAAGTATAAAACTAATCCCGATGGTAGATGAAGAGGTAGTGTGCCGATGGCGATCACATCAACCTTTGATCCGTTTCCACAGCATCGTCACCTCGTTCTTTACTAGCTTCCGTTTATTGTAGCTCTGTTTGAGTTACAAATATGAGCAACGAACCGGTATCAAATACCCGCACTACTACGAATACTAGTGAGATACACATCAATAACATGTATATCGGATATACCTTTCTTCTTGATGTTGCCGTTCTTCAAATCTGCCAAGTACTTTGGGCAATTCCGCTCAAATGACCTTCTCCCTTGCGGTAAAAGCACTCGGTTTCAGGCTTGGGTCCAGCCTTTGGTCCTCTTCGTCGGTATGGTAACTTTCTTACCACCCTTCTTGAAGTGTCCCTTACCTTAGACTTGCCTTTCTTGAATTTGGTGGTCTTATTGACCATCAACACTTGGTGCTCTTTCTTGATCTCCACTTACGCAGATTTTAACATAGCAAATAGTTCGCAACTCTTTGTTCATGTTACGCATGTTGTAGTTCATCACAAAGTTCTTGTAACTTGGTGGTAGTGATTGGAGGATGCGGTAAACCCCAAAGTATTAGGAATCACTATACCCAAACTTTGAAGTTTATTTGCGTGCCCGGACATCTTAAGCACATGCTCCTTGGAGACTACCCTCTTCCATCTTGCGTTAAAGAACTTTTGAAGCTTCATAACTTTCAATTGCCATGAGTCTCAAAGATTAATTTGAGATCCTCGACAATATCATATGGGTCTGACTCTTCAAACCTTTTCTGAAGCTCCGATTCTAAACCATACAAGATAGCACACTGAACTATGGAGTACTGATTCTTCCGAGCGAGGTAAACATTCTTTACTTCATCGGTAGCATCAGCTGCAGGTGGGTCACCTAGCGGTGCATCCAGCACATAGGTCAAATTACCAGCTGTGAGGACAATCCTCAAATTGCGGAACCAATCCACGAAGTTGCTTCCATTGTTTTTCAACTTTTCTTTCTCTAGGAGCATTAAAATTGATGGTAGGGCTGCCATTGATCTACAACATATTTGCAATAGTTTAGACTAAGTTTATGACAAATTGAGTTCAAATTAATTAATGAAATTAAACTAGGTGAACTCCACTCAAAACAACATCCCTCACATTGTTTTAGTGATCACACGAACCAAATCCACTACATCAACACCGATCATCACGAGAGTTGATATAGTTTCAATGGCGAACAATCATCATGTTCATCATATCTACTATATGATTCATGCTTTGCCTTTCGGCGATCCGTGTTCCTGAGGCCATGTCTGTACATGCTAGGCTCGTCAAGACAAACCTTAGCTTCCGCATAAGCAAATCTGGCTTGCTTACGTTGTAGTCACCCGCGGAATCAAAGACACCCGATCATCACGTGGTGCTTCGAAGCAGCAAGCTTTGGCAACAGTGCATACTAAGGGTGAACACTTTAGAACTTGAAATTTATGTGCATGAGGATCATCTTATAATGCTACCGTCGTCTACTAAGCAATACAAGATGCATAAAGGATTAACATCACATGCAATTCATAATATGTGATATGATATGGCCTTTCTTCTTTGTGCTTCCGATCTCCATCTTCAAGCACGAACATGATCTCCATCATCTCGGCATAGCATCAAGGTCAATGACGCTTCTTCATGGTTGTCGTCCACCAGCTTCAACTATTACAACTATTTTGAATAGACACGCAGGTCTTAGAAATTAAAGACAACCATATGGCTCCTGCGGTTGCCAACTTACAATAAGGAACATTGCATACATCAAATATAATCACAATCATGGCCATATCACATCACTTTGCACCCCTGCAAAACAAAGTTAGGCCTTCTACTTTCTTTGCATATTTTACGTGGTTTGGGGCTTTCCATAAGTGTCGTTCTAACTTACGAACAAGAACCACAACATTGATACTAGCATTGTTGATTACCCGTTGTAAATTGGATCTTAACTATGCTAGGAGAAAGCAGGCACCCATAAAGCCACTTATGCAATACAAGTTGCATGTTAAGCGTGGAGCAAGTCTCATGAACGATGTCATGTAAGGTTAGCCCGGCGCTTCATCCCAACATACCGCAAGATGCAAAGTACACAAAAGCAATCTACAATAAAAGCATCAATGCCCACAATGATCATTGTGTTCTACTGCAACAGATCTACATATAGACACGGCTCTGATACCCTTTGTGGGGTTCGTAGCATGGAAAACAAAATTTTCTATCGCATACAAACAAACAAGCCAAGATCTATCTACTAGATTGTAGCAGCGAGTCGATGGAATAACTCACCCTCGAAGATTCCAAAGTGTTTAACGAGAAGATTCTCGTGGGTGATGTAGTCGTACTCTTTCCGATCTCAAGATCGCGTGAGCGATCCTTCCGCGCTGCGTTCCATAGCGCTCCTTGATCGGTCACCCGTTCGGTGCTCGGCGAAGACCTTCCTCTCCTTGTTCCAGCGGCAGCGGAGGTTGTAGCACTCTCCTCGCGATTCCGTGACCTGGCGTGGTACGGAGGTAGAGGGAGATCCGCAGGCTTCGCCTTAAGCCGGTGCAGTATGGTGGAGCTTATGAGAGAGGCTATTAGTGGTCTAGTAATTAGACACACCAATTAGAGGCTCTAAACCAATTAGAAGGCTCTAAACCGAAACAGCTCTAAACCGGGTCTAGGTCTAGTTTCTAGTTTAGAGGATAGGAACTGTGTGTCTCTAGAGGGAGGCCCTGCCCCTCCTTTATAGGTGGGAGGCTGGCGCGCCAGGGGAGGAGGAGTCCCTCCCCAACTCGACCTAGGGCTGGCCGCCCGGCTTGGGAGGAGGACTCCTCCCCAAGTCGATTTCAACTTCTCCTCTTTCCGAAAGCTGGCGGTTTGACGGCTGGCGGTTTGACTTTCAATTTAGGAATTAAATAAACCCTTTATTTTGGACAGCGAGAACACTTAGTACATGATGCAATCATTCCATCTTGCAATGACACATTCATGTACCCCTTCCCCCGGTCTTGGGACATTCCGGACCTTCTAGAATGTTCCCGATGAAAACACGGAATCATTCCGCTACTCAAACAGGACTTTCCTTATATGAATCTTATTCTCCGGACCATTCCGGATCACCTCGTGATATCCGGATCCCATCCGAGACTCGAACAACATTCGGTCTCTTTCTCATAATACCATAACTACTCAAACAACGTCAATCCTTAAGTGTGTCTCCCTACGGTTCGTGAATTATGCGGACATGATCGAGACACTTCTCCAAACAATAACCAATAGAGGAATCTGGAAATTCATATGGCTCCCACATATTTCTCACGATTACTTTGCGTCGAATGAACCACTTACATACGATACCAATTTCCCTTTGTCTCACGATATGTTACTTATCCGAGGTCATGATCGTTGGTATCTCTGCATACCTAGTTCAACCTCGTTCTTGATAAGTACTCTTTTCTCGTTCGTGATATGTGATCCCTTGTGACCAAGTCACATGCTTGCAAGCTAATTGGATGACATTTCACCGAGAGGGCCCAGAGAATATCTATCCGTCATGTGGATGGACAAATCCCACTCTTGATCCATGTGTTTCAACCAATACTTTCCGAACACCCAATGCCACTTTTATAGCCACCACCATTACGGTGTGGTGTTTGATGACATCAAAGCATCCATCCAGTAAAGGCAATATGCATGATCTCATGGTCGAAGGAATTAGGTTACTATGTATCAGAAAGCATATAGCAATTGAACTATTGAAATGACTTGATCTTTATGCTACGCTTGTCTATAGGAGTATGTCCACCATATCATTCTCCTAACGATATGATCTTGTTGTTGATAACATCTCAATGTTCATGACAAAGAAACCACATCATCAATCAACCAACAAGCTAGTGAAGTATAGAGGCCATACTAGGGACTTCAAATTAAGTTTACAAATCACACAAGTATTAATGGTTTCCTTGTTAATACTATTATAGCATGAATGTAAACATTTATCATAAACACAAAGATATATAATAATAACTACTTTTATTATTACCTCTAGGGCATATCTCCAACACAGAAGCCCCCGGAAGTCTCCAAGATCCAAAGTCGGATTCATCATCGTCTAGCTTGATTTTCGGCTTGCAGAATCTTGAAGGGTTCCTGAAACTTCACAATAAAAAATACGATCCGGGTCTTAAAAATAAGTCGGACCTATCAACAGGTTACTCGGATTTTCCGTCTTGATTTGAAACTAAGCCGGAACTTGGTCTCTAACGCCACCTGACACCAGTCATGGTCAAGTCACGTCATCTGACAGACATCCTGTCAGCACGACCGTTGGTGGGTCCGCAGTTCGTTTCAATGCTTACGCGGAGATCGAGGTGACGTAATGATCGCGTGGGTCCTTCCTAGTTCCTTCCACGACGCGTGGCGGTTACACTGTACCATTTGCACGAATCTTTGCGCGGTTAGGTGGATATAAGGGGTGAGGGTTCTCCTCCTCCTTTCTTCACCTATTCCCTTGCCGTTTCTTCTCCTCCAAATCTCCCCCGCGCACAAAGCTCCTCTGCTTTCCCCAAAAACTCCCAGCGCTGCCCATCTTAGGTCACCGACGCACCGGACAAATGGCTTCATCTTTATCTTCCGGTTTGGCGGCGGCAGCGACGGCGGAGGCAGCGGCAGAAAAGGAAAGCTTTCACGGGGTCTAGATCCCCTGCATGCTCGACGACGAGAAGCTCCGTAGCGTGGAGAGAGAAGGGCTCCTCCGTGCCGGCGACTGGCGGAGAGGCGTCGGAGAGACCGTCTCCAACCCACGCGCCGGCGAGCGGGTACACTTCGGCACCCACCTCGACAGAGGTTTGTCGTTTCCTCCCTCGGAATTCTTTTCTGAGGTGATAGATCACTATAGTGTTCAACTCCACCATCTTCCTCCCAACTCCCTCCTAGAGATGAGTGCCTATGCGGCTTTGTGCGAGGGATTTCTCGGCATTAGGCCGAGTCTTACCTTATTCTGGTATTACTTCCATGTCCGGAGAAATTCTATCACTGCCGGTAATCCGTATATTACCGGTACAATTAGCTTTTCACTTAGACGTGAGCGCGCATATCCCAAGATTCTTGCTAGTGACTCGGTCAAATAATGGCCAGCCACCTTTTTCTATCACAAGGATATTCCGGCTCCCGGCAAAGCCACTGCTTTGCCGGCTTTCGTCGATGGTGTTGCCACGGCCCAACCGTCTTGGGACGATGCCCCTCCAGCTCTCAGTGACGATCTGATCCTCGCTAAGAGGCGGATCGAATATCTGATTAAACACAAAGGATTAAAGGGATCCAACTTGGTCCAATGCTGGGTGTCATGTCGGATCCAACCCCTTCAGTACCACGGAGACCGACTGATGCACTCCATCACGTCATCCAAAAAAGATTCCCTCCGCATCAGCCCCAGAGCCTATACCTCGCAAGGTTACATAAGCCAGATTAAATGGCTAATAAGGGAGCAGATCGAGAGGAAGATCCCAGAGGTTTCTCTGGATATCCATACAGCGGAAAACCCCGTGGTGCCGGTAAGCTTCTAACAGTAAACCTTTTTAGGTGTTTCATTCTTTAGATTATATCACAATACTGATATGTTTTCTTCTCTTCAGCTTGCTGACCTCCCTGAGTCGGAATTTGCTCCACTCAAAGGATATCCTCTAGAGTTTTCTCAGGAGGTAGAACTGGTCCCATTGCCGGAAACTGTGCCCAAGAAGCGCAGGGCTCCGACAGTGGCTGTTGGCACAAAGGAGGTGCCTGTTATGAAGAGGTAACTTTCAACACAACTTCTGCCTTTGTACTTTACTCGAATTTTTCTTCCGAGATGTAATGTTTTCGACTCTATTACATTCTCAGAGCTAAGCAGCTCATCAAGGGTAAGGGTAAGGGAACTTCTTCAAAGCCCCTGCGACAAACGAAGCTTACCATAGCTTCTCCTGCCGTAGCTCCTCCGACTCCTGCCCCTCAGCCTTCCGCAACGCCGGTGATCATTCCTTCTCCGGCTTTCGCAGAAGATCCGGCTCCTTCAACGGAGCCTGCAATCCTTGAATCGCAAACTGACGTCACCATGAGTGAGTCAGGTATAGATAAGGGTGAACCCTCTTCGGGTAATGATCCATCAGCAGAAACCTTTGTCAAAAACCTTCTCAGCAATCCGGGACTTGCCAAGTTTGGCCTATCTCGGAAATCTGCAGAAGAGATCTAGCAGCTGGCCAGGCAATGCCTAGAGAAAAGAAATCTATCTGCCGAAGAAGAAGCGCAAGAGGCAGAGGACATCAAGCACTCTGACCTTCTTGAACAAGTGCGTCTTTGCAACGAGAGGATAAGGTCCGGTGAGCTTCCAACTGCTCTAGTGACCCCTTTGACTTTCGCCGAGAAGGTTGCTATTGAAGTGAATGCGAGTTTGGATAAACTTACTCGCGAACAATATGTAAGTCGGAATTTTAACTCCTGTTTTTCCTTTATTTCATATCATATCCTCTAGCCCCCAAGCATGAAGTAGGATATATAATCCAGGTTTATGCTTCCTTAGGATGCCAAAGAATGAACTAGTGTAGCCCCCAAGGCTCGTGCTGATATTAGTAAAAATATTAGCCCGAGTCTTTAGTAGACTTCTGACTTTGGCTATTCTAACTTACAGAAAGTATATTCCTATAACCAGGATTTGTTGAAAAATGTCTGCAATAAGCGGAGAGAGATCAGAGCTCTCCGACTTAAGAATGCTGAGCTTAAAGTTGCCAAGGATGAGGCCAAAGGTAAACATTCCGAGACTCAAACCTTCTCTTTCATGTTTTCATAGTCAAATTTTTACTGAACTATTGTTCTTTTTGACTTACAGCGCTGGTAAAACAGTCCTGCGCTATGATTGAAGGGGCCGAGAACCTCAAAACCTTGGTGGTGGAGAACAAAGAGCTTTGCCAAGAGCTGGATAAGCTCAAGGCGGATCATGAGAAGAGCATAGCTCAAGTTCTTGAGTCCTCCTCCATGGCTACTGACGAGCGTGATCGTAAGATTGCTGCTCAAGATCAGAAAATCTCAGTCCTCAATAATGAGCTGTGCAGAGAGAAGGACCTTTCCGAGGCGCTCCGGGCTGAACTCCGAAGTCTTTGGGAAGAGAAGACCCAAGCTGACGACGTCATCTTCGGTATGTTCCATCTGTGTGATTTGTCTATTTTCTTCGACTTCTTTCAATGTCGGATTTTATTAACTGTTTTGTGTATAGGTCCTCTAAACTTGACAGATTCCACCTCCGCCGAGCCCCGCACCCACCGGCTTACCCAAGTCGGTGACCTGCTTCATGACTTCCGTCAATCCCTTGAGGATATTGGTGAAGCTCTCAAGATTCCAAACATGCATAGCATGTCGGATTTTCAGGTGCGGGACAAGGCAAAGGAGATGCCTCAACTTGTCCAGGATTGGAACATGTCCTACGCGCGGTCCGCAGCGCAGAACGCTCTTACCATGGTCATGAGCCACCATGGAAACATGGAAATATGGCGAGTGACCAGAGGGTACTGCAAGGTGGATGAAGACGGCCAGGAGCAGGACATCAAAGCCATTATGGACTCTTGTGCCAGATATGGGTGTCACCTGGCTGATTTAACCAGCTACGAAACTCCTTTCTTCACCCGCATGGACACTCCGCCTCCGCCTCCAAAAGAATCAGTAGAAGTTTCCGATGATGACCACACCATATCAGAAGTGGACATATCGAAACGATATCAAGGCGATGTATCCAGCGAGCCGGCAGCTCCTTCCTCTCCTCCTGCATCATAGATTGCCAGAAATATTTGTATTATTCTGAAAAACATGATGGATCTATAAATATGCAGTACTATAATTTTGCTAGTGCTAAGCTTTTGATCTATTCAGCACTTTTGGCTTTAAGTTTTTGTGTGCCTAAAATGTTTACATAAGCACTTGTATTTTGTCGCCTATACTTATCGTTTATCTAGCTTTCTGCCTCGTCCCTTTCGTGAGCCGGCTAAACCTTCTACACGGAAACTTTGCCGAGCAACGGAGCTCAATTGCTAAACCAGTTTAAACTCGAAAACAAAGCCGGCTTCCAGTACCAACAATTCACTACTCGGAAAATACCCGCATCCGGCAATCAGACAAATAACCAAAGTATAGACTAGAAACTTTAGGGTTATACCCGAAGGTAGCATTTTTAGAATCGGAAATCTAAACCAGAACAAACATGAGCATAAAGTACTTTCAAGTATTCTGGGATTTTCGACTATGACATGATCATTAGGAAATAAGATGGTAAAAACTTCTCAGAAAAACTTGAGGCAACCAAGACTTTTATTTCTCACAGAACATGTACATATATATGTTCGCAAAGAAGGATAAACTAAGAATAAAAGGGATGTAGCTGAGAAATATTCCATGGTCTGTCTAACTCATCCGGATTTGTACTGCCTCCAGCTCTCTTTCTCTTCTTAGTAGCAGGTCTTTCTTTGACTGCCTCATGTCAGTTAAGTAGTACGAACCATTGTGCAATACTCGACTAACTAAAAAGGGCCCTTCCCATACTGGGGAAAGTTTGTGCTTTCTTTGCTGCACAAGCCGGAGAACCAAATCGCCTTTATTGAAAGATCTGTTTCGGACTCTCTGGCTATGATATTTGCGTAACTTTTGCTGATAGGCTATTGATCTCATTTCAGCAACGACGCGAACTTCTTCGACTAAGTCGAGATCATTTTATCGAGAAATCTCGGCGTCCTCTTCAATATACGCGGCCACTCTAGGAGAAATATGAATTAAATCACTAGGAAGAACTGCTTCTACACCATAGACCAAGAAGAAAGGTGTGTATCCGGTTGACCTGTTCGGAGTTGTTCGTAAACTCCATAGTACAGAGGGTAATTCCTCTTCCCAAGCCCCCGCAGCACGTCGTAGTGGTTCTTCGAGTCTTGGTTTTAGGCCTTATAGGATTGAACCATTTGCTTTTCGACTTGTCCATTAGCCTATGGATGTGCGACTGACGCAATGTCAAGCCGGACATTTTGCTTGTTGCAGAATTCAGCCAATTCTCCCATAGAGAAGTTACTCCTGTTGTCCGTGATAATGCTATGCGGATAACCATATCGGATTATGACATCCTCTACAAATCTTTTGGCTGTTGCTCCATCACAACTAGTGACAGGTTTAGCCTCTATCCATTTGGTAAACCTATCCACCATCACTAAGAGGTGAGTAAATCCACTTGGAGCTTGTTTAAACGGTCCTACCATATCAAGCCCCCAGACCGCAAAAGGCCATGTTATAGGTATTGTTCGCAGCTGATCAGCCGGAACATGAGCTTGTTTGGCGTACTTTTGGCAACCTTTGCACATCTTGACTAATCGTTTGGCATCTGCCTGAGCTGTAAGCCAGAAAAATCCATGTCTAAAAGCTTTTGCCACTAAAGATTTGGCTGCGGCGTGGTGACCACACTCGCCTTCGTGGATTTCTCTTAAGATTTCCACTCCTTCTTCCGGAGATACGCAGTGCTGAAAACCCCCAGAAACACTCCGCTTATAGAGCTCACCTTTAACTATAGTATAGGCTTTTGCTCGTCGGACGATCTGCCGTCTCAGAACCTCGTCTTCGGGTAATTTTCCATCTACCAGATAATCAAGGTAGGGTTGAGTCCAGCTGGGAATTACAGCCAAAACTGCTATTAGAGGTGAGTCGGATTTGGTCGGATATTCCTCATCTACTCCCTTTATAGAGGGAACTTTGAGGTGCCCTAAAAAACGCCATCCGGGACCTCTTTCCGCGCAGAGCCTATCCGAGATAGTGCATCTGCTTCCTCATTTTCTGCTCGAGGGATGTGTTGAACCTCAAACCCTTTGAACGATTTAGATAAATCATCCATGACAGCTTTATATGCTGCATGTGTTTATTTGCATTACAAATATCCGGCACTTGTTGAGCAACAAGATCCAATCTCCATAACACATCAAACGTCGGATGCCAATATCCTTAGCAATCCGGATTCCATGCAGCAGTGCTTCATACTCAGCAATATTATTTGTCGTTGTGAAGTGGATCTGCAACACGTATAGAAGTTTATCTCCTTGGGGTGATTTGAGCACCACGCCAGCCCTCGAGCCTCCTCGAGCCTTAGACCCATCAAAGTAGAGGGTCCAATATTCCGACTCAGGAAGGGTCATATTATCCTTTATCTCTATCCAGCAAGGATTTGGGATTTGATTGCTGTCCGAGGTTTATACTCAATATCAAAAGCTAAAAGCTCTATGCCCCATTTGGCGACGCGTCCTGTGGCATCACTATTGTTGATTATATCTCTCATGGGAGCTGTGGTCACCATGGTAATTGGATGCTCCTGAAAATAATGTCGTAACTTACGAGATTCTAGAAAAACACCATAAGCCAACTTTTGATAGTGCGGATACCGCTGTTTTGATTCTGTTAGGACCTCACTGACAAAATACGTCAGACGCTGCACCAGGTGTTCCTGATTTTCCTCCGGTCTCTCCACCACCATAACGATTAACGACTTTGTTTGTCGCAGCAAGATAGAGCAACATCAGTTTCTGTGGTTCCGGCATAGCAAGGATAGGAGCAGATGAGAGTACTTTCTTTAGGTCTTGTAGTGCAACTTCAGCTTCATCGGACCAAACAAAATCCTTGGTCTTTTTCAGGAGTTTGTATAGTGGTGCGGCTCTTTTACCAAGCCGGCTTACAAACCGACTGACTGCAGCGATGCAACCAGGTAGTCTTTGTACGTCCTTCAAAGTAGTTTGGAAATATTGAGTATAGCCTTGATTTTGTCCCGGTTCACCTCTATGCCTCTTTGAGACACGATGAAACCTAACAATTTTCCGGCTGGTATTCCAAAGAAACATTTCTTCGGGTTAAGCATGATGTTGTATTTTCGTAGATTGGCGAATGTTTCCTCCAAGTCGGAAATCAGCGTTTCCTTCTTTTTGGACATCACCGCAATATCATCCACGTATGCATGTACATTGCGTCCGAGTTGGTCATGGAGGCAACGCTGCATCGTGCGCTGGTACATTGCTCCTGCGTTCTTCAGCCCAAAGGGCATCGTAACAAAACAGAAAGTTCCAAAGGGGGTTTTGAATGAAGTTTTGACTTTGTCAGATTCCTTCATCCGGATTTGGTGATAACCGGAATATGCGTCGAGAAAACAGAGGAGTTCTGAGCCTCCTGTAGAATCGATAACTTGATCAATTCTAGGCAGAGCGAACGGATCTTTTGGACAAGCCTTGTTCAAGGCAGTATAATCAACACACATCCTTAAATCAGTGGTGTCCTTTTGAGGGACCATTACAGGATTGGCCAACCACTCAGTGTGGATGACCTCTTCTATGAATCCGGCTAGCTCGAGCCGTGCTAGTTCCTTAGCTACTGCCTTACGCTTTTCATTGCCGAAACATCGTAAGGACTGTTTGACGGGTTTAGTGTTCAGGTTTACATTTAAAGAGTGCTCGGCAAGTTCCCTAGGTACTCCCGGTCATGTCAGATGGCTGCCATGCGAAGATATCTTGATTTGCTTGGAGGAACTTGACGAGCGTGCTTTCCTATGCGCTACCTAGGCCTACGCCTATCTGGGTCACCTTGGAGGGGTCATCATCCTTCAATGGCGTCTTCTTCGTCTCTTCTAATGCCTTGAACTCCGGATTTGGCTTTGTCACCTCCTTCTTCGTTGCGGGCATCTCGGACGGATCTATGCTCTTCTTGATCTCCTGGTACTCCTGGGCGTGCAGCACGGCTTCAGCAAAGGCGGCATTTCCATCCTCGCACTCTCATGCTTTCTTCGGGTCTCCCCTGATAGTGATTACGCCGTTGGGACCTGGAATTTTCATCATATTGTAAATGTAACACAGACGAGCCATAAAAGCCCAGTAAGCCAGACGTCCGAATATAGCGTGGTACACACTCTTGAACGGGACCACTTCGAAGGAAAGTGCCTCCGTCCGGTAATTCTTTGGAGTTCCAAAGGTAACATCCAAAGTAATCTCCCCCAGGGAGTTAGCTTGTCTTCCTGGGACAACTCCGTGAAAAATCACAGAGCTATGGTTCAGCTGGGTCTCCGAGATCTTCATCCGGCGTAGCGTTTCGACATAGAGAATATTGATACTACTGCCGCCGTCCATGAGGTTTCTTAGAGAAACCATAACCGTCAATAAGTGGATTGACGATTAAGGCGTATTTTCCTCGCCTGTGCAACTTAGGCGGATGATCAGTGCGGTCAAATGTGATTGCCACTTCCGACCAGTCCAAGAATTGGGGGACAGCCGGAACTGTTGCATTGAGCTCATGTAGAACTGCTTTCTTAACCTTTGCTGGTTGAGATCCGAGGAAGGTGACATAAGTGTCTTTTTTGGTCGGAAATTTTTTCTTCCCTTCCGGCTTGGGATTTGAAGCATCAACTTCCTCCATGTCGGAATCTTCCTTGGTCTCTTTATATTTTTCGAGATTCTTCTTTCCCTTCTTCTGCTTAGCTTTGTAGCCCACGGTGTCATCTCTTTTGATGTCGTCGTTGAAACGACATTCAGAGTTGGTGTGGGACGAGCCCCCATTGGCGTCTAAGTGATGCACACATGGGTTATTGGCAATGTCGGCCCAAGAGTAGGTTTTGCCTGGTTGTTGGTCTCCTCTACCTTGGACTCTTGAAGTCCCACGGCCACGCCTACGGCCTCCGCCGCGTCCTCCTCGACCTCCAGACCCGAAAGTAGTAGTTACCACTGCCATTTCCGCGTTGGGTTTCTCTTTCGAGGTATTTTTGCGCTTCTGAGCTTGTTGCTTTGGTTGTTTTGCCGACTGAGGCATAGCTAGGGGATTGAGTAATCCCTCTGCATTGTCATCAGCATATGCATACTTGCTCGCTGTTTCTATCATCTCTCCCAAATCAATGACTTTGTCACACTTCAAGCGATGGCGCAGTAGACCAATTGGGAGACCTGCAATGAAAGCTTCAATCGCAGTTTAATCATTTACTCCTTCACAGGAGTTCTTGGTGTCGATCCATCGTCCGAGGTAATCCTAGCAAGTTTCTCCGGCTTTCTGGGTGCAACGATGTAGGTCTCCGACCGTACAGGGCCTCCGGTATGTGCCTTCGAAATTCCGAAAGAATGCACTTTGCATGTCATACCAGTTGTGGATGGTGTTCTCCGGAAGTTCATTAAGCCATGATCGTGCCGTCTTCGCAACATAAGTGGGAGATATCGGGTTGCGACCAGGCTATTTCCGCCTTTGGTGATGTAGCAAGCTTGGAAAAAATCCTGTAGCCAGGTATCCGGCCGAGCAATGCCGTCGTAGGCTTGGATATGGCTTGAGATAGAAAATCCTTCCGGGAATCTTGTAGCTCTGATGCGTGGTCCGAAGCATTTCAGGCCCATGTAGATATCATCGTTTTCGTAGCGCCGCGCTTATATGTTGGAATTGATCCTGTGCCTTGTGTCGTTCGGGGATAGAGATCGTCTCGAATGTCGGTTGTGGCTGCGGTGCCTTGGAGCCGGACTTCGGCTTCTGTCACCACCTCCTCCGCCATGTCCTCCTCCTTGTCCCCCTTGAGAGCCGTTGTGATGACTGCTTGGTGGAGAGGGTGGGGCAGCTGGATTGTTTCTGGCTGTTCGCCAGCCTCCGTCCGGAGCATCATTATTCCGGTTCCAGGGAGGGTCTTCACTATGACGAGCCCCCTGCCGGCTTGTCCCCGCATGGTTTCCGTCGTTCCTTTGTTCGTCGTTCCCACTACGATGAGGCTCCGTCGGACGGCTTGCATGTCTAGGAGGTGGCATTTTTTGATGATCCTCCTCCCGACGTTTCTCTTTATCTTCTCCCCTTCGAACGTTCGACTCTCGTCGGGGAGGATTTCTCGGATATAGTGCAGCAATGGCCTCTTGCTCGGCCGCTGGAGCGACGTTGCTCCAGTCACGTGCAGATCTGTGATGATGTCCTGATGATCTGGTTCTGGAGTAATTGTCTTCCCGTCGGTCGGAATGGTAATGCTGTTCCGGAACACGCTGGGGCCTTATATCATTCCAGTTTGAGTCCGTGTGACATTGGTCGGATTTGGAGACCAGTTTTCCACTTTCGGATTTTGCAGCCATCTGTTGCTCCAGACCCTTGGTGAGTAGCTTGATGCCTAATCGAACCTGTTCTAGGCCTGGGTTATTTGACAGGATATCTCGAGCTGCGACAGTGTTCTATACCGGTGTTGGGTACACCAGATCTCCTTTGCTGTCGAGACAAGGCATCCCTGGATCTCCTTCAAAGAGGACCCTGTTCACTTCCGGAAATTTACGTCATGTGTGTAATGTTTCCGTGTCTTCTGATGCAACCGAGACATGTAATCCTTAGTTGCCATGCGTTTCTTTTCCTCCTCGATGTTTTTGGCTTCATCCAAGAGTGGTTGACGACACGCTTCTAGGGCTTGGGCCTTTTCATCCAGCTCTTCAGCAGTAAGTTCTGCAGCTGTAGGGATAGGTGTGGTTAATGCAGCATCGATGAGTTTACGCGCACCTTCAGTGATCACGTGTCCATCCATCGATTCTTCTTTTTTCGGCTCTTCTGGGATAAGTGCTCCATCCGAGTCCTCCTCATATTCCTCGGCAATCACCTCCTCTATCAGAGGGTCTTTTACCGGGGTCTTGTTCTTCTTGTTCTTCTTCTTTGCCTTCTTGGCAGCGCCAGTAGCAAAGACGGCTTTGGGTCCGTTTCCCGGAGTCAAGCTCTGATCGGTACTTTCGGACATCTGGACTTCGGGATTATCTCCGACTTCCATGTCATCCTGCGCTTTGGGAGAGTGTTCCCCGGATCCTTCATCCAAGGCTTCTCCTTCCTCTGCAGCTTTGGAGTTATACTCCTCTTCATATTCCGTGGAAAACTTTCGGAAATCTGCCGACGTCATCGATTCATCCGAGGAGGCGGGTACGTCGGCGTTTGTTCCAATTGCCTCTAGCACAGAGTCAGTGTTGTCTCCAGCATCGGCAGAGCCGGATCCGGATCCTACATATCCGACAAAGTGCGATGCGTTCCTCCTGAGGTACCTGCGGCTCTCGTGATCAGCTTTGTCGAAACTTTTGATGGTCTCAAGAATTGCGTATACGCCTGAGTTTTGCATTATCATACACCGCAGCGTGTACCTTAGGAAAGTCCTGTCTGTCCCGGCATCGTCAGAGCCGGAATCAGTGTCGTTGTTATGCTCCTCCTGGATTTCGACTTCGGCGGGAGGGTCGATCTGGGATTCGGTCTCTCCAAGGACATCCACTCTAGATTCGACTTGGGTCGCTAGGTCTTCTTCAGGCTCGGATTTCTCCATTATCTCCGCAATTGGTGCGGGCTGGGTGGGATTAGGTTTTTCCGAGATTCGGAACTCTGCCGCCTCCACGGACAAAGGGGACCCAGAAGTTTCTTCTGCCTCTATCATCACCGCTGGGGTGGGTGGGACAGGTTCAGCAAAACCGATGTAAACATCGATCTCGCCAAAAGACATGATTGTGTAGGCAGTCACGGCCTCCCTAGCCAGAATCCAGGTCTTGTCGAGAACAATTAGAGGGACGTCACTGGCGTAGAGGATGCGACCGACAGCGATAGTCTCGCCGATTCCAATTCTTGCAGATTCCGCTCGGAATGCAGATTTGAAGCTCACTTGCCCCACGGTGGGCGCCAACTATCGTCGGATTGATGACAAGTACGCCATGAGGGGGTCCTCGAGGCGTGCGGAAGAGAGGGGTGTGAGACGTACGGTGTTCCGGGATGGTGAGCACACAAGTTTACCCAGGTTCGAATGCGCCAGCTTTGGACGGATCCTACTCCTGCTAGCAATCCAATAATACGATAGAGCCGGAATATGGATTACAAGGGTTCGCCTGTGCGAGTTGAGATTGTAGACTATTGAGGGTGCCCTTAAGGCTCTCCCTAGGACGGCTTATATAGATATCCGGCCTAGGGTTTACAGGAGAGATCTATCCGGCTACGACTAAGAGTCGGTTACAGAGTACATCTTGAACTACAAGTAACACTATGGGCCTAGTCAGTAAGTCTTCTAGGCCTTCCCATAGCCGGATTGGACTCTGTCTCTTCTCCCTGACTGGGCCGCCCATGAAGCAAAGCTCTAACCCGAAGTGGGCCACCCTGGTCAGTGAGGAACTGTGAGGATACCTGGAAAGTATATCCCCAACAAAAATTTCCATAAGCATGCATGATCAATAAACGCATATGTGATATAGTTTATGATGAGTAAAATGCAAGCTAGATTATTTGTACTCTAGTGCAAGTGGGAGACTGAAGGAGATATGCCCTAGAGGCAAATACTAAAGAGGTTTTTATTGTCATATCTCAATTAGTTCGTAATAGTTTCATAATATGATATAACTGTATTAATACGAAATGTTAATACACGTGTGGTATATAAACAAACCAAGTCTCTAGTTACCTCTAGCGAACTAGTTCATTGGTCATGAGGATGATCTAGGGTTTCGAGATCATGGGCATTTATTCCAACTGACAATAAGGTCACGTCATTAGTTGAATGATGTGATAGACAAACAACCCAACCAGTTGTATCTTAATGATCTAGTTACAAAGTTCACCATTAATGATAAACTAAGGAAACCTCGCAACCTGACCCTTAGACTGTGAGGTAATGCAAATCACTGTTCTGGAGGGAGCTTAGATGGTTATCAAGTATCACTCCGTGACTGGGTGATCGAAAAGGTGCCACTCAGGTTTCCCAAAGGGGCGTGTAGAGGAGTACATGTCAAGACCAGGATTTGCCCATCCATGTAACGACAGATACATTAGTGGCCTAGGTATCAAGTGGCAAAGGGAATGGGAAATGAATGTTTACGGTTCAAATGCCATTATCATCGTGGAATGCACATGGGTCATTATGGGCATCCCAGTCCCGCTATTGATCATTGATGGAGATCATGTCTGTGCCATTCCTGAGTTGTGGGGAAATACACTTAAGGGTACGATGAGCTAGAGATCCTCTATAAGTTGGAATCACCATATGAAAGAGAAAAGGAAACCGGAAAAGTTTTGTGAGAGAACCAGAATTGTTCCGGGAAAGTTCCGAAGTCATTCGGAGGGAATCGAAAGGGAACAGAAAGGTGTTTCGGGTCAAATCGGATTTTGTAATATGTATTTACATGTTAATTAATGTAATTAATATTAAGTATAATATTAAAATCTAATTTGAAGGGGTATTCCACTAATGGGTCAAACTTCCTAGGGAAAAAGGGCCCATGAGGAAAAACCTAAAGGGGGAAGGGCCAAGGCCTAGCCGCCTCAAGGGGGCCCACCCAGCCAGCCTAGGGCTATGCGCGGGGAGGGGCCCACCGCTAGCCAGCCGGCCCATGGTGCCCTAAGGGCCCATGCGCCTCTCCCCCCTCTCTCCCTTGTTTAGTCCCACATGGGAAACCCAAAGGGGAGGGCACACCCCTCCCCCTATATAAAGGGGTGCCCATGGGTGGGAATAGATACACCAATATTTGGAGAAGTCCTTTGGTTGACTTTCTCCTTCCCTCTCTCTCTCTCTCGTCTCCATGCGTTGGCACGGTCCCAAGTAAGGACTGTCCGAGCAAGAGACACCGCACCTGCAGCACACCGTTGCACTACAGGGATTCTATGCCGGAGATCTACTTCTGCACTCCCGGCAGGGATCAAGGAGCCGGAGGTCGTCATCGTACACCGTATGTGTACGAAACCACGAGGGTCCTCACTTGAGGAATGTTGGATGTCGTGAGCCGGAGCTGCTGCACGATGAAGAAGGAGCAAGGGGTGACTTGCCAGGAGCATCGCAACCTTGAGGTCGGCTACGAGTACGACTACTTCAACCACGTTCCCCTCAGAACATTAACCGCGTATGGTCTACAGGGGTATGTATTCTATACGCTCCGTTTGTTACTGCATTACTACATAGATAGATCTTGGGCATTAGGAAGTTCCAACGTAGGAATTTTTTTTGCTACGGAACCCTTCAAAAACATCTTACACGTGTATATTATTCTTTTAAAGGGAAAACATGCATAGTAAAAAAATTGGGACAAAAGAGATGAACAAGTTGTAACTTGCCTCATGTTAATAATGTGTGTGATGATTGTATTCCTTCACTGCAAATGCACTCTGTGGATAATCTTATGCAGGGATAAAGTAATTTCAATCAAATCAATTGCAAACATGCAATTATGCAACAATACAATAAAAATGATGAACAAATGCATGCATGATGATTTAATATGTCACAATGATTGTATTTAGTTATCTAAACATTATTAGATCCAATGATTCATATGGAAAAGCATTTAATGCATAAAACAATTTATTAATAAAACTATATGGATTTAAATATGGTTTAAATCACTTTAATTCAACTTATGATGTTTCTGTAATATTAAATTGCGAATTAAATACTACTGGATATGTAATTAAGTTTAGAACCCGTAGAAATTGGAATCACCAAAAAGGATTTATAAATCTTTTTCTATGATTAAATACTATTACAATGCAATTAATGGTTTTCTACAAAATCATCTAATAAAATAGTGCCAAATAGTTATGTTTATATTTTATCTAGATAGACATGATCAAAACAAAACAGTAATTAGTGTCACTAAATTTGAAGTTGTAGATAAGTTTTTTGCATTAAATACCAATTAATAGAGTTTAAACTATATAAAATTCAAATTTCAACTAAAGTTAGATCTGATCTCATATTAATATTCTACATACAATTTGCAGTCCACTTATATATTATATGATACATTTGGATCTATAAATATTTCTCTATGATTTTTGGAAGACTGATAATTTTTGCCTTTTTAAATCAATTTTAAAATCAGCTGACGCGACTGCTAACCTACACTTACGAGACGACGATGTGGCAAGTGAGTCGCTGACAATCGTCAGATCAAGATCGGGTGGCTACTAATACACGGCTCCCCTTCAGCGCGACTTGGTCAACCAAGGCTTGAAAGCGTGTCTCGACTCAGCTCACCCTAATCCTTACCATTTCAATTAGGTCGGACACTGGCTGTTGATGATGGCAAGCTAGCGGAAACAACGATGATGGTGGGCAGCGGCGGATGCTCTGGTGGCGATGGCGACGATGGTTCTAATGATTTCCTATGACGGATATCTGGACGACGAGGGGCAGCGCGTCACGACGATGACAATGGAGGTTGCTGTAACATTCAAGATTTTAGAATGGGGAAATTTTATAGAATTCATGTGCATTGCATCATGGCATCATGCAAACTTTCAAAATTCTCGAAATAGGCTTTCGCCCCGCTTTATAAATAAAGCACACAGGTGAGACCGCTGCTGGGCCAGACAGCACATCGCCCAAACGAACAAACAACACAGGATACAAGGCGCCGGGAAGAACCCAAGCCCTACACGAAATGCAAGAAGAAAGAAAAGAAAAAGAAAGCCGAGAAAGGCGGTGTGCCGAAAACGGAAGCAACTCGCAACCGGTGCGCCCCCCAAAGACGTACCACCACACATCCCATAGTCCAAAGCGTCTGCGAACCAAGACAGCACCTCCAAGAAAGGGAATGACGATGACGACACTGCTGTCCGGCCGGGGCCTAGGGTTTCCCCTGGTCCGCAGCGGGGGGTGGGGGAGGGAGGCCACCGACACCCTTCAAGAAGGAAGGTGATACCCACGGGCGTCACCGTGCCAGTATCAACAGACAAGGATTTCTCCCGACCCCGCCGGAGCCACCCACCCGAGCGCTTTGAACAGCTCCACCAAACCCGTCACCCACGAGCACGCGCCACCCTGGTCTTGAAGTCGCCACCGTCGTCACACCGGGAACTTTCAAAATTTGAAACCTTGCTTCAATATTCTATTTCAAAATACTGATTATGTACCTATAAGGTATATACGAGGATATATAAAATCCATTATATTTATATTATTAAGTGTTTCTAAATATGATACTAAGAATATCTACCGAATTTAGAAAGATTTAGAAACAAATATGATATCGTTTGGAGTTCATATAAAAAGTACAAAAGAAATAAGAAAAACTAAAAAAAAAAACCCTAACCTACCGAGCCAGCCTGGCTGGGTGGCCAGACTAACCCGGGGCCTAACTAGCGCGCGTGCAGCCAGCAGCATGGCCTGGCCCATAGCAAGCGAAGCCGCAGCAGCCGTCAGCGCCCAGCCCACTCTTCCCTCTCCACCCGCTGACAGGCCGACCCCACGTGGCATCGTCCTCCTTCCGTTGACCTCATCCTCGACATACACTCTGCGAACCACCACGGCAAAATCTCCGATTCTTGTTCGATTTCCTTACCCCTTGCCTTCGAAACCCCACAATTTAATCCTTCGCTCCGCCGCCAAAACCCTTCCTAGAAAACCCATAATTTTTGGAGCCGCTAGGCTACGGAATTTCTCACCTGAGTTGCCGCCACCATCCCCATTGAGGTTCTAGATCAAGGTCAAACTCAACATCCCCGGATGGCCTCTCGCATTTTTTCCTTGACCTTTCAACCTTGCAACACCGCTTCATCGTGACCCTTTTGTATTCCATGCAGAGCCACAGTGCCACCTCCAACGCCATCGAAGCTTCACCGTCCCCGAGCGCCTCTAGCCGCTTGCTGTCACCGCTACATGAAGAGGGGGATGACACAGGAGGCATGAAGGAGACTGCGAGGACCAAGGGAGAGCCGCCGTACGTTCCAGCACGCCGGAGGACTGCCGGAAGCCGCCAACCACTGTCACCGAACCGCCGCCGCCGCTAGTCGTCATCGTGAAGGGTGAGCCAGGAAGCTTTGCTTCGCTGGCATCATATCCTGCGTGGACGTCCCAGATTAGAGGGACCTGTCGAAGTGGTTTTTCCCAATGCGAGCACGCCGCATGGAACCCATGTGGCCGCCGCGTCGACGCCCCGTCAGCATGCGCTGTCAGTGCACCGTTAGCGCTAGTCAGCTACCACAGCAACGCTGCCTCTGCCCGCGCGACCAACCAGATCATGCCATGTGGCGTATGCTGTCGGCTGAGTGTATATTTCAATTTAAAATAAGGAAAACAAGTAAATAGTAAAAATCATAGAAAAATAAATATAAATTTTATATAGTTGTATTCAGAAAATTGTGTAGTATTTGTTTCTGTAATAAAATTTCAACTTTACATAGATATTTTTGAGTAATTTAAAATGCATATTATAATATTTTAATTGTATAAAAAGATCTGTCAACTATTTTGTCGTGAAACCCCTGACTCTAAATTAATATGTCTATCCAGGAGTATTTTTGTCCTTAATTCTACAGTTTCTAACAAAAATTAAATTAGTATGAACAAATGCCTAATAAATAGATATAGTTAATGTTTTAATTGGTTTTGATGCATTAAATGTTTTCCATGCACATCATCTGTTAGTATAATGACCAGAGAACATAAATATTCCACTATAACTTTTATTAACATGTCTTGCATGTATTTGTTGCATATGTTTTGATTCCTATGTGTTGTTATTTATCTCATTGCACCGATTCGTGTAGATTGTGAGGAGTGCAATGTCTTCGATTGTCAAGACGGTACTTTTGACACCTCTAACCAAGTCAATTGGTGCTACATAAATGTCATATCTACTGTCCTATAATTTGTAGCTATATTTTTTGTATATTGCATGTGTAGGAATACTTTACTATGTTATGATATGTCCCACTTTTATTGTAGTACTCCTTGTTAGACGAGTCACCGTATGTTATGTACACTTAGATGAGCTTACTTAGATGAGGGTGGGTACATACCATGATGAATGATGTTTTGAAAGTATATATTTTATGAAAAATTAAAACAACTTAATTAATGAACTCTCTGGGTGAAATTGGATGATTGGTTTATGTTAAGTGGTTACCGGGGCCATATCTATGGTTTACCCATGTATCACACTTATAGATGACCACCCAGATTCAAGAGGAATGATTAGTTTCTTTATTTGGTAGCTTCTGTGTGCAACCATGTGCCAGTGAGTTATGGGTGGCTGGTTGGACTTAGTATGTCATGGTGACTCGAACCCTTTATATCCAGAGATGTAGTGAATTGGTAGGTTGGTACGGTGCATGGATGAATTTGGGAAACTACTTCCTGAATTGTATCGTCTTGGACTTCTCCCGACCATGGCACAAAATGAGTGTAGTGGTAAGAGCGGGTTGACTAGGTCACATTGTAAAGTGTACAAACCCCTAAAAGGTTTTAAACTAAGTGTTTAGCCATGTCCCTGGTTATGGACAAATTGAGTTGCTAGATTTAGAGGCAATGATATGTTCTCAATCATCCCAATTTCATAATTTATTAAAACTTGTGGTTGAACTTAATTAGGTTGTGTGTTGAAAAGATTATTTTATTTACAATAATAGGATGGACTTATTTTTTCTTCCGCAAATAAGTCTTAACTCCACAGGCCAAATAACCAAGTAATGGCTAGACTTTTTTTTACATTCTCTCTTAGTTCCACTTGAAAATTCATTCAAAGTATTGACCCGACTTGTTTGGCTACAACGTCTTATGTTATAGGTTATTCCGATTATTCTGAGTGATTGCTTAGGTTGTGAACCTCCACTCGACATTTGTTCACATGTGGCATAACTTGGAGATTGGAGTTATACTTTATTTACGTTTACCTCTACTTTAATATCTGAGCTAGATTTTGAGCTAAGCATTTTGTAATAATTGCAAATTCTGGACCATTCGATGTAATAATGATGCATTGTTAAATTCTTTGGTATTTATCTATATTGTGTGTGTTAGTGAACCGATCCAGCGATTAACACTATACATAGGAACTTAGCCTTATCGGGCGAGAGTGTTACACCTGCGATGGGGCTTGTTTTTTGGGACGGTGGCACGCTGCAAATGGAGTTGTGCGTCCGTATGCGAGATCCAACGACATCATCATCTTCCTTGGGAGCTTTGCAGAGATGGAAGAAGAGGTGAGGTGAGACAGAGATTCATAGTGATGAGAAACGGAGGAATAGGAGGGCGATGGGGCAACGAGATCGAGCTAAACCTTGAGCTTTTGAGCTCGAACAATGCTGGTGGCTCCAGCAAGATCAAATCGGCGGCCTCGAGTGAGTTTTTTAGAGTTTCCAGAGGGTTTCAGATGCAGAGGGGTGGGGGTTATATGGCGGAGGTTGCGTGCAATAGGGCAAAGACATCAAGTCGCATTCGGTTAGGATTCAAGTTGGGTTCGGGAGATATCATGTTCCACACGGTCTCCACCGGAGGAAGGGGCGATATGGTAGGGCCCCGATGTTAGCCACACGGGAGAGAGAGGCGGGCAGAGGGCCGTGTTGGGCCACGCTGCTGCAGCTTTTCTAGGTCGGACATTTTCTACTGCTCATTGTGCGTCACAAGTGTGGCTAGGGAGTGCGCTAGATAGGACATGGGCTGGCTCTGGCTGGCCCATTTAGGTTAAGTTATTTAGTTTTTTATTATTTTTCTATTTTTTAGTATTTCTTTCATAACTTTTGTTTTATAAATTCAAATGAATCTAAATCATTTTCTAAGAATTTCTAAATTTAAAACACACTATGTAAGATTTATAGAAAATAAATTTTACTAAAACCAAAATCACCATTTTTCCATTAGCATATAATGCCTCATGTGGCGATGAATACAAAAATCGGGTTTTGTTAGAAGATTTAAATAGGGATTTTTGACAAAAGAATTTTGAATCAAGATGTTCAATCTAGGTTTTGCTTGAGATTCCATGATGTAATGCAAACAAAATGTTTTGAATTTGTACAAAACTTCACAGCCAATTGGATGTCATGCTTATCCACTCTTTTTAATATGGGTTAGAATTTTTTGAACAAATCCTCAAAAGTTTCTTTTCATTCAATCAAGTTATTTAATTAATTAAATATTATTTTTACATATCAATTTTGGGATGCTACACCAACTATTTTGGAGTGTGAGTTCTGCTTCCAAAGCTCAAGTGATCATCATCCTAGTCCAACTAAATAATCAAAACCTCGAGCGCTTCATGTGAGACAGTCCATGTGAAATATATTTTTATAAGTGCTTTACTTAGTTTTTTATTTTTTATTTTAGAAAAATAAAGAGTGTTCAAAAAATCTAAGGATAAGAGTTTAAACTTGATCTAATTTATTTATGAATATATGTCTAATTAAAGTACCTATGCTTTTTCTGCATATTACTGTCGTTTTGGAAGTCTCACTAATATTTCAGGTCATGACAAGAAATTTCAAAGAAAAAAGAAGTTGAAAAAGGCAATTAGAAGTGTTAACGAGTGCTGGTGCAGACATCCCGCCCGTACATGCGCCTATACCACTCCACGAGCCTAATCACAGAAAACTAAGACAGATACAGAAACCTTAACAACCATCGATACAATAAGATGCATCCGTACGACATGTTTATACTGCTTACACATCCAAAATGGAGAAGTCACAATTTTTTGACTAAAGCTACTACAAGTTTAACGAGCATCTCCATGGATGGGCTACCCCGTACTGCGTGCATCGCCGTAGTGGAAACCCTAGTGCACGGTTTTTGGTGTCATTACGGGCGGGTTCCTATGCGCCCGTGCTACGTGTAAGTCGACGATATCATCTTTTACTTATCCCTTCTTCCTCCAAACTCTCAAGCACCTAGGTGAATATTCACCTCTGCTTGTTTTTATTTGATTTCTTGCATACCAATGATCCTTGGTTTGTTTCTCCTTCGATCCCCCATTTATTTTTTACAAATAAATGCTCTATCTCTTGTTATTATCAATCTTATACTTAGGTCTAATATGAAGCATTTATCTTTATGAGCATGTTTTGTATCAATGTTTATTGGAGTTTATTTTGTAGAAAGTGTAGAAGAACATCCATTGATTATTCTTAGTGGATCAAAACATTAATTTGAGTATTTTTTATTTTTAGATGATGAAAATAAAGAGACGAACACGTGTGCGGGCCTCCGCGGGCACTTCTTACGCCGCTTCCCCTTTAACTGAAGCATCTATGGGCATCTGGTTCACTGAGGAGTCCCAAGCCGACAAGTTTAAGAGACTCGAGGACCACGAGGTCAAGTTCACCAAGTGGACATGCCCTACAATGCTTAATCAACTGGATTTGACGAATGATTTTTATTTATTATGCAATAGAGTTAGACCGCTTCAATTTGTCTTTCAGGATGTTCCAACCTACCACTGGTTGATACTCGAATTCCTGAGCACACTAGAGGACACCATGGGAGTAAGGTACCAATTTGACGAGGATTGTGAAGGGACTGACGTGATCACCTTCCGCCTCATGAACTGCAACTACAACTTGACCTTCACCGAGTGGTGCACCTGCTGCGGGTTCATCAACAACAACACTGACGTACGGTGTGCAAGCTTTTTCCTGAACCCTACTCCCTCTCAATATTTTAATATGATGAGTATTGGTCAACCCGTAGAAAAAGGGAGGGTCCTATTGAATGTCTTGTAGTTCGATATTTGTACCATGTTATGGCTAACACCTATAGGCACATGGTGACTTTACTAGAATCAGCCAGGAGGACATGATTGTCCTCTCCAAATATGTTTTCCTAATTGTATTTTGATGCCAAACTTAGGTGTCATCTTGGTGTTCTACTTGACCCATCGATCTCTTCAATCACGTGGACCGATTGCCTGACGAGGAGTCATAACTGTCATCGCCAACGCTCTTCACATCGACTTAGGTAATCTACAACCATTGGTAGGTGAGCAACGACTTGGTTTATGTAATCTTAACGTTTGTGCTATGGTTAAGACAAGGTGCCCGTTTTTTTGTTCATATACCTAGAGTTGGGCGCCTATACCCCGTTGTTGTACCTCGCTATCTATTCTCTATTGAGGATGAACGTCTACATTATGATGTGCAGGTTGAACAAAGATAGCCCCAAGCGAAGGTGCCATAAGAAGATGATGATGTAGAACAAGAAGAAGGGCCTGGACAAGAACAGGAACCACACAACATCTACACCATGTATGACGCCATTAACGCACTTGGAGGCACCATCAACAACATGAACCATCTTGCCATCAACCTCCACGACAACACTCAAAGCTTATAGCTCCACTTCGTCCATTGGAGCAACCAATGGAACTTTGAGTCCTGCTATCCACCATAATAAACCACTAGAGGGCTTGCAAAAGCATAAACTTGAGGAAGTCTCCCCAAAATTTGCAAGTGGAATTTTATTTATGTAATAACGAGGATGTACTATGCCTCCATGTGAGATTTGAAACACACATATTGGGATTGTTCCAACTCTTTGTTTTTTCATTTGCTTTTGCTTTCCCTTTTTCGTTTGCTTTTAGTTTGAAGCCGAGCTTTGTCGCCAATTTTCTATTCTCTCTATCCCAATCCTTGAAAACACAAAAATATTTTACTTTTACCTTTGCTATTGAAAGTGGATCTATTTTCCTCCGATGCTTTAATATTTGCAAGAGAGTGATCTGCTTCAAGTTTTAAAGAAACATCATAGGAGGAGAAACGCGAAGTCACGAATGAGAGGTGTGTCTTATGACTCCCACTTTTGAAGTTCGAAATACCTATGCTAGTTAGTATTATTGTTGAGATATTATAGTAGTGGGAGCAAGTATTGATAATAAGAGTAAAGCTTTTGTTTGCACGAATAGTTAGATAAGTAAGCTCTTACTCTAGTTCCTTGGAAATAAATTTTCCAAACAAATAGAACAAGAGAAAGTCTCTAAAAGAATGATTTGGGTGATGTTTAATTGTCTTAAGAGTTTAGTTTTAAAGATACTCAACCCCATAGATATAATGATAGACTTGATGATACTCCTGGAAGGATTTGTTTGAAAGAAAGAATGTTTAGCGGTAATTGAGATGTAGGCAAAAAAATACATGTTGATTAAAGTATAATATATCTTTATGCATGTATGCAACACTGTCGCACTCCATGGTATGTTAACAACTCCTCTGGACTACAAACAACCCGCATAGAGGAAACTCTTGGATTTCTACTATGAGTTATGCTCTAATTGGTAAGAGTCTTGGCATACTCAGGGTCCGCATTGAAGCAAAAGTTGGAATATCCCTCTAACTCGCTATGACAAATTGTTATTAAAGCTAGATATAATTGGGGACGGTCACGAGTTTCTATCCTAACCTACACAATTTGGTTAAACTCACTAAATTTTAGCATGGTCTCATTACTAAAGAACTAAAGTTCTAGAAGGACAAAAAATAGAAAAGAAGTGTTTTGGTACTCCTGATTTATTGATGTGGGTGTTCTACAGAGTGCCACTTTAATTATATGCTTCTTTTGACATGATCTCTCACTCTTAATTATTAATATGAATATTCCAATGTTTCTTGACAAGGTGAGAGTTAACTAGAGGAATTGGAATAACTGTTTATTCATCTAGTTTTCCATGTTGATGAAATATTTATTGTGATTGTCTTGACTTAGAAAATACTGTATGATAATCTTGCCACTACTTTTTCCATACTAAGCTTTCAGATTGAAGAATGGGTGCATGAGACTCCTAATTGTAAGTGAAATTCTTTCCTCGTTGTTCTAGTTTCAACACTGAGTTTCTTATGATTTCTTATTACTCGAGGACAGTCAAGGTTTAAGCTTGGGGAAACTAATGGTTATGAAATACAACCATTTTTATCTAAGTTGAAATCTCATAATTCAAGTAATTAATGCCTTCTCACTAATGACTAATTATTGCATAGATGTGAAAATCCTCTCTTTTAGTTTTCTTCTTGCGGAAATGGAAAATTTTATGGCGAAATGTGGGCAAAGTAATGAAGAATTACAAGTTGATAATTTTCCCAAGTCAAAGAGGCCATGAATGAGGTGTCCAGAGGCTTTAACAAGCATCAGTACAGATAGGCCCCATCCATATGGCCTACCCATACCAAGTGCCACCAGCTTCGCCTGGTTAAACCGAGCAACTTCCTTGAATGCACCTATATATAATTCAGGCCAGAGCCCTTAGAAATCCTAACACAATGCCACAACATATGACATCTGAAGCAATTCAGATCCGAGGAGAGGAGATCGACCATAGAGCCGCATCCATAGTCATCCCTCCTCCCCATTCCCCATTTACACATCATAGCCATAGTCATCTACTTGTAATCTTGGTCTCATTGCAATTAGTGACATAGTAAGACCATTTGATAACTATCTTAAGAATTTCTATACAATGTTTATTATTATTGATCTAATTATGAGTGAGTAGTTCTCACGGGCTACGGGTTAAGGCATAACCTTGCAGCATATGTGCATCCTCTTACATGGAGTATTGTGTTGTGATTTTGCTATTGGATTTATTTTTTGTATTCTTGTCTCTTACCTCCATCCAAGGACTTGTCAGGTACCCAAGACTCCAAGAATTTATTAAGGTATTGGGGTGAGATGAATGGTAATCAGCTTATATGTGTGAAACCTAGTGACATGAAGGGCAATATAGTAGTTATTTAGAGATCCATTTGAGAGTAACAGTAACATCATATATTTTAAGGTTTTGGTATGTTTTACTTGATAACCATGTTACGGTGGTGTAGTGGTTGGACAAAAGTCTATAGTAGATGTGACTGAAAAATACTATGGTAGATACGGACATACCACCCACAATTTTTATCTAATATAGATCACAACTCATGAACGAGATTATGATCATTTTCTATATTCCATATGTGTGCACAACTGTAGATGAATTCTTAGCCCTAAACCCATTGATACAAAACAAAGAAGTAAACATGAAAGATGTAGTAAACAAAAATACTACAAATTCTCAATTTCATGTACGACATAATCTTACACCAAGCAAATTCTTCCCAAGGTTCAAAAAATCTAGGTCCTCAGGAAAAAACAATTTGTACTACATCAGTAATCCAAATTGGAGGCATTACCATGCCATCCTAAATCATCGACAGTTTTAAGTGGCACATCTAAAACACTTGCTCAACACTATTGTTGGACGTCGTTTGAGTGTGTTAGTGGAGATGCTCTTAATTCCTAGAGTGCACCAATGGCGCACCATATTTTTATAGAAGAGGGAAGGAAAATTTACAGAGTGCCACTATACTTGCGAAATAGCTTAGGGGAGTGCCGCAGTATCATATCATTATCTTTTATCTTTTCACCTTTTCAGTAGAGCCATATCATGAATAGAGAAGTTATCATATAGGATGGTTTGCATTGTGGAAGTATCTCCCCTCTAGTTAGTTATCTATGTATCCCTTGGTGTGAGTTGCCGTTATGGAATATTAAGGAGAAGTTCTATCATTTACTTTTTACACATCTTATTTTAGTTTGCAATTTCTGTTATATGATTGATCTTGTTGTTAGTAATGGTATCACTTTCGGATCATTAAGTAAATTTAGTTAGTTTTGGATAACCAGGCTTTGGTCAGTAGCAACACTATTTGAGAATTGAATGAAAAAGAGAAAAGTACTTTTAAGAAATATAATTTCATCATATTTCTTTCCCGTTTGGCTCATAAGCTTAGTATTCTCTAGTTAAGATCTTTTGTGCTTCCAAGGAAGATTGCATGTTTGTTTTTATCACTTGTATGTTTGTTTGTTTCCTTCAACTCTTATGCTTGCTACCCAGTCTTGCTAGCCAAAAACCTGTACTGAGAGGGAATGCTTCTCGTGCATCCAATCCTTAAAACCAAAACCTATGCCATTTGTGTCCACCATACCTACCTACTAGCATTATTGCTATTCCAAGTAAATTCATGTTTTTATCTACCTTCTGAATTAAACTTGTTATGTGAAAATTAGTGATTAAAGCTCTCACGAACTTGATGGCACACTTTACTTTCTTGCACTTAATAAACTTGAACCATTGTGCCCATCTATGTTGCGTATATGCTTGCGTTTTGTAAGTTGTGAATTAGCAGAACCATGTTACCATGGGGAACGCTTTCAACATTGCACTTTATTTAGTTGATATCATATTCTTTTGCTTATGGATCCTGGCGGTGTGAAATGAAAGGGGATCTTGTAAGGCTCATGGAGTTCGTATATGTGTTAGAGAAACGCCTGGGCGGCTGGTCTAAGCCATGCCTAATCATGGTGGAAACCTGCAGCATAACCATAGTGAGAAATCTATGAAGCATCCAAAAAAAAGGGAAAACCCTATGCAAATTGCATACAAAAGATCGTTGAGATGCTCATTGTCTGCTTGCCTTGTCATTTTGATATGGGAAAGCTTCTGTATCATCGGGCAAGGGGTACCCCGTTGGCGGTTCTCTATGATACACATGTACTTACAATGCCAAGAACTTACATGTGACTAAAGTTGAGTAGCATGAGGAATGGTACTCGTAAGCAAGGGGCATGAGATTTTTATCTTATAACTTGTTAAGCATATCCTCATATTTGTTCACTTTAACCTTAATCACATAAAGATGCTTATGATAGGGGTAATGAGAGCTGAAAGCTAAGAAGTACCATAATTTTTGGCAGCTCTTTATTAAACTTGAAATCCCTGCTTCCCTCTACGAAGGGCCTGTCTTTTACTTTTTAGTTGAGTCAGTAAACCTATTCCTTTCTATCTCAAGCAAGTATTTGAGTTGTTGTGTTTCATTCATTCATATGATGATTTATTCAATCATGTTTCTTATGTTCCTTGTTTTCCACATTGCTCTTATCTTAGTGAGTATTACTTTGAAAGCTATCATTGAAAACCCCATTATGTTTGAACTCCTGCAAATTGTCAACCATTCTTTGACCAAGAATAAAGTTTGCCATTACCAATTATGATTTACTTTGTGTATCTTTATTGTATTTCCTTTACCTATTGCAAGTTAAGTTATATAATAGTGAGTTGTTTTCTATTATGATTTGTGTATTGATGAATGGGATGCTTCTTGTCCATATTCTTTTATCGACACTTCACTCCATAAACCTGAGGTCATGTTTATTGAGCTCAGTTTTTGCTTGGGGACAAGCGAAGTCTAAGCTTGGGGGGAGTTGATACGTCCATTTTGTATCACTATTGTATATCATAATTTACTATTATTCATTGATATATTTCATATTAAGATATGATAGTTATGTTATTTCATCTGTTTATGCATGGTTGATGACTTTTGGAGGATGGACCACTGAAGCCAGGATTCTGACGGAAAAGGCGTTGTTTGGAGGCAAAATTTGCGAAGATCAGAAAATCCCAGAAAATATATGGAAAATCCTATTTTTTTAGAAGACGAAGGAAGCCAGAAGGGGGAGCGGAGATGGGCCACAAGGGGTCCACACCCTCCCTGGCACGGGACACCCTAGGCCACGCCACCAGGTGGTGTGGCCACCCTGGCCCACCTCTGGCTCTAATCTTTGGCGTATATAATCCTCCCGAAACCCTAAGACTCGGGGAGTGACCACAGAAAGGTTCCGCCGCCTCTGCGGGGCGGAAAACTATAGAGAGAGAAAGAGCTCTTCGGCAGGCAGAAATCTATCGGGGAAATTCCTTCCCGGAGAGGGGAAATCATCGCCATCAACACCGTCATCAAGCTGGACTTCATCGGGATCATCATCACCACCATCATCTCCACCAGCACCATCATCACCACTCCATACCGTTGTAACAATTGGGTTGAATCTTGCATAGTCCTTAAGGGAAACTTTCTCGGTGTTGATTACTTGTTATAGTTGATGCTATTGAGTGGAACCATTGAATTATCATTCATGTTCAGATTGTTACATATCATTATTTCATATCTGGTCTTGATCCATATGATGTCTTGTGAGTAGTTCGTTTAGTTCCTGAGGACATGGGAGAAGTCATGTTGTTAGTAGTGGAATTGTGTTGAGAAAGATTCAATGGTTTGATAATTAAGTTGTGGTGTTATTCTTCTAGTGGTGTCATGTGAACATCGACTACATGATACTTCACCTTTATGGGCCTAGGGGAATGCATTGTGTATTTGGCTACTAATCATAGGGGTTGCCAGAGTGATAGAAACCTGAACCCTCGTTAGGAAACCTTTGCACAAGGGAGTGTAGGATGTCAAAGTTTAAGGCTGTGGTTAGGTTTTTATCTTAATTACTTTCTTGTAGTTGCGGATGCTTGCAAGGGGTATAATCTGAAGAAGATATGCCCTAGAGGAAAATAATAAATAGGTTTTTATTGTCATATCTCAATTAGTTTATAATAGTTTCATATTGTGCTATAATTGTGCCAAGTAGAAACATTGGTACAGGTGTGGTATGAAACAACTAAGTCCCTAGTAGCCTCTATTCATACTAGTTCGTTGGTCATGAGGATGATCTGGGTTTCAAGATCATGGGCATTTATGCCAATTGAGAACGGGGTCATATCATTGGAGAATGATGTGATGGACATTCCTCGAAGGATTGCAACACGATCAAGTCATATGAGTTCATTGTTGCAACAACTATACCTAGACTTCTTTTCCTTAGACCGTGAGCTCATATTACTCACTGTTCCCCAAGGCTGCTTAGACTGCATGAACCGTCATCTGGTAATACGGTGACCATAAAGGTGTACGTTGGGTATTCCGAAGGAACAGTAGATGACATATGACTGCAAGACCGGGATTTTTCACCCACATGACGGGTAAAGATATATATGGCCGGCTTGGTGAGATTGCATCCATAAATGTTGCAACATGTGACTCGGTCACGGGGATGTAATATCACGGTAACAAGAAAACAGAACTTGTTGTGAACGAGATTGAACAAGGTATGTGATACTAATGATCAGATCTCGGACAAGTCGTATCAAGAAACAAAAAGAATTGGATGCTACATTTAGCGGTTCAAACTACATTGTCATCAGGAATGCATAGGGGTCACATGGATATCCTTGGTCCCTCTGTTGATCAGTGATACAGATCATGTCTAGAGCATTGATGACCCACAAGTATAGGGGGTGTATCGCAGTATTTTTGATAAGTAAGATTGTCGAACCCAACGAGGAGCAGAAGGTGCTGGCTAATGGTATGGATCAGGAATTCTCTGCAAATACTTAGCAAACAGATTTTTAGGGGGTTTTGATAAAGCAAGTAAACAAAGTACGAGTAAATAAAATACAATAGGAATAAATGAAGCAAGTGGCACAATACTTTATGCAGCAAAGGACAAGCTGGTTGTATTACTTAAGATGACCAAACGTTCTCGAGGACACACGGGAAGACTGTCAAGTGCTTTCGCTTCATATAGTTGATTAATCTTCTTTAGCTTGCTAAGTGTTGTGTGGGTGAACCTGTGCTAATGTACCAACCTTCCTAGGAATAATACATACTTGTGATTATACCCCTTACAAACATCCGTAAGTACAAGAAAGTAATTAAGTTAGAAACCTAACCACAACTTTAAACTCTAAGACCCTTACGTCCCTTGTGTAATGGTTTCCTAACGGGGGTTCAGGTTTCTGTCACTCCGGTAACCCCTACGATTAGTAGCCAAATACACAATGCATTCCCCTAGGCCCATATAGGTGAAGTGACATGTAGTCGACATTCACATGACACCACTAGAAGAAGTACACCACAACTTAAATTTCAAACTATTGAATCTTTCTCAACACAACTCCACTACTAACAACATGGCTTCTCCCATGTCCTCAAGAACAAAATGAACTACTCACAAGACATCATATGGATCATGATCAGAGATGGAATAATGATATATAACAATCTGAACATAAACATTAATTCAACGATTCACTCAATAGCATCAACTACAAAGAGTAATCAACACTGGGAAAGTTTCCCCTACGAACTATGCAAGATTCAACCCGATTGTTGCAGCAATATGGAGATGGTGATGAGGGTGCTGATGGTGATGATAGTGGTGATGATGATGATCCCGATGAAGTCCAGCTTGATGGTGTGTTGATGGCGATGATCTCCCATCTCCGGAAGAATTCTCCGGAGAAAATACGGAGAGATCTTTCTCTCTCGGTGTTTTCCGCCCCACAGAGGCGACGGAATCTTTATGTGGTCGCTCCCCGAGTCTTAGGGTTTCGAGAGGATAATATACGCCAGAGGGGAGTTCTGTGGTGGACCACGGGCTGCCCGCGCCATGGGGTGGTGTGGTCCCCCTATGGCCCATCTCCAGCCCCCTTCTGGCTTCCTTCGTCTTCTGGAAAAATAGGATTTTCCGTATATTTTTCCGGATTTTCTGATCTTCATGAATTTTTCCTCCAAACAGCAACTTTTCCATTAAAATCCTAACTGCAGCGGTCCATGCTCCAAAAGTCATCAACCATGCAAAAACAGATGAAATAACATAAGTATCACCTCTTAATATGAAATATATCAATGAATAATAGTGAATTATGACATAGAATAGTGATGCAAAATGGATGTATCAAGCATTCCCGAGCCGTCAGAGGATACACTTAAGGGTACGATGAGAGCGGCAAAATGGCACACTCCCGAAGAGCTATATACTCTTTTTGCTGATCGAGGACGATCACAATGTCTGGCAATCTCGTCATATATTTGATCCCGCCTTCGGCGTCCAGGGGTCACGGACCGACCATAGACCCTGTTCAATAAGTGGAACACATTAGCCGTCCGCTCTCCGGTTGGGCAGTAAGGGTCGGAGAAGGGCAATCACTCATTCTTAAAACCAGCATTCTTAAGTTTAAGATCAAAGACTCTCATTCGTAAGACGAAATCACAGTAGAGAAAGAGAAAGCCGGAATTGTTTCACAGAGAGATCCAAAGCTATTCGGAGAAAGAATAAAGGAAAATACCGAAAAAGTGTTTTCGGATAAATGGGAATTTAAATATATTTATTCTATGTTAATTATGAATTAATATATTCTAAATAATATTTAAATTAAGTTTTATAATAGTAACTTTCTTATTAGGCCAAACACTAGAAGGATTTGACCTAGAAAGAAATCACAACAAAAAGGAAAAAGGAAAACAGCAAAGAAAAATGTTTCTACCACAAGTGGGCCTTTCAACCCACTTAAAATGGGCGACGGTTTAAACACTGCCGCTCACGTGAGGATAGTGGAAGCGGGTGCGCGCGTGGGGGTCGGCCGCGGCCCACCCGGCCGCTCTCTCCCGAGCGCGAGGTGGGCTGGCCACGGCCCACCCGACCGCCTCTCCCTGCCGCCCATCGTTGTTGGCTATTAGGGTCGCCATGGCCACATGGGACGCCTGTAGGCGGTGTTGGCCTACAGGGCACTTGCTGCCAGCTAGGCCGAGCGAGGCTAGCCCGCCTCGGCCGGCCTGCCCATCCGGTTGTTTTGGTTGTTTTTCCTTTGGCTATTAGTCCCACATGGCTAACCTAATGGGGAGGGCACACCCCCTCCGCCTATATTAAGGGGTGTCCATGGGTGGGATTAAACACACCAATATTTGGAGAAGTCCTTTGGTTGACTTCCTCCTTCCCTGTCTCTAGCCTTGTGACCATGGCCCCAAGTTTGGGTTGTGCGAACAAGGCACACCTGCGGCACGCCGTTGCGCTGTAGGGATTTCTAGCAGGATATCAACTTCCGCACTCTCGGCGAGATCGGGGAGCCGGAGGTCTCATCGTGCACCGGATGTGTACGAAGACACGACGCGCAACACTTGGGGCGCTTGAATGTCGTGAGCCGGAGCTGCTGCACGATGAAGAAGGAGCAAGGGGTGACCTGCTGACATTGCAAATGTATCTATAATTTTTTATGTTCCATGCTTGGTTTTATCCACTTTCTTGTGTTTTCTCCACACTTTGGAGTACTTTTCATATGATTTCTTGGACTAACCTATTAACAAGAGACATAGTGCCAACTGCCTGTTTTCTGCTATTTTTGGTTCCAGGAAAGTCAGAAAATGAATATTCTCGGAATTGGACGGGACAAAACCAAAGTGCCTATTTTTCCGAAAGTCATCAGATGCCAGAATATGAGACAGAGAAGGGCTAGGGGCCGGCCACACCACCTGGTCGTGCAGCTAGGCCTGGCCCGTGCTAGGGGGTGGTCTGGCTGACCCCAGCACCCCCTCGGCCTCTCCTTCCGCCTATAAGATGCCCTCGGGACGAAAACCCTAATTACCCGATCAAAAATCCACGAAAGAGTCTGTAGCCGCCATCATCTCCATCCCTAGATCGGGAGGGATGTAAAGCTCTTCCCGGCACCCTGCCGGGGAGGGGAATTCACCCTGGAGGCCTTGTTCATCACCATGAAAGCCTCCGGTGTGATGCGTGAGTAGTTCATCCTTGGACTACGGATCCATGTAGTAGCTAGATGGCTGGTTCTCCTCCTTTGTGCTTTCGTGTTTAGATCTTGTGAGCTCTATTAATGATCAAGATCATCTATTTGTAATTCTGCATGTTGTGTTTGCGGGGATCCGATGGATATTGAGATGCTATTTCAGATTGATTATTGATTCTATCATGTCTTTGTTATTTCTGATCTTGCATGCTTTCCGTTGTTAGTAGCTATCTTGGCCATGTAGATGCTAGCAACTCCAAGAGTTAGTATTTATGCTCGATAGTGGGTTCATGCCTCTGGTAATCTGAGGAAGTGACAGAAATCTCTAAGGTACTAGATGTGATGTTGCTACTAGGGAGAAAACAACAATCCTTTGTTCATAGAACAATCATATTGTTTACTTTACACGCAGTTCATAAAGCAATAATCTGTTGCTTGCAACTTAATACTGGAGGGGGTTCGGATGATAACCTGAAGGTGGATTATTAGTCATAGATGCAGTTGGATGGCGGTCTATGTATAATGTTGTAATGCCCAATCAAGTCTCAAAGGAGTCAAGATGATTAGTATATGCATGTATTGCTTTCTCGATGTTTGTCAATTGCCCCGCTGTAATTTGTTCACCCAGCATGTTATCTATCTAAAGGAGAGCCACCTCTAGTGAACTATGGATCCCGGTCCTTTTTCTTTACATACAATCTATAAACTATTTACTGCTTTGTGTTTACTTTCTGCAAACTATTACTTCCTTCCATTCGGTATGTTTAATCCTTTGTTTTCAGCAAAACACGGTGAGATTGACAACCTCACCGCAAGTTGGGGACATAGTTCTGTGGTTGTGTTGTGCAGGTCTCCATGTTGCTACTAGCACCGGTAGTGCGCCCTGCCAAGGCTCAGCTAGCAACACCTTTGGGGTGTTTCCTTGCTCCTACTGGTTCGATTAAACCTTGGTTTCATAACTGAGGGAAACTTGCTGATGTGCTCATCATACCTTCCTCTTGGGGTTCCCAACGAGCTCTACATCAACACTGAGCCATCAAGCATTTTTCTGGCGCTGTTGCCAGGGAGTCAAGGACATCTTCACAAGGGGAGTCCCTCATAACCAATCTCTTTACTTTGTTATTTTTGTTTTGCTTAGTTCCTTTTTGTTTTGTTTGCTTGTTTCTTTATTCAAAAACACACAAAAAATAGTTTTACTAGTTTGCTTTCTTTATTAAAAACACAAAAAAATTAAGTCTCCTTTAGTTGCCACCTCTTCCTTAGCTCACCATGTTGATCCCTAAATTCACCCTGAAAGACCTTTCAATTGGTAGTGGTTCTATAATTGGGAAAGATAATATTGAAGAATTCTTTAATCATGTTAGTAAACATGAGGATACTGAGGATAGATCCCTTGCAGAACTTGCTCCAAACTATGAGATTGCTGCAGCTTCTTTAATTCATATGTTAGAAGCTAGGTTTGTTAACCTCAACCCCTTAATGCAAGTAATGCTTCTTAAGCTTAAAGAAATTAAGGACCCTGAAAAGAGGGATTTTATTCTAGAAACTTTGTTTAAGGAGTTCTATGATGTTGCCAAGGAAGCTAGGAAAGTCTTTGAACGTTTCAATATGCTAGGCTCATGTGTAGATGTTGTTGGTACACGAGAAAAGTTGAACAAAACCGAACCTAATGGGGAGGAACCTAAGATACCAATACCCTTTAAACTAGTAGCAATGCATAAAGCCATAGAAAAGAATCTTGATTGGATCATTCCTGAAAACCCGTTTGATGAAAGTAGTGAACCTAAGAGCACTGAGAGAGGATCCTCTAGAACTTATTTGGATGATATACCTTGCCTTGTTGAAAATATTTCGGGTATTGATCTTAATGCTTTTTCATTTGAGAACACTTGATCCTTTTTCTTGCTTCTTATGCCTAACTTAAAGGCGTTAAAGAAAAGTACTTATTGGGAGATAACCCAAAAGTTTTAAATGAGTCTTGGAAGTTATTACAACAGTAATAACCGCTCCTTATCCTTTTTATTTGCTTTTTGTGCCAAGAGTAACCTCTAATGAGAGAGAAGTAATGATTGGGAAAGTTGCTGTCCCGAAACAGATTTATGTGCTTCACTGTAAAAATTCGTGTAAAATCTCTGAACGTCTTTTTGAGGCGTGAATTTTTGCGCTTATGTCCCAGGTTGTTATATAACTTTAGTTAGTTCAACACTTTTTCATTTGAGCAACATAAGGTCTTCGAAAAAAATCGTCTTTACCTGCTGGTTTGTTTTGACAGATTTCTGCCATTTTCTGCATTTGCTTCTTGTTGGTTCCTTTTTGAGTTCTTTTGGGGAATTGAGATTTTTGAGGGAAGTACTACAGTAGATAGTGTTCTAATGGAAGTTTATTTGGTTTTATAACTGAACCTTAAGACCTATTATCTTGAGTGCACTAATGTTGTTAATAAAGATTGTGTGAAGTTTTGTATGAAGGAAAAATTTCAGGTGTATGGAAGGAATGAGTAATGAGATGAAGGATGGACTAAAGCTCAAGCTTGGGGATGCCACGCGTGTCACCCCAAGAAATATCCAAGAAGTACAAGCGTCAAAGCTTGGGGATGCCCAAGGCATCCCCCTCTTCATCAATAAAAATCCCACGTTTCTTCCAAACGCTTTATTTTTATTGTTTCATGCACAGTTGTGTTATTCTTGGAGCGTCTTCTTTTTCGTTTTAGTTTTGGTTTTTTGTTTTCTTTTGTTTGCTTAGTTTGCTGAATAAATTGGTTGGACCCGCTCTTTCATACATTGGTTTTCAAATAGTTTGGTTTGGTTTGGAAAAGAGTAGGAAAGTTCATACTTATGTGGTAAAAAGAGCTTATTTTTGACTGTGGCCTATGCTTTGTCATGCCATGCTTGATATTGTTTTGGCTTTATGCTTAGTATTCTTTGTTGTAGCATGACTTGTTATAAACAATTGAGATTGCTTAATATGCCTTGGATGAAGCATGCGTTGTTTTAGCATATTAAAGCATAGTATAGTGGTATTATCCTTTGATGCTTTATTTGGGTTGACTTGGCGGATGCTCACACCATGTTATGAATATCTCAAGTCACCATAGCCTTTATGATCCTTTAGTTTTCAACTTTTAGTATCACTTTATGCTTTGATCAATGATGTTTTGTCGCTCTGCATGATTATGGCCATTATTGCTCTCTTAGTTTGTCGCTCCCAGTCTTTTGCTAGCCTCCACAACCAAGTATGAGTTCCACTCATGCATCCAACTCCCTAAACCAAGTTATTCCAAAGATTCCACCATACCTACCTACTAGCTTATGCTATTCCAAGTATATTCATGCTTTTGTTTACCTTCCAAATTAAACTTGTTATGAGAAAACTAGTGATTAAAGCTCTCACGAACTTGATGGCACACTTTACTTTTTTTGCATCTAATAAACTTGAACCATTGGGTCCTTCTTTGTTGCGTATATGCTTGCGCTTTATAAGTTGAAATTAGCAGAACCATGTATCATGGGGAACGCTTTCAACATTGCACTTGTACTTTGTACCCCGTTGATATCATGTTCTTTTGCTTATGGATCCTGGTCGTGTGAAATAAAAGTGGAACTTGTAAGATCATGGAGTTTGTATGTGTGTTAGAGAAACGCCTCGGCCGCTAGCCTAAGCCATGCCTAATCATGGTGGAAACTTGCTGCTGTGCTCATCATACCTTCCTCTTGGGGTTCCCAACAAGCTCTACATCAACACTGAGCCATCACCTGCGAGGATATTCACGACCTTGAGGTCGGCTACGAGTACGACTACATCAACCATGTTCCCCGCAGAACGTTAACCGCATATGTTCTACAAGGGTATGTATTCTATACGCATTGGCCGTTACCGCATTACTACATAGATAGATCCTAGGCAGTTTTGGGGGTTCCAATGTAGGAATTTTTTTGTTTTCTGCTATGGATCCCCTTAAGTGGTATTAGAGCTGATCTATGCGTAGGAGTGCTGTACGGCTAGTACACACAAGTATTGTGCGGGCATTGATCCCTTAGTTGTTACCCTCTAACGTGTACTTGTTTATATCGCGGTATTGTTTGATGAAGCGGCCCGGACCGACCTTACGCGTATTCATACGCGAGACTGTTTCCACGCTCAACATACAGCTTGTACCGTATAAGTGGATAGCGGGTGTCTGTCTCTCATTCAATAGTTGATATAGCATTTACAACGGAGGGTCCCGAAAGGGGTGTAATAGAGACAGCTGTCGGATCCATGTTGTGGTTGGAAAGTTTGTAGTTTAGAAACGGTTCTATTGCGAAAGCCCTAACAACCACGTAAAACTTGCAATAGATAAAGTAGATGCGTCTAACTTTATTTTGCAGGGGCATGTGATTATGATATGGCATTGGTCGTTACGAAGGTAAAGTAGTTTACTTTTCTGTTACTAAGTAGTATAGTAATAGTCATCGTTCCAATGGACGACCTAGTGGAGGCATCGTGGACTTGGCGTCAAACCAAGGGCAACATGGAGATCATGTCGGAGCGCTCGATGGAGATCAAGGTGCAAGAAGAAGGACCATGTCATATCACAATATACATATGATGTGGATACATGTTTTACATCTTATTGTGTGCTAGTATTAGATACTCAACGGTAGCAAATAAGATAATCCCTATTTAATTCCAATGTTTTGTGTTCCCCATGTGTGTGCACCACTAACAAAGTTCTTCGGTATGAGGCGCCCTGTGGTGAGTAGGGGTCAGACATATCTACATTTGCATACAGTGGGTGTAAGACATGTTTCACAGCGAATACACACAAGTTAGATTTGGTGAGCCTAGCATGTGCAGACATGGCTTCGGAACACAAGAGATCGAAAGATCGAGCATGAGTCACATGGATGATGTGATTGGCATTATTGAATGTCTACCTTTGATGCTGCACTGATGGCCGTGATGATCGGGGGAGGTGCAGAGGAGAGGGATCACGTGATCACTAAAATCGTCCAGGGGATGACAATTTTAGTGGAGAACAATTATAAATTGATCTCTTATTATGGAGTTAGTCTAGATGTCTATTTGCAAATATCTTAGTAGATCTTGGCCTATCCCGTTGAGGTCCTTTGCGACCATGGGAATATATTGCTTAATTTGGAACTTAGCAAAAGGGTCCAACATCATAGATTAATACCCACGCCTAAGGGATATCCTCGTAAAAGGTGATCTTCTCTTCTTGATACAATAACCATTAGGAGATAATTTGATAACTCTGGAATGTTTGTGTTTTCTCCATAATCATCCAATAAGCCATTCTCCATTCGATGGAGAGTTGGACTACATTTTGTATTCTACAAAATAAGGCACATAGAGTATGAGCCGTTGGATGGGCTTTCCTCCATCATGGATGAAGAGAGAATGTTTGGAAAAACACTTAGCGATCTTGCATTAGAGTTGAGAACTCTTGGAAGGGCTTGATTGCAATGGAGATCATGGTTGAAAAGGTATATGTAAGATATACAAATTATAAATGTGGTTCTTGCAAAACTTGTTGCAGTTTGCAAAGTATTTGATACGTGTCCCGTTTTGTGAAAATAGGAGGATCTGCTTGAGAATTGCTGGATTTGAGGCAACATGACTTGATGACGGCAAGCAAAACTATTGATGGCCGACATCACCTCTTTCCTCAAAGTTTATCATTTGGATTAGTGGACTTGAATATAATTTTGTGATCCTTGTTTGTGTGTCTTGCTTTTGGCGAGACGATTATTCATATGAACAAGTTAGAAGCTAGTTTGTACTATTCTTATGAACAATACCGTTATGGTCACATTATGATTACAAATAAGTTATTCTCATCACTATGTTAATGATAATAGTTGAATCATTTATAAAGGATTAGAATGCTAAAAGATATCCAAAGTTTAATAATTAAATGACACTATAGTTTAAGTCATTTTGGTTATTGCATGTTCTTTATGAAGATCAGGGTCCTAGATGCTTAATCTAGAGACTTTGCAAAACCATGCCTCTTGGGTAGAATGACTAAAACTCCGCATTCTGGTAAAGCGTTGATATGCGAAGAAATGTTGAATCTTATACCTAGTGATGTATCGTATTTTCAAAAAGTAGTGGAAATCATTTATTGTGGACTTAAGTGAATAACTGTATTTACTTAATGAAACATGAGTTTGAAACGATTTGAATTGTTCAAATGAGTTCACAACAATAAAGGATATTGAAATTAACAAGAATACGAAGTCTCTTCGATTTGGTCGACATGACTGAAGTATTCAAGTTAAGTTTAGCATAAAAGGAACTTGTGAAAGATGTTTCACAAATTATGATAATTGGACGAATTCAAACTGTGTTGAAATCTCTAAACATCATAATCATTGTGTATTAGATACATATGGTATAATATTATCTCTTATCGAGGTTATAGTTGTCGTTTAGAGTTAAAGATCAAAATAAGCAAACACTCATTTGAAATACAAAGGAACATCTAAAAGATTCGTGGAAACAACACCATAAGTGTTATGACAAGTTCAAGTTTCTGGAGATTTCGACAAGTTGAAATCGTGGCGAATAAACAAGTCTTTGTAGAGCATTCTTAGAAAGCTATGAATGCATCTTCCACAAAAGGGGAAAACCTGTTGTTGTCCTAAGTTGATGTGTCTTGATGAAGATACAGGTGGAAGAAAGTAAAAGATCAAAACAAGGTATTTGACCTTGCCTCCGAATTGTTGAGTGGCGCAGCGGAATTTGTTTCATGAATCCAAACTCTACATATAGAGGAGAGTGATGTCTACGCACTTCTATTCTTGTAGACAGTTGTTGGTCCTCCAAGTGCAGAGGTTTGTAGAACAGCAGCAAGTTTTCTCTTAAGTGGATTACCCAAGGTTTATCGAACTCAGGGAGGAAGTGGTCAAAGGTATTCCCTCTCAAGCAACCCTGCAATCAAGATACAAGAAGTCTCTTGTGTCCCCAACACACCCAATACACTTGTCAGGTGTATAGGTGCACTAGTTTGGCAAAGAGATAGTGAAATACAAGTGGTATGGATAATTATAAGTGGTAACAGTGATAGAAAATAACTTGATGGCATGTGGTTGACGTGGGAAAAGACAAAAGGCAAACTGAAATAAAGATGGAAGCAAGCAAACATGTAACACATCTAGTTGCAAATGGTGTATCAATGCATAGAAACAAGGCCTAGGGATCATACTTTCACTAGTGAGCACTCTCTCATAAATATATTATCTTCATGATACTACTCTTAACTACTCTCCGGTTGGACACTCTAATCGATGGTAGGGCTATAACAACACACCTCAAAGTAAGTCTTTCCCCTCTAGATAACCCCACACTATCACCTTGAGCACTAGATGGGTCCAACAAACACCACAATTTCATAAAGACATCCAACTCAAAATATAACTCATAACAAGTATTTGTAATCTCTAGCCTAAGTGCCACCATGGTGTGCACACTGTCAACTTCACACACATGGGGAGAGCAAAGATCTATTAAAGCACTTGAGTAGCAAGGTAGATCTACTATATTACAAAGCTCATGATCACAACATGACCATGCATAGAGAGAGAGATGAACACATAGCTACTGGTAGAACCCTTAGCCTCGAGAGAGAACTACTCCCTCCTCATCATGGGAATTAGCAATGGTGATGGAGATGGTGGTGGAGATCGATGGAGATGGCTCCGGGGGCAATTCCCTATCCCGGCAGGGTGCCGGAACAGAGACTTTCTGTCCCCCGAATCTCCCCTTCAAGGGTGGCGGCGCTGCAGAACTTTTAGTGCCTGGATGCTTGACTATTTAGGGTTTATGCATCAGGAGGCTCTTATAGGTGAAGGAGGCAAGGTCGGTGGCCGGCCAGGGGGCCCACACCATGCCCTGGCGCGGCCTGGGGGGACCCGCGCCATGGGGTGGTGTGGCCACCCTGTGGCCCCTCTCCGTCTCGTATTCTGGCTCCGGGAGTCTTCCGGTAAAATATCAACTTTGGCTTTTGTCCCGTCCAATTCCGAGAATATTCATTTTCTGACTTTCTAGAACCAAAAACAGCAGAAAATAGGCAACTGGCACTATGGATCTTTGTTAATAGGTTAGTCCAAGAAAGTGTATGAAAAGTACTCCAAAGTTGGAACAAAACATAAGAAAGTAGATATACCAAGCATGGAACATCAAAAATTATAGATACATTTGCAATGTATCAGAGAGACTAATGATAATGATCATAAAGTTTCAAGCAAATACTTTTACTAAAGAAAGTAGGATTCAACTATATATTCTAACAAGTTTGTGTAACTATATTGTTGATTCACTTGTCATGTTTTGAACAAGACATACCTACGAATTAGAAAGAAGCATGATGGACCTAATTACGAGAAATGAATGGTCATTGAAATCTCGTTAGTGGAATTCTCGATTTGATGATGATCAAGGAATTCTGGAATGTCCAAAATTATGGAGAGGCCCTAGATTTGAGTGGGAGAAAATCATCTTGGCTAATTCATAATATGTAGCTGACACATTTTGAGTGGGAGATAAGTGAAATCCCTGGATCTCAAACATGAATGTCATATTTGAGTGGGAGCGTGAAATCATTCTGGGATATATGGTAGACATATGTGAATGATGTGATTTCTGCTAATAATATTTAAGTTAGGTAAATAAGGATGAAGTTGAAGTTATTTAACAATAAGATCTATCGAGGTAGATTGGTGAGTTTAATAAACACTAAATGTCGAATGCTTCCTGGACTTGATTCTGAAAGATGTTTAGAATGTCCTAAGCAAGATTCTGAAGAAGCTCATAATGGAACAAGGTAAGAAAGAAGTTCTTACTATAAGAAGCATTGAGTTAGTATTGCAACTATGGTTGAAAGAAAGAAAGATATGTGTTGCATCTCCTATGCCTCAGTCATAGGTTCTTCCACATAACCATATTGTATACTCGACGTAATGTGACCCGAGGTTCTAGTTGGTAGGACAAAGTCTTAACTATAAGAATGTGTCTTTAAGTGATTCCTGAGTTGATCACAGAACCAGAATTAAGTTTGTACTTAAATGGAAAGAAGCAAAGTAAGTGGCATAGTTGCATTTTATGCACTAGGATCTACATAGATATAGAAGTATAAAGGCTCCATCTGATGTGATGTATAATGTTATGGCGGGGCTAGTTCACTTTTAACATAGAATGATGTGTCCCAGGGCCCAGTGCCCATGAGAAAGCCCTCGAGGTTGATCTAAAGTCACTGTAAGCTCCTGGAATCCGGCCTCGTTCTGCTGCCATGACTACAGTATATACACAAAGGATATCAAAGTGTGTTCTGAAGTTTAGATGACAATAGTGAAAACGACTGTCATTATAAACACTAGAAACAAAGTCCCACTTTGTTGCCAAACAAATGCTTCGACCCATTATACGATAATGGTGTGAATATCAAAATTAGGAAGACATTAACGATTTGCAAAAGACATAATGATCTGGTAAAACAGAACATGGACATGACATTTCCCATGAGCATGCATGATGTGTAAACGCATATGGTATATGGTTTATATGAGTAAAATGCGAGTTGGATTATTTGTACTCTAGTGCAAGTGGGCGACTAAAGGAGATATGCCCTAGAGGCAAATAATAAATAGGTTTTTATTGTCATATCTCAATTAGTTTATAATAGTTTCATATTGTGCTATAATTTTGCCAAGTAGAAACATTGGTACAGGTGTGGTATGAAACAACCAAGTCCCTAGTAGCCTCTATTCATACTAGTTCGTTGGTCATGAGGATGATCTGGGTTTCAAGATCATGGGCATTTATGCCAATTGACAATAGGGTCATATCATTGGAGAATGATGTGATGGACATTCCTCGAAGGATTGCAACACGATCAAGTCATATAAGTTCATTGTTGTAATAGCTATACCTAGACTGCTTTTCCTTAGACCATGAGCTCATATTACTTAGTGTTTCCCGAGGCTGCTTAGACTGCATCAACCGTCATCTAGTAATACGGTGGCCATAAAGGTGTATGTTGGGTATTCCGAAGGAACAGTAGATGACATGTCACTACAAGACCGGGATTTGTTCACCCACATGACGGGTAAAGATACATACGGCCGGCTTGGTGAGATTACATCCATAAATGTTGCAACATGTGACTCGGTCATGGGGATGTAATATCACGGTAACAAGAAAACAGAACTTGTTGTGAACGAGATTGAACAAGGTATGTGATACTAATGATCGGATCTCGGACAAGTCATATCAAGAAACAAAAGGAATTGGATGCTACATTTAGCGGTTCAAACGACATTGTCATGAGGAATGCATAGGGGTCACATGGATATCCCTGGTCCCTCTGTTGATCATTGATACAGATCATGTCTAGATCATTCCCAAGCCGTCAGAGGGTACACTTAAGGGTACAATGAGAGTGATTATTCATAAGACAGAATCACAGTAGAGAAAGAGAAAGCCAGAATTATTCCGCAGAGAGATTCGAAGCTATTTAGAGAAAGAATAAAAGGAAAAGACCGAAAAAGTGTTTTCGGATAAATGGGAATTTAAATATATTTATTATATGTTAATTACGAATTAATATGTTCTAAATAATATTTAAATTAAGATTTATAATAGCAACTTTCTTATTAGGCAAAACACCAGAAGGATTTGACCTAGATTGAAATCACAGCAAAAAGGAAAAAGGAAAACAGCAGAGAAAAATGTTTCTACCGCAAGTGGGCCTTGCAACCCACTTAAAATGGGCGACGGTTTAAACACTACCGCTCGCGTGCATGGTGGGTCGGCCGCAGCCCACCCGGCCGCTCTCTCCCGAGCGCGAGGTGGGCTGGCCATGGCCCACCCGGCCGCCTCTCCCTGCCGTCCATCGATGCTGGCCAGGCGGGCCACGCGAGCGCACATGGGCCGCTAGGGTGGGTAGTGCCGGCCCACCTAGGGCACTTGCAGCAGCTCTGGCTGTAGGCTGCTAGTCTGCTGCGCCGGGCGAGGCTAGGCCGCCTCAGCCGCCTGTGCTGCTGGCTGTTGGGCCAAATTCGGCCGACCAGCCCATCCGACTGTTTTGGCTATTTTTCCTGTTTTTCCTTTGGCTATTAGTCCCACATGGCTAACCTAATGGGGAGGGAACACCCCCTCCGCCTATATAAGGGGCTGTCCATGGGTGGGATTAAACACACCAATATTTGGAGAAGTCCTTTGGTTGACTTCCTCCTTCCCTCTCTCTCTAGCCCTTGTGACCATGGCCCCAAGTTTGGGCTGTGCGAACAAGGCACACCTACAACACGTCGTTGCGCTGTAGGGATTCCTAGCTGGATATCAACTTCCGCACTCGCGGCGAGATCGGGGAGCCGGAGGTCTCATCGTGCACCGGATGTGTACGAAGACACGAGGCGCAACACTTGGGGCGCTTGAATGTCATGAGCCGGAGCTGCTGCACAATGTAGAAGGAGCAAGGGATGACCTGCGAGGAGCTTCGCGACCTTGAGGTCGACTACGAGTACGACTACATCACCCACGTTCCCCATGGAATGTTAACCGTGTACTGTTACCGTATTACTATATAGATAGATCCAGGGCGGTTTTCGGGGTTCCAATGTAGGAAAAAAATTTGTTTTCTGCTGCGAATCCCCTTCATAATCACAAGTATGTATTACTCCTAGGAAGGTCAGTACATTAGCACAGGTTCACCCACACAACACTTGTCAAAATAAAGAAGATTAATCAACTATATGAATCAAAAGCACTTGACGATATTCCCATGTGTCCTCGAGAACGTTGGGTCATCTTAAGTAATACAACCAGCTTGTCCTTTGCTAAAGAAAGGATTAGGCCACTTGTTGCATTTATTATTATTGTCTTTTATTTACTTGCACTTTATTTATCTACATTATCAAAAACCCCTAAAATTTGTTTGCTAAGTATTTACAGAGAATTCCTGATCCATACCACTTGTCAACACCTTCTGCTCCTCGTTGGGTTCGACACTCTTACTTATCGAAAATACTACGATACACCCCCTATACTTGTGGGTCATCACCCTACCCCTTTGGGTGGTGTCTTGTGAGGTGTGCATGTATTCCCTACCCCTTCCCTTTTGGCGCTAGTACTATCACATTGCCATGTGACATACCACATCGTATTTCATGGGAAAAGTCTAGTTTCAACCTTGAACTCGTAGATTTTTGGTGGTTTGAACCCCGTGTCGAAATCCATGTTGTTTGCACCCTCATCTATCTAATCCTGATCTAAATTGAACCCTGGAGTTGTTTGACCAACTTGACCGATGCCACATAGCAAGTTTTTACAAAAAAGGCCCTGCATAGTTATCTATTCCAACTCGGGTGATCTCAAACTCTCTCGAGTTGTCCTGACGATCCCCATAGGTGCCATCACCATCAAGCAAACTAGTCGCTTCAGGGTCATGAAGAATCCCAATGCGGTGAGTACAACAAGGACCGCAAGTGTGTCAGAGTCCACGCCGCACGCCGGTGACCGAGTCTAGGCCGCACCCGCAGACACGATAACCCTTTGCAGCGAAGGATGACGCGTTGGCAAAGGATGAATGCACAACACTATCACTCGGCGTGTTTCAAAGAGTAGAGCAATGGGGACCTATTGTTGGCGGCACCACTATTTATTGTCCACCGAAGCGCTATCAGTGGCATGTACAAGTAGCAACAGATGGTGGCGCATGACAGGAGCAAGATACGAGAAGAAAGAGAGAGAACCGAGAGGTCCAGGAGTAACATAAGTGACGGGGCCCTCGCAACTGGGGTGCCACGACCCAGTGGTTAGCAGGTCGAGCACCTGACCGAGACCATCTTTCAAGAGATCGTGATGCCTCGAGAGGTGGGCCGGGTGTGCGATTCTTCATGAGGCCCCGCTTCGTGAGGAAGCACCCTCTAGAGAAAGATCTTACACCCTGTGGCACTCCACCGCACCACCTAACTTTGCATACTCTAGGGCACACTTTGGAGTATGTTGGTGATGGCTCGGTAACGGCACCATAAAAATGCCGGTGCGGTGTTGATGTAGAGCTCATTGGGAACCCCAAGAGGAAGGTATGATGAGCACAGTAGCAAGTTTCCTCAGTTATGAAACCAAGGTTTAATCAAACCAGTAGGAGCAAGGAAACACCCCAAAGGTGCTGGTAGCTGAGCCTTTGTAGGGCGCACTACCGGTGCTAGTAGCAACGTGGAGACCTGCACAACACAACCACAGAACTTTGTCCCCAACTTGCGATGAGGTTGTCAATCTCACCGTGTTTTGCGGAAAACAAAGGATTAAACTTATCGAATGGAAAGAAGTAAAAGTTGGCAGAAAGTAAACACAAAGCAGTAACAGTTTGTAGATTGTATGTAAAGAAAAGGTCCAGGATCCATAGTTCACTAGAGGTGGCTCTCCTTAAGATAGATAACATGTTGGGTGAACAAATTACAGCGGGGCAATTGACAAACATCGAGAAAGCAATACATGCATATACTAATCATCTTGAATCCTTTGAGACTTGGTTGGGCATTACAACATTATACATAGACCGCCATCCAACTGCATCTCTGACTAATAATCCACCTTCAGGTTATCATCGAACCCCCTCCAGTATTAAGTTGCAAGCAACAGATTATTGCTTTACAAATTGCGTGTAATGTAAACAATACGATTGTTCTATGAACAAAGGATTGTTGTTTTCTCCCTAGTAGCAACAGCACATCTAGTACCTTAGAGATTTCTGTCACTTCCCTAGATTACCAGAGGCATGAACCCACTATCGAGCATAAATGCTAACTCTTGGAGTTGCTAGCATCTACTTGGCCAAGATAGCTACTAACAACGGAAATCATGTAAGATCACAAATAACAAAGACATGATAGAATCAATAATCAATCTGAAATAGCATCTCAATATCCAACGGATCCCCCCAAACACAACATGCAGAATTACAAATAGATGATCTTGATCATGAACGGAGCTCACAAGATCTAGACACGAAAGCACAAAGGAGGAGAACCAGCCATCTAGATACTACATGGATCCGTAGTCCAAGGATGAACTGCTCACGCATCACACTAGAGGCTTGCATGGTGATGAAGAAGGCCTCCAGGGTGAATTCCCCTCTCCGACAGGGTGCCGAGAAGAGCTTCAGATCCCTCCCGATCTAGGGATGGAGATGACGGCTGACTCTGAGACTCTTCGTGGATTTTTATCGGGCCCTTAGGGATTTCGTCCGAGGCATCTTATAGTCGGAAAGGGAGGCCGAGGGGTCGGAGGCGGCGGACCACCTTCGGGCGTGAGCCAGGATGCGGCCAGGTGGTGTGGTGGCCCTGGCCCCTCTCCGCCTCAGACTCGGCATCTAATGACTTCCGAAAAATAGGCACTTTGGCTTTTGTCCCGTCAATTTGAGAATATTCATTTTTCGACTTTCCGAACCAAAAAGAGAAAAGCAGTCGGTGACATCGTGGCTCTTGTTAATAGGTTAGTCCAAGAAATCATATGAAAAGTACTCCAAAGTGTGGACAAAACACAAGAAAGTGGATAAAACCAAGCATGGAACATAAAAAATTATAGATACATTTGCAATGTATCAGTTGGTAATCCCACCAGGTAGCCAGCGTGCGAGGCAGGCCCCGACAAGGGGAATAGCAGCCCTACACCCTCGATTCTCCTCGGTAAAGGAGGGTCCAGTCTGGCTCCTTTCTTGCAGCAGAAGGACAAATGACTTCAACATGGCAGGCGCACCACTTTGCCATTTGGGTGCAAGGGAGACAGCGGGCAGCACCGAACAAGGACAAATGATGAAAAGGGAAGGCCACTTTACCAGTGGACGGTGGAGCGCCCGATGGGCTTGTTGGTTTGCAGCCCGAAAGTTCCCGGGTGAGTGCATCGCGGTACCTAAGTTGCCTGAAATTGCCATGTTTCAAAATGTTGGGCCGCCAACTACCGAGAGGGGCCATTTCGAGGCAAACTCATCTCACCCCTACCAAATCCAAACATTCTGTGAAACTGCCCCGTGATGTAGATGGTCGGGACCCTCATGTCAGTAATATGTTTGGGACGCGAGCGCCAACGCGGCAACCACGTAGGAAAAATGAGGGACTAAAGGATCTTGGTGCGTTGACCAAATTCACAAATCCACTCCCTCCTTTTGCATGAACCCTAGCACCAGCAGCGTCAGAATCCCTCCTCCAACCAGAATGATCCCTTCAGGAATTTGACTTCCAGCGCCAAGTTGCCTCGCCTACTCGCTGATCCTGAGCTCCAATGCCAAATGCCGTGCCCGCCATTGCGACGCTCTAGCCCGCCTCTACCGCCGACGAGCTGAGCAGCGCAGAGGATGGTAGATCATATTGCCGGGGGAGAAGTACTTCTGGCTAATTGCGGGTGAGCTACTCTTCTCTTTGCTATTCACACTATCTATAACTGCTAGCTGGATATTGGCATTATAGAGATAGATCGAACCTAGAATTGTTTGCTAGTACCTGACAAACAATTCTTATCTTTTGTCCCCAATGTTCTGTCAAGTAGGATCTCCATTGAACCCAAATACACGGTTGTGGTCACTCTCTACGGCTACAACATTAAATTAGCAGATGAGAAGAGCAAGTGGAATCAAACTCGTAGTTTGAAGATGAAAGCAGCACCTGCGAAGTTATGCACTATCCCTGGTATGGTTGCTTCTATGCGTGAACATGCTGAAATGGGGCCGGAGCAGACTACACGGTTCAGCTTCATGGATGAACGAGGCTTCACAGTTCCTATAGCATGTGATGTCAGCTAATTGGGTTGATGAAACAGTTTGTTGGGCTTCGCGTGGTTATGCTGATTTGTAAAATACTGGATGTGGAAGCTCCTGCTACTCGGAGCCGCGCAACTATTATTGGACAGGGTGGTCTAACTCAAACCTCTGTTGCTATTGAGCAAAATGTGGTTCCTCGTCTACGCCATGCTACTGTCAGGAATCCTCCTTGTAGGAGTCCCCGTATTTCCGTTGTGCAAAACTCTGCTCTGGAATCTGCTGGTACTGGTCGTCCCCGTGGTGTTGCTGCTGTGGATGCTACTGACCCAATCCATACCACTGTTAAGCAAACTAAGGCTATTAGAGGCTGTCCCGCTGTTGTTGCCAAGACCGCTACCTTGGGTGCTGCTCCTCATCTAAACCATTCTCAAGTTGTGCAAACCCCTGCTCTAGAATCTGTTGGTACTGGTCGTCCTCATGTTGTTATTCTGGTCGTTGTTGACCCAATCCCTGCCGCTGTTGAGCAAACTAAGGCTTCTAGAGGTGGCCCCACTGTTGTTGCCAAGACTGCTACCCTGTGTCCTCCTTGAACCCGTGCTCAGGTTCAGCGAGCTGCTAGTCTGGAGCTAGCTCATGGTCTGGACTCTGCTAGCACTCGAAACACTGCTATTGTGGGAACTGCTCCTGATCGTCGATGTGGTGTGGCAGTAGTTGCTCCTATTGTGTCTGCCGTTAGCCGTGGCCCTGCCTGTCCACTAGGTATTATAGCTCCCACTGCTAAGGGCCCTCGCCTTGATCCTGGTCCTGGTACTTCCACCGAGGTTGCTCTAGCTAACGATGACGCAGGTGATGGCGACAGTGACGTTGTGGCTAGGTCTGATGGTGTCGCTCTACCTCTCGAAGGTTTCTATCCTACAGAACCTGATGATGGCAAAGTAATCGTTTGTATCGGTGTCGAGGAGTATAATGCAAAATTATATGATGGCACAGAAAAAATCTATGACAATTTTGATGTAATCCTTGGCAGATACTGTTCCAGATATGCCCAAGAGGCAATAATAAAGTGGTTATTATTATATCTTTATGTTTATGATAAATGTTTACATCCCATACTATAATTGTATTAACCGGAAACATTAATACTTGTGTGTTTTGTAAACATAAAAGAGTCCCTAGTAAGCCTCTTGTTGAACTAGCTTGTTGATTAATAGATGATCACGGTTTCCTGATCATGGACATTGGATGTCATTAATAACAAGGTTATATCATTAGGAGAATGATGTGATGGACACACACCCATAGTAAGCATAGCATAAGATCAAGTCATTAAGTTCGTTTGCTACAAGCTTTCAAATGCATATTAACCTAATCCTTCGACCATGAGGTTATGTTAATCACCATCATCGGATGGATACTTTGATGACATCAAACACCGCTTCATAACTGGGTGGTTATAAAGGTGACATTGGGTATTCTGAAAGTATGTGTTGAAGCGCATGGACCAAGATTGGGATTTGTCCATCCATATGACGGATAGATATGCTCTGGGCCCTCTCGGTGGAATGTCATCTAGATAGCTTGCAAGCATGTGACTAGGTCACAAGGGATGACATAACATGGAACGAGTAAAGAGTACTTATCAGTAACGAGGAAGAACTAGGTATGAAGATACTGACGATCAAACCTCGGATAAGTAGAATATCGCATGACAAAGGGAATTGGTTTCGTATGTAAAATGGTTCAATCGATCACGAAGTAATCGTTGAGTATGTGGGAGCCGTTATGGATCTCCAGATCCCGCTGATGGTTATTGATCGGAGAGGTGTCTTCATCATGTCTACATATTCACGAACCGTAGGGTGACACACTTAAGGTTCAAACTTGTTTTAAGTAGATATGGAATTTGCGTTGGAGACCGAATGTTGTTCGGAGTCTCGGAATGGATCTGGGACATCATGAGGAGATCCGGAATGGTCCGGAGAATAAGATTCATATATTGGGGATCATTTTCTAAGTTGGGAAATGTTCCGGAGTGTTTGTATGGAGATTCTAGAAGGTTTCAGAATGTTCTGGAAGGTTCTAGAGGATTTCTTGGAGTTTACTTGAAAACCAAGAAAGGGATCAAGGGAGTCCAAGTGGGGCAATACACGGATTCGTGGGGGAGGAGGACTCCTCCCCCAACCCGCCGGCCCAAGGAGGAGGGGAGTCCTACTAGGACTCCCCCTCCCCAGGCGCGCCTCCCTCCTTTAAATAGAAGGGAGGGGCGCCCCCTCTTGAACCTCTCTCATAACACCCAATCTCTGCCACCTCTCTCCTCCACCTTTCTTCTGCACCGGCTTAGGCGAAGCCCTGCAGGAATCTCTACTCCACCACCACCACCACACCGTCGTGCTGCTGGGATTCCATGGAGAAGATCTACTACCTCCGCTGCTCGCTGGAACGGGGAGAGGAAGGTCTGCTTCGATTCCGCACGTGTGACCGACTCGCCGGAAGAGCCTTGAACGCCGGAAGGATCGTCCACACGATCTTGAGATCGGCAAGTGATCGACTACATCAACCACGAGATCCAATCTCGTAACGCTTTCGGTTCTACGAGGGTTAGTACCTATCTATCTCGTTGCTCATGTCTAATAGATTAGATCTTGGCTTTTATCTAGATTAGATCTGGGTTTTGTTTGTTCTTGCGGTAGAAATTTTTTGTTTTCCATGCTACGAACCCATCAGTGGTATCAGAGTCGTGTCTATGCGTAGATCTGTTGCACGAGTAGAACACAATGGTTTTGTGGGCGTTGGTGCTCGTGCCGTCTTTTTCTTTGTGTACTTTGCATCTTGCGGGATGGTGGGATGAAGCGGCCCGGGCTAACATTACATGTCATCTTACATGAGACTTGCTCCACGCTTGACGTGTAACTTGCTTTGCACAACTGGCTTTGCGGGTGTCTGTCTCTCTCACCATAGTATAGATCCAATCTACACTTTGCACTTGATAGCACTTGTATCAATGTTGTGGTTTAGTTTCGTAGGTAAGATCCGTTCTTATTCGAAAGCCCCAAACCACGTAAAACATGCAAAGAAAATTAGAGGCGTCTAACTTGTTTTTGCAGGGTTTTTGTGATGTGATATGGCCATCATGTGATTGTGATTATATTTGATGTATGCAATGATCCTTGTTGTAATATGGCAACCGGCAGGAGCCTAATGGTTATCTTTAATTCTGTTAAGACATGCGTGTCTATTCATCTTGTAATAGCTTTGTTCCAAGTAGTTGTAATAGTTGCTAGTGATGATGGACAACCATGAAGCGGTGCCTTGACCTTGACGCAATCTTTGGTGATGATGGAGATCATGTCCGTGCTTTGGAGATGGAGATCAAAGGCATAAGAAGAAAGGGCCATATCATATCACACTAATTATGAATTGCCTGTGATGTTAATCCTTTATGCATCTTGTATTGCTTAGATCGCGACGGTAGCATTATATGATGATCCCTCTCACTAAATATCAAGTAATAAAAGTGTTCGTCCTTAGTTGGCACCGTTGCTAAGACTCGTCGTTTCGAAGCATCTCGTGATGATCGGATGTGATAGATTCTACGTGTGCATACAACGGGTGCAAGCCAGATTTGCACATGCGGAAACTAAGGTTAATCTTGACGAGCCTAGCATGTACAGACATGGTCTCGAAACACGGAATACCGAAAGGTAAAGCATGAGTCATATGGATGATATGATGAACATGTTGATTGTTCGCCTTTGAAGCTACATCATCTCATGTGATGATCAGACTTGGTGTAGTGGAGTTGGTTCGTGTAATCACTAAAACAACTCGAGGGATGTTGTTTTTAGTGGGAGTTTATTTGTAATTTGGATTAGTCAAACTCAATTTATCATAAACACAATCAAAGTGAATTTGCATAGTTTGTTGTAGTCATTGGCATCCATTCACCACCTTACGCTTAGTTATAGTTGAGATAGTAGAACTATAGAAATTCTGGATATTTTCTTTACGAACTGGTATCGTATTGTTTTGAGTGTCAATCTAAAGTTTAAAAGTCCTGTTGCAAACTTTCAGCAAACTCCATTTACTCTGTGAAGTTTAATAAACAATATTAAATCAAGAGTAACAATTCCAGTGTTAGTATCTAATGTATCATGTTGGCCTCCATGATTCTTGATACTCAAAAGATTGTTTTTAATATCAATTTTATCTAAGAGCTGAAAGCAATGTTTCAGAAACCATCATATGTGAAAGGTATTGCGATATCTAAAACAATGTATTGGTTACAACATGATAGAGTATATGTCCTCATATTTGATGAGAATTTGTGAAGGTTGGAGACGCTAGTCGTCCTAATCCTCCAAAAGGTTTTGGAAAATAAACATTATACTCGCAATTCACCTTTATAAGCTATAACAGCTTGATCATGAAAGTTGTCATGATAAGGATGAATAGAAGATGTAAGTAAAATGTTTACTACACTAAAAGATTACTAAAGAATGGAATTTTGAAAGAATGCCAAACATTTGATGAAGGTGATCCACTTAAAAGTGCAAGTTCAAAGGTATTAGTATTTGACTATACACACTTTGTACTATGTGTCATGTGAATGACACCACTATTGATGTTGATAGATTCTTTTAAAAGAAAAGGAATTGTTGAAAGAGAATCTATAAAATATTTGGTAGAAAAGAAAAGATTGGAGATATCCAACTTAGGTATATAGAAGATACATGTTATGGCTGTATTCCTTGGTTGTTAAACAATGTGGTTCTGCGGTATTGGATACCAAATTGGTTGGTATGAAGTGTCATACAGGACAACACAATTCATGAACTGCAATGGCCTAAGTAACTAGCAAGAGAATATGTGATGATGTTCATCGAAAACAAACAAAGGGTTGTTGTGTTGCTCGTTAACATCAAAGCTTACCTTCAAGATTTGTTTCAATAATTGTTATTTTGATCAGGTATTATGACGACAAAAGGTTGTTCAAATAATTACCGTATTCCATAATAGATGGATGATTTACAAATCTCGTTGGAGAAATCACATCCATAAAACTAATGCTAAAATGTTGAAAGACAATTGATTGAAAGATCACTTATGAAGTGACATCGCTGTTTAAATTATATTGGAAAGAAAACATGAAGAAACTCCATGTTGATGGATTTTTGGAGTCTTTGATTTTGATCAAATGACGCTTGCGATACTTTCCTGGAGATAATTAAAACTCCGTTCGTAGGCCAAAAGAGGAACGGACGACTAACTGATTGGAATTTATACATATTGATGTATATAGTCCATTATGTGTAGTCGTGGGCGATGGATTTCAACTTCATATGCTTTCTCCGAAGATTTGAGTAAGTATATGTATATACTTACTCAATAAGGAAGAAGTATGAAACATTTGAAAATGTTCAAAGACTTTCAAGATGAAGTGGAAAATTATTGTAACAAGAAAATAAAAAGGTTTATCATTGGATCATAAAGAAAGATGTTTGAGTTACAAGTTTAGCAAAACACCTAAGATTTGAGGAATCGTTCCATGGATTTGCATTTCCCAAAACACCATAGGAGTATGGAGTGTTCGAGATATGTAATGAAACCTTGTTTGACATGGTAAGATCAAAGGTGTCATTTATAAAACTGCCATTATATTTTAAAGATTAAAGCTTTAGTGACTACCGCTTTTACACTGAAAAGAGCTCCATCATGATCCGTTGAAATGACACCATATAAGTCATGGTTTGGGATAAAACCAAGGTTGTCCTTTCTTAAATTTTTGGTATGCTAGGCATAAGTAAAATGTTTACAACTAAAGTCGGATGAGCATGTCTTTGTAGGTTATTTTGAATAACCATTGGGTATTCCTCAATAACACCGAAGACAAAATTGTTTGTCGCTTAGAGTGTCGAGTTTCTTGAGAAGGAATTTTTGGTGAAAAATCAAGTGGGAGGACAATAGAACTTTGACAAGGTTGTTGAACCTTGGCTAATATGTGCTGAGTTGCGCAGCATCGGTAAGTGTCCCGGAGGCAGCAACAATGCTCATGGCTCACATGCCTCAAAGGTTGTGGTCACGGAGATCTAAGTTCCTATTGGACCAAGTAGGTCAGGTAAGTAATCAAATGCCAAGATTTGAGAGTTAAATCATTGTTGTTTGACAATGATGAACCGACTACATGCAAAGAAGCAATGATGGGCCCTGACTTCGTTAAGTGGCTTGAAGCCATAAAATCCGTGATAATTCCATACACGAGAAATCAAGCTTTGAATTTGAAAGACCCTCTGGAAAGGTGTAAGACCTTACAGTCATATATGGATCTATAAAGAAATAGACATGGATGTTTCACACCTATGAAATAGTCGACATGTCAGAAAGAGTTTACGACAATGTTCAAGGAATTGACTATGATAAGATTTGATCTTTCATAGCGATATTTAGTCTCGACGGATTAATGTAGCAACCACTACATATATTTTGGTATATGGTAATTGAACAAACAAAACAAGTTCTTCTAATAGAATGGTTACCTAGGACGTGTACATGACACGATCCAAAGGGTTTTGTTAATTCAAAGGATGCTAAAAGAGTATGCAAAACTTCAATGGTTGAAGTGAGCATTGCGGAGTTGAAATCTTCACCGTGATGAAACCGTTAAAAGGTTTAATTTCATCAGAGAGGATGAAGATGTTTGCATTTTGCAAGAAATTAAGTCGGAGCGCTAAGACATATTTCTAATACATTATGTGAAAGACATATTGTTGATTAGAAATGATGTATCTTTTATTGACACAGGTTAAGAATTTCATTTCGATGAAAGACATAGGCATAACCCTAGAATTAGGCATCAATGTCTATATGGATAGATTGAGGCGCTAATATGGTTTTGCCAAATGTACATAGATAATATGTTGAATGAGTTCAATATGGAAACAACAAGAAAGGTTCTTGACGCACGGAAAGGACTGGATCAAGATTCAAGTGTTTTGACACTTGGTGAAATCACAAGAATATTTTGATCAATCATTCTTTGAGATGTACACATCTAGATATGTCCTATGCTCTAAATGTTATGAGCATATACCAGAATGACTCATAAGATGATCATTGGACAATAGTAGGGATATTCCTATGATCTTTGGAAGAACTAAGAATATATTATTTATATAGTGGTGACAAATAGTTCATTGTAAATTGTTGCATTGATACTAGTTTTGTCACAAATTAAGTTTATCTCAATTTAAACTATGGGTGGCACAATGTAATGGAAAGGAAGTTCCATAACGGATTTGGTTGAGTGCCAAAGTTAAAACATTGTGACAGATCCTACAATAAAAGGCTAAGTATATGACTGCTATTGCAGCAGCAAATGAGGGCATTTGCGTCAAGTAGTTTGTTATCAAACTAGGTGTGGTTCATAGCGGGATAATACTATGAAGATACATTGTATGACAATTGTATCAACATGATTTAATCCCAAGGAACTAAAGGTCTCACCAAAGGACCAAATTTATACAATGCCATCTCATTGGAGAATGAGTAATGCGTAGAGACGCAAGGACATGCAAATACACACGGACCTGGAAGTGTCAGATCCGAAGATTATGTTTACCACTAGCAATAGTGTCTATACAACACCAGAAAGCCATAGGTGTTGAAAGCACAAGTTTTTAACTAGATTATTGACTCTAGTGCAAGTGGGAGACTGTTGGAGATATGCCCAAGAGGCAACAATAAAGTGGTTATTATTATATCTTTATGTTTATGATAAATGTTTACATCCCATATTATAATTGTATTAACCGGAAACATTAATACTTGTGTGTTTTGTAAACATAAAAGAGTCCCTAGTAAGCCTCTTGTTGAACTAGCTTGTTGATTAATAGATGATCATGGTTTCCTGATCATGGACATTGGATGTCATTAATAACAAGGTTATATCATTAGGAGAATGATGTGATGGACACACACCCATAGTAAGCATAGCATAAGATCAAGTCATTAAGTTTGTTTTGCTACAAGCTTTCAAATGCATAGTAACCTAATCCTTCGACCATGAGGTTATGTTAATCACCATCACCGGATGGATACTTTGATGACATCAAACACCGCTTCGTAACTCGGTGGTTATAAAGGTGACATTGGGTATTCTGAAAGTATGTGTTGAAGCGCATGGACCAAGATTGGGATTTGTCCATCCATATGACGGATAGATATGCTCTGGGCCCTCTCGGTGGAATGTCATCTAGTTAGCTTGCAAGCATGTGACTAGGTCACAAGGGATGACATAATATGGAACGAGTAAAGAGTACTTATCAGTAACGAGGAAGAACTAGGTATGAAGATACTGACGATCAAACCTCGGATAAGTAGAATATCGCGTGACAAAGGGAATTGGTTTCGTATGTAAAATGGTTCAATCGATCGCGAAGTAATCGTTGAGTATGTGGGAGCCGTTATGGATCTCCAGATCCCGCTGATGGTTATTGATCGGAGAGGTGTCTTCATCATGTCTGCATATTCACGAACCGTAGGATGACACACTTAAGGTTCGAACTTGTTTTAAGTAGATATGGAATTTGCGTTGGAGACCGAATGTTGTTCGGAGTCTCGGAATGGATCCGGGACATCACGAGGAGATCCAGAATGGTCCGGAGAATAAGATTCATATATTGGGGATCATTTTCTAAGTTGGGAAATGTTCCGGAGTGTTTGTATGGAGATTCTAGAAGGTTTCGGAATGTTTTGGAAGGTTCTCGAGGATTTCTTGGAGTTTACTTGAAAACCAAGAAAGGGATCAAGGGAGTCCAAGTGGGGCAATACACGGATTCGTGGGGGAGGAGGACTCCTCCCCCCAACCCGCCGGCCCAAGGATGAGGGGAGTCCTACTAGGACTCCCCCTCCCCAGGCGCGCCTCCCTCCTTTAAATAGAAGGGAGGGGACGCCCCCTCTTGAACCTCTCTCATAACACCCAATCTCTGCCGCCTCTCTCCTCCACCTTTCTTCTGCACCGGCTTAGGCGAAGCCCTGCAGAAATCTCTACTCCACCACCCCCACCACACCGTCGTGTTGCTGGGATTCCGTGGAGAAGATCTACTACCTCCGCTACTCGCTGGAACGGGGAGAGGAAGGTCTGCTTCGACTCCGCACGTGTGACCGATCATGAAGCGCTGCGAGCGCTACCGAAGGATCGTCCACACGATCTTGAGATCGGCAAGTGATAGACTACATCAACCACGAGATCCAATCTCGTAACGCTTTCGGTTCTACGAGGGTTAGTACATATCTATCTCGTTGCTCATGTCTAATAGATTAGATCTTGGCTTTTATCTAGATTAGATCTGGGTTTTGTTCGTTCTTGCGGTAGAAAATTTTTCTTTTCCATTCTACGAACCCATCAGATACGATCCTAAAGCGGTACAGTTATCTGACATGATGGCATCGTTACGTGTGAAGGTGCTATGGGGGTCCTCCCAGGTAGCACATTTGGTATATTTTGGTTACAGGAGCAAAAAGCCTGTAAGACTGAAATACCAGTGATTTAGTCGTACCATTTACAAGGAAACATTATAGAGGTGAAGTGTACATCCACTTGATAGTGCAAATGGTGGGAGAGGAATTGGATTTCGACAATAGAGATGATGGACTTGTAGAAGGCATGTGTGACCTGATCCATGGCATCACTAGGGATTGTGCGACTCAGGGTAGCTTCGAACAGAGGAGAGTCTTACAGAGGAGCATCATAAAGAGGAGTAGGAAGAGCATCCCCAGAAAGGGCACCCCGAAGAAGAACATCACCAAGGAGACCATGCCAGAGAAGAGGACGCCCAAGAGTCGCACAAAAAAGGCACCACGCCATAGAGTACACCCCTGAGATCCAGTCAAAATGCCACACCGAACGGTAGCAGAAAAAACACTAAGAGGGCGAGCACGATGGTGAACACTCCCACGAGTGGTAGCAAAAAGGCGAAGATGGCCAGCACGAAGGCAACCACACCTAGTGGTAGCAGAAAAATGCTAATTTGGAGCACAACACGTCGTTGAGGTCAAGCAATAATCCTAGCACGAAGTAGAACACGCCCAATAGTAGTAGCAAAAGGGATAATTCGAAGAAGAACACGCCGCAGAGGTTAGGCAATAATGCCAACACCCTGGAGCCAACACTCGTGAGGGGAAGTAGGAAGGAGATCACACCCAAGAGCAGCAGCAAAAAGCCTAGTTCGATGGGGAATGGAACATAGATGTCAAGCCCTACTGATACCATCAGGAAAGATTACATCGGGAAGGAGGATGTACACAAGAAGAGCAAGAGGGTTCTTTACAGTCAAGATGAAATAGATTCTGACTATTGTTTGTCTACTGAAGAACCTGGGATGTGTGCAAATGTAAGACCACCCCATGTGGTTGCAGCAGAACCAACAGAGTGTCTGGGAGAAAACAATGTTGTTGGTGAGAGGTAGATTGGGGAAATGTTTCGGTCCATCCAGGTGGAGATGATGGTGCAGCCCCACCCATGGGAGTCAATAAGATGTGTGCAGTACTAGGCATTAGAGACAATGGCCAAGATTCTGAATCAGATGAAGAAGAGTGCACTGTAGAGGATCAAGAATCTGGTGATGATGAAATAGATTAGGAACTTAACGATGAGGCTGGCATTCCAGTAGATGATTTGGGTGTTGAGGTAGAAGAAAGGAAACATGACCACGAGTATCCTATAATTTCGGTCGGCACTGTCAACACCTGGATTTTTAATCCCAGATGCCCGTTATGCCATACCTCGCAATCCCAGGATTACCATTTTTGCGAGACATAACGGATTGGATATCACAGTACATCATCCATTACAAACCATACATAAGGTCTTACACAAATAAGGATCTCATGATCCAGTCTTTAATATAGCAAGCAGCGGAAATAAAAGATAAGCATAGAGGTGGGGTCCATCTTCAGGGGCACGGGCAATGCTGACGAAGGCAGATAGTCCTAGTTATCATAGCCGTCCTGCTGGCCATCATCTTGATAGTCTCCTTTATAGTCTGGCCATGAGAATAGCCAGGGACAAAAGCCATGAGTACTCTTTAAGTACTCACAAACTACCTCTAACAAGTAATATAGTTCTAGGTTAAAGTGCTAGATCTAAGTTTAACTATAAAGTTAAGTTTGAAACCTAAGCTGAGTTCTGAAGCAAAGAAAGATAAAATAAAGTTCTAGAATCACTTAAGTTGGGAAGATAATGTCATTAACACAACCCTGTTGTGGTCAAGTCAAGATTCATCATTCATTTCATAAGTTGTTTGAAAAACATCTGACAACGAAATAGTATGGCCATTCCAACTGTCCATAACCATGGACGCGGATATTTAAATAGTTTGACACTCTGCAGAGGTGGTACACTTTCACCACAAGATTAGATACATATGTCAGGGATAACCCTAAATCATCATACTTAGTATGCAGATAATCAAACATAACCTTCCCTTTACACACCCTAGTATAAGCACCTCTCCTATGAGCATGGCCTCCCAACCATGACCATCAGTCATCTTGGGCACTGCATAGGTGGACAACATTGAGAGGTAGCCTCAGCTCAGACCTCTCACGCGAGGGAACTAATTCTAATGCATATAAATTTCAAGCTAAGCCTTACCCAATTCAGGTAATGTGGTTGTACGGTAAATTTGGAATGGTATCGCATTCGAATCCAACCATTAGTTTTATAAAAGGGTTAAGGCCCATGCCTCAACATTTTCATCATCATAAACCATTTGTGTTTCTCAACACATGTCAAAACATCTCAATAGAATGACTCATCATTCCAAGGTTTTCATAATTCATTTTCACCAAGTGCTCCCATCTAAAGTGACTCAAGTTTTTGATCTACTCTAAACTACTAAGTTAAGAGTGTTCACTAAGGTGGAAATGGTGGGATCAATCTCATGCCATAGAATGACATCTAAAGGGTTCTAAATAGGCCAAGTTTTATACTCTTTATGCTACCTTCAAAACAAGTAAAGAACTTTGGGTAAAGTAAAGAAAGTAAAGCTTGTAAATAAGACTTGCGGTAACTAATAGTCAAAGTGATATGGCCCAAGCATGCCTATAGCATCTTTGCTAAACTATCTAGTTTAATCCTAGCTTGCTAAGCATTATACTTGCAAGTGTTATCTTGTATTGTTAATGGTGGCTTGCCTTGGTTGCTGCAGTGGTTGAAGTTTTCTTCTTCTTCTTGGTAGAACTCCTCCTCCTTGTAGACTTGGTCGGTACTATCGTCTATAAATACATACGGAGTACACAATCACCAAACAATACTTAACTAGTCTAATTAGCATTCTAAGACACACATTTGATGATCTATTATCATCACAAGCATCACAAGTTTAATTCAATAGTTTCATCCTTTTTATTTTAGAAAAGTAATTTCTACTCATTGAGAAATTAACTAAGATTTAATACTCGCCACTTAAAATATGGGATCATGTGGACACATGTCATCACCACATATTCTAGCATGTGGGAATGTGAGTTAAGGGTTGGATCATAATTACTTTGGTTTGAGTTCATTATTTAATGATTTAAAGTGACTAGAAATGCCTATATAGCATTATTTTGGTACTAGTCCAAAGTCACTGCATGTAAACCTTAATATTATTACATATTTAGATAGATATGATGAAATGTGATTTTTTAGAGTTGGAATCAACTCAAAACCTATCTTAGTTGATTTTATAAAAATGTTGCAAGGTGCAAATGCTTCTGTTTTGTTATTTTCACTAGGAGAGATCTATAACTCTAATTGAATTAAATCCAACGGGCTTGGATATATCTTTTCAATACCTTTTAGGCAAAATTGGTTTCATGCAATTTGGATTTGTCAAACTCCCAGAATTGATTTTTAAACTAGTGGACAGAAACTAGATTAACTCTAAATAGAAAAAACTAAATTTGAAATTTTAACACGCGCGGGAACTAACTGGGCCGGCCCATCTACGCAAAGTGCGTGCAACGGGCTGCCTAACATGCGGGCTCCACCAGTCAGCGGCACAACATCACCGAAACGGTATCTAGCATCCTGGGCCAAACGATCTAAAGACGATCCAACGGTGGTGAGTCATCGTCGACGACGGATCACTCCGGCGAGAACCTGACCTAGACGCGGCGGTCGGGGTCGATTAAGGGCATACCAGGGCTCCAGCAAGGTCGGTAAGGCGGGAAAACAGGCTGGTAGACGACGGCGAGGCGAGGCGTGGTTGCAGTGGAGCTTGGGGTGCCCTAAATTGCAAATGCCCTTCTCCTCCTGCTGTGGCGGCTTCGGCTCCAATTCCAGCGAGACAGAGCTCAAGCGGCTTCGGCTAGAGGTGGGTAAGGTTCAGTGAGATATGGGAAGTGTGTGAGTTGGAGAAAAGAGGCTGGGGTGGCCACTTTATATTGGGTCGATGAGGGGGCAGAGCGAGCACCGGTGAGGTCATCGGTGACAACGATGCGGGGCTCTCTCGGCATGGGCGAGGGCGGCGATGGATGCTCTGTCCCCTGGTTGTCCTCTGGGGCTTAAAGGCGTGGCAAGGCAAGGTCTCTACTGGTCGGGAGCATGCGGTGAACTGCACACGGACGGCGGTGTTCGACGTGGTTCCTCCGGGATGCTGGTCACGAGGCGGTGAACGATGATGTCTGGGCGGTTGCTGGGCCTGCTGCGGGTGCTGCCACGCAAGGCTAGGGCTAGGTGAGGTCGGTGCTGCTCTAGCGGGCGCGGCGCTCTGGGGTGACCGGCATGGTGGACAGCGGCATGGGCGCGAGAAAATGAGGCTTGTCCTCCGCTCGATTTTGGTCGGGGGCTGGTCGAGGCGGAGTGGTGTGATGGCGCTTGTCTGCCAGCGAGCGAAGGAGAGCACGAGACGGGCTGGGGCGAGGTGTCCGTGGTTGACCTGGCGCATGGCGTCGGGCGGCTTTCTACTGGAGCAGACGGGGGAGAGGGAGAGAGGGTTAGGGCCGGGGTTCTAGCTGGGGGAACAAGGGGACCAAGTTAGGCCCAAATGGAGACCAACACCACTGCTCACTATAGCGTTTTAGGTTTTGTGAGATTTGTGTCTTCCACCTGTTTGATGAAATGGCCGCAAGAAGCAAAAGTTTGAATTTTGGTTTCAAAAATTTTGAGTGATCTCCACTAGTACTAGGTAGCCTCTGGTTGCAAGGGTTTTGAAAATGGAGTTCAATTGGATGGTTTTTGAAATAGGGGTGATCTAGGCATATGCACTGAATTCAATTTTCACATGCCATTTAAAATAAGTATTTGAATGTTTTTAGTAGATCAAAAAGTGGGCCATGGTACCTCATTATGTGTACTAGCAAGGGGTGTAAAGATCTAGAATTATTTCTGTTGAGAAATGAGTGCTAGGAACACTCAAAGTAGTGTAGTGGATTAAAATGACCATTCCTCATTTTTAATTGTTTTTTATTTGATTTTCTTTGGGATTTGCTTGGGAAATATTTAGATGATGTTTAATTTACCATACAAACATTTTACAACCAAAGAATCACAGAACCATGGCAATTCAAATCAATTCCTAAATTAAATGCACATACACATGAATGCTTTCATTTTTAATTTGAAAAAGGTTTTGTTAACCCTAAATTTGATGATTTGGATCTTGATAAGCTTGTATTAAAGTTTTGGGATGTTACAGGCACCAAGTTCAGGAGCATGCATGAGTTTAGGATGTTGTTCTGGCATTTTTATCAAGGGGAAGTTCGACATTCATCGACTAAAGAACACTACCTAGAGGTATGAGGCCGTTTGCAGGTTAACATGGAGGAATGGACGGGTTGAGGTACATTGTCCATGGAGGATCACAGCAAGAGCCTTACTTGCATCGAAGGCAATTAGGGTATTGGGAAATAAATGTAGCAAACCATTCAAACTTTATCTCTTTTCACCCTATAACTACAATTGTTGTGCAAGATCTTTCTAGCAACGAGTCGACTCCGCTTATCTTTTAAATGAATCTGTGTTGCAGGTGAACAAAATGGGCCATCCCCACATGAGTCTGACATGCAGCAAACGTAAATCCTCAATGGATGATACGGAGTGGGTGGCTATACAAGTTATGTCCATACTAAAGGATAACCCTAGGGAGACCGTGAAGAATATTCAGACTAGCCTCGGTTCTAAATACAACATTGTCCTACCGTATTACATGGTTTGGACAGGTAAAGAGAAAGTTCTGAGGGTCTTGCACGGGGATTGGACCAATAGCTTCAAGATGGTGTACAACTTCAAGGCGGAGGTACAAGCAAGGTGCCCAGGGAGTGGTGTGGAGATTGACACTGAATCAGTACGTGGTAAAATTTATTTCAAAAGACTTTTCATGGCGCTGAAACCTTGCATCCAGGGATTCAAGAACGGTTGTAGGCCATATCTGAGTGTAGACAGCACTATCCTAAATAGCAAATGGAAAGGCTGGCTGCCATCTGCCACAATACTTGATGGTCACAACTGGATGTTCCCAGTGGCATTCGGGCTATTTGAAACAGAAACAGGGGAAAACTGGGTCTGGTTTATGGGGCAGCTCAACAGATCAATATGCCACATGGATCCATTGGCTATATCCACGGATGCATGCAAAGGGCTGACGAATGCATCGAAGGAGGTGTTCCTGCAAGCTGAAGGTAGAGAATGCCATGCCCATATGATGATTGATACGTTGTAAATGTATCTATAATTTTTTATGTTCCATGCTTGTTTTATATCTACTTTCTTGTGTTTTGTCCACACTTTGGAGTACTTTTACACATTTTCTAGAACTAACCTATTAACAAGATGCCATAGTGCCAGTTGTCTGTTTTCTGCTATTTTTGGTTTCAAAAAAGCTAGTAAGGAGATATTCTCGGAATTGGACCGGACAAAAGCCAAAGTCAATATTTTACCCGAAGAAACACGGAGTCCGGACGGAGACTGTGGCCACACACAGTGGCGGCATGCCTGAAGGGTGTGCCACTGTGGTGTGGGCCCCCTGGTGCTCCACCGACCTTGCCCCTTCGCCTATAAAAGCCTCCCGGGATGAAAACCCTAAGTACCCGATCAAAATTTCACGAAAGAGTCTATAGCCGCCGTCATCTCCATCCCTAGATCAGGAGGGATCTGAAGCTCTTCTCGGCACCGTGTCGAAGGGGAGAGATCACCCTGGAGGCCTTCTTCATCACCATGTCTGCCTCTAGTGTGATGTGTGAGTAGTTCATCCCTGTACTACGGGTCCATGTAGTAGCTAGATGGTTGGTTCTCCTCCTTTGTGCTACCATGTTTAGATCTTGTGATCTCCGTTCATGATCAAGATCATCTATTTGTAATCCTAGATGTTGTGTTTGCGGGGATCCGATGGATATTGAGATGCTATTTTAGATTGATCATTGATTATATCATGTCTTTGTTATTTGTGATCTTGCATGCTTTCCGTTGTTAGTAGCTATCTTGGCCAAGTAGATGCTAGCAACTCCAAGAGGGAGTATTTATGCTCGATAGTGGGTTCATGCCTCTAGTAATCTAGGGAAGTGACAGAAATCTCTAAGGTACTAGATGTGTTGTTGCTACTAGGGAGAAAACAACAATCCTTTGTCCATGGGGCAATCGTATTGTTTACTTTACACACTTTGCTTAATGCAATTATCTGTTGCTTGCAACTTAATACTAGAGGGGGTTCGGATGATAACCTGAAGGTGGATTATTAGTCATAGATGTAGTTGGATTACGGTCTATGTATAATGTTGTAGTGCCCAATCAAATCTCATAGGAGTCAAGATGATTAGTATATGCATGTATGTTTTCTCAGTGTCTGTCAATTGCCCCACTGTAATTTGTTCACCCAACATGTCATCTATCTTAAGGAGAATCACCTCTAGTGAATTGTGGACCCCGGTCCATTCTTTTATCATCAATCTACAATCTACTATTTACTGTTTACTGTTTATTTTCTGTAAGCAATTACTATCTTCCACAATATGTTTAATCCTTTGTTTCAGCAAAACCGGTGAGATTGACAACCTCACTGTAAGTTGGGGCAAAGTTCTGTGGTTGTGTTGTGCAGGATTCCAAGTTCGAGACAACACCATGGGGTTGTTTCCATGCTCCTACTGGTTCGATAACCTTGGTTTCATAACTGAGGGAAAACTTGTTGTTGTGCTCATCATACCTTCCTCTTAGGGTTCCCAACGAGCTCATCGTATTTTGAGCCATCAAGCCTATTTTCTGGCGCCATTGCCGGGGAGTCAAGGACAGCTTCACAAGGGGAGTCCTTCATAACCAATCTCTTTACTTTGTTTTTTGTTTTTCTTAGTTTACTTCTGCTTTGTTTGCTTGTTTCTTTTATCAAAAACACACAAAAAATAGTTGTTCTAGTTTGCTTCCTTTATTAAAAACACAAAAAATGACTACTCTTGAAAACACTAAGTTGTGTGACTTCACTAGCACCAACAACAATGATTTCATGTGTACACCTATTACTCCACCTGCTCCTGAAGCTACTTTCTTTGAAATTAAACCTGCTTTGCTCAATCTTGTTATGAAAGAACAATTCTCTGGTGTTGGTACTGAAGATGTTGCTGCTCACCTTAATAACTTTGTTGAACTTTGTGAGATGCAAAAACATAGGGATATAGATGGAGATATTATTAAGCATAAATTGTTTCCTTTCTCTTTGAGATGAAAAGCTAAAGAATGGTTGTTATCCCTAACTAGAAATATTATTGATTCTTGGACTAAATGCAAAGATGCTTTCATTGGAAAATACTATCCTCCTGCTAAGATTATATCTATGAGAAGTGAAATAATGAAATTTAAACAATATAATAATGAACATGTTGCTCAAGCTTGGGAAAGAATGAAATATTTGGTAAAGAATTGTCCCACTCATGGACTGACTGCTGGGATGATTATCCAAACCTTTTATGCAGGACTGAATTATTCTTCAAGAAATCTGCTGGATTCTGCTGCTAGAGGTACCTTTATGACCATTACTTTGGGTGCTGGAACAAAGCTTCTGGATAATATGATGGTTAACTATTCTAAATGGCACACTAAGAGAGCTCCACAAGGTAAGAAGGTAAATTCTGTTGAAGAAATCTCCTCCTTGAGTGATAAAATTGATGTTATTATGTTTATGCTTGTTAATGGGAAAGCTCATATTGATCCAAATCATGTTCCCTTAGCTTCTTTGGTTGCTCAAGAAGAGCAAGTTGATGTGAACTTTATTAGAAATAATAATTTTAGCAACAATGCCTACAAGAATAATTTTGGTAACAATAATTATAGGATATATCCTCCCAATAATGGTAATGCTTATGGAAATTCCTACAACAATAATAGAAGTGCACCCTCTGAACTTGAAGTCATGCTTAAAGATTTTATTAGTAAACAAACTGCCTTCAATAAAACTATGGAGGAAAAACTCTCTAATGCTGAAAGAAATATAGCATCATTGTCTGAAGCACAATCTTCTTTGAATAAAATGGATGCTAAACCTGAAACTATTGAAAATCCCATTGCTACTACTAATGCCATACAAGTTAGAATTGATGAAAATGTTAGAATGTTAGCTGAATTGCATGCCAAGTGGGAAAGAGAGGATGAAATTGCTAGAAATAGTAGTATTTGTACTATCACTACCACTAATGTTGATGCTAGCAAACCACATGAAGTCCCCATTCCTTTTACAACAATGCCTAAAACCAATGGAACCTTCTCTAATAAAAATGCTGAAATTCTTTGAAATGTGGGAAACAATAGCTCTACTACTTTAGATGTTAATTATGATTTTGATCTTGATGGTTGCAATATCTCTGAAGTAATTATGTTCCTACAAAAGCTTGCTAAAAGTCCTAATGCTAGTGCTATGAATATGGCCTTTACCAAACACATTACTGATGCTCTTATAAACATTAAAGAAGAAAAGATGAAACATAAAGCTTCTATTCCTATGAAATTAGAAGATGGTTGGGAACCCATCATTAATATGAAACTGAATGATTTTGATCACAAAGCTTCATGTGATCTTGATATTAGTGTTTCTATTATGCCTAGAAATATTTATGAAATGCTTGATTTGCCACCATTAGAAGATTGTTATTTAAATGTCCAACTTGGTGATAATGCTAAAAAGAAACTCATGGGGAGTATTAATGATGTTCTTATTATGGTTAACAATACCTATGTCCCCATTTATTTCTATGTTTTGGATGTTGAATGCAATGCTTCTTGTCCTATTATTTTGGGAAGACCTTTTCTTAGAACTGTTGGTGCCATTATTGATATGAAAAAGGCACCATTAAATATCAATTCCCACTCAAGAAAGGTATAGAACACTTCCTAAAGAAGAGAGAGAAGACTCCTTTTGCCTCTCTGATACGTTCATTTTGCATCACTATTCTATGTCATAATTCACTGTTATTCATTGATATATTTCGTATTGAGAGGTGATACTTATGTTATTTCATCTGTTTTTGCATGGTTGATGACTTTTGGAGCATGGACCACTGCAGTCAGGATTCTGATGGAAAAGGTGCTATTTGGAGGCAAAATTCGTGAAGATCAAAAAATCCAGGAAAATATACGGAACATCCTTTTTTTCTAGAAGACTAAGGATGCCAGAAGACGGAGTGGAGATGGGCCACAGGGGGCCCACACCACCCCCTGGCGCGGGCAGCCCTAGGCCACGCCAGTAGGTGGTGTGGCCACCCTGGCCCACCTCTGGCTCTCCCCTCTGGCGTATATCATCCTCCCGAAACCCTAAGACTCGGGGAGCAACCACAGAAAGATTCTGCCGCCTCTGCGCGGCGGAAAACACCAAGAGAAAAAGATCTCTCCGGCAGACAGATTTCTGCCAGGGGAATTCCTCCCGGAGAGGGAAGATCGTCGACATCAACACCACCATCAAGCTGGACTTCATCGGGATCAACATCATCATCATCACCACCATCATCACCCTCATCACCATCTCCATATTGCTGTAACAATTGAGTTGAATCTTGCATAGTTCATCGGGGAAACTTTCCCGGTGTTGATTACTCTTTGTAGTTGATGCTATTGAGTGAACCATTGAATTATTGTTTATGTTCAGATGTTATACATCATTATTCCATCTCTGATCATGATCCATATGATGTCTTGTGAGTAGTTCGTTTTGTTCTTGAGGACATGGGAGAAGTCATGTTGTTAGTAGTGGAGTTGTGTTGAGAAAGATTCAGTAGATTGTTATTTAAGTTGTGGTGTACTAATTCTAGTGGTGTCATGTGAACGTCGACTACATGACACTTCACCTATATGGGCCTAGGGGAATGCATTATGTATTTGGCTACTAATCGTAGGGGTTGCCAGAGTGACAGAAACCTGAACCCCCATTAGGAAACCATTGCGCAAGGGACGTAAGGGTCTTAGAGTTTAAATTTGTGGTTAGGTTTCTACCTTAATTACTTTCTTGTACTTACGGAAGCTTGCAAGGGGTATAATCACAAGTATGTATTAGTCCTAGGAAGGTCCGTACATTAGCATAGGTTCACCCACACAACACTTAGCAAGCTAGAGAAGATTAATCAACTATATGAAGTGAAAGCACTTGACAGTCTTCCCATGTGTCCTCGAGAATGTTTGGTCATCTTAAGTAATACAACCGGCTTGTCCTTTGCTGCATAAAGGATTGGGCCACTTGCTGCATTTATTCCTACTGTCTTTTATTTACTGCATTTTGTTTACTTGCTTTATCGAAAACCCTAAAAATCCGTTTGCTAAGTATTTGCAGAGAATTCCTGATCCATACCACTAGCCAGCACCTTCTGCTCCTCGTTGGGTTCGACACTCTTACTTATCGAAAATACTGTGATACACCCCCTATACTTGTGGGTCATCAAGACTATTTTGTGGCGCCGTTGCCGGGGAGTGAAGCGCTATTGGAGAGTGGAACTGGTAAAGGAAACTTCTACTGTGAGTATTGTTTACTTCTGTTAGTTGTTTTATTTTCGTTATGGATAATTCGCTGATTTTCTTATTTGGTAATGCTACTACCACTGCTAAGGTAGTAGATAAGCCACCACCTGCTGAGAATGATGTTTTCAAAATACCTACAAGAATTATTGATCGTGTTATGGATAACTACTATGTTGGGGATGGAACTGTCCATCCCGGTGATCATTTGCTCTTTATACACGAATTATGCGGGTTGTTCAAGTGTGCAGGTATTACTATAGATCAAGTCAAGAAGAAGTTATTCTCATTATCACTAAAAGGAAGAGCTGAGGAATGGTATAAGCTGCTGAAGAATGGTCAAGCTCTGGAATGGGAGGAAATAGTGCCTCTCTTTTATTCAAAGTTTTATCCTCCTGGTGAGATTCATAAAGATCAGAATCAAATATACAACTTTTGGCCTCTTGATGGAGAGAGTACAGCTCAAGCTTGGGGGAGATTGAAGTTACTTATGCTCAAATGTCCCATTCATGAGCTCCCCAACAATATTATTATCAATAACTTCTATGCAAGGCTCCCTCTACATGACAAGGATTTATTGGATGCTTCTTGTGCTGGATCATTCACTCGCATGGGAGAAGAAGCTAAATGGGATCTTTTGGACCGTATTCAAGACAATGGTAAAGCTTGGGATAATAACAAAGGTAGAAAGTCAGGTATAAACTATGATTATGAATGCATTGAATCTTTTATGGGGACTGATGACTTTCAAAATATTAAAAATGCTTATGGTCTAGACTCTCAAGCTATTGCTTCTTATTTTAAGGCTTTTGCTTCCTACATTGAAGTGCCTAAAAAGAAGTGGAATAAGTATCATGAACCTTATAAAGATATTGCTAAGAGTGTTCCTGCAAGAAATACTGAAGTTTATACAGCTAATCATGTCTTACCTAAACCTTATATTGTGAAAATGTCTTTCCCAGTTAAGATAAAGGAACATTCTATGATAGCTAGTATGGTTAATGAAAGTACAAGTAAAGCTGTTAAACCTGATAAACAAATGGTTGATGAACCTATAATAGAAAATATGAAAGACTTTGTCACTAAATATGAAAAAGAGGGACACACTATCCTTTGTAAGGATACCTCTAATATTGTTTCACATAGTAGTGTTACGAGAGCTAGTATTCCTGTGTTTTCTGTTAGAATAAGTGATCATTGCTATGATGGCCCTTGTGATAGCTATATTGTTAAGTTTATGCATGATACTGAAATTTACTATGAGAGAGGGAAAAGTGTTCTTATGCATCTCAATAATATCAAGTTTCCTCGTTTTATGCTGAAAGTTTTTATGTTGCACTTCTTTTGCCTTCTTATGCAAGTAGCCTTTGGTTTCAACAAACTTGTTTGTTTACAAAATTTCCTTGCATAGGAAGTGGGTTAGACTTAAATGTGTGTGTGTGTGTTTTTGCTTCTTAATGCTCTTTTTCACTTCAATTCATATTCTTATGTGAGCATCTTCAAAATTATCATGCCCATCTTAATGGCTATAAAGAAAGAGCTTTCTGGGAGACAGCCCAATTGGTTTTTGCTTTCAGTTTGATTTTGTTTCTTTGAGTCTTGGAAGTTATTACTTCGGTAATAACCGCTCCTTATCCGTTTTGTTTGGTTTTTGTGTCAAGATCAACCTCTAATGAGAGAGAAGTAAGATTTGGGGAAGTTTGATGTCCCGAAACAGATTTTTCTGCTTCACCATAAAAATTCGTGAGAGATCTCTGTATGTCGGATTGAGCTGTAATTTTTTGTGCTTCTTCCCCAGGTTGTTATTTAACTTTCGTTAGTTTTGCACTTTTTGATTTTAGCAACAGAAGATTTTCGAAAAAATTGATCTTTACCTGCTGGTCTGTTTTGACAGATTTTGCCACTCTTGCATTTGCTTCTTTATTCGATTTCCTTTTTGAATTCTTTTTGGGATTTCGGAAGGAGTTGCTACGGTAGCTTATGTTTCGATGGTTTTCAGTTGAAGTTGAACTCAAAAGGTTTTATCACTCCACTTATACTAATGTTGCTAATGAGAACTGTGTGAAGTTTTGTGTAAAAGAAATTTTCAGGAATTGGAGATAATGGTGTAATAAGGAAGAGAAGGGTTTTATGACTCAAGTAATAAGTGTATGAAGATGAAGATACTGATGATTATTCAAGTGGTGACTCCGGAAGAATCTACTAGATACCAAACTCAGAGACCTGTAGAGCCTGTTTTCAAATAGGTAACGGTTCTGGTAAGAAAAGTTCCGCGAAAATACAATCCAACTATATTTTTGCAGTTTTCAGTCAATAAGGAAAGCTACGAAGCAAAAAAGGGACGGAAACGGAGCCAGGGTGGCCCACACCACCCTGTGGCGCGGTCCCACCCCTGGCCGCGCCACCAGGTGGTGAGGCCACCCCGGACTCCGCCTCCGACTCGTTTTCTCTCAGTACCTTCCTTTTGGTATGAAACTTCATAATATATAATCCCCCGGAGCCCCCGAGGTTCGTATATTGTGTTCTCGTCGTGTTTTTGTTTCGATCTGTTTCTGCCAAGACATACTCTTTGAAAGTTTAGAAGCACAATGGCGTTTGCCAAGGATAAAGGGAAAGAGCCTATGCAGGAAGACCTCCAAGACCACGGGAAGGAGAAGGAGATCAAGAGTGAAGGTGAAGAGGAGGCAAAGAACACCGGCACTACTGTTGCAAGCATTTGAGTGGTGGCAAATCCAGCCATTGGAGGGAAGCCTCCTCATCACCGTTCAGATCCCTGGTCACTTCCTCCACGCACCAAGAATCCTTTCCATACCCTTATCCATGAGCATCAATACCAGAATATGCCCAAGGGGAAATTACCCTCCAATTGGGATTTGCCTCGTTCTAGCCATGCAGGAAAAGAAGACTTCAAGGAGGAAGAGTGGGGAAAGAATAGCAAGAGCTGGAATTCTCAACACGACATGATTATGAGCCGTATTGAGCACAACTCGGAGTTGATTCGTACTCTCACCTTCGAGATTAAGGACTTGGGGAAATTGATCAAAGAGCTCATCGAGAGGATACCACCACCACCAAAGGAGTAATTCGTCATCACGTTTGGCATCCCCTTGGTTTGTTCCAAGCTTGGGGGAGTGTCGCAGTATCACATCACTATCTTCTATCTTTTTACATTATTAGTAGAGTCATATCATGAATAGAGGAGTTATTTTGTAGTATGGTTTGCATTATGGAAGTGTCCCCTCTCTCGTTAGATATGTATCCCTTGGTGTGAGTTTCCGTTATGGAATATTAATGAGAAGTTCTATCATTCACTCTTTTGCATAGCTTATATTAGTTTTCAATTCGTGGTTATATGATTGATCTTGTTGTTAGTATTGGTATCACTTTGGGATCATTGAGTTAATTTAGTTGGTTTTGGCAAACCTGGCTCGGTTAGTAGCAACACTATTTTTGAGAGTTGAAAGAAAAGATAAAAGTACCTTTAAAGAAAAATAATTTCATCATCTTTCTTTCTTGATTTGCTCATAAGTCTAGTATTCTCTAGTTAAGATCTTTTGTGCTTCCAAGGAAGATTGCATGTTTGTTTTTATCACTTGTATGTTTGGTTGTTTCCTTTAACTCTTGTACTTGCTACCCAACCTTGCTTGCCAAAAACCTGTACTGAGAGGGAATTCTTCTCGTGCATCCGCCTCCTTTAAACCAAAACGTCTGCCATTTGTGTCCACCATACCTACCTAGTAGCATTATTGCTATTCCAAGTAAATTCTTGTTTTATCTATCTCCCAAATTAAACTTGTTATGTGAAAATTAGTGATTAAAGCTCTCACGAACTTGATGGCACACTTTACTTTCTTGCACTTAATAAACTTGAACCATTGTGCTCACCTATGTTGCATATATGCTTGCACTTTGTAAGTTGTGAGTTAGCAGAACCATGCTGTCATGGGGAACGCTTTCAACATTGCACTGGTACTTTGTACCAAGTCCATATCATGTTCTTTTGTCTATGGATGTCGTCGGTGTGAAATGAAAGGGGAGCTTGTAAGTCCATGGAGTTATGCATATGTGTTAGAGAAACGCCTGGGCCGCTGGTCTAATTCATGCTGACATGGTGGAAACCTGCAGCGTAACCATAACGAGTATCTGGGAAGGATTCTTCTTATAAAAAAGAGATAGAGATTGAGAAAAAGAGAAAATAAAAAAAGAGATATTATGAAAAGAGGAAAGAGAGGAAAAAAGCACCATATTCCCATGGTAAATAAGAAGATTGTTGAGATACTTGTTGTTTGCTTGCCTTGTCATTTTGATATGGGGATTCTTCCGTATCATCGGGTAAGGGGTACCCCGTTGGCGGTTCTCAATGATACACATATGCTTACGATGACAAGAACTTACCGGTGACTAAACTTGAGTAGCATGAGGAGCGGCCCTCGTATTCAAGGGACATTAGATTCTCAACTTACAACTTGTCAATGCATATCCTCATATTTGATCACTTTAACCTTAACCACCAAAAGATGCCTATGATAGGGGCAATGAGAGCTGAAAGCTAGTAAGTATCATAATTTTTGGGAGCTCTTTATGAGACTTGCAATCCCTGCTTCCCTCTGCGAAGGGCCTTTCTTTTACTTTTTAGTTGAGTCAGTAAACCTACTCCCTTCAATATCAGCAAGTATTTTGAGTTGATGTGTTTCATTCATTCATATGATGATTTATTCAATCATGTTTCTTATGTTCCTTGTTTTGCACATTGCTCTTATCTTGATGTTTACTACTTTGAAAGCTATCCTTTGAAAACCAGCTATTTGTGAACTCTAGCAAATTATCAACTATTCTTTGACCAAGAGCTAAGTTTGCCATTACCAATTATGATTCACTTTATGTATATTTATTGTGTTTCCTTTACTCATTAAAAGTTGAGTTATATAATAGTGAGTTGTCTTCTATTATGATCTATGTATTTGATGAATGTGATGCTTCTTATCCGTATTCTTTTATCGACTCTTCACTCCATAAACCTGAGGCCACGTTTATTGAGCTCAGTTTCGCTTGGGGACAAGAAAAGTCTAAGCTTGGGGGGAGTTGATACGTCCATTTTGCATCACTGTTCTATGTCATAATTCACTGTTATTCATTGATATATTTCGTATTGAGAGGTGATACTTATGTTATTTCATCTGTTTTTGCTGGGTTGATGACTTTTGGAGCATGGACCGCTGTAGTCAGGATTCTGATGGAAAAGGTGCTGTTTGGAGGCAAAATTCGTGAAGATCAGAAAATCCGGGAAAATATACGGGAAATCCTATTTTTCCAGAAGACTAAGGATGCCAGAAGACGGAGTGGAGATGGGCCACAGGGGGCCCACACCACCCCCTGGCGCGGGCAGCCCTAGGCCACGCCAGCAGGTGGTGTGGCTGCCCTGGCCCACCTCTGTCTCTCCCCTCTGGCATATATCATCCTCCCGAAAACCTAAGACTCGGGGAGCAACCATAGAAAGATTCCGCCGCCTCTGCGGGGCGGAAAACACCGAGAGAGAAAGATCTCTCTGGCAGACAGATTTCTGTCGGGGGAATTCCTTCTTGGAGAGGGAAGATCGTCGCCATCAACACCACCATCAAGCTGGACTTCATCGGGATCATCATCATCACCACCATCATCACCATCAGCACCCTCATCACCATCTCCATATTGATGTAACAATTGAGTTGAATCTTGCATAGTTCATAGGGGAACTTTCCCGGTGTTGATTACTCTTTGTAGTTGATGCTATTGAGTGAACCATTGAATTATTGTTTATGTTCAGATTGTTATACATCATTGTTCCATCTTTGATCATGATCCATATGATGTCTTGTGATTAGTTCGTTTTGTTCTTGAGGACATGGGAGAAGTCATGTTGTTAGTTGTGGAGTTGTGTTGAGAAAGATTCAATAGATTGTTATTTAAGTTGCGGTGTACTTCTTCTAGTGGTGTCATGTGAACATCGACTACATGACACTTCACCTATATGGGCCTAGGGGAATGCATTGTGTATTTGGCTACTAATCGTAGAGGTTGCCGGAGTGACAGAAACCTGAACCCCCATTAGGAAACCATTGCACAAGGGACGTAAGGGTCTTAGAGTTTAAAGATGTGGTTAGGTTTCTACCTTAATTACTTTCTTGTACTTACGGATGTTTGCAAGGGGTATAATCACAAGTATGTATTAGTCCTAGGAATGTCGGTACATTATCACAGGTTCACCCACACAACACTTAGCAAGCTAGAGAAGATTAATCAACTATATGAAGCGAAAGCACTTGACAGTCTTCCCATGTGTCCTCGAGAACGTTTGGTCATCTTAAGTAATACAACCGGCTTGTACTTTGCTGCATAAAGGATTGGGCCACTTGCTGCATTTATTCCTACTGTCTTTTATTTACTCGTACTTTGTTTACTTGCTTTATCGAAAACCCCTAAAAATCCGTTTGCTAAGTATTTGCAGAGAATTCCTGATCCATACCACTAGCCAACACCTTCTGCTCCTTGTTGGGTTCGACACTCTTACTTATCGAAAATACTACGATACACCCCCTATACTTGTGGGTCATCACTCTCCTATTAAAACAAAATTTTCTCTTAATGCTAATTTATTTGAGAATACTTGATTCTTGCTTCTTATGCGTAGCTCAAAGGCGTTAAAGAAAAGAACTTATTGGGAGATAACCCAAATTTATTTAGGAATCTTGTGTTGAGTCTTGAAAGTTATTACCTCTGTAATAACCGCTCCTTACCTTTTTGTGTGGTTTTTGTGCCAAGAGTAACCTCTAATGAGAGAGATGTAAGACTTGGGAAAGTTGCTGTCCCGAAATAGATTTTTGTGCTTTGCTGTAAAAATTCGTGAAAAATCTCTGTACGTCGGATTGAGCTGTCATTTTTTGTGCTTCTGCCCCAAGTTTTTATCCAACTTTCTTTAGTTCAACACCTTTCTATTTGAGCAAAAAAAGGTCTTCGAAAAAATCGGTTTTTACCTGCTGGTCTGTTTTGACAGATTTCTGCCATTATTTGCATTTGCCTCTTAATCTCTTTCTCTTTGAGTTCTCTTTGATCACTTGAACTTTTAAAAGGAATTGCTACATTAGATTGTGTTTTAATGGAAATTTTACTTCTCTTGAAACTGAACCAAAAGAGTTATTATCTTAAGTACACTAATGTTGCTAATGAAGATTGTGTGAAGTTTTGTATGAAGGAAATTTTAAAGTGTAGGGAAGAGTAATGTGATAAGATGAAGTATGGACAAAAGCTCAATCTTGGGGATGCCACACGTATCACCCCAAGAAATATTCAAGAAGTACAAGCGTCAAAGCTTGGGGATGCCCAAGGCATCCCCTTTTTCATCAATAAAAATCTTAGGTTTTCTTCCAAACACTTTATTTTTATTGTTTCATGCACAATTGTGTTGTTCTTGGAGCGTCTTCATTTTGTTTTTAGTTTTATTTTGCTTGGTTTGATTAAATAAATTCGTTGGACCCCCTCATTCATACATTAGTTTTTAAATACGTTGATTTGGATTGGAAAAGAGTAGGAAAGTTCATGCTTATAAGTGGTATAAAAGGAGTCTTGTTTTTTGACTGTGGCCTAGGATTTGTCATGTCATGCTTGATATTGTTTGTACTTTATGCTTAGTGATTATTGCTTTAGCATGACTTGTTACAAATAATTGCTTAATGTGCCTTCAAAGAATCATGCGTTGTTTTAGCATATAAAAGCATAATATTGTGGTATTCTCCTTTAATGCTTCATTTGGGTTGACTTGGTGCATGCTCACACCATGTTAAGACTATACCAAGTCACCATAGCCTCTATTATCATTTAGTTTTCGACTTGTAATATCACCTATTGAGAGAGCATAGTGGTCATTCTTAGTTTAATGTGCATTGTCCCAAAACTTGTTGATTGATTCATAACTTTGATATTGCTTGTTCTTAAACTATTTGTATCTAGTCACCCTTATGAACTTTGAAGGTGTCCTATGCATTTATGTTTTGCTACACTATGAGGGACAAGCTGAATACCATTCCCATTATGTTTTCTATATGTGAAACAAACAAACGTCTTTCAAAGCATTGTTATTCATGAATATTTTGTTTGTACCTTTTCATGTTACAACATAGTTGCTATGTCTTATTTTTAGAACTATATCTTTCATGCTATGTTAAAGTACTATGATCCCAGCTATTAATGTTTTACAAATACCTTGATCAAGATTGTGATGGTGCATGTCACCTCAAAAATTATTCTTTTTTATCACTTACCTACTCGAAGACGAGTAGGAGTTAAGCTTGGGGATGTTGATACGTTGTAAATGTATCTATAATTTTTGATGTTCCTTGCTTGTTTTATATCTACTTTCTTATGTTTTGTCCACACTTTGGAGTATTTTTACACATTTTATGGCACTAGCCTATTAACAAGATGCCACAGTGTCAGATGCCTTTTTTCTGCTATTTTTGGTTTCAGAAAAGCTAGTGAGGAAATATTCTTGGAATTGGACCAGACAAAAGCCAAAGTTAATATTTTACCCGAAGCAACACGGAGTCCGGAGGGGAGACGAAGTGGTGCACCAGGGAGGCCACATCTGGTGGAGGTGCAGCCTGGGGGCACACCACCAGGGGGTGTGGGCCCCCGGTGCTCCACCGACCTTGCCCCTTCGCCTATAAAAGCCTCCCGGGACAAAAACCCTAAGTACTCGATCAAAATTCCACGAAAGAGTTTGTAGCTGTCATCATCTCCATCCCTAGATCAGGAGGGATCTGAAGCTCTTCCCGGCACCCTGCTGGAGGGGAGAGATCACCCTAGAGGCCTTCTTCATCACCATGCATGCCTCTGGTGTGATGCGTGAGTAGATCATCCCTGGACTACGGGTCCATGTAGTAGCTAGATGGTTGGTTCTACTCCTTTGTGCTACCATGTTTAGATCTTGTGAGCTCCGTTCATGATCAAGATCATCTATTTCTAATCCTACATGTTGTGTTTGCGGGGATCCGATTGATATTGAGATGCTATTTCAGATTGATTATTGAATCTATCATGTCTTTGTTATTTGTGATCTTGCATGCTTTCCATTGTTAGTAGCTATCTTGGCCAAGTAGATGCTAGCAACTCTAAGAGGGAGTATTTATGCTCGATAGTGGGTTCATGCCTCTAGTAATCTAGGGAAGTGACAGAAATCTCTAAGGTACTAGATGTGTTGTTGCTATTAGGGAGAAAACAGCAATCCTTTGTCCATGGGGAAATCATATTGTTTACTTTACACACTTTGCTTAATGCAATTATCTATTTCTTGCAACTTAATACTGGAGGGGGTTCGGATGATAACCTGAAGGTGGATTATTAGTCATAGATGCAGTTGGATTACGGTCTATGTGTAGCATCCCAATTGTCTAACAATTGTAATGCTACTTGGTCTAGTAATATAATGGCTACTTCATATATATAATTGTTGCATCATAATTATATCATGCTCATGTCATCATGCCACCTTGCATTTGAGCATCCTATAAAACCCTTTTCCATTTGGTTCTTATCTCATCTGCATTATTAATTGTATTTGCCTCTTGATATTGTATTTGGTTCTTGATATATTGTTTAAATGCCCAAGTTGAGTTGGGGGCATCTCTTTTGTTAACTCCACCACCTTTCTTGTCATCACCCATCATTCCACCATTCCACCATATATGAGCATTGCAACTTATTTGGTTTTTCCTCCAGCTCATATGTGTTGGTGTGGATCCATTCTATCTCCACATGCTCTCATATATGCACCATATTGTTTTCACATTATTGGTTTATGAGAGCCACATGGCCACCTTTGCATGCCTTGTGAGTGGAACCTTTTCCTAGCTTCCCTATGGGTTGTTTTGGGGTTATGATCATGTTGGGATATTTTTGGACTTACTAAATAACTAGTGGAACATACACACTAGCAAGTTCCATTTCTATTCAAATATGGTCATCTCCATCTACCCCACATGGGGCATCCTTTTAATTCTTTTTGCTTGGCTTTTATTCCATATTTTTGGAATGCATAGGAATAAATGCTATGGATATTTATGTTGTTTTCACAAGATGAAACCTAGCATTGATATTACGCATGGGCCATGCAACCATCCCCATATGTTTTTGCCCTCCTTTGTTTTTATCTTGACTTTTTGAGTGGATCATCTCTAATCTCTCTCCTTCCTTTTGGCTTGGTCTTATTTGATCTTGCTTAAAACCCTATCACCACATCTCTCCTCTCTCTAAACCTCTCTCCTAATCTATACCTAATCTAAACCATACCCCCATCTCTTCTTTTCCTTCTTTTGCCAACACTTTGTGTTAAAACAAATCCTATCACCTCTCCATCTCTTCTATCCTTGCATGATGTTGATCACCTCATGCCAAGACCCAAAAAACCCTAAGTCCCTACCCTACCCTAACCTATCTCTTTAACCCTCTCTCTAAACCCTAACCCGAGCTACCCCCTCTCTTGCCTTCTCTCTCGGCCCCCTCTCTATCTGCCAAGGCTACCCCACCTGATCACCCTGGAACCACCTAGCTACCCCAACCCTAGTACCAAGCCCTAACCCGAGCCATACCCCCTCTTCCTCAAACCCTAACATCTACCCGAGCCATACCCCCTCTCCCTCTAGCTCTCTCTGTCCTGCATGCCCCACCAGCCCGAACCTCCCCTGCCTGCCTGGCCTCGCCTTGACCGCACCTGCAGCCACCTGCGCCTGCCCTAGCCGAGCCCGACCGAGCACGTGAAGGAGGAGGAGAAAAGGTGGCCGCGCCACCTTTTCCACCGTCCACTCCCGCACGGCACCTCCCTCTCCCTCTCTGCTATCTACCACCATCCACTCTCCTCCTCTCCCAGATCTACCCAGGACCTGCCCTCTCCTCCCTTCCTCTCCACCACTGCTCACCCCCAACGCCGCCACCGTCTCCCCTCCCTGCTTCGATCCAGACGACAAGCGCGACGTGGAGGTGATCGAGGAGGACGAGGAGGTCCTCTGCATCCGCTCCGTACACGCCGTCGAAGAGGAGGAGGACCAGAGCCACCAGGTCGATGCCGAGGCCGACACGAAACCCTAGCTCCAGTTCGTCTGCATCCTCGCCGCTGCGATGTGCCCCAAGCCGATCAAACACCACCAACCTCCCCTCGGTGAGCCCCTAAGCCTCGCTGACACCCTCGCTCTCGCTGTCGCCGTCGGGTACCGCCGATCGTCATCGGCGATGTCATGCGTGTCGTCGGGCAGCGTCTGTCACACACAGACCGCATCCCTATCTAGCTGTGCAGCCCTCCCCTACCAGCAACCCCCAAGCCACCGCAGCGGTAGCCGCCTCCGCGCGCGAGCCCTAGGTCCCTGGATCGAACCCCCCACGCGCCGCGCCCGCGCCAGACGAGCATCGATCTGTCGTCAGTTAATTCAGAGAAGAAGCACAGTGCGAGCCGTGTCGTTTTACAGATAACCCCTTTTTGGTTTTCTCATCTCAACCCGCGGTAGCTTTTGGCCCACCTGCCAGCCACCCGACGATCTTGCAAAAGAGTCCCCCTGTTTCTCTGGCCTCAACCCGCTCCTCCTCACAGCGTGGCAGCCTCAAGACTTGCCCAAGGCGTGTGGACCCGCGTGTGCTCTGGCCCACCTGTCACTCTCTGCGGCTAGACTATCTCGCGGTGACAGAAACTTTTCTGTGCGCCTGTGTCGTCCAGTCAGCATGGCCCCACCTATAATTGGCTGTGGCTAGCTTAACTTGAGTATAAAAAGTATTTTCTGTATTCTTTTTAAATTCAAACTTTTTCAAATTAATTCAAATTCAAATTTAATTCTGTTTTCAAATAACTTTTAAAATATAAATCCAAATAATACATATAATATATGTTTTGAAATCAGAAAAATGTGAGGAATTCAAATATGGCCTTCAAATATATTTTGAACACTTTATTTTCCAAGTTGATTAAAATTACAATAAAATGCCCTTTTACCTTAATTAATTAATAACTTTTGTTTTATAACTCCAAATTTGACAAATAATATGTCTAAAATGATTAGCTCGACGAGACCTTTCTGTTTATGCAATCCTTTATCTGTTTTTCAGCATGCATCATATAAATATAATGTGTACAGCAACTAATATGAGGATAAAATGTGGCCAAAACTCAATAAAATGATTTATTATTGTATTCCACACCTCACCCATGCCATGCTACTTTATTGCCATGCAAATTGTGCATCATTCATCATGGCATGATTGTTTTCTTGTTGCATTTTAATTCATATGCTTGTGCACCTTATTTATGTTGGCCCTTGTTTGTTTGGTTCTTCTTCGAATAGACGCTGAGCAGGGGATATATCAAGAGAACCAGGAGCACTACCCAGATCCATCCCTTGCTTCAACTGAGCTGCCAGGCAAGCACTACCACATGCTTGCATACATATAGTACCTATTGCCTCTCTCTTATTCTTGCATCATTGCGTCGCGATTGCATTAAACTGAATCCCAAGTATTGCATAGCCCTTACTTTTAAACCCCACCGAAGCTTGTTCCTCCATCCCATGAGCCATTACTACAGGAGTTGTTTGAGCCATGCGAGTCGTAGAACAGCATGTGTAGGGTATGTGAGTGTCTGATGGATAACGAGGCACCTATACAACTTAATCTGAGTAGTAATGGGATAACTAAAGAAAGTGGCATCGGTGAGCCATATTCGCTATTTGGTTTTTGGGCTCACTTGTGTCCCGTAGGACCCCGAGTACTTGATTCATGTTCCTTGACTATTCGCGCTATCCACATCCGGGAGGCTTATGAACCCCACTGAGCCAGAGCTTGATTCATTCTTATTTCTTGGGGCCACAAACTAGTTTGAGGTTTTATTTACTATCATGTACTTATGCCATGCTTTACTGCTTTATTTAAATTGTGCGAGGCATCGCATCGCTTAGGAAAGCGGAGTGTTTTCTGTATCGACAAGCCCACCACATTTTCGGTTCCCAAATGCTTATAGCCATCGACGAAACCTTGAGTCCGCCTCGGAGACAGCTAACTTCGCTATGGTAGCTTAATGGGGTGGCCCCTGAAATATTTCTGAATCATGTGATCACTTTGTCGTGATCGCCTCGTTGGTTTTGATTTGGTTTTTCCGAGGTTGATCGAGTGTGTGTTGTTATTTGTGCACCCCTCGCAGGTAAAACTTTCAAAGCCGTGTCCGCGGTTATGGACGACTTGGAGCACAGTTTCTCGATCATAGACAAGTATAACTAAAGTACCGCTTTAATTTGACTAAGTACCTGACTAGTAAATAGTGCAACTCTCATGGAATGGATAATAAAACTGCCAACGGATGGGGGGTTGTTCGTCCGCTTCCTCGTCGGTAAGCGAGGAGGAGGATGGATCTCATATTACCGTTATAATCGTTGTTATTAATTCACGGACATTCGCCTATCTATGGTTAGGCGGATGGTTAGCGTAGTATCTCTAGAATTGTTAGGGTTTATCTTTTGCTGCAATTGCCACCCTGTTGTGTCCCTTTAGAGGCATAAAGACTTGCCGAGTACCCTAGGGTCTCACACGATAAATTGTTTGATTCAGATGAACAGTAAACCGCAAGATGGATACTGGTGGAGGAGACTGACGATGCGGGCAACGATCATTCGTGTAGAGATTCCGGAACGGGATCCGTGAGATCTGTATGGATGTGTTTATTTATGGGGCATCTTATGCCGATTTGCTTCTTATCCGTACTCGGATCTTGTTTTCCGCTTCCGCTTGATACTCTGATGTTTGATGTATGAGGAGATATCCTAAACTATTATATCTATCTAGGATATTTGGATCTTGCCGTATGGCGTTGCTATATTTCCTTTCTTTTTAGATGGAATGGCTCTGATGTACTGTTGTATGGTGGCTTGCATACATACTCATTTGTGTATGTAGTTGATCCTTCGCCTGCCGATTACGCCGCCCGTTCTTGTCCCGATGTTTGAAATGGTTAGGACGGCAAAGGTTCACCTGTGAGTGGCATTTGGGCCCCACTGCATTATTTTAACCATTTCCGCTCATCCAGACTTGTAACTAGGAGCGTAATTCACCGAGGTAGTTACAATTGGTATCAGAGCCATCCCGCCCTTCAGGGTCTCAGCCAAATGGTCGTTGTCAGTCTAGCAAATATTTTGGTAGTTATGTATACTAGGGAAAAACAAAATGCGAGAGTAGGACTGCTTCCACTTTTCTTCTTACCCACCCACCACCCTTTTCTGGTAAGGAAGTGTAACGTTTTCAATCCTCTTCTTAAAATTCAAACTAGGATTCACGTGTTCTGGGTTTCCGTAGTACCATAGGTTGTGTAACTGTGTGTGTGTGTGTAATTCCTTGTCTATCTGTTGCATCCAAGTTGTTATCACAATCTGCCTTTGGTTATCAACTGTTGGTACATTCCATACCGACAGGCTTTTGCAAACCGACGCGATCTATCTGATTCGTTGTTTACCGCCGCGATCTGTCTTACTCTTTGTTATCCGACGTTATCTTGTTTGGGGTGTTCGTTTCCGTAGTCTCTAATCTTTAGGTTCAACTTGAGAAGAAGGGGTTGGGATATGTGTTATACTTATTCACGTGCGGAGTAATGATTTGAGTGCGGGATGGAGTCGCGACCATACCACTACTTTTATCATTCGCTCTTGTATATTGAATTGGTAGAGTCACTAATCTTGATTCGTTAAGGGATTTTGCGCACCTATTGGTATTTTAATGCCGAAATTTGCGGAATTTTTTTTTCTTTGATATATTTGTGTACCACACTCATTTTCAGTCGTGTGCGATATGCTTAATATCTTATAGGTGCTTTGAACTTTGTTGATATTTTAATATCATCTTAGTAAATTGTATCCTTTAATCTTGATTAATTCCATCTTGGTACTATTTTCGATTATTATTATTCTCCATCATAGTACTGACTTGTGTTTTATATCAACCACAGGATGGCACCACCACGCCGTTCTGAGGAGGACATACAACCTGAACTGGGGGCAGCGTTGTCAAGCATCGCCAATGCCTTGGCAGCAATGCAGCAGTAACCAGCAGCTGCTTTTGAAGAAAGTGTCAGGAGGAATGAGTTTGTTCCGCTACCTCCACCTCCCAAGCGAGGAGACATCAAAAGCTTCCTGAAGTTCAACCCACGCCAATTTGATGTTTCGGATCAACCACTTGATGCTGATGATTGGTTGCGTGAGATGTCAAGGTTACTGGCAACTGCTGATGTTCCTGAGCAAGAATGGGTAAAGTGTGCCACTCACCTTCTGAAGGGAGATGCCGCTCTCTGGTGGGAGAATTACCCAAGGCAACCGCACCGGTTTTCAGCCTACTTGGGGACAGTTCACGGAGCTTTCAAAGAGCAAGATTCCGAGAAATTGTCATGGAGAGGATGAAGGAAGTGTTTCAACCTCAAGGTGGCAATGATAATGTCAATACCTACATCAAACTTCATGAACCTTTCTCGTTATGGTGGCGATGAGATCTCCGATGATAAGAAGAAGCAAAAGAGGTTCGTGCAAGGGCTCAATGCATCGATTAAATATGCAATCACACATGCAAGGCCGGCTTTTTTCCGAACTTCAGCATACAGCTCGCAGGAAGAGGCAAGTAGGCAAGTGTTTGAGGAGTCAAAGAAACACAACCGTGATGCAGAAGCTCTTCACTATGTCAACTCCTTCTAAGCATCGTGTCCGGGTTCCTAACACCCCACCGCCGCCCCGGCTCCACCAAGACCTTCAAGCTTCATGCAAGGCCACCAAACTTCCTCACCGCTGCTCCTGTGGGCTACAACCACCACTACCTTGAGCGCATGGCGAGTCCTGCTACGTTGCTCCACGCCCACCGGTGCTTGTTACACTTGTGGAGACACTGGCATCAAATCGAACTGTCTGGCGAAGAACAAGGCTCTTCCTCCACCACCTCCAAGATCTGCGGCAAGCTCTCCTTGGGTCGTGCACCACCACCTCGGCTCTCAACATCAACGCCAAGCCCGGTTCATCGTTGCTCGTGCTAACTGTGGTTAACGCCGCTCAAGCCGAGCATGCACCTGAGTTGTGATGGGTATGCTATCCGTTAACTCGCCTCGCATGAGTTTTGTTTGATTCGTGCATCGCATTCTTTTGTTTCACAAGTTTGCACATGAGAATGAGTTAGTTGGATCCTCTCCTCAAGCGGTTAATGGTCCTTTCTCCGAGCAAAGATGGCAGCTTCTAAAATCAGCCATGGCAACCAAATTGAGATTGGTGGCTCTTCGCTCGGCTTCCTTAATTGTTCGGGCAATTCGACATTGATGTCATCTTGGGCATGGATTGGTTGACAGCAAATGCAGCTGTGATTGATTGTGCTGAACGCTCGGTTTCTCTGAAGATTCCTGAAGGCCATATAGTCTATTCTCCAAGTCTGACTCCTGCTGTCCAGCTTTTCTCTTTGGCGGCTATGAATGATGATGCTATGGAAGCTATTCAGAGTGTACCGGTGGTCTGTGAGTACCCCGATGTCTTTCCTGAAGATTTGCCAGGTATGCCTCCGGATCGTGAGGTTGAGTTTGTAATTGAGCTTGAACCTGGAACGGCTCCTATCTCCAAGCGGCCTTATAAAATGGGTCCTGCTGAGCTGGCTGAACTCAAACGTCAGCTTGATGAACAAGAGAAGTTGGGTTTCATTCAACACAGTACTTCTTCTTGGGGTAGCCCAACAATCTTTGTGAAGAAGCAAGACAAGACTGATAGACTTTGTGTTGACTATCGGGCTCTCAATGCTAAAACCATCAAGAATAAATATCCCCTTCTGCGGATTAATGGTCTCTTCGATCAGCTAGCTGGAGCTGTGGTATTCTCTAAGCTTGACTTGAGAAGTGGTTATCACCAAATCAAGATTCGCAAGGAAGATGTTCCTAAAACAGCTTTCACCACCCGCTATGGCCTGTATGAGTACACGGTCATGTCTTTCGGTCTCACCAACGCACCTGCCACCTTCTCGAGGCTCATGAACTCGGTTTTCATGGAGTATCTTGATAAGTTCGTTGTGGTCTACCTGGATGACATCCTAGTCTATTCTAAGTCAAAGGAAGAACATGAAGAACACCTTCGGTGTGTCCTAAACAAGCTTCGTGAGAACCGCTTGTATGCAAAGTTCTCCAAATGTGAGTTTTGGCTACCTCAAGTCACCTATCTTGGTCACGTCATCTCTGCCAAGGGCATTGCAGTCAACCCGGAAACTGTGAGGACAATTGTTGAATGGCTTCCTCCTGTTAATGTCAAAGAAGTGCGGAGCTTCCTTGGTTTGGATAGTTATTGCGCCGCTTGCTCAGAATTTTTCAAGATAGCGAAGCCTCTTACCGATCTCCTCAAGAAAGGCAAGAAATACCTTTGGACTCCTGCATGTCAAGCAAGCTTTGAGACACTCAAAGAGAAGCTCACTTCCACACCAGTCTTGGTTCCTCCGGATACATCCAAGCCTTTCAAGATATTCTGTGATGCCTCTTTGCACGGATTGGGTGCGGTCCTTATGCAAGAAAAACAAGTTGTTGCTTATGCCTCTCGTCAGTTGAAGACGCATGAGATCAACTATCCTACACATGACCTCGAGCTCGCAGCAGTTGTCTTTGCTTTGAAAGTATGGAGGCACTACTTGCTTGGCAACTGCTAGAAATCTTTTCTCGATCACAAGAGTTTGAAGTATATCTTCACTCACCTGATCTCAACCTTCGGCAGAGGAGATGGATTGAAGCAATCAATGATTTTGATTTGACCATCAACTACACTCCGCAAAGCTAATGTCATGGATTTATGCTCTCAGCCGTAAAGCTTATGTCAACAACCTCATGATGGAAGAACAACCTCTCTTGTGCGAGGAATTCCGTCACCAACCTTGAAATTGTGGAACAAGGGTATCTTCTCAACCTTCTAGCAACTCCTCTCTTGGAAGAAAAGGTTCGCCCTTTCAGCTTGGTGATCCAGACACAAGAAAGATCATCTCCAAACTTCAGCTTCAAGTATGAGTCCTTCCACGCCGATGACCAAGGCACGCTTTTCTTTGAACACCGGATGTTTGTTCAACTACCCGGTTTGAGAGAGCAAGTTCTCAAGGAGGCGCATGATTCTGTTCTTTCTATCCACCCCGACAAAGACAAAGATGTACATGGACTTGAAAACACAATATTGGTGGCCTGGTTTGAAACGGTATTGTGCCAAGTATGTCTCGAGTGTGATGTCCGCCGCAGAGTGAAAGCTGTTCATCGAAACCTTCCGTCTTCTACAGCCATTGAAACCCCGAATGGAAATGGGAGAAAGTAGAGATGGACTTCATCACCGGTTTTCCAAGGTCAGAAGGGCAACAATGCAATCTTTTGTTGTCATTGACAGGCTTTCTAAAGTGGCTCACTTCTTCCCCGTCAAGGAAACAATTTCGCAATTCAGTTGGCTGAGCTCTATATCAACAATTGTCTCTCTGTATGGGGTTCCTCTCGAGATCGGTTCGCACTGGAAGCATCTTCACTTCCAAGTTCTGGGAGAGTTTCCAAAATGCTTTGGGAACAAAATTGAACTTCAGCACAGCTTACCACCCTCAGTCGCAAGGACAAGTTGAAAGGATCAATCAGATTCTGGAGGATATGCTCCGTGCTTGCGTCATCTCTTTTGGCATGAAGTGGGAAGAATGTCTTCCTTATGCCGAGTTCTCTTACAACAATAGCTTCTAGAAAAGTCTAAAGATGGCACCATTTGAGGCTCTCTATGGTCGAAAATGCAGAACTCCGATTGGTTGGTCGGGTGCAGGAGAAAGAATATTGTTTGGCCCTGACATTGTAACTCAAGCGGAGGAGAAGGTTCACATCATTCTTGAAAATCTGAAGATTGCTCAAAGTCGCCAGAAGAGCAATTATGACAGGAAGCACACGGACATGGAGTATGTCCCTGGTGATCTCGTTTACCTTCGTGTCACTCCCATGAGAGGCACGCACCGTTTTGGTATCAAAGGGAAGCTGGCTCCTAGATACATCGGTCCTTTCAAAATTCGTGGAAGAAGAGGAGAAGTTGCTTATGCCCTTGAGCTCCCGGAAAAACTCAAAGTCCATGATGTTTTCCACATCTCTCAGCTCAAGAAGTGCTTCAAGGATCCCGACAGGACCATGGACCATGAACTTATCAATCTCCAAGAAGACCTGTCTTATCAAGAACACCCCACAAAAATCCTTGAGACCGCAGAGAGAAGGACTCGCAACAAGTCCATCAAGTTCTGCAAGGTGCAGTGGTCGCACCATTCTGTTGATGAAGCCACTTGGGAACGTGAAGATGAGCTCCGTGCCAAGTATCCTACCCTCTTTGTGTCTTCTTCTTCTTCCTAGAATCTCGTAGATTCCTGTTTAGTGGGGGAGAGTTGTAGCATCCCAATTGTCTAACAATTGTAATGCTACTTGGTCTAGTAATATAATGGCTACTTCATATATATAATTGTTGCATCATAATTATATCATGCTCATGTCATCATGCCACCTTGCATTTGAGCATCCTATAAAACCCTTTTCCATTTGGTTCTTATCTCATCTGCATTATTAATTGTATTTGCCTCTTGATATTGTATTTGGTTCTTGATATATTGTTTAAATGCCCAAGTTGAGTTGGGGGCATCTCTTTTGTTAACTCCACCACCTTTCTTGTCATCACCCATCATTCCAGCATTCCACCATATATGAGCATTGCAACTTATTTGGTTTTTCCTCCAGCTCATATGTGTTGGTGTGGATCCATTCTATCTCCACATGCTCTCATATATGCACCATATTGTTTTCACATTATTGGTTTATGAGAGCCACATGGCCACCTTTGCATGCCTTGTGAGTGGAACCTTTTCCTAGCTTCCCTATGGGTTGTTTTGGGGTTATGATCATGTTGGGATATTTTTGGGCTTACTAAATAACTAGTGGCACATACACACTAGCAAGTTCCATTTCTATTCAAATATGGTCATCTCCATCTACCCCACATGGGGCATCCTTTTAATTCTTTTTGCTTGGCTTTTATTCCATATTTTTGGAATGCATAGGAATAAATGCTATGGATATTTATGTTGTTTTCACAAGATGAAACCTAGCATTGATATTATGCATGGGCCATGCAACCATCCCCATATGTTTTTGCCCTCCTTTGTTTTTATCTTGACTTTTTGAGTGGATCATCTCTAATCTCTCTCCTTCCTTTTGGCTTGGTCTTATTTGATCTTGCTTAAAACCCTATCACCACATCTCTCCTCTCTCGAAACCTCTCTCCTAATCTATACCTAATCTAAACCATACCCCCATCTCTTCTTTTCCTTCTTTTGCCAACACTTTGTGTTAAAACAAATCCTATCACCTCTCCATCTCTTCTATCCTTGCATGATGTTGATCACCTCATGCCAAGACCCAAAAAACCCTAAGTCCCTACCCTACCCTAACCTCTCTCTTTAACCCTCTCTCTAAACCCTAACCTGAGCTACCCCCTCTCTTGCCTTCTCTCTCGGCCCCTCTCTATCTGCCAAGGCTACCCCACCTGACCACCCTGGAACCACCTAGCTACCCCAACCCTAGTACCAAGCCCTAACCCGAGCCATACCCCCTCTTCCTCAAACCCTAACATCTACCTGAGCCATACCCCCTCTCCCTCTAGCTCTCTGTCTCAGATGCCCCACTGCCCAGCCCGCCTCGCCTGCCTCTAGCTGAGCCGGCACCGAAAGCACGTGAAGGAGGAGGAGAAAGGTGGCCGCGCCACCTTTTCCACCGGCCCACTCCCCGCACGGCACCTCCTCTCTCCTCTCTGCTATCTACCACCATCCCCTGCTCTCCTTTGTCCCCAGTGTCTACCCTAGGACCTGCCTTCCTTCCTTCCTCTCCACCGCTTACCCCATCACGCCACCGTCTGCTCCCCCGGTGCTGCTTCGATCCAGACGACAAGCGCGACGTGGAGGTGATCGAGGAGGACGAGGAGGTCCTCTGCATCCGCTCCGTACATGCCGTCGAGGAGGAGGAGGACCAGAGCCACCAGGTCGACGCCGAGGCCGACGCGAAACCCTAGCTCTGGTCCAATCATCTCGCGGCCCTGCGCTACCTAAGCCGATCAAACACCACCAACCTCGGTGAGCCCCTAAGCCTCGCTGACACCCCTCGCTTGTCGCTGCCGGTACCGCTGCTTGCTTACAGCGTCGCCAGACCCTATCTAGCCGGCAGCCTCCCTACCAAAGAACCAAGCCACCGCGGTAGCCGCCTCCATGTAGCCCTAGGTCCCTGGATCGAACCCCCACGCGCTGGCGCCGCATTTAGCATCGATCCGCTGCCGCTAATTCAGAGAAGAAGCACAGTGCGAGCCGTGTCGTTTTACAGATAACCCCTTTTTGGTTTTCTCATCTCAACCCGCGGTACCTTTTGGCCCACCTGCCAGCCCGACGATCTTGCAAAGAGCCCCTGCTTCTCTGGCCTCAACCAAGGCTCCCTCACTGTGCCACGTGGCAGCCCAAGACTGCCCATCGGCGTGTGGACCTGCTAAGCCTGCCCACCTGTCACTCTCTACGGCTAGACTAGCTCGCGGTGACAGAAACTTTTCTGTGCGCCTGTGTCGTCCAGTCAGCATGGCCCCACCTGTAATTGGCTGTGGCTAGCTTAACTTGAGTATAAAAAGTATTTTCTGTATTCTGTTTAAATTCAAACTTTTTCAAATTAATTCAAATTCAAATTTAATTCTGTTTTCAAATAACTTTTAAAATATAAATCCAAATAATACATATAATATATGTTTTGAAATCAGAAAAATGTGAGGAATTCAAATATGGCCTTCAAATATATTTTGAACACTTTATTTTCCAAGTTGATTAAAATTACAATAAAATGCCCTTTTATCTTAATTAATTAATAACTTTTGTTTTATAACTCCAAATTTGACAAATAATATGTCTAAAATGATTAGCTCGACGAGACCTTTCTGTTTATGCAATCCTTTGTCTGTTTTGCAGCATGCATCATATAAATATAATGTGTACAGCAACTAATATGAGGATAAAATGTGGCCAAAACTCAATAAAATGCTTTATTATTGTATTCCACACCTCACCCATGCCATGCTACTTTATTGCCATGCAAATTGTGCATCATTCATCATGGCATGATTGTTTGCTTGTTGCATTTTAATTCATATGCTTGTGCACCTTATTTATGTTAGCCCTTGTTTGTTTGGTTCTTCTTCGAATAGACGCTGAGCAGGGGATATATCAAGAGAACCAGGAGCACTACCCAGATCCATCCCTTGCTTCAACTGAGCTGCTAGGCAAGCACTACCACATGCTTGCATACATATAGTACCTATTGCCTCTCTCTTATTCTTGCATCATTGTGTCGCGATTGCATTAAACTGAATCCCAAGTATTGCATAGCCCTTACTTTTAAACCCCACCGAAGCTTGTTCCTCCATCCCATGAGCCATTACTACAGGAGTTGTTTGAGCCATGCGAGTCGTAGAACAGCATGTGTAGGGTATGTGAGTGTCTGATGGATAACGAGGCACCTATACAACTTAATCTGAGTAGTAATGGGATAACTAAAGAAAGTGGCATCGGTGAGCCATATTCGCTATTTGGTTTTTTGGGCTCACTTGTGTCCCGTAGGACCCCGAGTACTTGATTCATGTTCCTTGAATATTCGTGCTATCCACATCCGGGAGGCTTATGAACCCCACTGAGCCAAAGCTTGATTCATTCTTATTTCTTGGGGCCACAAACTAGTTTGAGGTTTTATTTACTATCCTGTACTTATGACATGCTTTACTGCTTTATTTAAATTGTGCGAGGTAACGCATAATCGCATCGCTTAGGAAAGCGGAGTGTTTTCATGTATCGACAAGCCCAGTCACATTTTCGGGTTCCCTGTTTATAGCCACCGACGCAAACCTTGAGTCCGTCTCGAGTCAGCTAACTTCGCTATGGTAGCTTAATGGGTGGCCCCAAATATTTCTGAATCATGTGATCGCTTTGTCGTGGATCGCCTGGTTTTGATTTGGTTTTTCCGAGGTTGATCGAGTGTGTGTTGCTATTTGTGCACCCCTGCAGGGTAAAACTTTCTGAAAGCCGTGTTCGCGGTTATGGACGACTTGGAGCACAGTTTCTCGATCATACACAAGTATAACTAAAGTACCGCTTTAATTTGACTAAGTACCTGACTAGTAAATAGTGCAACTCTCATGGAATGGATAATAAAACTGCCAACGGATGGGGGGTTGTCCGTCCGCTTCCTCGTCGGTAAGCAAGGAGGAGGATGGATCTGTTAATATTACCGTTATAATTGTTGTTATTAATTCACGGACATCCGTCTATCTATGGTTAGGCGGATGGTTAGCGAGTATCTCTAGAATTGTTAGGGTTTATCTTTTGCTGCAATTGCGCCACCCTGTGTTGTGTCCCTTTAGAGGCATAAAGACTTGCGAAAACCCTAGGGTCTCACACGATAAATTGTTTGATTCAGATGAACAGTAAACCCGCAAGATGGATACTGGTGGAGGAGACTGACGATGCGGGCAACGATCATTCGTGTAGAGATTCCGAACAGGATCCGTGAGATCTGTGGGCGGGATGTGTTTATTTATGGGGCATCTTATGCCGATTTGCTTCTTATCCGTACTCGGATCTTGTTTTCCGCTTCCGCTTGATACTCTGATGTTTGATGTATGAGGAGATATCCTAAACTATTATATCTATCTAGGATATTTGGATCTTGCCGTATGGCGTTGCTATATTTCCTTTCTTTTTAGATGGAATGGCTCTAATGTACTGTTGTATGGTGTCTTGCATACATACTCATTTGTGTATGTAGTTGATCCCTTCGCCTGCCGATTACGCCGCTCGTTCTTGTCCCGATGTTTGGAAATGGTTAGGACGGCCGAAAGGTCTACCTGTGAGTGGCATTTGGGCCCCACCGTACTATTTTAACCATTTCCGCTCATCCAGGCTTGTAACTAGGAGCGTAATTCACCGAGGTAGTTACACTATGTATAATGTTGTAATGCCCAATCAAATCTCATAGGAGTGAAGATGATTAGTATATGGATGTATGCTTTCTCAGTGTTTGTCAATTGCCCCGCTGTAATTTGTTCACCCAACATGTCATCTATCTTAAGGAGAATGACCTCTAGTGAACTATGGACCCCGGTCCATTCTTTTACCATCAATCTACAATCTACTATTTACTATTTACTGTTTATTTTCTGCAAGGAATTACTATATTCCACACAATACGTTTAATCCTTTGTTTCAGCAAAACCGGTGATATTGACAACCTCACTGTAAGTTGGGGCAAAGTTCTGTGGTTGTGTTGTGCAGGATTCCAAGTTGGAGACAACACCTTGGGGTTATTTCCTTTCTCCTACCGGTTCAATAACCTTGGTTTCATAACTGAGGGAAAACTTGTTGTTGTGCTCATCATACCTTCCTCTTGGGGTTCCCAACGAGCTCATCGTATTTTGAACCATCAATGATCAACTTGTACTCACACTACCCAGGCAGCGTATTTTGTTACATGTTTCCCGCTGCTAGAGCTTACAAACCTAGTAGCAGCGAATATTTCATGAGCAAGATTTTTGCGGAAGCCCCTGAACGTCCGCAGTACTTAGCCATCCATCATTCGCAGCTATGGAAGAGGAGTCAATTCAATGCTGACATCAAAGTTGATTACATAAACAACAACCTGAGTAACTGGGTGAAGGACATAAAAGTGCGTCTTGTTCATATCTTGATGGACAACATACGTGGTATGATCATAAAGCTGTTAAATATAAGGAGAGAGATTGGTAGGAGACTTAGAGGACATATGCTACCGCCTGTTGTACAACAACTGCACAAGAGAAGCCGAGGACTTGCTCATCTTAGGGTTCTCTCGTCAACCAGCATCAGCTGTGAGGTGGTCGATATGTCCAAGAGTGGCAAAAGGGATGTTATGAACATCCAACTATGAGAATGCACCTGCTTAGAATTGAAGCATACCGGGAAACCTTGCAACCACGTCTTGGCCTTCTTGGTGAAGAAAAGAACTCTACCACATTTGGATCAGTATTTGTATGACTACTACTCAGTGGAAAAGTTCAGAGCTAGGTATGCTGGATCCGTCGAGCCATGTACAGAGACATCTCAGTGGCCTCAAGTCCAACTGAGTTTCGAGCTTTGCCAGCCAGTTACAAAAAGGGGCAGAGGAAGACCTCAGGTGAATAGGTTTAAGAATTTTCTCGAGATGAAGGGTTTGGCTTTCTGTGCTAGCAAGAAGGGGAAAAACAGATGCAAGACCTGCCATCTTATAGGCCATAGAGTAGTGGGTTGTCCCCTTAATGCTCCAAAACCTAAGTATGAGATGGTACATTCAAAAAAATTGTTTATGGTCTGTAGATATTAGGTAGTAATCCCTATACTATTTTTTTACAGGAAGCACAAGGTAAGAAACAAGACAGCTGACTCGGTGATTTTGCTGTGGGAAGAAAACCAAAACGAGTGGAGTGATGATGCTGTACACAATTCTGGTGCTGATTGGCCTGACTTCGCTCGACCCGGAGATGCAGGGTACGTGAAGGTAAGAAAATTGGCACCTAGGAAGAGGAAGAAGGCAGGAAATGAAGAAGGCAGGAAATGGAGAAGCCAGTGGATGTGAAGGCAAGAGGAAGAAAGTTGGCACCCAGGTAGAGGAAGAAGGCTAGCAGTGTAGAAGCCTAATAATGTATTGAACTTGAACCTATATATGTAGTTCGGTTAAACTCTAGAGCTGTGTGTGTGGAACTTGTCAAGCAAAACAATATGCCTCCCGTACTCAGAGTAAAATGTATCATGACTTGAGGATTGGATACGGCCGAGGCCACTAGTTGAATCCGAAATTGTGACTGTGCCACTACTATCTGAACAATCGCACCACCGGGACCGCGATAGCTGAGCGGTTAAGGGGTCTCCAAAATCGATGGATGTTAGTGGCACATACATGAATTATTTATAGGCGCTTAATAAATCCCTGCTATTGGCATTACATTTATGATAAGGTTCTGAGCTGAAAAACAAGTTCTAAGCTGGCTGCTACACTCCACGAAGCAGCAACTTATTTCAGCTGCTAGACAACGACATGGCAACATAAACTGCAAAGGCAACAGAGAATGACCAGATAATGAGGAAATTGTTTCCACTATCTGGCATAATCTTGAGCCCGTCTGTCTCACCACCTCCCTGCTCCTGCCTCCCTTGCACCTGGCGAAGCTCCGGATCTCTCGCTCCAATGCATGAATCTCCTCTTTCTTGTCCCACACAGCATCACGCTGATCTTGAACAAGCTCTCTGTGAAAACCTGTCAATGGCTTTTTGATCCACACAAACTTGTCACAGCCAGTTCCCCTCCCTTCCTATGAAGTAAATCGAAGGAAACAAAAAAGAATTACATTACGCTTTCCGGATCCGGGTTACCATTATACCTACAGTAGGAACTTACCACTCTGATGTTGTAGTTGCTGAATTTTCCTGCAGTATTTTAGTCGGTCCAAGAAATCCATCTCGGCATCTTCTCACCGCACAAACACATCATCTTGGGGTAGTAATCATAGGGCGTCCTCTGGTACCTGATGGGGGCACCTGCCTAACATGTTGAGCCGACCCTGATTCCGCTCGAGACGAACTGCATGAGCTGCGAGCCATGAGCAAGGGGAGTGGGGGCAGAGGAAAGAGGAGCCTTTGGATGTCAGAGTAGTGGTGTGGTGAAGCATGATTTATTGCAATGACCCAGCATATTGCTATGTTGCTAACGTATCTATAATTTTTGATGTTCCATGCTTGTTTTATATCTACTTTCTTATGTTTTGTCCACACTTTGGAGTACTTTTACACATTTTCTGGAACTAACCTATTAACAAGATGCCACAATGCTAGTTGCCTGTTTTCTTCTGTTTTTGGTTCCAGAATAGCCAGAAAATGAATATTCTCGGAATTGGCCTGGACAAAAGCCAAAGTCGATATTTTACCGGAAGACTCACGGAGCCAGAAGACGAGACGGGGAGGGACCAGCGGCTGGCCACACCACCTGGTGGCGCGGGCCAGGCCAGGCCGCGCCAGGGGGTGGTGTGGGCCTGTCCGGCTTCCACCGACCTTGCCCCTTCGCCTATAAGAAGCCTCCAATGCAGAAACCCTAAAGAGTCAAGCCTCCAGCCACGAAAAGTTCCGCAGTGCCGCCGCCACCGAAGAGGAGATTTGGGGGACAGAAAGTCTCTGTTCCGGCACCCTCCGGGATGGGGAAGTGCCCCCGGAGCCATCTCCATCAATCTCCACCACCATCTCCATCGTCGTTGCTGATTCCCATGATGATGAGGGAGTTGTTCTTCCTCGAGGCTAAGGGTTCTACTAGTAGCTATGTGTTCATCTCTCTCTCTATGCATGGTCATATTGTGATCATGAGCTTTGTAATCAAGTAGATCTACCTTGCTACTCAAGTTCTTTAATAGATCTCTGGCTGTCCCCACGTGTGTGAAAGTGACAGCGTGCACACCATGGTGGCACTTAGGCTAGAGATTACAAATACTTGTTATGAGTTATATTTGGAGTTGGATGTCTCTATGAAATTGTGGTCTTTGTTGGAACCATCTAGTGCTCAAGGTGACAGTGTGGGGTTATCTAGATGGGGAAAGCGAACTTTGAGGAGTCCTGTTATAGCCCTAGCATGGATTAGAGTATCCGCCCGGAGAGTAGTTCAGAGTAGTATCATAAAGAGAAGATATTTATATGAGGGTGTTCACTAGTGAAAGTATGATCCCTGGGCCTTGTTTCTAAGCACTGAAACACCGTTTGCAACTAGATCTGTTACATGTTTGCTTGCTTCCATCTTTATTTCAGTTTGCCTTTAGTATCTTCCATGCCATCAAGCTATTTTCTGGCACCATTGTCTTATATCCATACCACTTGTATTTTACTATCTCTTCGCCGAACTAGTGCACCTATACACCTGACAAGTGTATTGGGTGTGTTGGGGACACAAGAGACTTCTTGTATCTTGATTTCAAGATTTCTTGAGAGGGAATACCTTTGACCACTTCCTCCCTGAGTTCGATAAACCTTGGGTAATCCACTTAAGGGAAACTTGTTGCTGTTCTACAAACCTCTGCACTTGGAGGCCCAACAACTCTCTACAAGAATAGAAGTGCGTTGACATCAAGCTATTTTCTGGCGCTGTTGTCGGGGAGGTAAGGTAAAAGGTACTCACATCCTCCGGTGTGAGTGCTCGAAGTTATTTCCTTTAGATTCTGAAATTTTGTCTTTTTGTTTCTTGTTTTCACTAGTTAGGCTTAATGGAAAACAACAACAAAGTTAGAGAGCTTTATAGTATTTATCTTGAGTTAGGACATGAAGTGTTTGAAGAGAAAATTAAAAAACCTATGGAACTTTATTTGCATGCTAATAGCAATGTTGTTAGTATGAATTCTTTGGACACCATTATTGCTAATGCTATGGAAAAGTCTAAGCTTGGGGAAGCTAGTTTTTATGAAAATGATCTTTTTAGTTCTCCAGCTTTGGAAGATAGCTATTCTATTGCTTATGATGATACCAAACCTCCAATATATGATGATTACAATGATGAATATGATATTTTCAGTCCACCTACTATTGAGAAAAAATTGATTATGATTACAATATGCCTCCTATATTTGATGATTATGGTGATGAAAATAATAATGATAGATATTTTCTTGAATTTGCTCCCACTATAATTAATAAAAATGACTATGTTTATGTGGGGAGTATTAATTCTTTTATGCATGTGGCTCATGATAAGAATGTTTTATGTGATAGTTATATTGTTAATTTTATTCATGATGCTACTGAAAGTTATTATGAGAGAGGGAAACATGGTTTTATGCATCTCAATAATATTAGGTTTCCCCTCTTTATGTTGAAAGTCTTGAAGTTGCACTTGTTTTGCTTTCCTATGCTTGTTTCTTTGTGCTTTCATGACTTGTTTCTTTACAAGATTCCTATGCATAGGAAGTGTGTTAGACTTAAATGTGTTTTAAATTTGCTTCTTGATGCTCTCTTTTACTTCAATTCATATTTCCTATGTGAGCATCTTCTCAAACTATCATGCATAACTTAAAGGCGTTAAAGAAAAGTACTTATTGGGAGATAACCAAAAAGTTTTATTTGAGTCTTGGAAGTTATTTCTTCAGTAATAACCTCTCCTTATCATTTTTGTGTGCATTTGTGCCAAGAGTAACCTCTAATGAGAGAGAAGTAAGACTCGGGAAAGTTGCTGTCCCGAAACAGATTTTTGTGCTTCACTGTAAAAATTCTTGAAAAATCTCTGTACGTCTGTTTGAGCTGTAATTTTTTGTGCTTTTTCCCCAGGTTGTTATCCAACTTTCGTTAGCTCAACACTTTTCGATTTGAGCAACAGAAGATCTTCGAAAAAATTGGTTTTTACCTGTTGGTCTATTTTGACAGATTTCTGCCATTATTTGCATTTGCCTCTTAATCTCTTTCTCTTTGAGTTCTCTTTGATCACTTGAACTTTTTAAAGGAAGTGCTACAGTAGCTTGTGTTTTAATGGAAGTTTTACTTGTGCTGAAACTAAACCCCAAAGGTTTATTATCTTTTGAATACACTAATGTTGCTAATGAAGATTGTGTGAAGTTTTGTATGAAGGAAAATTTTCAGGTGTAAGGAAAGAATGATGTAATAAGATGAAGAATGGACTAAAGCTCAAGCTTGGGGATGCCACCCCGTGTCACCCTAAGAAATATTCAAGAGGTACAAGCATTAAAGCTTGGGGATGCTGAAGGCATCCCCTTCTTCATCAATAAAAATCTCAGGTCCTTCTAGACACTTCGTTTTTATTGTTTCATGCATAGTTGTGTTGTTCTCGGAGCATCTTTGTTTTTGTTTTTAGTTTTATTTTGCTTTGTTTGCTACAGTAAGTTGGTTGGATCCCAACACTTCTTTTGGAGAGAGACACACTCTGCTTTTATTGTTTAGAACACTCTAGTTTTTATTCTTATTGTTTTGTGAGTGTTCTCTTTTGCTAGCACCTTGTTTAGCCTTAGTTTTCTTGTGCTTTTAGCTTAGAACTTTTTAGTTCTTCCTTTTATATTTGTGAGACAAGCTCACTGATCTTTATTTATTATTATCTTGAGAGTTCTTTCAAATAAGTTGGTTTGGATTGGAAAAGAGTAGGAAAAGTTGATGCTTATAAGTGGTATAAAAGGAGCTTGTTTTGACTGTGGCTTAGACTTTATCATGTCATGCTTGATTTTTTTTGGCTTTATGCTTAGTGATTTTTGCTGTAGCATGACATGTTATAAACAATTGATATTGCTTAATGTTCCTTGAAGGAATCATGCGTTGTTTTAGCATATTAAAGCATAATATTGTCCTATTCTCCTTTGATGCTTTATTTGGGTTGACTTGGCACATGCTCACACCATGTTATGACTATCCCAAGTCACCATAGCCTCTATGATCCTTTAGTTTTTGACTTGTAATATCACTTTATGCTTTAATTAATGATGTTTTGTCGCTTTGCATGATTATGGCCATTATTGCTCTCTTAGTTGGTCGCTCCCAGTCTTTTGCTAGCCTCCATAACCAAGTATGATTTCCACTCATGCATCCCCTCCAAATAAAACCAAGTTATTCCAAAGAGTCCACCATACCTACCTATTAGCATTTGCTATTCCAAGTATATTCATGTTTTTATCTACCTTCCGAATTAAACTTGTTATGTGAAAATTAGTGATTAAAGCTCTCACGAACTTGATGGCACACTTTACTTTACTTGCACTTAATAAACTAGAACCATTGTGTCATATATGTTGTATATGCTTGCGCTTTATAAGTTGTGAATTAGCAGAACCATGTTACCATGGGGAATGCTTTCAACATTGCAATTTATTTTGTTGATATCAGGTTCTTTTGCTTATGGATCCCGCCAGTGTGAAATAAAAGGGGAGCTTGTAAGCTCATGGAGTTTGTATATATGTTAGAGAAATGCCTGGGCCGCTAGCCTAAGCCATGCCTAATCATGGTGGAAACTTGCAGCATAACTATAATGAGCACTCTATGAAGCATTCTCAATAAAAACCTATGCAAATAGCAAATAAAAAGATCGCTGAGATGTTCATTGTCTGCTTGCCTTGTCATTTTGATTATGGGATAGCTCCTATATCATGTGCAAGGGGTACCCCATTGGCGGTTCTCTATGATACATATGTACTCACAATGACAAGAGCTTGCTTGTGACTGAAGTTGAGTAGCATGAGGTTCGATACTCGTAAGCAAGGGGCATGAGATTTCAACTTATAATTTGTCAAGCATATCCTCTTAGTTGTTCACTTTAACCTTAATCACTTCAAGATGCTTATGATAGGGGCAATGAGAGCTTAAAGCTAATAAGTACCATAATTTTTGGAAGCTCTTTATGAAACTTGAATCCCTGGTTCCTTCTATGAAGGCCTTTCTTTTACTTTTATGTTGAGTCTCCATCTTCTATCTTTATGCACCTATTGAGAGAGCATAGTGGCCATCTTAGTTTAATGTGCATTGTCCCAAAACTTGTTGACTGATTCATAACTTTGATATTGCTTGTTCTTAAACAACTTGTATCTAGTCACCCTTATGAACTTTGAAGGTGTCCTATGCATTTATGTTTTGCTACACTATGAGGGACAAGCTGAATAACATTCTTATTATGCTTTCTTTATGTGAAACAAACAAACGTCTTGCAAAGCATTGCTATTCATGAATATTTTGTTGTGCCCTTTCATGTTACAACATAGTTGCTATGTCTTATAGTTAGAACTATATCTTTTATGCTATGTTAAAGTACTATGATCCCAGTTATCAATGTTTTACAAATACTTTGATCAAGTTTATGATGGTGCATGTCACCTCAAAAATTATTCTTTTTTATCACTTACCTACTCGAGGACGAGTAGGAGTTAAGCTTGGGGATGTTGATACGTTGCTAACATATCTATAATTTTTTATGTTTCATGCTTGTTTTATATCTACTTTCTTATGTTTTGTCCACACTTTGGAGTAATTTTACACGTTTTTTGGAACTAACCTATTAACAATATGCCATAGTGCCAGTTGCCTGTTTTCTTCTATTTTTGGTTCTAGAAAAGCCAGAAAATGAATATTCTCGGAATTGGACCGGACAAAAGCCAAAGTCCATATTTTACCGGAAGACTCACGGAGTTAGAAGACGAGACGGAGAGGGGCCAGGGGCTGGCCACACCACCTGGTGGCGCGGGCCAGGCCAGGCTGTGCTAGGGGGTGGTGTGGGCCCCTCCGGCCTCCACCGACCTTGCCCCTTCGCCTATAAGAAGCCTCCGATTTAGAAACCCTAAAGAGTCAAGCCTCCAGCCACGAAAAGTTTCACAACACCGCCGCCACCAAAGAGGAGATTCGGGGGACAGAAAGTCTCTGTTCTGGCACCCTGCCGGGACGGGGAAGTGCCCCCGGAGCCATCTCCATCGATCTCCACCACCATCTCCATCGCTTTTGCTGATTCCCATGATGATGAGGGAGTAGTTCTTCCTCGAGGCTAAGGGGTTCTACCAGTAGCTATGTGTTCATCTCTCTCTATGCATGATCATATTGTGATCATGAGCTTTATAATCAAGTAGATCTACCTTGCTTCTCAAGTGCTTTAATAGATCTCTGGCTCTCCCCATGTGTGTGAAAGTGACAGCGTGCACACCATGGTGGCACCTAGGCTAGAGATTACAAATACTTGTTATGAGTTATATTTGGAGTTGGATGTCTCTATGAAATTGTGGTGTTTGTTGGAACCATCTAGTGCTCAAGGTGACAGTGTGGGGTTATCTAGATGGGGAAAGCAAACTTTGAGGAGTGTTGTTATAGCCCTGGCATGGATTAGAGTATCCAACCGGAGATTAGTTCAGAGTAGTATCATAAAGAGAAGATATTTATATGAGGGTGTTCACTAGTGAAAGTATGATCCCTAGGTCTTGTTTCTAAGCACTGAAACACCGTTTGCAACTAGATATGTTACATGTTTGCTTGCTTCCATCTTTATTTCAGTTTTCCTTTAGTCTCTTCCATGCTATCAAGCTATTTTCTGGTACCATTGTCTTATATCCATACCACTTGTATTTTACTATCTCTTCGTCGAACTAGTGCACCTATACACCTTACAAGTGTATTGGGTGTGTTGGGGACACAAGAAACTTCTTGTATCTTGATTGCAGGATTGCTTGAGAGGGAATACCTTTGACCACTTCCTCCCTGAGTTCGATAAACCTTGGGTAATCCACTTAAGGGAAACTTGCTGCTATTCTACAAACCTCTGCACTTGGAGGCCCAACAACTGTCTATAAGAATAGAAGTGCGTAGACATCACATACCACTGCATGATGTAGTACACTATAGTCGTTGACATAACACCAATGAAACACTATTCACTAGTATTACATCCCTCAGAGTGGTACAACAGAAACACAGCAGGTCCAAGACATGAATATAGATTACAACTCGACTCTTTACAAAAGATCTAGAGAACACTCTAGGTTAAAGAGAGAGAAAGAAACTTCTTACAAAGAAGAACCAGAAATAATAACTCAGAACTATCTAGTAACTAAGACTAGTATCTAAACTATTTGGCTTGCCATTGCTGCTATTGCAATGCTCCATAGAAGTAGGTTTTATGGCTAGAGAATCTACTCCTGTCTACTTAAGAACTTTGTCTTCACTTTGTTTGATGTATATGTTGACTTCATTGACTTTATTGAAGAACTTGAGCTGTCAATGATGGTTTCTTAAGCATAAGTTGGTGTTGACATCATCTTCAACAGCTTAGAACTTAGTAATGGTTAAGAAGGTGCGGTTCAGTACGAGCTTACTCAGCAAGTTCACTAAAAAGGAGTGTATGATGCACTATCTCTACAGCCACCGACCAGAGGTCGTAGGCAATGCAGGTTTTTCTAAACATCTCTTCAAAGGTTGCTTTTATTATGAAAACTATGTCCGACAGCCTTCACAGGTTGACCAGATCCTTCATGGGGTTCCTTTCCTGCCGCATTCCTAGCTCCTTCCCGGAACAGGGAGTAATATGTCATAGTTCTTACACTTTACAGAGGTGCGTTGCTTTACCCATGAGAGACCTTAGCCTTGTTGCACATCCAAGTCTAGAGCTTGTCCATACTTCCTTCGTATGGGGCTCGGTCTAAGATCCAAGCCAATCACTGCCCCCTTCGCGACTCCGCATGTCCCCTTGGTGTACGCCATGCCCACATCTTGAATTACGGCAATGGTTAGTATAGACCATTAGATGCCAGAACTATCGTGGGACGTTGAGGGTTCCCACCCATATGCTGCATATCCTCTACGAATTACTAATTAATGCACGCTACAAGGATAACAGCCACGACCTGGCCATCTGGATGCATGTGACAGGAAGAAGATATAGCTGACTTCTCCATCCAATTCCAAATCTCATGGTTAACGCGTAATATACGGCGCTAGAATCACTAGCGACATTGGTTGTTAAGTCCTAGATGATACATTCTTGTACAATGGTATTTCTATTGCCAGTTATAATAGATTAGCTGATCACCCTAGATCAGTAACCGATATTTCCAATTAATTATGAAAATAATTTTTTGAACTTTTTGAAATGCAGGTGATGACAACATTTGAGTTACAAGCATTTGATAGAAAATAATCAAAGGACATGAGCAAGTTGTGAACTTGCCTTTTGTGATTGCAAGATTATGCAATCACGGTCTTCGAGACACTAGAAGATCTAAATTCTGTAAACAACATCATTGGTCCGGTAAGGACAAATGTTTTAGAGAAGCAAGATGCAATTATGCATAAGTAATGTAATGTAGTTTAGTAAACGCAAATCTCTGGACTAATCGTATCTAATCTAAGGTTCGAAGCTTGTGATGAGTTCTTTGGAATGTGTTGCATTTTTGTAACACCCCGGTCTAACTAAGACACCGGGATGCTACCACATTCATGCTTTAAAATTTTAAATCCTAATTTACCGGATAATTTTTGGCAAAGTCTCACATACAAATGTTGTCATCAATGACAAACTAGCAATAACAACAATAATGCATCATCTTTATTGAAAGATAATGCATCATCTTTCAATAAAGAAACGTATCCAAGTTACAAGAATGAGACTAAACAATTTGAGCCACTAAGTGTTATAGTCTGCAACTTCTTACAATTTAGGGGAACTATTCTATACATGAGTTGCATGTTTGAGTGTTTGTGATGTCGTAGAAAGTTCTAATCCCAAGCCCATGCATGATAACTTCATCGAACACCTGAAAAGTTTGGTGACAACAAGGGTGAGCTCACCAGCTCAACAAGGCAATGGAATGATAAAGAAACAATGGGATGCCACATCTCAAGTTAAGGATTACCACAAAATATCAAATGTTATTAAATCCTACATACTAGGTTATACCCACAAAAGACTCTAGTAGCATGAACTATATGCTTAACAACATAACATCAGGCATGTCGGTTCTATTATATAAGCATGGTTATTGTGGTCACTACCTTGTCACTTCGGCATGTTACTCACATAACTACATTTCCTATCGGTAGCCTATATTAACAAAAGGTATTAATTTGAACAAAGAATCATGGATCATTCAATACCCAAACCTGCAACTAACTCATGTATAATTAAACTTTCAAAACATACAACAAGCAACCATGACATGCCTCGAAGTGACACAAGTAACCCTCACAAGTTAGCAAGCAAGTCCATCTCACAAAACAACCATTGGTTAGTGTAAAGGAAAGTTTAGCCAAGGCATGTGTCAATCACCACAGTCCAAGGTAAGACATATAAGATAGTTATTGGCATAAGTAAAAATCTTTCATCCACTTGTTCATTTCCATCTCATTTTATTAATGTTTTAGTTTCATCCCATCTCATTGCTTATACCGGTAAAGTCTGAGTGAAAACCCGTTGGCATCCACTCACTCCAACTTGTGGAGGGTGCCTGCAATGTGGATCGTAACCCATCACTAAAGGTCTCATGTTCTAGTTCTAGCATCTCATCTCATTACTTATACTGGTATAGTTGAGTAGATGCCCGTCGACACCTACTCTCTCCAACTTGTGGAGAATTCCTCCAATGTGGATCGCAACCCATCACTGAAGGTCTCAATTACGCATTAACATTGTCATGTTTTATTTCATTTCATCTTTAAACTCTAAACCGAGGCAACAACCCTCTATGGCACACTTAGCTATCCAATAACAATCAGGAAAACTCATCGTCATCATAAATAGGCCTTGCAAATGAAACATATCCACAAGGGAACAAATGATCACCACCCAAAGAATACATGTTTAGTGATAAGGGGGGTAGTTGGGGATGGGAGATCACATTGTGATTACCATCCCACATGCACTTGCCTTTTACTGCCCGATGGAGTGAACTCGGAACTCATTCGACAAGACAAAGCACATTCACCTGTTCAGCAATAATATATAGATCTCAAAACATTGCATAAGTAATCATCACAAGAAACAAACAAAATCGTCACTCCTACGTGCCATCATCAACCTCTCGATATCCCATAAAGTTTATCCTAAGCTCAAGCTTCTAGGTTTTATATAAGAAACATCTTATATTCTGGAACATAAATCAATGCCTTGACAACTTTGACTATAAGGCAATTTTCAAATGAACAAGATTAACCCATCAATTTTAGGTATTTATGTTACCATGCCCAAAACAGGGCAGACCTAGTGTAATTCACAAGTAAAAATTGCCCTATAATCGGAACATGAAACATTGTATAATTATGGACATCTATAGGAAATCATGTATACCCCAGATGCTGAGAAAATTGTTATAATTAGACCTAGGAATATTGTTAGTACCCAACAGAAAGTTACTGCACGTTTCTGAAACTACTTGCATCATAGCATCACTGTAAAGACCATAGTTTCTAAACCGCTTAATGGAAAAACGCAAATGACCACTCTATGGAAAGCTAAGGACAATACCTAGAAGATTGCTTTTGTACATATTATCAGATTTTGCACAGTTTGGCTCGAACTATACTGCAGTACTGCACCAGTAGATAAAACAAATTTGCATCTAAAAAATCCCAGAATAGCTCACGAGTCCCTTACAATCCATATATCGAACTGAAACTTGAACCACACGATGATACTACAATTCAATAACCCATAAGCTATCAGATCAGTATTATAAGAATCAATTGGATTTCGTTCGTTACCCTCAACACGCCATGACATTGACTGGATGAACGCGGTGTGGCTGTCATCAGTCGAGCAGATCCTTCCCGTATCCTTTCTTCCTCCTCAAGGTTGTCTCTCTCTAAATCTCTCTTGCTCTCTCGTTCATAGGGGAGATGGAGATGGGGAAGGGAAAATCAGATCGGCCAGAGGTGGCACCGGCGGCTGGTGGCATGGCCAGTGGCACCCATCGGAGATGCCTCGCTACTTGCAAGATGAGAGGCGGGAGGCAGGGGATGCAGATGTGCGGCGGCTAGCTGCTAGGGTTTGGGAGCAGTCCGGTGCTAGAGAACTGGGCTTAAAGAATATACGCAGGAACCTGTCGTCCCTTCCGTCCAGTTAGTTCCCAACCAGTCCTATGCACAGGAAAAATAAAATACAACCCAAGTCTACTAGACACGAAGCACACATCTTACACATGAAAGGTGAACAAGCTACTGCGTGTGTTTAAAAATGAACCTAACACCTTTGTTATTTCTAAATTTTATTATTCTTATATTATTGTACTAAAAAGTACTGGACACATATGGCAAAGAGAAAGATGAACAAGGAAACTCAAATACCCGTCACATGTATTTATATCGTCTAATCCACTGTCTAATTACATATTCTAACTCATATTTCATACCGCGATGGAAGAAAAATGCCCCCCTTTCATTTTTATTTGAAAACTGAAACGTTCGTATAAACTATGAAGTATATCAAATTTGGGGTATTACAATATTTATACCAGTTTCACACATGTGCTTCTTGTTAAGGCTTGTGAGAATGTGTGAAATACAATAGGCGAAAGCAACAAGCAACATTCAATGACACAGCATCCAAGATGTTGACAATTGATTCAAACTTTATTCTAGTCAAGCTTTCTATTATAACCTTAGAGAATTAAAGACAAATGTAGAGTTCATTTATATTTACTTTTAAAAGAATTACTTTTGACGAAAAGGTTACCTTAGAAGTGAAAGCATTTCAATCACGAATTTACACTTTTAAGGTTTCTTATTAGCAAAGATTATTAAAGAGGAAAACATTACTACATTAAACAATCATAGCACAAGTGGTGGAGATTTACATGTTTTGAATAAGGCACCATATTGTAGATGGTTAACTTCTAAACATTTCACAAAGTTAGAATTTAAGTATTATCACTTGAATGAGCTGGTGTTTTATTAAAGTTATAGGTGAGTAGAATTACTTTCTTATTAATGCTTATATTTTATAAGCATATATAGGGTATTGCTAAAAGTACTTAAAAACTTGGTTTAATTCTTTAGGTGAATTCCTAAACTGGTAAAAGAATTAGGGAATAATAGCTTGGTGATTTTATGGATGAGGAGAATCCTGAAGACAAGCAATACAATATTTTTGTTGATTTTATAGTGGATAAAATCTTTTTTAAGGACTAAAATATAACTACTTTGAATGGTGTCTGTAGGAATTACATTTTAAAGGGGTTGGATTTATTCTGACTTCTTATAAACACCAACTAAACTTGTTATTACACTTTTAGACTTTAAACAAATAAGAATAAAGGCAATAATAAAGGCTTTCATATTTTTAATAAGTTGAAATAAAATAAAAGGATTTAAGTAAGATTTATTAGACCTTACCTTTTATTTGACTGCAATTATGGAAGATGATATTTTTAAAGTATAGGTTGTATTTTTGTGATCATTTTGGTATATTATATATATTTTTATGATTTATAAATAATAAGATATGTTTTTATAAGTTTTACACTTTATAAATACTAAGTAAATAATAAATATTTAGTTAAATGACAAAAAATGTATAAAATTAGTTTCTATATGTATATTTTGTTTTTCTAAGAATTTTGATATATTATACTTATTTTTATTAATTTTAAATAATAAAAGATATTTGATTAAGATTTATTCTTAATAGTTTATTTACTAAAAATAATTATCGTTTTATTGAAGTGGGAAAATAAAATATGATAACAGGTTTAAAATATATAATTTACTTTTCTGAACATTTTGATATATAATATATTTTTTCTGGATTATAAAACAAAAGATATTCAATTTCTAAGATTTAATCTTTTTTTTAAATTCCTCGAAATTATAATATTTAATCTATTTCCTAAACAGAAACTACTTTTTATACCGATACCAACCCTAGCATGAGTCACAAATAGGCGGGCCACATGCCACATCGTCAAGGCACGCGGACTTGGACTGGTCAACACGAGGACTCGGTCCAGATGACGTCACCTCGCCGGCGCCTGACATCACCTTGCCGGAGTACGACGGTGATGCCAGAATATGGCATCTGAGGAAACACGGAGAGGTGTGTTCGAACGAGGGGAGCAAGGGGAACCTAGCTAAGGCGGTCCCGCTCTTTAATCATCACCGGAGCATCGGCAACGGCGATGACTGGCGGCGGTGCTCGGTGGTATACGGCGATGCAGGGTAGGAGAAAGTGAACAAAGGGCACGGAGAGACTCGTATGCTTACCCTCGATGCGACGGTGGCCTCAGATGAAGCAGTGGATGACTGAATCAATGGCGAAGGGCATGACAGCAGTCGTCGGACTTCGAGAAGATGAAGTCGATGCAGCCGATTGAGGATTCCTCGGCTCGATTCCTTCATCATGGAAACGAAGCACAGCACGGCGGATCTCGTGGTAGCCTCAGCTAGCTTTGGGGAGACCTCTATCGGTGATGCGAGGCAACGATGGCGGCGCTAGGTTTTTGGCACCAAGAGAGAAAGAGAGAGCTATAGGGGAAAAATGGATGAGGATAAGCAAAGGTGTCACGGTGTCCTTCTTATCTCCTCCAGGCGTCGGTGGCGAGTATCGTGGCGCACGGCTGACGTCGACGACGGCATCGAGCGGCAGCGAGGACCTCCAGCGAGCTTCATGTGTATGTCGCGGTGACGACAATGTCATTTTGCAAGAATTCCCCTGGCCAAACCTTTGCCTCAACCCGCGGTCCTCCTCTGGTCCCACATGTCAGTGAGAGGGAGATGGATGAACCAGGCTGGTACTGGGCTTTTGCGAAGTGGGCGGTTTTTACTTTCTGCTGCTCGCGGCGCTAGGTTAGGCGATAGGCCGTGGTGGACTGGTCCGGCTGGCAGGCACATTATTCTTAATTATGTTTCTATTTTTTTCTCTTTTCCATTCAATTTGAATTTCCTTAATGATTTAAATATTCGAAATCCAGTAATTCAATCAAGGGTCCCACATGGTTTAATATGGAAATTGGTTTGGCATTCTTTTATCAGTATTTTCATTATTCATGATTAAATAAAGAATTATGTACCTTAGAGAATATGAAGAGGAATTAGGGTTTCAGAGTTTCATTCCCTTATATAGAAAATGGTTTCCATTTTCCCGTTATGGTCATTAATTGAGATGGTTAGTAATTCATATAAAATCCTATTCACACTTAGTTTCATATAAGAATTAATATAGATACATTATAATGCTTTCAATGTTTAATGGTTTATAATATGGTGATCTAAATTCCATTATTCTCAACACTTAGTGATTTCACCTATTCAAACTCTACTTAGTTTGTGGGGGTTTATAACTAGCAACAAACAATCTTGGTTGAGTATTTATGCACAACAACAATCACTAGTGGAGAAAGGAAAACACTCATTTAACAAGTGATTATCCTAAGTTTAGATAATATTAACTAGTCTCACATTCTATTATGGCTATGGATGAAGATTACGAGATAATATAATTTGCCTTCATGTCTTGTGGCCATGGATAATAACTCAGCTTAGGATGAGCTATAATAATTACCACTGTATGTGATTCTTATAGCTTATGAGACTAGGTTTTTAATTAGGGTTTAAGAGAATAAGGTGGACAAGCTTCCATCAATACTCTCTCAACTGGTATTCTACTTATCTCTTAGACATTTCATTTGACTAAGAGATACTATCCATTGGCTGCCTAAAGATAGGAATTGGTTTAACTACCTTTTCTATTCTAGAGTTTAAAACAAAGATGTAGACATGGGTTTTGTCATGGCTTGATATAATGTTGGTTAAGGCTTCTAAAGAATTCATATCCTTAATACCTCACTAAGGTTATCTTTAGATAAGGAATTCCTTCCCTAAATATACTATATTCCTCTCTCGTATCTTATTCACAAAGATCACATCTTCTTGAATAAGTCAATCATCTGATTCCACCATATCCATCATCATATGATGACATGGTCATGCCACTTCAACAATACTCATTCTCCATTCTTCTCCTAGTATCTATATAACTTCCATTCCTAAACTATCATTGATGAATCCTTCAGGGTAGCTACTTCTAACTCCATCCATTAATTCCTTTAAATCCATCTTGCAACTACTTCCAAGACTTGCAAGATTATGGTTCTCTCTATATCACATGTGATATCAATCCTATGGGATAGGTATGGTACTACTCTTCATAATACAAGTTTTTCTTGTATTAACTTGGTTAAACTACTATGCCTCCAACTACTCCATACAATTTATAATATATACTTCATCATACTCTAGCTTGACTTCTCATGATCAAGCTAGATGATCCAGCTTACTATGGTTTTGCCTAATTTGGTATATTCACAGCACTTCTTCATCATCTAATCATCTATTCTCAAGTGACTTGAGAATAATGACCTGAAGGAAATATGCCATGAGAGGCAATAATAAAGTTGTTATTATGTATTCCTTGTATATGATAGATGTTTATTTTGCATGCTATAATTGTATTGATTGGAAAATTCAATACACGTGTCTTTAATAAACAAATAAAAGGTTCCTAGTTATGCCTCTCTTATAGACTAGCTTGTTGATTAACAAGATGATCAAGGTTTCCTGATCATGGACATTGGATGTTGTTAATAACAAGGTCACAACATTTGTGAAATGATGTGATGAATATTCATCTGAAGTATAGCATTACAATCAAAGTCATTATGTTTATATTTCTATAACATCATATGAAGTAATCTTAGTCCTTAGACCATGATATCATGTTAATTGCTAACATCAGAAGAGTAACTTGATAACATCAAACGTCACACCGTAAAAGGGTGGCTATAAAGGTGGGTTCAAATACTCCGAAGGTGTTATGTTGAGGCTCATGGATCAAGAGTGGAATTTGTCAATCCCGATGACGGATAGATATACTCTATGCCCTCTTGGTGATATCACATTAAGATAGCTTGCAAGCAAGTGATGTGATCACTAGAATGTTATATCACGGGAACGAGAAAAGAGTGCATGTCGGTAACGAGATCAAACTAGGTATTTGGATGTCGATGATAGAATCTCAGACATGTAATATATCGTGAGACAAAGGTATTAAATTACTAGCGTTAAAGGTTCTCATGATCACAGAAGTCATCGTTGAATGTGCGGGAGTCATAATGGATCTCCAGGTCCTGCTTCTGATTATTGATTTGAGAGGAGTCTCAATCATGTCTGCATTATTCACAAACCGTAGGGTGACACACTTAAGGGTTGCCAAACACCATTTGGAGAACATATGTTTCAGACTAAAGAATTGCAAAACGTTGGAATTATTTTGATGGAAACCAGAATTGTTTCGCGTGAAATTGCAGAAACTGGTTCTGCATGTGATATTGAAATGTTACAGGGGGTTTTATGTGAATGTTTGTTAATTAAAGTAATTAACAAAAATCTGAATAAAATAAAGAAAAGGTTTTTATTAAATGAGAGTTGCATTAAATTTGGTGGAAATTTAATGCATGTGAGTGAAACTTTGAGTGGAGGCTAAATTGATGTGAGTGGAGCTTCCACCACATGAATGAGTAAGAGGTGGGGCACCCCCCATGGGCGCCGGTCATGGAGGGGAGGAGCCCCCTCTCCTATAAAAGGCCCCCTCTCCTCCCTCACAAAGCACACCTCCTCGTGAAGGATCTCTCTCCCCCTCTAGATATATTCCCCATGGTCTCGGATTAGCGAGATACATGTTCCCGGTGGAATTTCATCTGGAAGGAGTTGCTGCTTCCGCTGATTCGCTGGAGCAAGGAGGTGGAGGTTCTTCGGTGGCCTGAACGTGTGTGCGAGGACGAATGTGCTGCTGATTTGCAGTGCTAGGACTCCCACACGATCTTGAGATCGGCAAGCATTCGACTACATCATCCACGAGTTCCAACTCGTTAACAAAGATTTGTTGTCTTCGAGGGTAAGTTCTCCATGGATGTATATCCACCTGTTGCTTGTATCTAGTAGATAGATCTTGGCGTATAGTTCCGATCATAGGAAATTTTTTGTTTTCTATGCTGCGAACCCAACAGTGGTATTAGAGCCTGATCTATGCGTAGGTGCTTTGCACAGGTAGTAAACATATGTTTATATGTGGGCGATGATGATCATGTTATTGCTTCTTTCATGTATTTTGGATATTGGTGGCATAGTGGGATGAAGCGTCCCGGACCAACCTTATATGTCATCGCACATGAGACCGGTTCCACGACTGTCATGCAACTAGTTTTGCCTAAGTGGCTGCCGGGTGTCTGTCTCTCCAACTATAGTCAATATCTGATTTACAACGAGTTGCTAATAACTTATTTATCATCGTTGTGGTTCCATGTTCGTAGGTAAGACCGATTCTATCTCCGAAAGCCCTAAGCCATGTAAAACTTGCAATGGATAAATTAGAGGCGTCTAGTTTAGATTGTTGTTGGGCTAGTGGCATGATATGGTAATGTTGTAAGTTGATGTATGGTAGATACCCTTACAACAGACTTAACGTATAAGTTCCATAGACCTTGGCCTTACACACAAAGTAATGATAGTGATCATACCACGATGCATATGATGGTGATCAAATGCATGGACCATATCATCCCACTTTACACATATGATCTTCGCATCTTATATTGCTAGTTTGGCGCTTTTAGTAGCATTGTAAGATGATCCCTCATTTAAATATCAAGATAAAATGTGTTCTTTCTTAAGTATGCACCGTTCTATGGATCATGTTTCGAGACATCACGTGATGATCGGGTGTACTCGATTCTATGCTTTCATACAACGGGTGTAAGACAGTTTTACACACGCGAGTACTAAGGTTCTTACTTGGCGAGCCTAGCATGTACATACATGGCCTCGGAATATGGACCGAAAGGTTAAGCATGAGTCATATAGTTGATATGATGCCCATATAGATGCTCGCCTTTGAAGCTACACCGACTCACGTGATGATCGGACTTGATGTAGTGGATTTGGTTCATGTAATCACCAAAAGGACACGAGCGATGTCGTTTTTGAGTGGGACTTCATTAGTAATTTGGATTAACTAAACTCAATCTATCATAAACTTAGTCTAAATAAACTTTATAAATTCTGTTGTAGATGAAACCACCTGCTTTTAATTTCAATGTGTTCATGGAGAAAGAGAAACTTGCGGCAAATGGTAGCAACTTTACCAACTGGGCCATGAATTTGAGGATTCTCCTCACTGCTGCACAAAAGCAATATGTGCTAGAAGCGCCATTAGACCCCTCACCAGCTCATGATGCCCCTGACGAGGAAAAGAATGTCTATATAACTCGTCAGGAGGACCACAACTTAGTTCATTGCGGCATACTGTATGGGTTCACCAGTGTCATTGCATGTGTGTTCTTCTCAAAGACTACACGTGGATCCACCAGTGTCATTGCATGTGTGTTCTTCTCACATACTATGTCATGAACCACACCCAGTGTCATTGCATGTGTGTTCTTCCCATGAACCACACATGGATCCACCAGTGTCATTGCATGTCTGCTCTTTTCATGAACCATAGCTAGAGTCATTGGATGTGTGTTCTTCTCACAGACCACATATCACCAGTGTCATTGCATGTGTGTTCTTCCCAAAGACCACACATGGATCCACCAGTGTCATTGCATATCTGCTCTTCTCATTAACCACAGCTAGATCCACCCGTGTCATTGGATGCATGTTCTTTTCATAAACCGCATATGGATACTAATTAACCTTAGGAGAGCCCTAACCTTAGCGTTAAACCGAGTCTTCTAGAAGGCATGCCTAACACAGTTGTTCTACTTGTCGATTGTTACATACCGTCCGATCGGGGCGCTTAGACGATTGGGATGGTTTTCGTGAGATCGATCCACGAGTAGTCTGTTCTGCGGCATGATTGGCCACGCTTGCTCTGGACAAACTGACAACACCGGGGGCTCCCCTGTTGCGAGTGTCACGACTCACGAGTTGAGCGGGCCATATCCCAGTGTCACGTCCCCATTACTTCTCTTCCTCCCCGTACTTCTCTTCCTTCCCCTCGAAGCCACAATCCCCACTTCACTCCCATCCTGCCGTAGCCGCAAGCCGACGGCGCCGCCATCCCAATCCCCTCTCCGGCAGCCACCACCCCCTTCCCCTCTCGCCATGGGTTCAAGGGGAGACGACGAGGAAACGCGTCGTGACGACAGGGACGGTGATTTCGATGTGAGTCGTCTCATCTCTATCTCTATCATCCGTGGCCAGTTATCTATTTTCTGAGCCAGATCTACTCCGTTTACTCATGCGCGTATGATGTGTTAGGCCAACCAGACGATGTATGACGCCAACTATCACGGTTTAGCGGATGAAGACAGTCCTATGCTATGTAAACATGGATATGTGCCCGCTAAATTTGTAGCGTTCGAAGGACGAAACGCAGGCGGGAGGTTTCTACGGTGTCAAGGACATTGTGCAATGATGCGAGGCAGAAGTTGCGGTGTTGTCAAATGGGTAGATCCAGAGTGGCCCAAATCGATGCAGAAAACGCTGGACAAACTATGGGAAATGACTGTTGAGTTGAAAGAATCCGCATTCAGCTCACTTCTTGACAGTGTTGAGATGAAGCTATGGGAACCAGTTGACACGACCAAGCATAAGCAAGATCTCATGGGGGTGGAAGACAAGGTTAGCAAAGTCGAGAAGGAGAGGGACACGGCGTTGGCCCTGAAGGCTAAAGCAGAGCAAGAACTAACTCAAGCAAGGAAGGATCTTCACCAGGCCAAAGTCCTGCAGTTCACAACTACGAGTATTGACAAGTGCATGAGGAAAGATGCAAAGAAACAATTGAAGCTGTGCAAGGAAGATGCTAAAAGGAAGGAGCAGACGATTCGATCCTTGCTCTCGCAGGAAGATGCGCATAAGGCTAAGATTAGGAAGATCAAGGAGATGTGTGTTAACTAGTTCTATTTAGCTTAAGCCCCCTGCCTTTTTTAAGTTGTAATAGTTGTACTTGTTGACCTAGCGGTCTGAACTATTGGCCCCGGAGTCCTGGGAGTAAAAAAATTGGTCGCCCGTTAATCTGTCTTAACGCTGCATTACTTCCTTTTTTCTGACCAATGCCCCTTGGATATTCCGCCCGTCACTTTGTCGTCCTCGTGTACAAATAGGAGGCTCCACAGCTTGTCGCTTCGTCGCCCATCCTCTCGCCCTCTCCAATCTCCACCGCGCCGTCCACCCCCTCGCTCCCTCTCCAATCTCCACCGCGCCGCCATGGAGATGACCTCGCTAAACTTCTACGAGGCGGTGATGTTCTCGCACTTCGACATCCTCGTGCCGCCGGCCGCGACGGTGCCCTACGGATGGCGCACCAGCTATGCGGGGGTGCCGGTGGCTCCGCTCCTCTTCCCCTGCGGAGCCATGATGGAGAGCGAAATCGCGCCGCCTCAGATGCTCGATGGAAGAGGGCGCCTTGACGGCTGACCAGCCCGTACTGGCCGGCGCTGTTCAAGAAGGAGCGGAAGGCCAAGATTGGCAACCACATCGTTTACGGGCGCGTGGTGCACCGGGATCTCCGCAATCGAGAAGGGCGGGAGAGGTTCTAGTCCGTCCCTGGATGGACCAAGTTCACCGTCATCGCCGCCACTCACCGCGAAGAGGTGCTCCGTCTCGCGTACAATGCGGAAATCATGGAGGTTCCGCCCGACGAAGACGAGGAAGCCGGCGGCTCGAAGGACAGCGGCAGCGGAAGTGAAATTGTTGACTAGTTGGTTGAATTAATGTAGGATATGAAATCGCACCTTTGTTTAGAAGAATTTGTGGTTGAATTAATGAAATGCCTCGATTTAGATCTCTGTCTCGATTAATTTGTGGAAGAATTTGTGATTTAGATCAATTTCTGCCTCGATTTAGATCTCTGTCCCGGATTGGGAACATAACCATGGACCAAAGACACCTTTTCTACTAGTGTATTTTGACACTGGTGGTTTTTTTAAACGTAATCTACATGGATTGTGCCGCATGCAAATGGCACAACCACAATTTATAAACTGGAAGCACGTACACCCGGTTACTAGAGATCCGGGAGCTTCGCCAGATGCAGGGGATGCAGGAGCAGAGAGGCGGTGAGATAGACAGGCTCAAGATTAGGCCAGAAAGTGGTACCCATTTCCTCCTCATCTGGGCATTATCGGTGAGAACGTTGTTGTTTATGTTGCCACGTCATTGTGCAGCATCTGAAATAAGTTGCTGCTTCGTGGAGTGTGGTAGCTTAAATAATTTATTTATGTGCCACTTATATTCCGTCGTATTTGGAGACCTCCTGCCTCTCAGCAATCGTGGAACCGGTGGATCATTGTTTTCAGATAGTAGTGGCACAATCACAATTTCGGATTCAACTACTGACTCGGGCGTTTCCAAACCCTAAGTCGCGGTACATTTTACTCAGAGAACGTGGGTAGATTGTTTCGTCCAGCAACGTGCCACACACAGAGCGATCAGAATTTAACAGAATTACATATATAGGTTCAAGTTCAACACATTACTATGCATCTTCATTGCCAGCAGCCTTCTTCCATAGCCTGGGTGCCAAGCCTTCACGTCCACTGGCTTCTTCATTTCCTGCCTTCTTCCTCTTCCTCGGTGCCAATTTTCTTAGCTTCATGTACTCTGCATCGCCGGGACAATGGGCACCAGAATCGTGTCCAGCATCATCTTTCCACTCGTTTTTTATTTCTTCGGGCAACAAAATCACTGACCAGGCAGTCATGTTTCTAACCTTGCGGTGCTTCCTGTCAAAGAAACAAGACTGTTGCATAACTGCCTAATATCTACAGAGTAAATAAAACAAAAATTACAATTCAGCACAAACATGCGAACCCCAAGCGACCTTTGCTTACTAGGAGCTAATTGGGTTCGAGCAACCACCCTGTCCAAGAATAGAAGTGCGACTCCCAGTTGCAGCAGCTTCCACATCCAGTACATGACATTTCAGGTCAAACATGGCAGCCGAAGCATAACTTTTCATCAACCCAATTAGCTGACTGTCACACGTTATAGGAACCATGATGCCATGTTCATCCATGAAGCTAAACTTTGCTGTCTGCTTCGGCCATAATTCAACATGATTACGCAGAGCAGAAACCATACTAGATATAATGTAGATCTGTGCAGACGCTTCTTCCATCGTGAAACAATGGCTTCCATACCACTTTCCATTAGAGTCGTACCTGTAGAGGACTACCGTAACCAGGTAAGGGGTCCAAGATCCCACTTAATGTAAAACATGGACAAAATATGTTTGTCAGCGTTGGGCTAACAAATAATTTGAGGTTCAGTAGCCAGCTAGCAGTTGTAATTAGTGCGAATAGCAAAGAGAATGGTAGCTCACCCGCTTGTAGACAGAACTTCTTCTTTCTTGATAGTAGGATCTGCCATCCTCCGAGCTGCTCGGCTCGTCGGCGGTGGAGGCGGGCTAGAGCCTCGCAACGGCGGCTACGGCATGCGCCATTGGAGCTCGGGATCAGCGACTGGGCGCAGCAACTGGCCTCAGCAACTTGGCGCCGGAAGTCAAATGTCCGAAGGGATCATCCTGCCTGGAGGGTGGATTCCGACACCGCCGGTGCTAGGGGAAAGCTGGGAATGGATTTGTGAAATTGGTCAACGCATCCAATCCACTTAGCTGCTTGATTTGCCTAAGAGGTTGCCGCGTTGGCGCCCGCGTCACGGACAGATAACCGACATGTGGGTCTCGACCATCTACTTCACGGGGCGGTTTAACAGAATGTTTGTATTTGGCAGGGGTGAGATGAGTTTGCCTCGAAATGGCCTCTCTCAGTAGTTGGCAGCCCAACTTTTCGAAACGCGGTAATTTCAGGCAACTTAGGTACCGCCATGCGCTGGCCTGCCAACTTTGGTACCCAGACGAACAACCCCCTCAAGGGAATTACTGGCAATTAAGGTGCTCCTTTTAATAGAGCACCGGAGCAAAGCATTAACACTCCATGAACATAGGTGATCCTCACATCAAAGCCATTCCCTCGGTTATCCCGATTTCTGTCACTTCGGGGCCATTGGTTTCGGACAACAACGTGTGTATACAACTTGCAGGTAAGACCATAAACAATACTATCATAGTGAATCAATAACATATTCAGATCTGAAATCATGGCACTCGGGCCCTAGTGACAAGCATTAAGCATAACAAGTCGCAACAAAGTCATAAAGCACTAATAGAAGATACTAGGCACCATGCCCTAACAATCTGATGCCATTACATGAACGATCTCATCCAATCCCTACCATCCCCATAGCCTACAGCGGGGGATTACTCACTCATAGATGGGGGAAACATGGATGGTCGATGGAGAAGCGATGGTGATGGTGATGGCCATGATCTCCTCCAATTCCCCATCCCGGCGGGGTGCCAGAATGGAGTTTCTGGTTCTGAATCGTGGAATCTGGTGGTGGCTGCGGAGCGGAACTCCTTCTAGAAAAACACCGAACGCCCCCTGAGTTTTTACGTCAGAAGGCAACTTATAGGCGAAGAGGGGGACCGAGGGGGTGTTTGGGGCGGCCACACCACCCCCTGGCGCGGCCAGGCCCAGCCAGCGCGGCCAGGTGGTGTGGCTGGGCCCAAGCCCCTCCCCGTCTCGTATTCTGGCTCCTGGTGTCCCTCGGTGAAAAACTGACTTTGGCTTTTGTCCCGTCCAATTCCGAGAATATTCATTTTCTAACTTTCCTGGAACCAAAAACAGTAGAAAACAGGCATCTAGCATTGTGTCTCTTGTTAATAGGTTAGTCCAAGAAATCATATGAAAAGTACTCCAAAGTGTGGACAAAACATAAGAAAGTAGACAAAACCAAGCATGGAACATCAAAAATTATGGATATGTTTGCAACGTATCAACATCCCCAAGCTTAACTCCTGCTCGTCCTCGAGTAGGTAAGTGATAAAAAGAAAGAATAATTTTTGAGGTGACATTCACCATCATAAACTTGATCAAAGTATTTGTAAAACATTCAAAGCTGGGATCATAGTACTTCAATCATAACATGAAAGACAAAGTTCTAACAATAAGACAAAGAAACTATGTTGCAACATGCAAAGGCACAAACAAAAAATTCATGAATAACAATGCTTTGCAAGACGTTTGTTTGTTTCACATAATGAAAACATAGCATAATAGCATTCAGCTTGTCCCTCATAGAGTAGCAAATATAAATGCATAGGACACCTTCAAAGTTCATAAGAGTGACTAGATACAAATAGTTTAAAACAAGCAATATCAAGGTATGCATCAATCAGCTAGTCTTGGGACAATGCACATAGAACTAAGAATGGCCCCTATGCTCTCAAAGTAAGTGCATAAACAAAGAAGGTGGAGACTCAATATAATGGTGGAAGAAAGGCCTTCATAGAAGGAAGTAGGGATTCAAGTCTCATAAAGAGCTTCAAAAATTATGGTACTTAATAGCTTCCAGCTCTCATTGCCCCTATCATAAGCATCTTGAAGTGATTAAGGTTAAAGTGAACAAACTATGAAGTATATACTTGACAAAGTATAAGCTGGAAATCTCATGTCCCTTGAATATGAGGGCCGCTCCTCATGCTACTCAATTTAGTTACCGGTAAGTTCTTGTCATTGTAAGTACATGTGCATCATAGAGAACCGCCAATGGGGTACCCCTTGCCCGATGATACGGAAGAATCCCCATATCAAAATGACAAGGCAAGCAGACAACGAGCATCTCAGCAATCTTCTTATTTACATGGGAATATGGTGCTTTTTCTTTCTTTCCTCTTTTCATAATCTTTTTTTCCTTTTCTCTTTTTTCTCAATATTTGACTCTTTTTTTATAAGAAGAATGCTTCATAGACAGCTCATTATGGTTACGCTGCAGGTTTCCACCATGTCAACATGGATTAGACCAGCGGCCCAGGCGTTTCTCTAACACATATACATAACTCCATGGACTTACAAGCTCCCCTTTCATTTCACACCGACGACATCCATAGAAAAAAGAGCATGATATCAACTAGGTACAAAGTACAAGTGCAATGTTGAAAGCGTTCCCCATGACAGCATGGTTCTGCTAATCCCCAACAAATAAGTGCAAGCATATACAACATAGACGACACAATGATTCAAGTTTATTAAGGGCAAGAAAAGTAAAGTGTGCCATTAAGTTCGTGAGAACTTTAATCACTAGTTTTCTCATAACAAGTTTAATTTGGAAGGTAAACAAAAGCATGAATATACTTGGAATAGCATATACTAGTAGGTAGGTATGGTGGACTCTTTGGAATAACTTGGTTTAGGGAGTTGGATGCATGAGTGGAACTCATACTTGGTTGTGGAGGCTAGCAAAAGGCTGGGAGTGACAAACTAGGAGAGCAATAATGGCCATAATTATGTAGAACGACAAAACATCATTGATCAAAGCATAAAGTGATACTACAAGTTGAAAACTAAAGGATCATAAAGGCTTATGGTGACTTGGGATAGTCATAACATGGTGTGAGCATGTGCCAAGTCAACCCAAATAAAGCATCAAAGGAGAATACCACAATACTATGCTTTAATATGCTAAACAACGCATGATTCTTCCAAGGCACATTAAGCAATCTCAATTGTTTATAACAAGTCATGCTACAGCAAATAATACTAAACATAAAGCCAACACAATATCAAGCATGGCATGACAAAGCATAGGCCACAGTCAAAAACAAGCTCTCTTTACCACTTAAGCATGAACTTTCCTACTCTTTTCCAATCCAAACCAAAATATTTGAAAACCAATGTATGAAAGAGGGGTCCAACCAATTTATTCATAAAACTAAGCAAACAAAGCAAACGAAAAACCAAAATGAAAATGAAAAAGAAGACACTCCAAGAATAACACAACTGTGCATGAAACAATAAAAATGAAGCGTTTGGAAGAAACCTGGGATTTTTATTGATGAAGAAGGGGAAACCTTGGGCATACCCAAGCTTTACGCTTGTACCTATTGAATATTTCTTGGTGTGACACGGGTGGCATCCCCAAGCTTGAGCTTTAGTCCATCCTTCATCTCAGTACTCATTCCTTCCATACACCTGAAAAATTTTCCTTCATACAAAACTTCACACAATCTTTATTAGCAACATTAGCGCACTCAAGATAATAAGTCTTTAGGTTCAGTTCCAATAGCAATAAAACTTCCATTAAAACACAATCTACTGTAGCACTTCCCTCAAAAAGCTCAATTCCCCAAAAGAACTCAAAAAGGAATCAACAAGAAGCAAATGCAAATAATGGCAGAAATCTATCAAAACAGACCAGGAGGTAAAGACGATTTTTTTCGAAGACCTTATGTTGCTCAAATAGAAAAGTGTTGAACTGACGAAAGTTAGATAACAACCCGAGGCAGAAGCACAAAAATTCACGCCTCAAAAGGACGTATAGAGATTTTAGACGAATTTTTACGGTGAAGCACAAAAATCTATTTCGGGACAGCAACTTTCCCAATCATTACTTCTCTCTCATTAGAGGTTACTCTTGGCACAAAAAACAAAAAACTTCTAAGACTCATCTAAAACTTTTGGGTTATCTCCCAATAAGTACTTTTCTTTAACGCCTTTAAGTTAGGCATGATAGTTTGAGAGGATGCTCACATAAGAAATATGAATTGAAGTAAAAGAGAGCATCAAGAAGAAAATTCAAAACACATTTAAGTCTAATCCACTTCCTATGCATAGGAATCTTGTATGCAAATAAATTCGCAAAGAACAAAGTGATAGGCATAGGAATATAAAACAAGAGTAACTTCAAAACTTTCAGCACATAGAGAGGTGTTTCAATACCATGAAAACTTTTACAACCATATTTTCCTCTCTCATAATAATTTTCAGTAGCCGCGCCTCATGAATAAACTCAACAATATAACTATCACATAAAGCATGCTTTTCATGTTCTACAAAAACATAATTTTTATCAAGCTCAAAGATAGGATTAAAACCTTCAAACCCACTTTTAACAATTCTATAACACGATGACTGATCATTCAATATAGGCCCATCGTCTAGAGCTTTATCATAAACAATTTCTAAGCAAAAATCTTTAGTACTATGCATCACGATGTTAGGCACAAATAAAGGATTATCACAAATAACATAAGCATAACATTCATCCTCCTTTGGTAAGCATGGGGGACAATCAAATAATGTAAGGGATAAAGAGTTACTCTCATTAGAAGGTAGGCAAGGGTAGCTAATCCATTCTTCCTCCTTTTGTTCATCACTCTCCTCCTATTTTTCATCTAATGAGCTTTAAGGTTCATCAATTTCTTCCATAAGATCCTGCAAGGCATTAGTCTCTTCCATTTGTGGAAAGCATCTATTAATATATTCAAGAATATAGCCATTTTCTTCCTTGTAATTATCAAAGCAAAATTTAAGTATATCATAAACCTCATGTTTATAAGGTGAATCATCAATATCTTCAAGCAAACTAGCAAGTTCAAATGCACCCTTCCAAGCAATAAATTCCTCAATTTGTTCCACATCATAAAAGTCATAATTTCCCTTAACATAAGAAGATATGGTAACATTATCATTATACTCACATTGAAAAGGGAGGTGTTTATACCTCTTACAACAATAAGATTTATCAAAGCAATAAGTAACATTGTAAGTAGACCACACGTTTCTAGCAATGGTATACAATTTATCAATTTGTTCCCATAAGTGTTTCCCTTTTTGTGACAAGCGGTGTTCCTTATAATAATATTTTTGTTCTTCCGTGAACCCACCTTACCCATAAGATTCAGTTTCAAAGAAACCAACCATTGACAGCAAGCATGATAAAGCAAGACAATAACAGACCAACGAAAATAACAACTAGAGTAGGAACTATTTTTTTGTATTTTTTATAAAGAAAGAAGCAAACAAAGTGGAAATAAACTAAGCTTGAACAATAGTGATTCCAAGTGTACTTGATAAATAAAGCTATGCTCCCTGACAACGGCGCCCGAAAATAGTTTTGATGACCCACAAGTATAGGGGGTGTATCGCAGTATTTTCGAGGGAAGTGAAACCCAATTTATTGATTCGACACAAGGGGAGCCAAAAAATATTTATAAGCCTTAACAACTGAGTTGTCAATTCAGCTGCACCTGGAAACAATCTTGCTCACATTAGTTTATCAGTAGCAACAGTTGTGTAGTAGGAATAGTAAAGTAACAGCAGTAGTAAAGCAAAGACAATAGTAACAATTGCAGTAAACAGTAGGATCCGAGTGCGGTAGGCATAGGGATGGATGGACGGGCGTTGCATGGACAAGACAATTCACATGGCAATCAGAACATAGGGCAATTGCAGATAAATAAGATAAAGCATCCCAGTACTAGATAATCCTAGGCATGTGTCCCATATATAGTCATACGTGCTCGCAATGAGAACTTGCACAACATCTTTTGTCCTGCCAGCCTGTTTGCAGCGGGGCCTCAAGGGAACTACTGGAAATTAAGGTGCTCCTTTTAATAGAGCACTGGAGCAAAGCATTAACACTCCATGAACACATGTGATCCTCACATCAAAGCCATTCCCTCCGGTTATCCTGATTTCTGTCACTTCGGGGCCATTGGTTCCGGACAACAACGTGTGTATACAACTTGCATGTAAGACCATAAACAATACTATCATAATGAATCAATAACATGTTTAGATCTGAAATCATGGCACTCGGGCCCTAGTGATAAGCATTAAGCATAACAAGTCGCAACAAAGTCATAAAGCATTAATAGAAGATACTAGGCACCATGCCCTAACAATCTGATGCCATTACATGAACGATCTCATCCAATCCCTACCATCCACATAGCCTACAGCGGGAGGTTACTCACTCATAGATGGGGGAAACATGGATGGTCGATGGAGAAGCGATGGTGATGATGATGGCGATGATCTCCTCCAATTCCCCGTCCCGGCAGGGTGCCAAAACAGAGTTTCTGGTTCTGAATCGTGGAATCTGGTGGTGGCGGCGGAGCGGAACTCCTTCTGGAAAAACGTCGACCCCCCTGAGTTTTTAGGTCAGAAGGCAACTTATAGGCGAAGAGGGAGACCGAGGGGGTGTGGCAGCGGCTGGACCACCTGGCCCAGCCAGCGTGGCGGTGTGGTGGCTGGGACCCAGCCCCTCTCAGATTCTCGCTCTGGTGTCCCTTGGTGAAAAACTGACTTTGGCTTTTGTCCCGTCCAATTCCGAGAATATTCATTTTCTGACTTTCCTGGAACCGAAAACAGCAGAAAACAGGCATCTGGCACTATGGCTCTTGTTAATAAGTTAGTCCAAGAAATCATATGAAAAGTACTCCAAAGTGTGGACAAAACATAAGAAAGTAGATAAAACCAAGCATGGAACATCAAAAATTATGGATACGTTTGCAACGTATCATGCAGCTGTCCATGCGCAACCACTGCCTCCTATACCTCGTATGCAGGGCCAACTGTGTATGCCCAGAGCTTCACGAGTTCCAGCGCAGGAGGGAGATCTACTTCGCCAGCGTCGACATCAAGAACAACACTCCAAAGCTATAGCGGGATCTCCTCATTCATGTCGTCAATCACGTTGATCTCCAACGTTTGTGGAGGTACCCGGATGATGATACGGGGAAGGCCGGCATGGCCAGACTCGCTACCGACATCATAGACCGCGAGTATGTCGGCATGAAGGTCGAGTTCCCGAAGCACCTGCATGAGCGATGGGAGTGGAGGCACTTGAATTACGATGCGATCAAGTACGCAGCCAGGGACGCGTATGTCTGCTATGAGATGCTCAATAGGATCTGGCGGATGGGTGAGTGTGTTGTTTACCACTACTAGTTTCACATTCTGTTCCTAGTTTTATCTCCCCTGTATTTTATCTCACATGTATTTTCTAAGCATTCTGTGTGTAAGAACTAAGCTCGTATGATCCCTGTGTTGTTAGGTAGTTAACCTGTATGAATTACATTTCCCCTTTTTGTATGCTCAACATTCATACTTACAAATTCTGTCTGTGCCCTTTGCATGCGGCAAAATCCAGAACTGCCATGCATAAGGTGGGATCCACAAGATCAGATGCCGTTGTCCACAAAAGGGCACGATTTCTATTATAGCGAAGGACATAGTCATAAACAAACCCATATTATAGTTCGACAAAGGTAATACACAATAGTTCGGAATTGCTCACACATAGCTATCACACATAGTACTTACAAAATAACATGTTTTCATAAACATAACAAGTCTACATCCCAGCCTGTTGGAATGATTGGCGAAGAAGGCGACCGATCCTAGGATGCCTTCGGTCGCTTACCCCGGCTTGTAGATTGCTCTACACTCCGGCATCTAGGGCAAACAACTTGCCTTGGTGGTGGTTCAATGGTGCGATGCCTGGAATGAAACTTTACGATCTAGCGGTACAGCTCATGGCTAACATACCCGTCAATTGCAGCGTACTTCAGATTAGGTTCAGAAAGCGGCTTATCCTCCCAGTAATCATGCCCTCAACGCCTCCACCAACATTACGACAATTTGCCCTTCATGTCAGCGTACCACGGGTCGATGAGTTCGGTGGCAAGATCGACCATCCCAGTCCTGCTGCCCCTCATCCCTGGGATTCAGTAAAATTTCTGGATGTCCACTCTGCACTCCTTTGGGATTTTAATGTTGACAGTCGGGCTTTCAAGTAGTCTAGTGTCATTCGTGATGTCAACACTAGTAAATGTTATCTGGTGGTTCACGAGAAAGTCATGAAAGAGCGATGTAATCCTTTCGCCCCACCTGCATGACAATGAATTCAGACAAATAATATAGCAAGAGCTTTTGCAAACAAATGGTTCAGGAACAAAAAGATAGCAAAGTCTACCTGTTCCCATCAACCCCTTCTCGCAAAAAGGCTGGTATACGAGGACGTGCCCATTCATGGAGAGTTGCACCACAGCGATCCTACGCTGATCGCGGTTGTACTCGAGGTCGAGACCGATGAACCTACTTCCTTTGAACCATAGCCAACTCTTGTAATTATTCAGAGTGTTCATCACCGTCCGAGGGTTGGTGGTGTAGACGACATTGATCTTCTTCCTGCCATGTACTTCTATGTCGACGTACGCAGTCGCTTGTCTGCCGTCATTTCGAACATCCGACAAGTCCATGACTACAGGCAAGAGGGAAAGGACACGGAGGAAGAGGGTGATGCCGTGGTGGAGGAAATGGATGAGGCCGTGGAGGAGAAAGACGATGAGGCCGTGGAGGAGGAAAGGAGACGGAGAAGTAAAACTACTCACTGCAAGTTTGGAACTGCCCTTACTAATATCTGGAATGGTGCATGACCGTTCGTAGTAGGGTGGAGGTGCAGAAAAACGGCGGTTTTACACGTCGACGCTAGTGCTACCTGAAATTGGTTCTGTGCCACTTGCATGTAGTGGAATCGAGGTCTGCCATGCACGATCCAAGTCAAACATAGTCACGTTTGCACGTGCCTACCTTCACTCACTAACAGGTGGGCCCTACATTTTTTCTCTTACGCTTTATTTTTCACTTCCTCTAGACAGTTCTGGTTCGTGCCCTCAATAATTACGCCCCCTTTCTTGTCTTCCACACATACGAGAACCGGTGGCGGCGGTTCCTCACTGGGTCACTCCCTACTCGAACAACTGCCCCCTCTCTGATTCCATCCCCTTTCGAATCCATCCGCCTCCTGATCACAATGCCTCCATTAATCTGTTGGATTTGAAACTCCAATTGCTGCCATGGGTAGATCTTGGGGTAGCTGCAGGCTGAAGCGAAAGGTAGGCAACGATGACGCGGCTGGCCATGGCGACCGCCACCGCGAGGATTGGGGATGGCCGAACCTCAGCACCGTGAACATGCACAGGATCGCCACGGGGTTGGACATCACCTCTGCCGGTCGCCTCGCTCACTACATCCCTGGCTACCGCTTCACGATGCGGGACATGGACGAACAATCGTTCGGCACACCAGGCCTTCTTTACCCCGATACCAGCAAATGGCCAAATGACTGTGATGGCCATGTAAGTTCCAGTATCTTGCTTATTGGTTCAGTCATATCGTTGATTCATATGTGCTGAACTTTCATCGGAATCCTATGTTCCTTTCGTCGAACGTGTTGTGTGCATGCGCGGTTTGAACAAACTGATCCATTTAATACTATTTTATACAGCGGAAGCTCTGCTCATACTTGATATTCTGGTATTTTCATAGTGACACGGTCTTAATTTAGGTGACAGACAAGTTCTCAATATCGATTTGCAATGGAATGCTTGCTAGGTGATATTCTGTTTTCTAAAAAAATAAACAGATTAGATGATTTAAGGCTATTATGCCCCTAGTTGTTTATGATCATCGTCAGGAGTTTGTTCGGGGGGAGCTCTGCTCCTACTCGATATTTTGAGTATTTTTGTAGTGAGACAGGCACAATTTAGGCGATATCTGAGGATACACTCGTACATATTACTTTAATCTGAAGGTCTAGTTGTCAAATTGTATTTGCAATGGAATCCATGCTAGGTGATTCTACCAACTGATAACAAACTCTGCAGAATATTCATGAAAAAATGATGTTGTTGGATAAGTGGTCGGAATCAGTAGTGGTGAATAATATCAAGGAAGAAGAAGAGATGGAAATGGGAGATGACCAAAACTGGGTGAGTGGCAACGGCGAGTGGTTGGTCCTTTTATCCCAGGATGGGAGTAATTGGACTCTAAAAAATGGCTACAGCTCGTTGAGATTTACATTGCCATCTTTGGAGGGTGTCGGCATTACTGCATTCAACAACGGGTGGCCGCCGCCCATTTCTGAATTCGCTTATAGGTTCAACATGGAAAAACTTGAGCTCCTGAAGGTACAACTCCCACATAGACCTTGGGAGGTGTGGAAGACTTGGGAGTATAACCTCTTAGCGGTGCTCGACAAGGCAATCACATTCATTAGATGTCCAGAAGACAAGGAATGGACAGTCTTGTGCGACAACTTCCTGCGGCCAGAGAAGTATATATGTCGACATAGTCTTCACCTCCAGCTACTATTCCAACAAACCGCAACACATTTATGCGGTCACTGAACCTAGCGGCGACGTGCGTGTTTGGGAGCCGTTCATTTGGGGTGAGTCATGGTGTCATATAGCATGTAAAATCCCATTCAAAATTATGCTTACTGACTGTAAGTAACACGCAGGTACACATGCAGCCCCACGCGTCATTCCAGCTCTGTTAATCGAAGATGCAGTAGCAGATGCTGAACTTGGATCAAGGCGCTGGTTCCTGGCACCTCTCGGAGGCGACACGAAACATGATGTTGAACTCATGTGGATTCATATCAGGGGAGCACTAAACATCGTTGGTGATACAACATAACATATGGGGACACAACTTTCTTCATATCCATCGCTAAGGTGTCACGTTTTCTCGAGGTCAGCATGTCCATCCAAAGACCCAGTAGAGCAAGTATGGAGCAGAGTCGACAATCTGAAGGGACAATCTGAGTTTCTTGGGATCAACTACCCTTTCTTTGTTGGAGCCCCTAGAGCTGTTGAACCTGTAATTGCTCAGGCAGCCCCGGCTCCTGATGCTGCTGCTGGTGGTGGTGGTGGAGCTAACAAAGAACTAGTTGTTGTTGCTCTTGGTGAAGCTGACAAAATACTTGGTGATGCTGCTACTGGTGAAGCTGACGAAATACTTGTTAATGCTGTTGCTAGTGAAGTTGACAAAATACCTGCTAAGGCTGCTAGTGGTGAAGCGGACGAAATACTTGCTAATGCTGTTGCTGGTGAAGCTGACAAAATACTTGTTGAGGCTGCTGCCGGAGTCCAGGAAGAACATGCTGGTGTTGTTGCTGAGGTGCCAGCAGTTCTTGTGTTGATAGCAGACTGTGTGTTTGCTACACACTCACGCGCATATCATGTTGACACTCCAGATCTGACCTGGATCCAAATCAACGTAGGGGGAGGAGGCCTACAATTGGCTCATCAGTGGGGTCGTACAATTTGATGGAGAATGAGAAATGGCCAAACGCAGCATTCTGGTTTGTTCTGACAATACCACCAGCTCCAGTGACCTAGTGCTCATACTGGCAGATCCGATGAACCATTTGTCTTTATCTTTATCTTTAGTTTCACCCTAGCTCTACTAAGTAAATGATTCTTTGGTCAAGACTTAGTTACGCTTATTTGTGTAAGACTAAACTTTGCTTATTTGTGTAAGACTAAGTTAGGCCTAACTATGTAATATTCAGTGAAGCCCATATTTTCTTTCCATGCCCATAACAGTAGAATTGCAGCATAGAACAAACAAAGGTAATGTGCATATTAGGCATTTTGCTCAGGATAACAGCCACAAGCTCAGTAAATGATACATGGTGTATGCATTTGAATGCATCAATAGAATGTGCCACCTATTGATGATTGATGACATGGATCTAGCTTCTCTACGCGTATTTGCATTGAATCCTCATTGATTTGTTCCCATATTTTTGGCAATGGTTGATGAACTCCACTCTATTGGTAACATGCTTCGTTAGTGAGCCCCTGTTGATGGAATGCAAAGTACAAAACATGGTCTTCATCGTCATTCCATTTAGGTTCTCTATGGTTCATCATCACGGAGCTACTAATTTCAAATGAAAATCTAGTAAGCAACATGTGTGTACATTGTTAGAGTATGATACGGACATGGTACATACATGTTCTTCTACAATCACAAGAAGAAAACTGGATGCATTTTCACCTTGTTGGCGTTGTGTCGATCTGAGTGGATGTGGCTTTGGGGTTCGGTGAGGAAGGCGTCATCGCTGGTGCGTTTGTGACCGCAGCGATGGTGAGCTCGGATTATGGAGGAGGACAACAGAACCAAGCATGGTTGGCATGGTGACAGATCTCACACAGGAATGAATTCTCGTCCCCATGCCATGTCATGGGTGCGGCCATGGTGAGGGCGAGCTCTGATTCGAGACGGGGAGGAGAGCGGGGCCCAGCAGGTTCGTCCATGTCCCAGCTCTGCGCCATGGCCGCGACCACATATTGCCGCTCTGGGGAAGAAGAAGACGTGTAAAGGATGTAGGTGCCAATGCTGCAATCCTACATGGCAGCCACGACGACAGTGACATAACGGCAAAAATTGACAGGGGGACCAACTTGATGGGCGTTAGACTAATATTTTGTATTGAAATGTAAAGTTGAATTCATGCCGAAAAAGACCCTCTGAGTATTTGACATGCCAACTATGGGCAACGCGATTGATTACAAGCAACTTGGGTACCGCTTTGCCTGGGCGCCTCAACTTTCGGGCCGCAAAATGATATTCTTGCGCCCGGCGCCCAAGATTTGGTCCACCCAAAAGCGTTCCTGTAGACCAGGACCCCACGGAGCAACACTGTGGTGACCCTTCCCACCGATGAACTAGGGGAAGAGGCCTGATGCCGCCCTATATAAGGAGCCCTCCGCCTACCTTGGAAGGGATTGATTGCTAAGATCTAAAAACCCTAGACTTTCATCCTCCATTATACCCTCATGAAGCACACAAGCAATACAACAAAGCAGGAGTAGGGGCTTTACCTCCTCACGAGGGTCCTAAATCTGGGTAAAAAAACTATGTCATCTCTCTGTCGTGTGATTGCTCCACCGCCATCGCCATCGCCGAGTTTCCCTGGAACCACGTGTTTATCCCCCTCTCAAACAAAGGGATTGTTGGACCGTAGTTTTTTTTGCGGGACAAATCTCCGACATTTGGCATGCCAGGTAGGGGGCTGAGGCGCATTTTCAAGATCTTCATCAACCTCGAAGACATGTCGGCTGGAAATGAGACCCGCGCTGAGTGAGCCCTTTGTCGTGCGGTAAGCAAGGCCTAGATCGAGTCGCCTTCATGGCGTGCCTCCTCCGAGTAGGCCCCATGGACGGAGGATGAAGGGGGATCCTCCTACCACCCGTCGCGAGAGACCACTCCCTCCTTGCATGGTGCCACGTCTCTCTTCCGCATCAAGTCATCGCGCGACCACCCCAAGCGTACCCGGAGGCTGCCAAGCACATGGTGCATGAGGTCCTAGACCACCCGCCGGTCGAGCTGGGCAAGGGGAGGTGGTGCGGCCGGATAGCCAAACTCCTCGACATCGCCATCTTCTCCGTCGAGGGCCTGGGGGCTTAGGACGAGGACAGGACGCTGGAGGCTAGGAGCTTGCTCCCGCCACGCCACCACGGAGGCGCCCCAAGCCTGACAACGTCACTCCACCACCCACGAACAGCTGCTAGATCATCTCGCCTCCCGTGGTCGTGGCGCAGCCACACGGGCGCGAGGATAGCAGAACCGCATGGCCCTTGCCAACAGCAAGGCGGTCCAGGCTAATGGCTGCCTCGCCCTCACCAAAATCCTCCACCGCGTGGTTTGTGTTGGAGATAGGCCCAAGAGGCAATAATAAAAGTGGTTATTATTATATCTTTGTGTTTATGATGAATGTTTACATCCCATGCTATAACTGTATTATAAGGAAACACTAATACATGTGTGTTTTGTAAACATAAAAGAGTCCCTAGTAAGCCTCTTGTGGAACTAGCTTGTTGATTAAATAATGATCATGGTTTCCTGATCATGGACATTGGATGTCATTAATAACAAGGTTATATCATTAGGAGAATGATGTGATGGACACACACCCATAGTAAGCGTAGCATAAGATCAAGTCATTAAGTTCGTATTGCTGTAAGCTTTCAAATGCATAGTACCTAATCCTTCGACCATGAGGTTATGTTAATCACCATCACCGGATGGGTACTTTGATGACATCAAACACCGCTCAGAATCGGGTGGTTATAAAGGTGTCATTGGGTATTCTGAAAGTATGTGTTGAAGCGCATGGACCAAGATTGGGATTTTTCCATCCATATGACGGATAGATATGCTCTGGGCCCTCTCGGTGGAATGTCATCTAGTTAGCTTGCAAGCATGTGACTGGGTCACAAGGGATGACATAATATGGAACGAGTAAAGAGTACTTATCAGTAACGAGGTAGAACTAGGTATAGAGATACCGACAATCAAACCTCGGATAAGTAGAATATCGCGTGACAAAGGGAATTGGTTTCGTATGTTAATGGTTCTATCGATCACGAAGTCATCGTTGAGTATGTGGGAGCCATTATGGATCTCCAGATCCCGCTGATGGTTATTGATCGGAGAGATGTCTCCATCATGTCTGCATATTCACGAACCATAGGGTGACACACTTAAGGTTCGAAGTTGTTTTAAGTAGATATGGAATATGCGTTGGAGACCAAATGTTGTTCGGAGTCTTGGATTGGATCCGGGACATCACGAGGAGATCCGGAATTGTCCGGAGAATAAGATTCATATATTGGGGATCATTTTCTAAGTTAGGAAATGTTCCGGAGTGTTTGTATGGAGATTCTAGAAGGTTTTGAATGTTCGAAGGTTCTAGAAGAGTTCTTGGTGTTTGCTTGAAAACCAAGAAAGGGTCAAGGAAACCTTGTGGGGCAAGACACGGATTCGTGGGGAGGAGGACTCTCCCTTCCCAACTCCCTTGGCCAAGGAGGGAGGGGAGTCCTACTAGGACTCCCCCTCCCATGGCGCGCCTCCCTCCTTTAAATAGAGGGGAGGGGGCACCACCCCCTAGACCTCTCCCATAACAATACCTAGCCGCGGCCTCTCTCCTCTTCCTTCGCTCTGCTCCGGCTTAGGCGAAGCCCTGCAGAAATCTCTACTCTACCACCACCACCACACCGTCGTGCTGCTGGGATTCCGTGGAGAAGATCTACTACCTCTGCTGCTTGCTGGAACAGGGAGAGGAAGGTCTGCTTCGACTCACGCAGGACCGATCATGAAGCTGCCGGAACGCGGCGTCGGAAGGATCGTCCACACGATCTTGAGATCGGCAAGTGATTGACTACATCAACCCCGAGATCTAATCTCGTAACGCTTTCGGTTCTACGAGGGTTAGTACAGATCTATCTCATTTCTCATGTCTAATAGATTAGATCTTGGCTTTTATCTAGATTAGATCTAGGTTTTGTTCGTTCTTGCGGTAGAAATTTTTTGTTTTCCATGCTACGAACCCATCAGTGGTATCAGAGCCGTATCTATGCGTAGATCTGTTGCACGAGTAGAACACAATGGTTTTGTGGGCGTTGGTGCTCGTGCCGTCTTTTGCTTTGTGTACTTTGCATCTTGCGGTATGGTGGGATGAAGCGGCTCGGGATACCTTACATGTCATCGCACATGAGACTTGCTCCACGCTTGATGTGTAACTTGCTTTGCACAAGTGGCTTTGCGGGTGTCTGTCTCTCCCATCATAGTATAGATCCAATTTACACTTTGCACTTGATAGCACTTGTATCAACGTTGTGGTTCAGTTTCGTAGGTAAGATGCGTTCTTATTCGAAAGCCCCAAACCACGTAAAACATGCAAAGAAAATTAGAGGCGTCTAACTTGTTTTTGCAGGGGTTTTGTGATGTGATATGGCCATCATGTGATTGTGATTATATTTGATGTATGCAATGATCCTTGTTGTAATATGGCAACCGGCAGGTGCCTAATGGTTGTCTTTAATTCTGTTAAGACCTGTGTGTCTATTCATCTTGTAATAGCTTTATTCCAAGTAGTTGTAATAGTTGCTAGTGATGATGGACAACCATGAAGCGGCGCCACTGACCTTGACGCAATGCTGGTGATGATGGAGATCATGTTCGTGCTTTGGAGATGGAGATCAAAGGCATAAGAAGAAAGGGCCATATCATATCACACTAATTATGAATTGCCTGTGATGTTAATCCTTTATGCATCTTCTATTGCTTAGATCGCGACGGTAGCATTATAAGATGATCCCTCTCACTAAATATCAAGTAATAAAAGTGTTCGTCCTTAGTTGGCACCGTTGCTAAGACTCGTCGTTTCGAAGCATCCCGTGATGATCGGATGTGATAGATTCTACGTGTGCATACAACGGGTGCAAGCCAGATTTGCACATGCGGAAACTAAGGTTAATCTTGACGAGCCTAGCATGTACAAACATGGAATCGGAACACGGAATACCGAAAGGTAGAGCATGAATCATATAAGTGATATGATGAACATGAAGATTGTTCGCCGATGAAACTACATCTTCTCTCGTGAAGATCGGACTTGGTGTAGTGGACTTGGTTCGTGTAATCACTAAGACAATGTAAGGGATGTTGTTTTGAGTGGGAGTTCACCTAGTTAATTTAAGAATTAAAATTGAACTCAATTTATCATAAACTTAGTCTAAACTACTTGCAAATTTGTTGTAGATTATGGCGAATCTCTCCATCAATTTCAATGCGTTCCTAGAGAAAGAAAAACTTAAGAACAATGGAAGCAACTTCACGGACTGGCTCCGTGGTCTGAAGATTGTCCTCAGGGCTGGTCAGATGACCTATGTGCTCGAAGCACCGCTAGGTGACCCACCTGCAGCTGATGCCACCGATGACGTAAAGAATGTTTACGTCACTCAGAAAAATCATTACTCCTCATTTCAGTGTGCCATCCTGTACGGTTTAGAAACAGAGCTCCAGAAGCGTTTTGAGCACCACGACCCGTTCGAGATCATTAAGGATCTCAAGCTCATTTTTGAGACTCACGCGGCCGTGGAGAGCTATGAGGCCTCCGAGAAGTTCTTTACCTACAAGATGGAAGAGGGAAGCTCTGTTAGCGAGCACGTGCTCACCATGTCGGGGCACGCAAACAAACTCCAAGAGTTGGGGATAACGATTCCTAATGAGTTAGGGATTCACCGTGTCCTCCAATCACTGCCACCGAGTTATAAGAACTTTGTGATGAACTACAATATGCACTGCATGAACAAGACGTTGCCTGAACTATCGTCCATGCTTAAAACTGCTGAAGTGGAGATCAAGAAGGAGCACCAAGTGTTGATGGTCAATAAGACCACCAATTTCAAGAAACAGGGCAAGCCTAAGAAAAATGGCAACTTCAAGAAGGACAGCAAGAAAGCTGCACTTTTGCTAAGAAGCCCAAGGCTGGTCCTAAGCCTGAATCGAGTGCTTCTCGCAAGGGTCTTTGGTCCTTTGGGCGTATCGCCCCAAGTACTGGCGGATCTGAAGAACGGCAACATCAAGAAGAAAGGTATATTCGATATACATGTTATTGATGTGTATCTTACTAGTAGTCGTAGTAGTGCACAGGTATTTGATCTTGGTTTGGTTGCTCATATTTGTAAATCGAAGCAGGAGTCATGGAATAAACGAAGACTAGCAAGAGACGAGGTGACGATCTTGGCGTTGGAAATGGCTCCAAGGTTGATGTGATCGTCGTCGGCACGCTCCCTCTACATCTACCTTCGGGATTAGTTTTAAATTTAAATAATTGTTATTTGGTGCCTGCTTTAAGCATGAACATTATATCTGGATCTTGTTTATTGCGAGACAGTTACTCTTTTAAGTCTGAGAATAAAGGTTGTTCGATTTATATGAGTAATATCTTTTATGGTAATGCACCTGAGATGAATGGTTTATTCTTGTTGAATCTCGATAGTAGTGATACACATGTTCACAACATAGATGCTAAACGAAGAAAATTGAATGATAATTCTACATACATGTGGCACTGTCGTCTTGGTCACATTGGAGTGAAGCATATGAAGAAACTCCATTCTGATGGACTTCTTGAATCACTTGATTTTGAATCACTTGAAAGATGCGAAGCATGTCTAATGGGAAAAATGACTAAGACTCCATTCTCTAGAATAATGGAGCGAGCTACAGACTTATTGGAAATAATACATACCGATGTGTGCGGTCCAATGAGTGTAGCATCGCGTGGTGGATATCGTTATGTTCTCACTTTCACGGATGACTTAAGTAGATATGGGTATATCTACTTTATGAAACATAAGTCCGAAACTTTCGAGAAGTTTAAGGAATTTCAAAGTGAAGTGGAAAATCATCGTAACAAGAAGATTAAGTTTATGCGTTCTTAACTTGGTGGTGAATATATAAGTTATTAGTTTGGCATGCATTTAAAGAAATGTGGAATACTTTCAGATTGACACCAAGAACACCACAGCGTAATGGTGTGTCCGACGTCGTAATCAAACTCTCTTAGATATGGTTCGGTCTATGATGTCTCTTACAGATTTACCGCTATCGTTTTGGGGCTATGCATTAGAGACAGCCGCATTCACTTTAAATAGGGCACCATCTAAATCCGTTGAAACGACACCGTACGAATTGTGGTTTGGTAAGAAACCTAAGTTGTCGTTCCTTAAAGTTTGGGGTTCTTGAGCGTATGTAAAGAAGTTACAACTGATAAGCTTGAACCCAAAGCGAATGCGTCTTCATAGGATACCCTAAAGAAACAATTGGGTATACCTTCTATCATAGATCCGAAGGCAAAGTTTTTGTTGCCAAGAATGGATCCTTTCTTGAGAAGGAGTTTCTCTCAAAAGAAGTGACTGGAAGAAAAGTAGAACTCGACAAGGTTATTGAACCTTCTCTCGGAGTTGAGAGTAGTGCAGCACCGGAAGATGTTTTTGTGCCGCCTGCACCAATTGGAGAGGAAGCTCATGATGGTGATCATGAAACTTCGAACGAAGTTACTGCTGAACCTCACAGGTCAACGAGGGTTCGTACCACTCCTGATTGGTATGACTCTGCCTTGAACGTCATGTTGGTGGACAACACTGATGACCCTGCGACGTATGAAGAAGCTATGGTGAGCCCAGATTCCGACAAATGGCTAGAAGCCATGAAATCCGAAATGGGATCCATGTACGAAAACCAAGTATGGACTTTGGTGGACTTACCGGATGGCCGTAAGGCTGTCGAGAACAAATGGATTTTCAAAAGAAAAACAGATGCTGATGGTAATGTTACCGTCTATAAGGCTCGACTTGTCGCGAAAGGGTTCCGACAAATTCAAGGAGTTGACTACGATGAGACTTTCTCACCAGTAGCGAAGCTAAAGTCTGTGAGGATTTTGTTAGCAATTGTTGCATATTTCGATTATGAGATTTGGCAGATGGATGTCAAAACAGCGTTCCTTAATGGTGACATTGAGGAAGAGTTGTATATGGTACAACCCAAGGGTTTTGTCAATCCTAAAGATGCTGACAAGGTATGCAAACTTCAGCGCTCCATTTATGGACTGAAGCAAGCATCCCGGAGTTGGAATCAACGTTTTGATAAAGTAATCAAAAACTTTGGATTTATACAAACTTATGGAGAAGCTTGTATTTACAAGAAGGTGAGTGGGAGCTCTGTAGCATTCCTAGTACTATATGTAGATGACATATTGTTGATTGGGAATGATATAGAACTTCTTAATAGCGTCAAAACCTATTTGAATAATAGTTTCCAATGAAGGATCTTGGCGAAGCGGCATATATTCTAGGCATCAAGATTTATAGAGATAGATCAAGACGCCTAATAGCACTTTCACAAAGTACATACTTAGACAAAGTTCTAAAGAAGTTTAGAATGGAAGAGAGCAAGAAAGGGTTCGTGCCCATGTTGTCAGGTAAGACCTTGAGTAAGACTCAAAGTCCGGCTACGGCAGAAGATAGAGAAAAGATGAATAATATTCCCTATGCCTCGGCCATAGGTTCTATCATGTATGCCATGCTGTGTACAAGATGGATATAGCACATCTTTGTTAGTTTGACTAGCGATATCAAAGTGATCTGGAATGGAGCCTTTGGACAGTGATCAAGAATATCCTAAAGTACCTGAATAGGACTAAGGATATGGTTCTTTCTTATGGAGGTGATGAACAACAGCTTGTTGTAACGGTTACACGATGCTAGTTGGAACACCGATCCGGATGACTCGAAGTCACAGTGGATCGTGTTTATTTTGAATGGTGTTTGCGGTGAGTGGAGGAGTGCCAAGCAAAGCGTTGTGGCGAAATCTTCAACTGAATCGGAGTACATAGCTGCTTCGGAGGCTGCACAAGAAGCCATATTGATGAAGGAGTTCATTACTGAACTTGGCGTGGTTCCCAGTGCATTGGACCCGATGGCCATCTACTGTGACAACACAGGTGCCATAGCTAATGCACAGGAGCCAAGGTCACATAGCTGAAGCACATCAAGCTACGTTTCCATGCTATTCGCGGTATGTCCGAGATGGTGACATAAAGATTTGCAAAGTACACACTGATCTGAATGTGGCAGATCCGTTGACTAAACCTCTCCCTAGAGCAAAGCATGACCAACACCAGAACGCCATGGGTGTTAGGTATATTACCATGTAATCTAGATTATTGACTCTAGTGCAAGTGGGAGACTGTTGGAGATATGCCCAAGAGGCAATAATAAAAGTGGTTATTATTATATCTTTGTGTTTATGATGAATGTTTACATCCCATGCTATAATTATATTATAAGGAAACACTAATACATGTGTGTTTTGTAAACATAAAAGAGTCCCTAGTAAGCCTCTTGTGGAACTAGCTTGTTGATTAAATGATGATCATGGTTTCCTGATCATGGACATTGGATGTCATTAATAACAAGGTTATATCATTAGGAGAATGATGTGATGGACACACACCCATAGTAAGCGTACCATAAGATCAAGTCATTAAGTTCGTATTGCTGTAAGCTTTCAAATGCATAGTAACCTAATCCTTTGACCATGAGGTTATGTTAATCACCATCACCGGATGGGTACTTTGATGACATCAAACACCGCTTCGTAACTGGATGGTTATAAAGGTGTCATTGGGTATTCTGAAAGTATGTGTTGAAGCGCATGGACCAAGATTGGGATTTGCCCATCCATATGACGGATAGATATGCTCTAGGCCCTCTCGGTGGAATGGATCTAGTTAGCTTGCAAGCATGTGACTGGGTCACAAGGGATCACATAATATGGAACGAGTAAAGAGTACTTATTAGTAACAAGGTAGAACTAGGTATAGAGATACCGACGATCAAACCTCGGATAAGTAGAATATCGCGTGACAAAGGGAATTGGTTTCGTATGTTAATGGTTCTATCGATCACGAAGTCATCGTTGAGTATGTGGGAGCCGTTATGGATCTCAGATCCGTCCGCCGATGGTTATTGATCGGAGATGTCTCCATCATGTCTGCATATTCACGAACCATAGGGTGACACATAAGGTTCGAAGTTGTTTTTAAGTAGATATGGAATATGCGTTGGAGACCGAATGTTGTTCGAAGTCTCGGATTGGATCCGGGACATCACGAGGAGATCCGGAATTGTCCGGAGAATAAGATTCATATATTGGGGATCATTTTCTAAGTTAGGAAATGTTTCGGAGTGTTTGTATGGAGATTCTAGAAGGTTTGAATGTTCGGAAGGTTCTAGAAGAGTTCTTAGTGTTTGCTTGAAAACCAAGAAAGGGTCAAGGAAACCTTGTGGGGCAAGACACGGATTCATGGGGAGGAGGACCTCCCCTTCCCAACCGGCCAAGGAGGGAGGGAGTCCTACTAGGACTCCCCTCCCATGGCGCCTCCCTCCTTTAAATAGAGGGAGGCGCCACCCCACCTCTCCCATAACAATCCCTAGCCGCCTCTCTCCTCTTCCTCCGCTCTTGCTCGGCTTAGGCGAAGCCCTGCAATCTCTACTCCACCACCACCACACGTCGTCTTGCTGGGATTCCGTGGAAGATCTACTACCTCCGATGCTCGCTGGAGCAGGAGAGGAAGGTCTGCCGACTCCGACATGTGACCGATGAAGCGCTGCTTGGAACACGCCGGAAGGATCGTCCACACGATCTTGAGATCGGCAAGTGATCGACTACATCAACCCGAGATCTAATCTCGCGCTTTCGGTTCTCGAGGGTTAGTACAGATCTATCTCGTTGCTCATGTCTAATAGATTAGATCTTGGCTTTTATCTAGATTAGATCTAGGTTTTGTTCGTTCTTGCGGTAGAATTTTTTTGTTTTCCATGCTACGAACCCATCAGTCTGGCCCCACAAGTTCCGCCCAGAGACGCTTGCACGCTACAACGAAACTACCAACCCATGTGAGTTCCTGTAGCTTTACACCACGGGCGTCAAGGCTGCGGAAGGGGACGGCCACGTCATGGCGAATTAGGTCCCCCTATGTCTAAAGGAGACGGCCAACACCTGGCTGATGAACCTTCCTGAGGAATCAATAGTCTCATGGGCAGAGCTCAGCTCCCTCTTCATCGCCAACTTCAAGGGGGCCTATGAGCGCCCACTCACGTACTACGACCTCTACCAGGTACACCAGTAACCTGGAGAGACCCTCTTTAAGTTCCAACAGAGGTTCAGCCGAGTCCGCAACAAGATCCCCAAGATCTCGGACTCAAACATCATCACTGCTTTCTCTGAGGGCGTGAAGGACGTCAAGATGAGGAACAATATCGGAATCTAGGGTGAGAGCCTCACCACGGAAGTCGAGCTCTTCATCATGGCTGAAAAGTGTGCCAAGGCGGAGGCGGGGTAGTTGTTTGGCCTCGCTGAGGCAGAAGCTACCCCCAAGGCCTCATGCTCATCCAAGGGTAAGGACAAGGACCCCAAGCGCAAGACCACCACCGTCCTGGATGCAGAGCCGGACCAGAAGAGCCCCCACAAGGTGAAAAGTGAGAGAGTGCAGCACGATAGCTCGTACTGCCACTTCCACAAGAAGTAGGGGCATCCCACCGACGACTGCTATGAGCTCAAGAAGCTCCACGACATGCGCAACAACTAGAGGAGGGTAAGACCGGGCAGCGAGCGAGGCGGCCAGAGCGGTGGCAACCATGGGGGCGAGTGTTGGAATAACAACTCCGGCGGCCGTGACCCCCCTCCGTCAGGTCACCAGGCTGACGCCGCACAACAACACCCTCACCCGTAGGAGAAGGGACGTGCCGAGGATCCCGGGGGCTACCATGTGCCATAGGGTGCCATAACCTGCATTTTGGGTGGTTCCCAGGCCCCAACATCCAACCGGCACTTCGGGCTACTCACTCGCGAGGTTGCATCCGCCAGACTAGGGATTCCTTCCCCGAAGCTCAACTGGTCCCAATGCGCCATCACCTTTAACGCTCGTGACCACCCCACTTCTACCAGGCCTGGGGGCACTCTCCCCATGATCTACACCCCTACCATCAACAACATCATCGTCGCAAAGACCCTCATCGATGGAGGTGAAGGCCTGAACATGATCTCACCAAGCCTTTTGCCCAACTGCAGGTGCCGTACGATAGGCTGGTGCCGACCATGCCATTCTCCGGAGTGACCAGCGGATCCACCATACCCATTGGGTAGGTGCACCTCTCCGTCACGTTCGGGACACGCGACAACCTCCACACCGAGATCATCGACTTCGATGTGGCACACATTGCCCTCTCGTATAACGTCCTCCTTGGCTACCCCGCGCTGGCCAAGTTCATGCTGGCTACTCACCACGCCTACAACATTGTCAAGATGCCGGGAGGCAGCAGCGAGGTCATCATGGTTCGTTGCGACGAGGTCGAGGCCTTACGCTTCCTCGAGCACGCGTATGATGACCCACAAGTATAGGGGGTGTATCACAGTATTTTCGATAAGTAAGAGTGTCGAACCCAACAAGGAGCAGAAGGTGCTGGCTAGTGGTATGGATCTGAAATTCTCTGCAAATACTTAGCAAACGGATTTTTAGGGGGTTTTGATAAAGCAAGTAAACAAAGTACGAGTAAACAAAAGACAGTAAGAATGAATGCAGCAAGTGGCCCAATCCTTTATGCAGCAAATGACAAGCCGGTTGTATTACTATAGATGACCAAACGTTCTCGAGGACACATGGGAAGACTGTCAAGTGCTTTCGCTTCATATAGTCGATTAATCTTCTCTAGCTTGCTAAGTGTTGTGTGGGTGAACCTATGCTAATGTACTGTCCCATCCAAGACTTAATACATACTTGTGATTAAACCCCCTTGCAAACATCCGTAAGTACAAGAAAGTAATTAAGGTAAAACCTAACCACAACTTTAAACTCTAAGACCCTTACGTCCCTTGTGCAATGGTTTCCTAACGGGGGTTCAGGTTTCTGTCACTCCGGCAACCCCTACGATTAGTAGCCAAATACATAATGCATTCCCCTAGGCCCATATAGGTGAAGTATCATGTAGTCGACGTTCACATGACACCACTAGAAGAAGTACACCACAACTTAAATAACAATCTATTGAGTCTTTCTCAACACAACTCCACTTCTAACAACAAGACTTCTCCCATGTCCTCAAAAACAAAACGAACTACTCACAAGACATTATATGGATCAAGATCAGAGATGGAATAATGATGTATAACAATCTGAACATAAACAATATTTCAATGGTTCACTCAATAGCATCAACTACAAAGAGTAATCAACACCGGGAAAGTTTCCCCTATGAACTATAGCAAGATTCAACCAATTGTTACAGCAATATGGAGATGGTGATGAGGGTGCTGATGGTGATGATGGTGGTAATGATGATGATGATGATCCCGATGAAGTCCAGCTTGATGGTGGTGTTGATGGCGACGATCTCCCCTCTCCAGGAAGGAATTCCCCTGGCAAAAATCTGTCTGCCGGAGAGATCTTTCTCTCTCGGTGTTATCCGCCCCGTAGAGGCGGCGGAATCTTTATGTGGTCGCTCCCCGAGTCTTAGGGTTTCGGGAGGAAGATATACGCCAGATGGGAGAGGCTGGAGTGGGCCAGGGTGGCCACACCACTCCCTGGCAGCTTGCTTGCGCCATGGGGTGGTGTGGGCCCCCTGTGGCCCACCTCCACTCCATCTTCTGGCATCTTGAGTCTTCTGGAAAAATAGAATTTTCCGTATATTTTCCCGGATTTTCTGATCTTCGCAAATTTTGCCTCCAAACAGCACCTTTTCCATCAGAATCCTGACTGCAGCGGTCCATGCTCCAAAAGTCATCAACCATGCAAAAATAGATGAAATAACATAAGTATCACCTCTCAATACGAAATATATCAATTAATAATAGTGAATTAAGACATAGAATAGTGATGCAAAATGGACGTATCAACTCCCCCAAGCTTAGACTTCGCTTGTCCCCAAGCGGCCAGCTCAATAAACATGACCTCAGGTTTATGGAGTGAAGAGTCGATAAAAGAATACGGACAAGAAGCATCACATTCATCAAATACATAGATCATAATAGAAGACAACTCACTATTATACAACTCAACTTGTAATGAGTAAAGGAAACACAATAAAGATACATAGAGTAAATCATCATTGGTAATGGCAAACTTAGCTCTTGGTCAAAGAATAGTTGATAATTTGCTGGAGTTCACAAATAGCTGGTTTTTCAATGAAAGCTTTCAAAGTAGTAAACTTCAAGATAAGAGCAATGTGCAAAACAAGGAACATAAGAAACATGATTGAATAAATCATCATATGAATGAATGAAACACATCAACTCAAAATACTTGCCGAGATAGAAGGGAGTAGGTTTACTGACTCAACTACAAAGTAAAAGAAAGGGCCCTTCAAAGAGGGAAGCAGGGATTACAAGTCTCATAAAGAGCTCCCAAAAATTATGATACTTACTAGCTTTCAGCTCTCATTGCCCCTATCATAGGCATCTTTAGGTGATTAAGGTTAAAGTGAGGTCCAATCTGAGTTATATGCTTGATAGACTATAAACTGAAGATCCCAAGTCCCTTGAGTACGAGGGCCGCTCCTCATGCTACTCAACTTTAGTTACCGGTAAGTTCTTGTCATCGTAAGTATGTGCGTATCATTAAGAACCGCCAACGGGGTACCCCTTGCTCGATGATACGGAAGAATCCCCATAGCAAAATGACAAGGCAAGTAGACAATAAGTATCTCAGCAATCTTCTTATTTACCATGGGAAAAATGGTGCCTTTTTTCTCTCTTTCCTCTTTTCATAGTATCTCTTTTCTTTTCTTTTTCTCAATAGCTATCTCTCTCTTTTTTTATAAGAAGAATGCTTCATAGATATCATTATGGTTCTGTTGCAGGTTTCCACCATGTCGGCATGGATTGAACTAGCGGCTGAGCGTTTCTCTAACACACATACATAACTCCATGGACTTACAAGCTCCCTTTTATTTCACAAGCGACATCCATAAACAAAAGAGCAAGGTATCAACTGGGTATATATTTACAAGTGTTGAAAGCGTTCCCCATGACAACGGTTCGCTAATCCCTGACCTATAATTTGCAAGCATATAACTTTCATGGAGAGTTCACAATGGTTCAGGTTTATTAAGTGCGGAAAATAAAGTGTGCCATCAAGTTCGTGAGAGCTTTAATCACTAAATTTCTCATAACAAGTTTAATTTGGGAGGTAGATAAAACAGGAATTTACTTGGAATAGCAATAATGCTACTAGGTAGGTATGGTGGACACAAATGGCAAAGGTTTTGGTTTAAAGGAGGTGGATGCACGAGAAGAATTCCCTCTCGATCAGGTTTTTGGCTAGCAAGGCTGGGTAGCAAGTACAAGAGTTGAAGGAAACAAACAAACATACAAATGATAAAGACAAACATGCAATCTTCCTTGGAAGCACAAAAGATCTTAACTAGAGAATACTAGACTTATGAGCAAATCAAGAAAGAAAGATGATGAAATTATTTTTCTCTCGAGTACTTCTATCTTTTTCTTTTCAACTCTCAAAAAGGGTGTTGCTACTGACCGAGCCAGGTTTGCCAAAACCAACTAAATTAACTCAAAGATCCCAAAGTGCTACCAATATTAACAACAAGATCAATCATATGACCACGAATTGAAAACTAATATAAGCTATGCAAAAGAGTAAATGATAGAACTTCTCATTAGTACTCCATAATGGAAACTCACACCAAGGGATACAAATCTAACGAGAGAGGGGACACTTCCATAATGCAAACCATACTACATAATAACTCCTCTATTCATGATATGACTCTACTAATAAGGTAAAAGATAGAAGATAGCGATATGATACCGCGGCACTCCCCCAAGCTTGGAACAAACCAAGGGGATGCCAAACCTGATGATGAATTACTCCTTTGGTGGTGGTGGTGTCCTCTCGATGAGATCTCTGATCAGTTTCCCCAAGTCCTCAATCTCGAAGGTGAGAGTACGAATCAACTCCGAGTTGTGCTCAATACGACTCGTGATCATTTCAGTTCGTGGATCCCAGCTCTCGTGATTCTTTTTTCGTTCTTCCCTCTTGGAGTCTTCTTTTCCTGCATGTCTTGGAGCCAAACTGTGATGGGGATCTTTCCCCCCAGCCTGCATTCATGCAGTCCTTCTGATCTTGGTAGGTTTCACCACTCCAATGCTTGTAATGGTGGTGCCGGTGTGCGGACGTTGGCCTTGCTCCTCTTCACCTTCACTCTTGATCTCCTTCTCCTTCCCAGGGTCTTGGAGGTCTTCCTCCATGGGCTCCTTCCCTTTATCCTTGGCGGACACCATTGTGCTTATAAGCTCTCAAAGAGTATGTCCTGACAGAAATAGATCAAAACAAAAACACGACGAAAACACAATATACGAACCTCGGAAGATCCGGGGGGTTATACATTACGAAGTTTCATATCAAAACAAAGGTACTGGGAGGAAACGAGTCGGAGGCGGAGTCCGGAGTGGCCTCACCACCTGGTGGCGTGGCCAGGGGTGGACCCGCGCCATGGGGTGGTTTGGGCCACCCTGGCTCCATTTCCATCCCTTTTTTGCTTTGTAGCTTTCCATATTGACTGAAAACTGCAAAAATATAGTTGGATTGTATTTTCACGGAGCTTTTCTTACAAGAACTGTTACCTAGTTGGAAACGGACTCTGCAGGTCTCTGAATTTGGTCCTCAATGAATTTCTCTGGAGTTATAACTTGAAAGGCATCAACATCTTCATCTTCATACACTTATTACTTGAGTCATAAAACCCTTCTTTTCCTTATTACACATTATCTCCACTTTCACAAATTTCTTTCACACAAAACTTCACACAATTCTTATTAGCAACATTAGTATAAGTGAAGTGATAAAACCTTTTGAGTCCAACTTCAACTGAAAACCATCAAAACAAAAGCTACTGTAGCAACTCCTTCCGAAAACCCAAAAAGAATTCAAAAAGGAAATCGAATAAAGAAGCAAATGCAAGATTGGCTAAATCTGTCAAAACAGACCAGCAGGTAAAGATCAATTTTTTAGAAAATCTTCTGTTGCTCAAATCAAAAAGTGCAAAACTAACAAAAGTTAAATAACAACCTGGGGCAGAAGCACAAAAAATTACAGCTCAATCCGACAGACAGAGGTCTCTCATGAATTTTTACGGTGAAGCACAAAAATCTGTTTCGGGACAGCAACTTCCCCAAATCTTACTTCTCTCTCATTAGAGGTTGATCTTGACACAAAAACCAAACAAAACGGATAAGGAGCGGTTATTACCGAAGTAATAACTTCCAAGACTCAAAGAAACAAAAACAAAATGAAAGCAAAAACAAATTGGGCTGTCTCCTAGAAAGCTCTTTCTTTATAGCCATTAAGATGGGCATGATAATTTTGAAGACGCTCACATAAGAATATGAATTGAAGTGAAAAAGAGCATTAAGAAGCAAAAACACACAGACACATTTAAGTCTAACCCACTTCCTATGCAAGGAAACTTTGGATAAGAAGGCTACTTGCATAAGAAGGCAAAAGAAGTGCAACATAAAAACTTTCAGCATAAAACGAGGAAACTTGATATTATTGAGATGCATAAGAACACTTTTCCCTCTCTCATAGTAACTTTCAGTATCATGCATAAACTTAACAATATAGCTATCACAAGGGCCACCATAGCAATGATCACTTATTCTAACAGAAAACACAGGAATACTAGCTCTCATAACTCTACTATGTGAAACAATATTAGAGGTATCCTTACAAAGGATAGTGTGTCCCTCTTTTTCATATTTAGTGACAAAGTCTTTCATATTTGATATTATAGGTTCATCAACCATTTGTTTATCAGGTTCAACCACTTTACTTGTACTTTCATTAACCATACTAGCTATCATAGAATGTTCCTTTATCTTAACTAGGAAAGGCATTTTCTCAATATAAGGTTTAGGTAAGACATGAATAGCAGTATAAACTTCAATATTTCTTGCAGGAACAATCTTAGAATATCTTTATAAGGTTCATGATACTTATTCCACTTCTTTTTAGGCACTTCAATGTAGGAAGCAAAAGCCTTAAAATAAGAAGCAATAGCTTGAGAGTCTAGACCATAAGCATTTTTAATATTTTGAAAGTCATCAGTTCCCATAAAAGATTCAATGCATTCATAATCATAATTTATACCTAACTTTCTACCTTTGTCATTCTCCCAAGCTTCAGCATTGTCTTGAATACGATCTACAAGGTCCCATTTAGCTTCTTCTTCCATACGAGTGAATGATCCAGCACAAGAAGCATCCAATAAATCCTTGTCATGTAGAGGGAGCCTTGCATAAAAGTTGTTGCTAGTAATATTGTTGGGGAGCTCATGAATGGGGCATTTAAGCATTAGTAACTTCAATCTCCCCCAAGCTTGAGCTGTACTTTCTCCATCAAGAGGCCAAAAGTTGTATATTTGATTCCGATCTGTATGAATCTCACTAGGAGGATAAAACTTTGAGTAAAAGAGAGGCACTATTTCCTCCCATTCCAGAGCTTGACCATTCCTCAGCAGCTTATACCATTCCTCAGCTCTTCCTTTCAGTGATAATGAGAATAACTTCTTCTTAACTTGATCTGTAGTAATACCTGCACACTTGAACAACCCGCATAATTCGTGTATAAAGAGTAAATGATCTCCAGGATGGACAGTTCCATCCCCAACATAGTAGTTATCCATAACACGATCAATAATTCTTGTAGGTATTTTGAAAACATCTTTCTTAGCAGGTGGTGGCTTATCTACTACATTAGCAGTGGTAGTAGCATTACCAAATAAGAAACTCAGCGAATTATCCATAACGAAAATAAAGCAACTAGCAGAAGTAAACAATACTCACAGTAGAAGTTTCCTTTACCAGTTCCACTCTCCAATAGCGCTTCACTCCCGACAGCGGCGCGGAAAATAGTCTTGATGACCCACAAGTATAGGGAGTGTATCATAGTATTTTCGATAAGTAAGAGTGTCGAACCCAACGAGGAGCAAAAGGTGCTGGCTAGTGGTATGGATCAGGAATTCTCTGCAAATACTTAGCAAATGGATTTTTAGGGGTTTTTGATAAAGCAAGTAAACAAAGTACGAGTAAACAAAAGACAATAAGAATGAATGCAGCAAGTGGCCCAATCCTTTATGCAGCAAATGACAAGCCGGTTGTATTTCTATAGATGACCAAATGTTCTCGAGGACACATGGGAAGACTGTCAAGTGCTTTCGCTTCATATAGTCGATTAATCTTCTCTAGCTTGCTAAGTGTTGTGTGGGTGAACCTGTGCTAATGTACCGTCCCATCCAAGACTTAATACATACTTGTGATTAAACCCCCTTGCAAACATCCGTAAGTACAAGAAAGTAATTAAGGTAAAACCTAACACAAGTTTTAAACTCTAAGACCCTTACGTCCCTTGTGCAATGGTTTCCTAACGGGGGTTCAGGTTTCTGTCACTCCGGAAACCCCTACGATTAGTAGCCAAATACACAATGCATTCCCCTAGGCCCATATAGGTGAAGTGTCATGTAGTCGACGTTCACATGACACCACTAGAAGAAGTACACCACAACTTAAATAACAATCTATTAAATCTTTGTCAACGCAACTCCACTACTAACAACACGACTTCTCCCATGTCCTCAAGAACAAAATGAACTACTCATAAGACATCATATGGGTCATGATCAGAGATGGAATAATGATGTATAACAATCTGAACATAAACAATATTTCAATGGTTCACTCAATAGCATCAACTACAAAGAGTAATCAACACCGGGAAAGTTTCCCCTATGAACTATAGCAAGATTCAACCAATTGTTACAGCAATATGGAGATGGTGATGAGGGTGCTGATGGTGATGATGGTGGTGATGATGATGATGATGATTCCGATGAAGTCCAGCTTGATGGTGGTGTTGATGGCGATGATCTCCCCTCTCCGGGAAGGAATTCCCCTGGCAGAAATCATGTAGGAGAGATCTTCTCTCTTGGTGTTTTCCGCCCTTGTGAGGCGGCGAAATCTTTCCGTGGTCGCTCCCCGAGTCTTAGGGTTTCGGGAGGAAGATATACGCCAGAGGGGAGAGGCTAGAGTGGGCCAGGGTGGCCACACCACTCCCTGGCGCGGCCTGGGCTTGCCCGCGCCATGGGGTGGTGTGGGCCCCTGTGGCCCACCTCCACTTCATCTTCTGGCATCTTGAGTCTTCTGGAAAAATAGAATTTTCTGTATATTTTCCCGAATTTTCTGATCTTCATGAATTTTGCCTCCAAACAACACCTTTTCCATCAGAATCCTGACTGCAGTGGTCCATGCTCCAAAAGTCATCAACCATATAAAAACAGATGAAATAACATAAGTATCACCTCTCAATACGAAATATATCAATGAATAATAGTGAATTAAGACATAGAATAGTGATGCAAAATGGACGTATTAGCGTACTCGACTATGGCCTCTACCCACCCTAAGGACATGGACGCCCTAGATTACGTTGGAGGCTCCACAAGGAGGAAGCAAAGGATGGCCCAGGAAAATGCCATGGCTAAGAGGGCAGCAACCGCTCTGTTCCCAACTCGCGAGGAGCTGGCCGCGGCCAGTGCCCGCGCCCTCAAGAGGGACTCAGGACCGTCCCCAACCATCCTCGCGAGCAGAGGGGGGCCTCCTGAGGATGGCAGCAACCCAGGGGCTCTGGGATTCCCGATGGACTGCACCCAGTGTGCGTACAACACCAGCTGCCCTCACGATGGCGACTAAACTACCGGCTGAGCAAGGGGATCAGGCTGCTGGAAGGTGGACAAGCCTCTCCGAATGGCACGCCTGACTCCACGACTTTTTGAAGGTGACTCTCAAAAAATCCTCATCCCTTACATCTTCATCTCCTGTAAGACCCCATGCGAGCCACGGCGGCATTGTAATAGGCCTGAACTTCTGGCAGATTTTTGGATTTTATGCTTCACGCACGCTTCACTATCTGGGTTTTCCTCGGAAAGGCATTTTTCTAAAAAACATGCTAATAGGTTTTCCTCACATACACTGCGCGAGCGGGGGCTAGGCACGATGCTCACCACCAGGTCACTCCCCGTCAACATTAGAGCCTAAAGTGTCGAGCTCTGAATGCGGCCCGTTCCTCGGTTGTAAGACACCTCACCCATGGCTCCTGGTCCTTGAGACCCTCACGCAGTGCATGTATGGCCCCCTAGCGACACGTGCTTTTTCCCTATGGCCCTCTTCTGGTAAGGTCTATGGGGCGGCTCGCGAGGGCTATGTCCCTCCGTGGCCAATGTTTTAGGGCCTAAAGTGTCGAGCTCTTCACTTATGGCCTGATCCTCGGCTGTAAGTTACCTCACCTATGGTTCCTGGTCTTTCAAAATGTTATCGGCACAATGGAACGTGAGGCTCTGTCCCTCTGCGGCCTAAGCTCCCTAGGACCTAAAGTGTCGAGCTCTGAACTCATGGCCCGTTCCTCGGCTGTGAGTCACCTCACCCACCACTACTAGGAAAACAGATATAGGTAGACAAGCTACTCTATGGCGCATATGCAAAACCATGCGCCACAGATAAATATCAGTGGCGCATACAAAAAAACGCCACTGAAATTTGATAGTTTAGTGGCACACGGAACCAAAATGCGCCACAGAAATCCACATTTCTGTGGCGCATATTTTCGTGTGCGCCACAGAAAGTGATGATTTTGTGGCGCACATAGATATATGCACCATAGAAAGTTGATGGGACCCAGCACCAAAAAAAGAGGGAGACAATTCTGTGGCGCGTATGTCCAGATGCGCCACAGAAAGTGATGTTTCTGTGGCGCATATAGATGTATGCGCCATAGAATATGGAAAAACAGATCCCCTCCCATGGATCGCCTTTTCAGTTTTGTAACAAATAAATGAAAATGATAAAAACTTCGAAAAAATAATTCCTTTGAGATGTAGTTATATTTTGGGGTGTAATTGTAGTGAAAATTGAAATACATGAATTTCGATGTATTTTGCAAAAATAGGTCATGGCACGGTAAAACGGCCATAACTTTTGCATACGATGTCGAAAAAAAGTTTAATATATCAAAATGATCGTCTCGAAATTTCCTACTCGATTTCAATCGCCTACGGCCGTTCTAGATTTTACAGATTCCCCAAATTCAAAAAGAGTAAAAAGTTATGGCCAAAAAAGATTTTTTCCTACAAAAAATAAACAAAGGGGGAGAAACTTCTGTGGCGCATTTATCCCATATGCGCACGAAGTCTTAAGCGAGATTAATTTTGATTCAGGCGCCCTTCTCCTTATATTCCTCCACTTCTTCTCCCTCTCTTTTCTCCTTCTTCTCCCCTACACTTCTCCTCCCCTCCATACTTCTCCCCTTCTCCCCCACTCTCCGGTGACCTCCACCTCCACCTTCAGCCATGGCCTCCTACTCTACCTCGGTGACCTCCTCCACCTCGGTGACCTCCTCCTCCGGCGACCTCCAACACCACCGGCGACCCCGTCCTCCACCTCCGGCGACCTCCTCATCCTCCTCCTCCACCACCACCTTCGGCGGCCTCCTCCGACCATCTCCGGCGAGCCCTTCCTCCACCTCCAGCGGCCTCCTCCTACTACTACTCTGACCACCTCCAATGGCCTCCTTCTCCTCCGGCCATCACCTCGGATCCACCTCTGGCGACCCCCCACCTCTGGCCAGATCTTACCGCTTTTTTTTGAAATTCTATTTTTTTCTATGGCGCATATTACAATATGCGCCACAGAAAGTTGATATCTAGCCCGCCTTTTTTGAAATTTGAAAAAAAACCGTGGCGCATATTGGCCATATGCGCCACAGAAAAGAGTTATTAGTAGCGCGGTAACAGTGGTGCATCTGATATGCGCCATAGATATGTCAAATATGTGCGCCACTGATAAGCCTTTTCCTAGTAGTGCACCATTCCTAGTCTTTAAAAACAATTTACCGACGCGTTGGCTTGTGAGGCTCTGCCCCTCCACGACCAAAGCTCCCCAGGGCCTAAAGTGTCGAGTTCTGAACTCACGATCTGTTCCTCGACTGCGATTTACCTCACCCACGGTTCCTCTTGGCTCATGAGGCACTTCCCTCAGCGGCTCAAATCTCCAGGACCTAAAGTGTCGAGCTCTGAACTTACGACCCGTTCCTTGGCTGTAAGTTACCTCACCCAGGGTTCCTAACCAAAAATATATCGTTGTGCTAGCTCGTGAGGCGCTACCCCTCCGTGGCCTAAGCTCTCCAGGACCTAAAGTGCCGAGCTCTGAACCTACGGCCTGTTCCTTGGCTATAGGTTACCTCTCCCACGGTTCCTAGACTTTAAAAAATCAAAAGCCTTCATGATGGACCAACAACCTCTTCGTCAGGGGCCAACATGACCATCATCTTCCCTACAGCCTTCTCCTCGAGAGGCTCATGGGGCGGCTCAGGAGGCACTCCCCCTCCAGCAGCCAGAAATCTACAAGGCCTAGTGTGCTGAGCTCTGAACTTGTCCCCCGATTGCACCAATAAGTTACCTCACCCATGGCTCCCGATGCTTATAACTTGCTACGTAAGTTCATTGCAGGACCCTCCCGCAACACGCATAACCCCCTCTAAGGCCATCCCCTCGAGAGGCCCTACGAGGGGCATGCGGGGCAAAAACCCTACGGAGCCACGATCGCCAAACTTGCGGCCCGACAAGGTCCAATAGCAAGCTGCCTTACTAGGGTAATGCCCCCCGCATAGCGACACTCCCCCCGGGAGGATACTCGTGGTATAAAAGCGCGCATAGGCCTCAAGAGGTTAGCATCGCCCAAGCAACTGCACTCAAAGAACACGAAAGCTCCTTGCGAGTCATTGCATACAACCCACGGTGCGGAGAACAAGGCTACCATCTAGAGGCGCCCGGCGAGGGTACTGACCCTCGACGCCACCTCCGGAGGTCGCCTAACTAGGCACGGCCTCTGCAAGCCCCCTTGTGAGGCCTTGTCTCTCGATGCCAGCCCCCGGGCAGGTTCATAGGGGAACTCGCAAGGCCCGCTGCCTGGGAAGACGACACACCGGCAGCTCCGCCGAACCAGCGCAACGCCATAGAATCACAAGCTCCAAGCATCACAACGAAAACATGCAAAAAGAAAAGAGACAAGCGCGAAGATCCGCTTACATACATCCATAATAGTCTCCCTTACAAACCATGTCTACGAGACATGGAGCTAGAGGTAGCTACAGCCCCTGCGCTAACAAAAGCTTGCAAACCGCGACAACATCACTGGGGCCGCGTCCCAAACCCCCTAACCTTTCCAGAGATGGCGGGGATTAATCCCCACGGCACGACATGGGGTCATACACCACCACCGAGAAACCCTTCTTGGTGTTGTAGAGGAACCTCAATATCGAGCCGCGCCCGATCTCATGGTCGCGGACAAAGCTCTTCGAACCAGAGGCGAGGTACACCTCTATCGGCGTAGGAACCAGAAGTTCCATGGTCCACCAGTCGACACCTCCTAAATGCCTCAGCGACACGGATTCCTAGAAATGGGCCCCCACAGTGAGGGCAAAACGCGATGGGAGCCGTACCTTGGTGGACTAGTCATCGTCCTTCAGGACAAGGACGAAATTGGTGACCTGCTCGGGCTCGCCTTCTCCTTTAGTCTTGATCCTGCATCGGGACGGCACTCGGCCTGGGCTAATCCTCGAGCCCGCATGGTGGCTCTAGCAGCCGCAGCTAGCACACACTCGGTCGCGCCTCCCGGGAGTGTTCCTCCTTGCTTCCAGGGTGGCTTGGACGGAGGCCCTTCCCGAAGGCGTGTCTTTGGCGCCGCGAGGTCTTGGCCGCCTCGTGGCCCTCGCTCTGCTTGGAGAGGGCTTCTTCGCTATCACGCCACGGGCTTACCCTTCTCAGCGGCTGAGAAGCGTTTGGGCGCCATTGGAGGGGTAAACCTTCGCACGAGCGTGCAGCTGGGAGGAAGGGGAACAGTGGTACATAGTGAGAAGGCCACGCCCACACCCCGATATTATCAGGCAAGTTGACAAGACATGTCACTACGCCCGGCACGCGATGATAACTGCGAGGCCCCTCGCGCCGTCACGTCGTGGAAACAACTCTCGGGACGGAGGCGACGTGCCCAAGATTTGCAGTTGAGAACTCATGGCCGTTTCAAATCCATGACCAGGATAATGGCATGGCAGGTCCGTGTTGACCACGCGAGTGCTGGGACCTACTAACCGTCCTAGGCTGCTTGCCCCTTCGAGTCCATTAGAGGACACGTGCAAGACAAGCGCCCGAGGGCTACTATCAGGGGCCTGGCAACCTGGGTGCCACGAACTAGTGGTTAGCAGGTCCATCACCTGACCGAGACCAGCCTTCAAGAGATTGCAATGCCTTGAGAGGCGGCCCAGGCATGCGGTCCTTCGTGAGGCCCCGCTTCGCGAGGAAGCACCCTCTAGAGGAAGATCCTCCCTCCTATGGCGCTCCACCGCACCACCTGACTTTGGATACTCCAGGGCAAGCTCCGGGGTATGTTGGTAATCCCACCAGGCAGCCAGCTTGCGAGGCAGGCCCCAACAAGGGGCGCGGCGGCCCTGCGCCCTCCATTCACCTCGGTAAAGGAGGGTCCGGTCTAGCACCTTTCTTGCAATAGAAGGACAAATGACTTTAGCATGGCAGGCACACCACTTTGCCATTTGGGTGCAAGGGAGATAGTGGGCAGCGCCGGACAAGGACAAACGAGGAAAAGGGAAGGCCACTTTACCAGTGGACGGTGGAGCGCCCAGCGCCCAAGACTCGGTCCACCCAAAAGCGGTCCTGTAGACCAGGACCCCAAGGAGCGGCACTGTGGTGACCCTTCCCACCGATGAACGGGGGAAGAGGCCCGACGCCGCCATATATAAGGAGCCCTCCGCCTACCTTGGAAGGGATCGATCCCTGAGATCTGAAAACCCTAGACTTTCATCCTCCATTGTACCCTCGTGAAGCACGCGAGCAATACAACAAAGCAGAAGTATGGGATTTACCTCCTCACGAGGGTTCCGAACCTGGGTAAAAAAACCATGTCATCTCTTTGTCTGTGCTTGCTCCGTCACCATCGCCATCGTCGAGTTTCCTTGGAACCGCGTGTTCAACCCCCTCTCGAACCAAGGGATCGTTGGACCCTAGTTTCCTTCGTGGTACAAATATCTGACAATAAGCTCACAAGGAACGTGATGGGAGGGTCAGTAGGCTCGGGGTCACCGAAGGTGAAGGCAACGATAATGTCGAGGCGGAGGGATGCTGACGGTGGCCAATTGGGGATCCGTGGCGAGAAGCTCACGGCGGCGCGGGTGAGGCTGCTCGAGGAAGTTAGGGGATGGTCAAAACAACAGCGATTCAAGGCGGCTGGAGCTAGGGTTTTAGGCGTGCGGCGATGGAGCAAGTGGGTGGGGGGGGGGGGGGGAGAAGGAAGGGCTAGGGCTTATCCGCGACAGCTCTAGGGGTCCACGTGAGGACGGCGGCACGAATCCTCACACGCGGTGACTGCCAAAGCAACGCCATCGACCTACTTGAGCGTTTGGAGGAAGAAGACAAGGGCAATACTGGGCAATACATCACAGGTTTGAAATCCGTACGTACTACTACAAAACATCGCTAATTTTTTATCACACTACTAGTCGACATCATCATCTACTAATCAAAATTCAAAACAAGGCCCCAAGCGACCGCGGCACCATGTGACGGCAGAGGGCAGACTGCTGCCTAATTTCAAACGAAGAGGCTCGGGTGGCCCAGCTCACAGCGTCGCCCCATCCACGAAGCCGAACCTTGGGGATTCTGAAATTATCATTTTTGAGATTTCCCACATGCAAACACGCTTAATTACTGTAGTAGTACTTTATTGCTAGCAAAAAGTCGCCCCATAGCTTCGATCGAATCCACCACCTCACCCTCCAGCGCAGCTCCCCGTGCGCCCTCCTGCGTTCGAATCTCCATACCCGAAATGCCCCTCTCCCAGCACCCAAATAACCTGAATCCTAACATGGAACAAACAAACAAAACGTACTTTGCTTTGCCCATTTCCGTCATTTCGTCACTAAAATCTCACTCCCCAGCCTAAACCCAGCTCCCCCGTTCCCCAATCTCTCGTCTGTCCTCTTCCCCCCTTCTGTACTGCAACATCACGCACCCCCAAGAAATGGCAGGCCTTGTTGTAGTCTAGTGCTTGCTATTCCCAGAGACAGGAGAGTGCTCCGGTCGCAATGGCGGCTGTGCGGGTGACGGCGGTGGCGGTGGTGCTGGCGGCCGTGGCCGTGGCGGCGGCCGCGCTGAACACAGACGGCCTGGCGCTGCTCGCGCTCAAGTTCGCGGTGACCGACGACCCTGGCAGCGGACTCGACACGTGGAGGGACGCCGACGCCGACGCCTGCGGCTGGTCCGGCGTCACCTGCGTCGACGGAAGCGGTGGGCGGGTCGCCGCCGTGGAGCTCGCCAACCTCTCGCTCGCGGGCTACCTGCCATCCGAGCTCTCCCTGCTCTCCGAGCTCACGACGCTCTCGCTGCCGTCCAACCGCCTCTCCGGCCAGATCCCGGTCGCCATCTCCGCGCTGCAGAAGCTCACCACGCTCGACCTGGCGCACAACCTCCTGTCCGGCCAGATTCCCGCCGGGATTGGGAGGCTGGCCTCCCTGTCCCGCCTCGATTTGTCCTCCAACCAGCTCAACGGGACGCTGCCGCCCTCGATCGCGGGCCTTCCGCGCCTCTCCGGCGTCCTCAACCTCAGCTACAACCACTTCACCGGCGGGATCCCGCCCGAATTCGGCGGCATTCCCGTGGCGGTGAGCCTTGACCTCCGGGGAAACGACCTCGCTGGCGAGATCCCGCAGGTGGGCTCCCTCGTCAACCAGGGCCCGACCGCCTTCGACGACAACCCTGGGCTCTGTGGCTTTCCCCTCAAGGTCGAGTGCGCCGGACAGAGGGATGAGCCGAGAATCCCGCAGTCCAACAATGGCATGAACCCTGGCGCAGCGGCGGAGGTGGGGAGACCGGCGAAGCGGCGGTCGTCGCCGACGGTGCCGATTCTCGCCGTCATTGTTGTGGCGGCCATCGTGGCCGGACTGGTGCTGCAGTGGCGGTGCCGGAGGCGGTGCGCTGCGACGACTAGGGACGAGGACAAGGCTTCGTCGACCAAGGAGAAGAGCGGGGCGGTGACGCTCGCGGGCACCGAAGAGCGGCGCGGCGGCGGGGAAGAGGGGGAGCTGTTCGTGGCGGTGGACGACGGTTTCGGGATGGAGCTGGAGGAGCTGCTCCGCGCGTCCGCCTACGTCGTGGGGAAGAGCCGCGGCGGCATCGTGTACAGGGTCGTCCCCGTCCGCGGCACCGCCGTCGCCGTCCGCCGTCTCAGCGAGCCCGACGACGGCGACTGCGCCGAGTCCGGGTGGCGCCGCCGCCGCGCGTTCGAGGCGGAGGCCGCCGCCATCGGTCGCGCCTGCCATCCCAACGTCGCCCGCCTCCGCGCGTACTACTACGCGCCGGACGAGAAGCTGCTCATCTACGACTACCTCGGCAATGGCTCGCTCCACTCCGCCCTCCACGGTAATGTCAACGCAAATCTGTCCGTACTAATTGCTAGAGGTTGCATTTTGATCTATCTAGAGAATAATAATAGTAGCGCTGAACACTTTCGTGGTATCTCAGGTGGCCCGACGGCTTCGCCGACGCCATTGCCGTGGTCGGTGAGGCTGTCCGTCGTGCAGGGCGCGGCGAGAGGACTGGCATACCTGCACGAGTGCAGCCCTCGCCGGTACGTGCACGGCTGCATCAAGTCGTCGAAGATCCTGCTCGACGACGAGCTCCGCGCGCACGTCTCCGGCTTCGGCCTCGCCCGGCTGGTCGCCGGCGCGCACAAGACCGCGCACTCGAAGAAACTCGGCAGCGCGGCGTGCGCGCTCCGCAGCGGCGCCCTGTCGGCGCTCTCGTACGTGGCGCCGGAGCTGCGCGCGCCGGGGGGCACAGCCGCGGCGGCGACGCAGAAAGGGGACGTGTTCGCGTTCGGGGTGGTACTCCTGGAGGCGGTGACCGGGCGGCAGCCGACGGAGGGGGAAGGCGGTCTGGAGCTGGAGGCGTGGGTGCGGCGAGCCTTCAAAGAGGAGCGGCCGCTGTCGGAGGTGGTCGACCCGACGCTGCTCGGCGAGGTGCACGCCAAGAAGCAGGTCCTGGCCGTCTTCCACGTCGCGCTTGGGTGCACCGAGCCCGATCCGGAGCTGCGCCCTCGCATGCGCGCCGTCGCCGAGAGCCTGGACCGGATCAACTAATCCGGCGATCCATCATCTTCATCAACAACGAGCGAGCCACGGATCCAGTATCGCACCCCCAATCAGTAGCTGTTAAAATCGTAGTTCTGCAGATTAGCATTTGCCAACGTTAGATTAGAAATCGTGCGACCAACCAAGAATCGTTCACTGATGTGGCACCACTTTAGTAACAACTGCGCATGTTTTTGGTATAGCTGCAACCTTTGTTAGCGTTCCGTTCGGCAATGCAGCCGTGTATGTAAACTGATGATCTGGACAAGTTCTATCGATATTTTTGCTAGCGTTCCGTTGGGCAATGCAGGATTGCCACACTTTTTGCGGTGAATACTGAGAAAAGCCTTGGCTTTGTTGGGGTTTGGAACTCGGAGAGTGCGAGGCGTGTTGTGTCTCTGTTCACACCTTTGGGACAGTTGACTCTGAAAAGATGCGACAATGACACTAGGGGTTGCAGCATCCAGCTGTGTCAGCACTCAGCACATTGTCTTGTGTTACCCGTGTCTCCTGCCGTGCTGCGCATGCACATCGAACAGCAACACGCAAATGGCACTCCGCGCAGGATAATGAGTGAAGATGCCACTGTATAGGTATAGGTCCAGACCGTCCAGTGACTTGTGTCTAGATTACTGTAGCTTGGTACGGTTTCTTGCTTTGCTAGTAAAAAGAACTTGTTGAGGCCAAAAGGATTCCCTTTCACCAACCTGGGATTCAGAAGTAATCATTGCACATTTGCACACTGGGAATGGGCATATAATTGGTGCCATCATGGGCAAATTAGATCGGAACTAGTAGTGTCAATATTTTGCTTAGAGCGTGTGCTGATATGTCTTAAAGAAAAAAAAAGCCTGAACCTGATTCTAACAAAAGAAAACTGCTCCACCATTTAGACACGGTCTAACACAACTCATGGGACCCGCAAAACAGAGGATACCTCTTTTCCTACCAAACTGCTCTTCTCCTATTGGATGGAGTAACTTTTTAATCAGCTGAACCTTGTGTCCAGTACTAGACTCAATTTAGGGAATCTTTTTCTTAGCCACCCCCTCTCTACCGTTTAGACATGGGTCTAAGAGCATCTCCACTCCCCCCTCCCCCCCAGCTGAACCTTGTGTCCAGTACTAGACTCAATTTAGGGAATCTTTTTCTTAGCCACCCCCTCTCTACCGTTTAGACATGGGTCTAAGAGCATCCACTCCCCCCCCCCCAAAGCCCCCCTAAGCGTGATATGGGAGCACCGGTGCACAGAAACCCGCCAATCCACCCCCCTCCCCCCAACTGAAAAGGCGTACGCGCGACCCAACTAATCATCCGACGCCCCCAGGCCGAACCCAACCCAAGGGAGGGGGGCTATCGGGGGCGCCGAATGAGGTTGAAAAGTTGGCAGGCCAGCCCTGTCGACGGGACACCAAAGCTTTACCTTCTTTTTTCCCTCCATACCTCCATTTCCCCCTCCTCGCCGCCCACTCCCGCCATTTCCCCCTGTCGCGTCCATGGCGGGGATGGCGGAGCCGACTTACAATGCTGGCCTGCACATCCTCGGTAGCCAAAGCAGTGTCTCTTCCCCGTCGCCATCCAGCGCGCCGCCATCCGCCTAGGCGATGTTCCACGAAAGACAGGGTAACACGGCGCCGCATCTCTCGCACTTCACGCCGGGCTGCACCGACTTCGACTCGCTTGGCGGTTTCGACCCCAACTCCTTCACCACGGACTGCTCGTCGGCCCACCGTCGCCATTCCTTCAATGGTGCCATGCCCCCACCATGCACTAGTTTCAACCAGTTTGCCGCAGGAAGCAACAACTAGAGCGCACCCGGCCTATTTGGCGGAACGCCGAACGGTGACTCCATCATGGCCGACATCATCACCGGCGGCTCAGGCCACGCCTACACGCAAGAAGCCAATGCCTATGCCAACGAATATGACGAAGGCGGCGAGCGTTGGGAAGACGAGGCCTACACCGAGGTCGAGGAAGAGGTGGTGGAGGTGCCAGTGACCATCGCTGCCGACCCAAAAGGGAAGAACAAGGCATTATCCATGGAGAAAAAGATGGAAGGAGGCGGTGGCCATGGACCCAAGTGCAGTTCGAGGGAGGACGAGTGCCTCGCGGAAGCTTGGAAGAATGTCAGCATCGACCCCTTCACCGGCGCCAATCAAAACTCAAATTTCTATTGGAAGAGGTGAAGGTGGCATACGATGAGCGGTGGCGCTTGGATCCCTACTTCAAGTGCTTGGTCCATGATCGCACGACTCCGGCATGTCTCACCGTCGGGCCATGATCCAACATGCTTGCAACAAGTGGCATGGCATCATGGAGGAAGTACGCTGAGTCCATGTTAGTGGCACCAACTTCGACGATCAAGTAAGCGACTGAAACTAGCCGATCGCTGTTTGAAATTGTATCCCATTGTTGCTATCGTACATTGCATATGCGCACCATGATCACGGCCTATTGAGAGGACAACGATGACACCAAGTTCAATTTCATCCACGTCTTTACACGAATCAAGGTGTGCGACAAGTGGAAGGAGACGCGGTGCGTCCTCACCAAGGACAAGTATGTTGCCTACGACCCCGACGTGGTGCCGTATGTGGCCTCAGAAGGCCGCCCGTTGGCCACAAGAAAGCCAAGGCAATGAGGGACGCGTCGCCGTCCATCGAGAAGCTACACTCATCCATCATGACCTGAATGACCGATGTTGTCGCACACGCCGCCAAAAGGGTAGAGCATGCCACCAAGATGGAGGAGGTCGAAGGGGTTCCGTGGCAGAAAACAATAAATTTTCCTACTACAAGAATGCATCAATCGAAGATCTATCTATTGAGAAGTATAGTAACGAGCGGGATATGGTGATCATACCTTTGAAGACCGAGAAAGTGGGAATACGTTTTCGCATAAACATTGTTGATGAAGCCGAGCATCGCAGACCTCAAGATCTAGAAGGCTTCAAGTGTCCAACACAACTATTGGTGATGCCTCGTCGAGCTTTACAGGACTCTGGTCTAAAGTAGTCTCCCGAGCCCCCGTCTAGCAAGACAACAGAAGAAGAAGATCTAGACCGATTCCAGCGGCATGATAGCGTGCGCTGGGTGGAGAAACCTCTACCTTGTGTAGCATGTTCGTAACTTGGGAACACGCTTGAGAGGGAGGAAGGGAGAGAGAATGGCTAATGCCAATTGATTGATGGATTGATAATTTGGGGTGAATGCCTCCCCTATACATAGGAAAAACTGGGCAACTCCCACCCTCCAAGTCCTGGGGTGGGACCATTGCTTGGGAGAGGTGGGAGGAGGAAGCACCGGCGGTGGGGATGGGCCCGACCTGCCCAAGCCCACCAAGGGGTGGCTGGCGGGGTGGGAGCCTCCCCACCCAGGCCGCATGGCCCTAGGGCCCTTGGTCCTTCCCTCTTCGGCCCTCTTCCCTTCTAGGGAAGGCCCATGCGAGGTTTTTCCTTTTATTTAAATAATTTCCACATTTAATATTAATTCATAATTAAATATTAAATACATTATTTAATTTCTCCTTGTTCAAAACACCTTTTGAACGGACTCCGAACACTTTGTTATTCTCTCCGAAACCATTCTGATTCTCTCTTCCTATTTATCTATCGGTATTAGATCAACTCGCAACGTCGGTCACCTTTAGCATGACACCCTTACGGTTCGGGAAGTTCAGGTATGAAGGGGATCACTCCCCGAGCATTGATCATCAACGATATCTAGAAATACATGATGATCCCTGCTCATTCCACGACACAGTGTTGTTCGCTTGAACCTTCTAAACATCGAGTCTTATTCCCTTTGCACAACGATACCTGGTTTGTCCAAGACCTAATCTCATGTATCTCATATAGTTAAATCTTGTTACTGATAAACGCTTTTACTCGTTCCTGTGGTAACACATCCCTATGACCTAGTCACATGCTTGCAAGCTCATTGATGTGGTCTCACCGAGTGGGCCCAGAGTATCTATCTGTCACTCGGATAGGCAAATCCTGATCTTGATCACACGTCTCTACCATTCCTTTTGAATACATGAAACACACCTTTATAGCCACCCAGTTACGATCATGGCGGTTGATGTGATCAAAGCAGTCGCGGGAGATAGTGCTTAAAAATGATCTCATGGTTGAAGGATTAAGTTACTACGATTTGCTAGGTATCGCAACATTGAACTTCGTGACTAGATCACATTGCAATTCTACGGTCGGGTGTGTCCATCACTTTATAAGTGACCTCATTGTCAGCTGACTATTTTATGTCAAGTCCATGATCAGGAAACCTTGATCATCATCTGCCCAACGAACTAGTACTAGAGGATACTAGGTACCTAGTTTCTTATATACCACACATGTATTTATGTTCCCGCCAAATACAGTTATAGCATGATACAAAACTATTATGAACACATAGAGATATAACAATAAAACACTTTATTTATTGGCCTCTAGGGCATATCTCCTTCAGTCTCCCACTTGCACCAGTGTACAATTACACTAGTTTACAATAGGCAATAATCTAACACCAATAGCATCCCGGTGTTGATCATGCTTCGCTTGTGGAAGAGACTTACTGAATGGATCAGCTACATTCACATCAGTATGCACTTTACAAATTCTAATGTTGCCTTTAGCAACAAACTCTCTTACTACATGATAATGTTGGTCAATGTTCTTGGCCGTGGAGTGGAACCTCTGGTCCATTGCATTCGCAATTGCTCCCGTGTTGTCACAGTAGACCCATATAGGGTCTTGCGCGCTTGGGAACACTCCAAGTTCAATGATGAACTTCCTCATCCATACAGCTTCATTAGCTATATCTACGGTAGCCATGTATTCTGACTCCATTTTAGATTGAGCCATTGAGCCTTGCTTCCCGCTCCTCCAGCTCACCGCACCGCCATTAACTATGAACACATACCTTGTTTGAGATTTTGAGATTTCCTGTCATCTGTATCAGTGGAGAAACTTGCATCCACATAACCTATTACAACAAGTTCTTCTTCACGTCCTCCAAAGACTAAAAGCATATCCTTAGTTCTTCTCAAGTACTTGAGGATATTTTTAACTGCATACCAATGAACCGTCCCTAGGTTGCTTTGGAAACGACTCGTCAAGCTAAGAGCCAAGGCTACATCTGGTCCGGTACTCAGCATAGCATACATGATGGAGCCAATGCCCGAGGCATATGGAACACCTCTCAATTCTTATTTTTCATGTTCTGTTACTAGGAAATGAGTCATACTCAGCTTATCACCTTTTATAATTGGCAAAGAATCTTTCTTTGACATATCCGTTCTGAACTGTTTCACAATATTTTCTATGTAGGTGCTTTGACCAAGAGCCAACAGACACTTTGATCTATCTCTATAGATTTTAATGCCTAATATGTAGGCAGCTTCACTGATGTCCTTCATAGAGAATTTACCGTTTAAATACTCTTTCACATTCTTCAAAATATTCACGTCATTCCCTATCAACAATATTTCTTCCACATATAGTACTAGGAATGCCACTGAACTCTCATTCACTTTCTTATATATGCATGCTTCTTCTGCATTCTGGATAAATCCAAAACTTTTGATGACTTCATCAAATTGAAGATTCTAGCTCCAAGATGCTTGCTTTAGTCCATAAATGGACCTCTGAAGTTTGCATACTTCGCCCAGCATCCTTTGGATCAATAAAACCCTCTAGTTGTATCATATACAACTCTTCCTCAATGTTGTCATTAAGGAAGGTTGTTTTTACATCCATCTGCCATATTTCGTAATCGAAATATGCAGCAACTGCTAGTAGAATCCGAATGGACTTTAGCTTCGTTACAGGAGAGAATGTCTCTTCGTAGTCAACTCCTTGAATTTGTCGGAAATATTTTGCGACAAGTCGAGCTTTGTAGAAGGTGACGTTTCCGCCAGCATCCGCCTTCTTCTTGAAGATCCATTTATTCTCGACAACCTTACGACCTTCAGGAATATCTACCAAGGTCCATACCTGGTTGTCGTACATGGAATTCATTTCAAACTCCATGGCTACACACCATTTCTCGGGTTCAGGGCCTTTCATTACTTCCATGTAGGTTGCATGCTCATCATGTTCCACATTCATGACCATGTTCACAAGATAATTGTACCATTCAGGGGCAACATGTTTTCTTGTCGACCTGCGAGGTTCGATAGCTATTCCTTCATGAGGTTCATGATCATCATCATTCACTCCCACTTAAATGTAACGGTGTCTCTAGAATAGCTTCCGTTGTGACACTCGGTATTTAAAGATCAGGATCGATAATCTCATCGAGTTCTATCTTCCTTCCACTTACACCTTTTGCGAGAAACTCTTTCTCGAGGAAGGTACCATTCTCCGCGAAAAATGTTTTGCCCTCGGCTTGGTTGTAGAAGGTATATCCAATATTCTCCTTTGGATATCCTACAAAGATGCATTTCTCCACCTTAGGTTCGAGTTTGTCAGGATGTAGTTTCTTAACATAAGCCTCACATCCCCAAACTTTCAGGAAAGATAACTTTGGCTTGCTTCCATGCCATGACTCATATGGCATTGTCTTCACGGATTTGGATGGCGCTATATTTAAAATAAATGTGGAAGTTTCAAGTGCATATCCCCAAAAATATATACATAAGTCGGTAAGAGACATCATAGATTGTACCATATCCAGTAGGGTGCGATTACGTCACTTAGACACACCATTATGCTATGGTGTTCCAGTCAGCGTAAGTTGTGGTATAATGCCACAAGCCTTCATATGTGTGCCAAACTCGTAACTCAAATATTCACCCCCTCGATCAATATGAAGATGCTTGATTTTCTTATCGAGTTAATTCTCAACTTCACTCTGAAATTCTTTGAACTTTTCAAAGGTTTCAGGCTTGTGCTTCATTAAGTAGATATACCCGTATCTACTCAAATCATCAGTGAAGGTGACAAAATAACGATAACCATTACATGGGGAGACGCTCATTGGTCCACATACATCTAAATGTATAATTGCCAATAGGTCTGTGTGGCGCCCCGCAAAACCACTACTAGAAAATCGCGTTGTTTTTGTGCATTGCATCATCATGACCGCATGCTCATGTCATCATGCTGCATTGCATTTGAGCATCGTCATGTCATCTTGCATTTGTTCGCATAAAACTATCTTCGAAAAATCTATTTTTTTCTTCTAAACGCCCCGTCTTTATTCAAACACAACACCCGGGCCTCCGGAATATTTTGTTTTGTCTATCAACGGTTCGCAAAAACCTCGTTTTTAATAAATGAACTATTTAAATTATTTTGGGAGGCAGTCAGCCAGGCCCGAAAGCCCAGCCGGCCACCTCCAGATAAAAACCCTACCTACCCCAGAACACCCAAAACCTATGCTACCAGATAACCTACCCAGCCTATCTACCCACCCTTCAGCCACCTCACCCCCTCCAATTCCATGGCGACACCTCACCAGCCCCACCCTTTTTCCCTCCACCTCACCCAACACACCACACACACACCACTCACCAAGGCCATCCACGCCACCCCGCCCCACACATCAAGACACACGCCACGCACGCGAGGCCGCACCCTCCTGCAGCCTAGCCCACCTCTGGCCCCACCACCCGCGTCTCACCCCGTCTCTCCTTCCGCAATTCCTGCACCCCCACCTCTGCCGACCCCCGCTCGCCTCCTCCTCTCGCAGAGAACCGCCGCCGCCGCCGCCTGGGGCTCCCTCCTCCTTCGCCTCTCCTAGCCGGCCGCCGCCCCTAGCCTGTCTCTCTCTCCCTGGCCCATCAACCGACCCCGCCCGCTTGCTCGCTCGTCAGACCCCCTCTCCTTCAATCCCCGCCGCCAGGGCATCTTCCCCCTCGGGTGCCCCCTTGCTGGCCCCCGTCCGCACCTCGCCTCCTCCTGCCGGGACCCTCCAAGATCCGGCCGCGCTCGGCGCCGCTCACCCCTCCGCCCTGGACAGCAACCTTGCTGACCGCTCCCGGCCTCTCCCCGTCGAGCTTTGCACCGCCTCCGGCCTGCCTCTCCGTTGGCCTCCGGCGCCGCCGGCTGTCGCCCTCCTTGGCGAGCTCCTCCGCCCCGTCCTAGACCTCCTCCGTTGCGGTCGCCCTCTCCCTCCCCGTCTCGCGTGACCGCCCCCGACCCCGTGACCCCCTCGCCTCCCTCTGCTCTACTCGCGTGAGCAGCGCCAGCTTCCGCCATGCGCCGCCCCTGCCCTCTGCTCACGCCCGCTATGCGCTTCGTGCCTTTGCCCCTCGTCGCCTCATCACAGCCGCGCCAGATCAGCCCGTCGATGCCACCAAAGTGCCTGAACTGCTATTGGGTAATTGTTGTTGCTATTGCAGGGTTGGCTATTTGTCTAGCTTCTGGAGCCTGACGATGTATCTGATCGGTTCTTCTCCAGTGTACTACTGCTCAGGTCCTCCACGAAGAAGATCTGATTTAGTTAAAGCCCAGTCCAGATAAAACCAAGGCGACACTAGATGATTGTATGGCACCGATAAGATCTACCACTCGGACGAGACACGAACACGGAGAAGCCCCGAACACCAAGATCGCCCACACGGAGACCGATCCATCGGAACGCCTAGTGCTCCTTCCTGGAGTCTGAAGTTTCAAAGGCCGATCTCGTTGACCCCCGAAGACCCGTGCCTGGAGTCTATAGATCGAGACTGATTCCCCGAACCCTCGGAACCCCAAGATCGCCTTTCGATGTGTGACCCCTATCCGAGACCTCTATTTTTATAATATAACATATCCTGCTGCATATTTAATTATTCATGCTTGCATCTCATCATGTGGTTTGGGGACATTATGTCGATTCATCTAATAATTACCTATGGAGACTATATGATGGCTATTCTAGTCATATATTGGCTCCATTTAATTTTGTGTAGCAAACCGGTGATATGTTTTGCCATGTTAAGACAACATTAAAATTGCAGGGTATCTAAACAACATGAACCTATTAATTAATTGTCGGGACCCGGTTCCGCTTAATATTGCCTAAATGCATCGCACCTTTGCCATGTCATACATCATACATGCATCATGCCGATCTTTTGCCGTAGTATTAAATAGTGCATCCGGTGTTTCTTCTAGTGCTTTGCTTCTTCACGGATTAGGCCGAGGAGTTGATGCGAGTGTCGACCCGATCTTCGGATAAACCTTCGACAATGTTTTCAAAGTAGCATCTCCCCTTTCTACCTATCTTACTTTTATAGTATTTATTCCTTCCTGTTGATCTATTGCTATCTGTGTTGCGATGCTCTAGTTTTCGTGCCCGTGATATCCCTTGCAGCCTTATATTGCCTTGGACACATCCTATTACCTGTTGTTTGGTAGATAGTTGGACTTGCGTGTCGTAGTCGCTTGCTCAAGTGCTGTTGTGTGTCGTCAAGTACCCCAGTTGTTGGAGTATTGCCGCTTGTTTAATGTTGGAGATGATCCTGGCTTTATTTACTGTTTAATAACTAAAATTGAAAGTAGGTAAAAGCAGAGGCACCGGAGGGTGATAGACAATTTTTGGTTTCCAACCGCTCACTGGTGTCCCGTAGGACCCCGAGTTCTTGACACCTGTTCCGAGATCGAGCGCGCTAACCACAGGTGGGGTGTGTGGGAACCCCATCGATTAGTACCTGATTCCAAGTATTGTTAGGGGCCACAAAGTAGTTTGGAGCTTTATTACTATTCGTACTTATGCCATGCTTTCTTGCTTAATTTAAATTGTCGATGTATCGCACCTGTCTTGTTTAGGGAAGCGGAGTGTTTTGTGTATCGACAAGCCCATCACACTTTCGTGTTCCCGGTCGTTTCTGACCAGCACGCAAACCACGAGTCCGTCTCGAGACCGGCCGACTTCGTTCGGGTAGCTTAGGGTGGCCCCCATGTACTTGCTTTGGGTGCGAAAGCGTCATGACTTAGGCCCACGACATACCGATGGGTGTATGTTAACGATCCGCAAAAGCGTCAAGTGCATGTGGATACTTTGGTGTACCCCTACAGGGTTAAATCTTTTCGAAAAGCCGTGTCCGCGGTTATGGACGACTTGGAGCACAGTTCTCGATCATAGAAAACTATAACTAAAGTTTACTGTTATAATTTGACTTGTATCCGATATGACTAGTAAACAGCTCCACTGCAACAGAATGGCTAAATAAAAGTACCAACAACTGCTGGGTTTTGGGATATCTCATGTTAATTGTATCTGACTAGTAAGTGTTGCAACTACAACGGAATGGTTAACTAAATCTGCCCACTGCTTATTATATCAGGATGACTCATGCTATCTATATTTGACTAGTAATTACCGCAACTATAACGGAATAAATAAAACTGCCAACTGTGTGAGTTCCTCGGTTGACTTCCTCGTTTGGTATCGAGGGGGAAATACCAGGATGGGTATGCTTGGTGATAGTATTAGGGTGGTTCCGAATAGGTCTTTCTTATCCCTCTCTGATAGCCGCCAGTTATATCGAGTCTCTATAGGTTGTTTAGTGCATGCTGCGCTGCCGCTTCAGTCCACCATACCTATGTAGGCGAGGACCGCCGAATTCTAGCCTCGCCGTGTACTGGCCTTAGTACTGACCGCTCTCTCTTTTTCCTTTGCCCTTTGTCGGCACCCCTTTTGTTTAAGCAGGTTTTGAGATCGACGTCGTTAGCAAGGTTACCCTTCCGGCTTGGCCTAGGCAGGGTTATGAACGCCATTGGTTATTCTTCAGGGCTCTTAGCCCCATTTGCATCTTGTCCGTAGTCGGACGCTCTACCGTTTTCAAGGTGATTGGATCTTTGTACTGTATATTTGTATTCTTGACTCATGGAGTCGTGTTGTATATATATCTGTTCTGTGGGTTCCATCGTGGACTATTGTGTAATGGTATTACTTCGTTTTCCACCCGCACGAAAGTGCCTGGTGGGCACCTTTGAATCGTTTCTATGCGGGTTTGGCGAGAATCGCTAAAACTTGCATAGGGCCGATTTGAGGGTGTTACAGTCTGTAGCCCGTTCCATCATACTTTTGAATGGTGTCTTGGTCATTTTTCCCATGAGGCATGGTTCGCATCTATCGAGGGATTCAAAATCCAATGATTCCATTAGTCCATCAGAATGGAGCTTCTTCATGCGTTTTGCACCGATATGACCCAGACGACAATGCCACATATATACATGGAATTGTCGCTATCATGCTTAGATCACTTGGCATCTATGCTATGGATGTGATGAGGACATCCCTACAATTACACCTACTGAAGATGCTCCAACTGTTGCAAAGAAAGATCAGTCCAATGAGATTAGAATTAGACCCATTACAAGAGCTCGTGCTAAGCTACTTGAACAACAAGTGAATTTACTCCTAAATGAATCTTGTACTTTAATTGATGAGAACTTTATATTGCCTAAGTCTATGCATTTATGTATGATCAACTTCGTTGGAGAAACAAGCATGGCACGAGGAGGAGAATGGCTACAAGAGAAGCCCAACATGATGATCACCCAAGGATGCGCGAGGGAGGAGCGGGAGGAAGGCGCAAGAAAAGATCATCAAGATGAAGGCCAAAGGATCTGCCACGACCAGAGTGTTCGGCCAAGTCCACCGGACTGTCCGGCCTGCCTGAGAGATGAATTGGTTTGGACAATCTGTATACCAGATCGGACACCACCCGGACACCGCCCGGAAACTTCAGAGTTTCCGGCCAGACCGGACTGTCCGACACATTCTACCCGGAGTGTCTGGCTGATACCAGCCGGAATGTCCGCCCGCCGACCGAATCTGGTCCGAGTCGGTTTGTATCAGTTTGAGTCGTACGTGTTTAGTTTCGGTTTCTGGCCGCCCAGCCGCCCTTATAAGACCTAGGACGACCCCTAGTTAGGGTTTAGACCATGTTTAAACTATTTTGGAGTTGTTTCTTTCAAAGAACCTCTGGAATTACCCTGTGATCGAATTATACTACTGCAATTGAGTGTGATCTGTTGTTCCATTAGGAATTAGTAGATTGCAAACTACCATTCGTGGTCGACGGCTGTGTGCGCAAGAGCGTGGTGTTGTGAATATCCCATAGGGTTCGAGAGCTATTGCATTGGCATCAAGGTTCGAGCGGGAGAGTTCATAGCTACAGGCTATTTATCTATCCACCATTATCATCATTGACAAGTGCTTGCTGAGAATATCAGGCCACCCCATATCATCTTGGTATCAGATTTCCTCGTTTACTCGGTGAGCATCCACAAATCCATCCATAGATTAGTTCGTGTTTTTAGTCCTATACAAAAAAAGCCTTACAAAAAGATTTGCCATAGACTAGATTGCATCATTTTCGAGTTTTAGTTGCTGATTGTATCTTCTCGTAGATCCGATCTATAGGTTTTTTCTCGTAGGAGTCTAGTTTTCATTTGTGTCTAGGTTTAGGGTTTGATCTTGTTTTCGCCGTGTCCACCATCACCGTTTTCCGCAAGTTTCATCGTTTTTCTGAGTCCACATAGCGTACCTTTGTTTACATACCATAGAATCAGCCTATCTACATCACCGTGCCTAGGAACGTACCCACGAGACTAGTTTCTTTGCTCCGACAGGCTGCTCATTAGGGTTTCGAAGTGCAGAAATTTTTGATAGGCAAAAACCAGACTATCCGGCCAAAACACACCGAACTATCCGGCCCTACCGGAGTTTCCGGCACGAATTACCCGGACTATCCGACCCAGTTTGGTCAAAGTTGCTGCATTCATATTGCATTGAGTCATATAGTTGGAAAAATAAAAAAAGAGAGAAAAGAAAAGAGAATCAGTATTAAAAAAAGAGAAAAGAGCTACAAGCGTGACAAAAAGAGATATCAAAGTGTGCATTATTGGAGGCCTAGTTGATCATAGCACTTGCAGATTGATAAATCTTATGCATGTTTACTTTGAGCTTTTACTAGCGTCTCTCTTGTGCATTGCAATATTCCTTTTCATAAGTTGCTTTGCCACGTTTATCTCCACCATGTGTGTTTCTTGGGTTTTATACGATCAACACTAGGACTTGTTTGCGGTGTAGTTAGGATACCATACCTACAGCTCCACCTTAAATAACCTGTGTGCCCTATGATCCCCTCGATATTCACTTCATCACATCAGTGCATCAGTCTTTGATTTCGTTTTGGTAAAGCATCTCTATTCACTTTGGAACCGTAAGATCTCCTTTCTTGTCAATTTTGAGTGAGTTGTGAGTGTGTCCACCAAACAGATTTTGATTTTTGCACTAACCTACTAATCATGTCTTCTAGTGATGATGATGTTGTGTCGCAGAAAAAGAAGGATGAGGAACTTGTTAATTGGCGCAAATATGAGGCGTTGAAATCCCACTTGACGCGTGTGTTTACTCACACAACATATGGCATTGAAAAGAATATCTAGGACGTGCAAATGACATTGGACCAGAATGTTGGCACAGTCACTACTATTCAAACACAAGTGACAACAATCAATGTCAATGTCGCAACTTTGCAGTGTTCCATTGATGCCTTAACAGTAGCAATACAACAATGGCAGGAACGCCCACATGATGATGCTTTTGATGACATTGATGAGGGTAGTGCGGCTGATGCTACCCCACATCTTGGCAGGGGACGTGCCAATCCCCCTGCGCCTTCGCCTGCTGCTGCACCTGCTTATGCACGTGGTTTTGCTCCTATTGGATGTGCTCAACGTGTTCCAGACCAAGCTGCTGATGATGGTTTGGGCAAGCCAAAATTTTCAATTCCCAAGTTTGATGGCTCACTTGATCCTGAAGATTACCTCACATGGGAGTAGAAGATGAGAAGCTCTAGCGTTTGTTTGACTATCCAGAAGACAAGAAGGTCAAGCTTGCAGCGTCAGAATTTGATGGATATGCTTTGCGCTGGTGGGATGCTATGGTGTAGAATAGAAGGGAGGACAATGAACTTCCTGTGATGGATTGGCGCGAGATGAAGAGCATTATGAAGGCTCGTTTTGTACCCACCAACTACTTGCGTTTAGTTTTTGACAAGTTGACACAATTGAGGCAAGGAACCATGTCAGTTGATGAGTACTACATGGAGATGGAGATGCTTATGCAGCGTGCTAGAGTTCGTGAATCCCTTGAGATGACCATGCATCCATTCCTCAACAATTTGAAGTTACCAATCAAGAGCATTGTTCGTCATCACAAGTACGAGACTATGAATGAGCTATTGCACCATGCTAGAGAGGCCGAATCACAATTAGCTAAAGAAGCTAAGCCACGTACTAGGTTTCTGTCTGCCAGTCATTTTGCGGCGAGGTCAACACTGCCACCACCTGCGGTGCCACCTGCAGCGGCTTCTAGCCATTCTTCACCATCGGCCAAGCTTGCTCCTCCATCTTCTTATGGTTCCAATGCTAGGAAGCCTGCTGCTCCTACTGCTAGCTCGGGTTCGAATATGTCAACCGCGTGTACTCGCGATGTGGAGTGCCATACTTGTGGAGGTAGAGGACACTACAAGAGATATTGTCCAAACCGCAAGGTGATGTTTGTCAATGAATAAGGAGAGTATGAGAGTGGAGATGATGTTGATACTCATGGCGACGATGCTTATGACAACGAAGACGGCATGGATGCCTTCCCTGAGCATGCACCTACCATAGTGGTCTCTCCACATATACTGAGTGTGCAGCCTATTGTTGACTCTCAGCACTGCAACTTGTTCCAAACCAAAGCACTCGTTGGCCCTAACAAAGCTTGCAAGGTAATCATTGATGGAGGTAGCTGTAGAAATCTTGCAAGTAAGGAGTTATGTGCCAAGCTGAATTTGACTTATTTACCTCATCCCAAGCCATACTACATACAATGGTTGAGTGACAATGGTGATATGAAGGTAAACCATATGGTCCGTGTGAATTTTGAGATAGGGTCATACAAGGATTCTATTGACTTTGATGTGGTTCCTATGACTGTTTGCCATCTTTTATTGGGTCGGCCTTGGCTTTATGATCACCATGTGTAACACAATGGCCATGCCAATACATATCACTTGGGTTCAAGGGCAAGAAGATTAATTTGCAGCCAATGACACCACAACAGATTGTGAATGAGTCTCATCAAAAGATAGAAGTAAACTTGAAGGAAGCACCAATAGATAGGCGAGATAGTTTGGCAGCTGTACATGATGTAATAGAGCCCAAAAAGAGTGATATAACAAAAAGTGAGAGAGTGCCTAGTCTAGTGATATTAGCCACCAAGGAAGATATGAGAGAGTTTCATGAGGATCCTACAACCATGCCACTTGTGCTCATGTATAAGGGCAAGGTATTGGTTTCTAACGACATGACCCCTATTTCTCTTGGTGTATCTACTGTGTTGCAGGACTTTGGTGATGTGTTTCCAGAAGATGTTCCCGCAGGATTGCCTCCATTGCATGGAATTGAGCATCAAATAGACTTGATCCCTGGCGCCACATTACCAAATCGTGCACCCTACAGGACCAACCCCAAAGAAACAAAGGAGATATAGAAACAAGTACATGCGTTGCTGGATAAAGGGTACATTCATGTTTCTCTTAGCCCTTGTGTTATTCTTGTTATTTTAGTGCCTAAGAAAGATGGTACATGGCGCATGTGTGTAGATTGTAGAGCTATTAATAACATCACTATTTGATATCATCATCCTATTCCACGCTTAGAGGATATGCTAGATGAATTGGGTGGTGCTGCTATTTTCTCTAAAATTGATTTGTGTAGTGGCTATCATCAAATTAGGATGAAAGAAGGGGATGAATGGAAAACTTCTTTCAAAACAAAATTTGGTTTGTATGGGTGGTTAGTTATGCCGTTTGGTCTTACTAATGCACCTAGTACATTCATGAGATTAATGAATCATGTTATGAGAGAATTTATTGGTCGTTTTGTGGTTGTTTATTTTGATGATATACTTATCTATAGCCACAACGAAACTGAACATTATAATCATATCCGACAAGTTTTGCAAGTGTTGCATGATAATAATTTGTATGCTAATCTTGAGAAGTGCACATTTGCAAAAGATAAGGTCATATTTCTAGGATTTGTTGTATCTAAGCATGGGGTAGAAGTAGATCAATCTAAAATTGAATCAATTCAGAATTGGCCTATTCCCATGAATGTGAGTCAAGTGCGTAGTTTCCATGGACTAGCTGGTTTCTATAGGCGCTTTGTGAAGGATTTTAGCACTATTGCTGCACCATTGAATGATTTGACTAAGAAAGGTGTGCCATTTGTATGGGGCGCAACCCAAGATATTGCATTTGATACATTGAAATGTTTGCTTACTTCTGCACCATTACTTGCATTACCTGATTTTTTGAAGCAATTTGAAGTTGAATGTGATGCTAGTGGTATAGGTATTGGTGGCGTTTTGATGCAAGAGGGTCGCCCTATAGCATATTTTTCTGAGAAACTTACTGGTGCTAGACTGAACTATCCTATTTATGATAAAGAATTATATGCACTTGTTAGAGTTCTTGAAGTTTGGCAACATTATTTGTGGCCAAAAGAATTTATCATAGATTTTGTTCATGAAGCATTGAAGTATTTGAAAGCTCAATCAAACTTGCATAGGAGATTAGCTAAATGGGTTGAGTTTATTGAATCTTTTCCTTACATCATTAAGTATAAGAAGGGGAAGGAGAATGTAGTTGATGATGCTTTGTCTAGGAAAAACATGCTATTAACCAATCTTGATGTTAAAATTCCTGGATTAGCGAGTATTTGTGCACTTTATGCAACTGACCATGATTTTGCTGAACCATATCGTTTGTGTGCTCTCAAAAACGCATGGGATAAGTATCATCTACATGATGGATATTTGTTTAGATCTAACAAACTATGCATTCCAGAATCGTTGTTGCGTTTGTTCTTAGTGCAGGAATCACATGCTGGTGGTTTGATGGGCCACTTTGGGCGTGAGAAGACATTGCTCATGCCAACTGATCATTTTTATTGGGCCAAGATGAGGCGTGATGTCTGTAGATTTGTGAGCCGTTGTATTACATGCCACAAGTCGAAATCCAAGCTGCAACCTCATGGTTTGTATACACCTCTCTCTGCACCTACTACACCATGGGAAGACATTAGTATGGATTTTGTGCTAGGTCTACCTAAAACACGGAGAGGTCATGATTCTATATTTGTGCTAGTGGATAGGTTCTCTAAGATGGCCCATTTTATTGCCAGCCACAAAAGCGATGGTGCGTCACATGTTGCTAACATGTTTTTCAGGGACATCGTGAGATTACATGGAGTACCTAAGACGATTATTTCTGACCGTGATGTGAACTTCATGAGCTACTTTTGGAAGAACTTATGGGGGAAGCTGGGAACAAAGCTGTTATTCAGTACTACATGTCATCCCCAAACAGATGGTCAAATAGAGGTGGTGAATCGAACATTGTCACAGCTGCTAAGGACTATGATAAAGAAGAATCTGCGGGAGTGGGAAGAGTGTTTGCCACATGTTGAGTTTGCATACAACATGGTTGTGCATTCGACTACTCGACTTTGTCCTTTTGAGGTGGTGTATGGCTTCAAGCCATTGACACCACTTGATTTGTTGCCTTTGCCATTGCATGAGAGAGTTGATATGGAGGCATCAAAACATGCTGAATATGTGAAGAAGATTCATGAGAAGACTCGAGAGGCTATTGAGAAGAAAGGTAAGAACATTGTTGCTGCAAGGAATCAAGCAAGGAAAGAAGTGTTGTTCAAGCATAGTGACATGGTATTGGTGCATCTACGCAAGGATAGGTTCCCACAACTTCGAAAGTCAAAATTGAAGCCACGTGGTGCTGGTCCTTACAAGGTGTTAGCCAAGATTAATTATAATGCCTACTCGATTGATATACCTATTGAGGAGTTTGGTGGAGTTAGCAACAGTTTCAACGTTGTTGATTGATCACCATATGATGGAGAAGACCTTGGAGCATCGAGGTCAATGCCTTTTGAAGGGAGGGAGATGATGAGGACATCCCTACAATTACACCTACTAAAGTTGCTCCGACTATTGCAAACAAAGATCAGTCCAATGAGATTAGAATTGGACAAATTACAAGAGCTCGTGCTAAGCTACTTGAACAACAGGTGAATTTACTCCTAAATGAATTTGGTACTTTAATTGATGAGAACTTTATACTGCCTAAGTCTATGCATTTATGTATGATCAGGTTTGTTGGAGAAACAAGCATGGCACGAGGAGGAGAAGGGCTACAAGAGAAGCCTAGCATGATGATCACCCAAGCATGCGCGAGGGAGGAGCGGGAGGAAGGTGCAAGAGAAGATCATCAAGACGAAGGCCAAAGGATCTGCCACGACCGGAGTGTCTGGCCGAGTCCACCCGGACTGTCTGGCCTGCCTGAGAGACGAATTGGTCTGGACATTCTGTACAGACCGGACACCACCCGGACACCGCCCGGAAACTTCAGAGTTTCCGGCCAGACCGGACTATCCGGCACACTCCACCCAGAGTGTCCGACCGATACCAGCCGGAATGTCCGCCCGCCGACCAAATCTGATCCGAGTCGGTTTGTATCAGTTTGAGTCATACGCGTTTAGTTTCGGTTTCTGGCCACCCTAGCCGCCCTTATAAGCCCTGGGACGACCCCTAGTTAGGGTGTAGACCATGTTTAAACTATTTTGGAGTTGCTTCTTTCAAAGAACCTCTAGAATTACCCTGTGATCGAATTATACTACTACAATTGAGCGTGATCTGTTGTTCCATTGGGAATTAGTATATTGCAAACTACCGTTCATGGTCAATGGCTGCGTGCGCAAGAGTGTGGTATTGTGAATATCCCATAGGGTTCGAGAGTTGTTGCATTGGCATCAGGGTTCAAGTGGGACAGTTCATAGCTACATGCTATTTATCTATCCACCATTATCATCATCGACAAGTGCTTGCTGAGAAGATTGGGCCACCCCATATCAGGATGTGTGTATGATCATAATCAAGATTCAATAAGAATAAACCTTTACTTTTTCGCACATGAGCATAAAACACATAATTCATGTAAATAGAACAACCACTTGTCTCTGATTTAAATGAATAACGGTCTTGCAACAACCAAGACCCACTTACGATATTCATGCTCAAAGCCAGTACATAGTAACAATTATTCAAATTTAAAACTAATCTAGAAGGGAGACGCAGAGGGAGGGTGCCAACAACCATGACTTCAACTTGATTGGCACTGCCGACGCGCATCGTCACCTCATCCCTCACCAGGCGCTGCTTATTCCACAACTCCTGTTGAGAGTTACATATATGAGAAATAGAACCAGTATCAAATACCCAGGTGTTGCTCCTGGCATTAGTGAGGAAAACATCAAAAATATGTATATCATATAAACCTTTCTATTTGGCAATGATCTTGCCAGCCTTCTTATCTTCTAGGTACTTGGGACAGTTGCGCTTCCAGTGACCCTCACCCTTGCAGTAGAAGCACATGGCGCCAGGCTTGGATTTGGATGCCATGGAGGCAGCAACCATTTTGCTAAACTTCTTGGGCTTTCCCTTCTTGTCCTTTCTCTTCTTGGTGGTCTTCTTGAAGTCAACTTTCTTGTTGACCATCAAGACGGTGTGCTCCTTCTGATTTCTACCTCAGCGTTCTTGATCATGGCGAACAACTTAGACATGGTTTTGGTCATACACTGCATATTGTAGTTCAACATGAAGCTCTTGTAGCTAGGGGCAGAGACTGCAGTACCCTATTAATTGCCATCTCATCATTGATTTTGCAATCAAGATCGTTGAGGTGTTGAACGTAGCCAGACATTTTGACTTCATGCTCGCTCAAGTTGTTGTGCTCCTCCATCTTAGCCGAGAAGAACAAGTTTGGAACCTCATACCTCTCAGACCGGGCCTGGGGCACAAAGATGGCCTTAAGATCAGTGATAATCTCAAAGGCGCACTTATTCTCAAAGCGCTTTTGTAGGTCGGCCTCCATGGCGTAGAGCATGCCACTCTGGACACATGCGTTATCATTTGCCTTCTGCTGATAAACATTTTTATCAGCCTGAGAGGTAGTGGCAGCGGGTTGGTCACCTATAGCAGCCTCAAGTATGTAGGACATCTTCTGCGGAACAAGGAGAATCCTTAAGTTGTGGGACCAGGTGGTGAAGTTCGTCCCATCAGTTTTCAGCTTTTCTTTCTCAAGGAAGGGGCCAAGGTTGAAGGTAGCGTGAGACATCTACAATATTATTTGTAAAGTAGTTAATCTTAATGTTCACAATATGTGTTCTTATTTAGTCAAACTAAAATACCAGAACTCCCACTCAAACAAACATCCCTCAACATTCATTTGGTGACTACATGATCCCTTTACACTGCATCATCCCTGGTCATCGCGGACTTTGATGCAAGTGTCAGGTTAGATATCATCAGATCGATCACATCTCCATGCGTCTCATGCTTGACCTTTCGGTTATCTATGTTCTGAGGCCATGTCTATACATGCTAGGCTCGCCAATTTTAACCACAGTGTATTGTTGTGCATACATGGCTTACACCCACCATATGTAAATGTAAAGATGTCTAGAACCCAATCATCACGGCCTGCTTCATAATTGCGAACTTTCTTGGTGGTGCACATGTGTGGGAGAACACGAATATTGGAATTATAGTATGATGGATTATCTTATTATGCTACCGTCGTAAGTCTAATACTAGCACAAAAAGATCACACAACAACTAACATCTAATGAAAACAGTTATGTATGTGATATGTGGTGGTGGTCGCGTCTTGATCTCCATCGAGAACGTCGTCGTTCGCACCAGGTTCACGGTTCCATCTTGCCTTCGACTGTCTATCCCATACACTTACATAACCCACACATATCACTTGCCCTCCTACAAAACAAAGTTAGACGCTTCTACTTTATGTTTGCAAGTTTTATGTGGTTGATTGGGCTTCGCACAAGAATTGCTTCTTACCTACAAATCTAACCACAACATGGATTAACTAGTTGTCGCTTTAAATTCCTTTTCAGGGTCATCCTTTGTAAGTGCCATATCAACTAATGTCGGAGAGACAGACACCCTCCAGCCAGTTAATACGGTACAAAAGCCGTATGTTAGTCGCGGAACCAGTCTTACGTAAGGTTACGCGTAAGGTTGGTCTAGGCCACTTCATCCGACATTACCGCGATAGTAGCAAGTACACTTTGGAGGGTAGCAATTCGAAAATCAATGTCCACACAATCCACGTGTGTTCTACTCGTACTAGTACATCTACACATAGATCGCTCAGATACCACTTATGGGGTTCCGTGGTAGAAAACAATAAGTTTTCCTACTACGAGAACCCAAGATCTATCTGTGGAGAAGTACAGTAACGAGCGGGATACGGTGATCATACCTTTGAAGACCGAGAAAGCGGGAATACGTTCCTGCACAAACGTTGTTGGTGAAGCCAGGCGTCGCAGACCTCAAGGTCTAGAAGGCTTCAAGCATCCAGCACCACTATTGGTGATGCCTCGTCAAGCTTTACAGGCCTCCGGTGTAAAGGACGTCTCCCGAGACCCGGCCCAACAAGGCAGTGGAAGAAGAAGATCCAAACCGATTCTAGCGACACGACGACGCACGCTAGGTGGAGAAACCTCTACCTTGAGTAGCACGTTCCTAACTTGGGAACATGTTTGAGAGGGGCAGAGGGAGGGAGAGAGAGAATGGCTAATGCCAATTGATTGATGGATTGAGAAACTGGGGTGAATGCCTCCCCTATATATAGGAAAAACTTGGCTACTCCCACCCTCCAAGTCCCGGAGTGGGACTATTGCTTGGGAGAGGTGGGAGGAGGAGGCACCGATGATGGGGATGGGACCCACCCGCCCGCCCAAGCCCACCAAGGGGTGGACGGAAGGGTGGGAGCCTCCCCACCCTGGCCGCATGGCCCTAGGGGCCTTCCCTCTTGGGCCCTCTTCCCTCCTAGGGAAGGCCCATGTGTTTTTTCCTTTTTCCTTTTAATTAAATAATTTCCATGTTTAATATTAATTATGAAATACATTATTTAATTTCTCCTTGTTCGAAATACCTTTTGAACAGACTCCGAACACTTCGGTATTCTCTCTGGAACCATTCTGATTCTCTCTTCCTATTTCTCTATCGGTATTAGATTAACTCGCAGCATCGATTAACCTTTAGCGTGACACCCTTACGGTTCAGGAATGTGGTATTAAGGGATCACTCCCCGATCATTGATCATCAACAGTATCTGGAAATACATGATGATCCCTACTCATTCCATGACACAATGTTGTTCGCTTGAACCTTCCAAACGTCGAGTCTTATCCCCTTTGCACAACGATACCTGGTTTGTCCAAGACCTAATCTCATCTATCTCATACAGTTTAATCTTGTTACTGACAAACGCTTTTAATCATTTCTGTGATAACACATCCTTGTGACCTAGTCACATGCATGCAAGATCATTGATGTGGTCTCACCAAGTGGGCCTGCAGTATCTATCCGTCGCTCAGATAGGCAAATCCCAATCTTGATCACACGCCTCAACCATTCCTCTAGAATACTTGAAACACACCTTTATAGCCACCCATTTACGGTCATGGCGGTTGATGTGATCAAAGCAACCGTGAGAGATAGTGATTAAATATGATCTCACGGTCGAAGGATTAAGTTACTACGCTTTGCTAGATATCGCAATGTTGAACTTTGTGACTAGATCATGTCGCAATTCTATGTTCGGGTGTGTCCATCACTTCATTAAGTGACCACGTTATCAGGTGACTGTTTTATGTCAAGTCCCTGATCGGGAAACCTCGATCATCATCTGCCCAACGAACTAGTACTAGTGGATACTAGGGACCTGGTTGCTTATATACCACACTTGTATTTATGTTTATGCTAAATACAGTTATAGCATGATACAAAACTAGTATGAACACATAGAGATATAATAATAAAACACTTAATTTATTAGCCTCTAGGGCATATCTCCTTTAGAGGTTGTCGTAACAAGGTGGGTGTCGGTCATCGAGAGGCAAGACATCAAGCTCGGCCTCATCAAGGCCAATGTGGTGGTGAAGAGGAGGAGGTCGGACTTAGCGATCCTGATGGTCGACATAAGGGACATGGACGACGAGGTAAAAAAGGTGTGGTGTGTTGATTAGCGCGTCCTGATCCTATCCGAGAGCCAGGTGACACCGACCGTCAACCAAGACAGCACCCCGGGTCCAGCGACTGCGACCCCGGCCATGATCAGCACCTAGACCGTCACCCCTACTCCAGCGACTGTGACCTCGACCCTGATCGGCACCCAGGCCGGCACCACTATTCCACTGCTGGCTTCCTCAGAGGTGCCTCGTACCGTGGCGGATGATCTCGTCGTTTGATTTCTATCGGCATGTTTATTTTGATCGCTATACTTCCATTGCGGAGACTTGTGGTGACTTATTTGTCGAGACTATGATGTATACGGTGGCGGCAAAACTTTGTTTGTTTAATTTCTGGCGACTTTGAATGTTTGAATATATCAAATTGTTTGGGGTGGCTAGGAACCAGTGACCCCCGAACGGAGGTACCTGCGCCGGTGCCCCCATAAGGCCAACCACCGAACACGGTATGGGGGGCGAGTGGTGATACTCTAAGTTTTCTTAGACTCATTGTTTTGGCAACGGTGTGCTTTCTCTTAGGCCTCCACATTGTAATCATCTCCAACAGTGAAAAAAACTGAAATTCGAAACGATAGTTTAGGATGCATTCAAACCTAGATCACTGACAAAAATTCATGTCACTGTGCACACACATGAGAAAGATTCAGATTCAAAACTTAAAGGGGCAGACGCATACTCCAACTCCTCATGCCCCCTCATTGCCTCTCAGTAGTGGTGGACCCACCGATGTATCCCCTTCCTCTCCATCGCCAGATGAAGGGGTTGGGAAAAGCCCATGCTTGGATAGTGGTGGCAGGGCCTGGGCTCTTCTCGCCCTGGGCCTTGGCCCACTCGAAGGGCAACATTGCACAGCGGGCACACTCCTGTGGGCTTAGCGCCGTAGCTGGTGGTGGTGCTCGTGGCGGGATGTTGCGGGTTGCTGGATCAGCTACTCTGAGCGCTAGGCTACATGCTGTTGGGGATGAAGGGCCCATATGGGCTCACTTAGGCTCATATGGTCTCACTTAGGCTTAGATGGGCTCGTGCGGGCCTTCCCCTGACCGCGTTCTGTGGAGGGCTTCCATGGTGGTCCTGTTCCTGTGGCGGCAGTACCGGGAGTTGTTGCTCCGGTGGCGACAACGACCTAGTTTGACTCGATCAGACCGTCTTGGTCTTGTTCATGGCATTTTGGGTGGCTGATATGGTGGTAAGGTGGACTTCGTACTCCTTCGTCAGCAACAAGTTGCTTCATGCAGTGGTGGTTCTAGCCGACAAATTTCTCTGTCTCACTGGAGGGTGATGCGGTGATCCTGCATACCGCTACATGTTGTAGTATGCTAGTCGTCACTTTCATCAATATTACATCCCTCGGAGTGGTACAACAGAAATATCGCGGGTCCAAAACAATGACTATACTTAGCTCATTACAAAAGATCTAGAAAGCCTCCTCACTATAGTGCGTGGAAAACTTAACAAAACAAAACTATAAATAATAACTCACGGACTAATCCAATATTAAGTCTACTTTTATTCTATTAGATTTTCAATTACTACTAAAGAATTCTAGAATTAAACATATATCTATGTGTGTCTGTTTCCACCATGATGGATATAGTTGTTCACTCCATTGTCTTCACCCAGTAGCTTTAGTAGTTTGTAGTAGTTCTCCGCTGCAACTTATTGGGTTTGATGATGATGTATTAAGTAACTCTGAAATCTAGCAAGGGTTAAGAAGATAGAGTTGAGTATGAGCATACTCAGCAAGTTCACTAAAAAGATTGTCTGATGCATTATCTACAACCTCGTACCATAGGTCCTAGTCTATGCAAGTTTTTATAAACATTTCTACAAAATGTTGCTTTTATTTTCAAAAACCATGTCCATCAGCCTTCATAGGTTTACTAGAAACTTCAAGGAGTTTCTTTCCTGCTGTATTCGTAGTTCCATCCTGAAACAAGGAGTAACATGTCACAATTTAGACACTATATAGAGGTCCGTTGCTTTACCCACAAGAGATCTTAGCTTTGTTGCACAATCGGGCCATGAATCCGATTATAATTCCTTGGTATAAGGCCTAGTCTAAGGTCCAAGCCAATCACTGCTCTTCTCCACAACCTCTCATGCCCACCCTTTCCTACAAGAAGAACTACCCCTGGTATTCCCCAGATGGGCAGACAACCTCCAGTAACCCCTTACAGACCATCACAGACACCAATACTGTGAAACATTATGGGGTTCCACCCATGTGGATGTAGCCCCCATACATACAACTTACGGTATGTTCATCCATCATCGTGTGAAAGGAAGAAGATCCAGATGACTTTCCCATCCCATTCTAGATCTTATGGTTAACGTGTAATATATGATGCTAGAATCACTGGCGACATTGGTTAATAAGTCCTAGATGATACATTACCGTGGAAATGAAACCTCCACCAACCACATACCATACCATGGTTCCATTACCATCCATAATAGATTACCACCTGGTAATCAACAAGTCATATTATTAAAAAAATATTTTGTATCTCATTTTAGAAATGTAGGTGATATCAATAGTAGATTGCAAGTACTTGATATAACATAACCAAAGGACATGAGCAAGTATGAACTTGCCTTTTTGACTACAAGATTATGCAGCTAAGGTCTTCTAATAGATATAAACTCCAAAATCTTAAATAGCATCATTGGTCCAGTAAGGACTAATGTTTAAAGAAGAAATATGCTATTAAGCATACAGTATGCTATGCAGTATTGATAAACCATTAAACCCTACAATAAACTTTAATGGTTTAATGGTAGTTGAGTTATGATACCTTCTTAGGATTTGTTGCTCTTTTACTTTGTTTTTTCATGCTTCTTATTTGGTTGTTAGGTCGTAATGAGTGTTTTAAATAGAAAACACACCATTGAATAACACATAATGTTGTTGGTTGATTATTGACTCACCATATAAAAATGTGTTATCCCCTTTGAAAGGGCATGTATGCCCCCATGTGTGGTTTTGGTAATTAATGAAAATCTCTATGGACTAATGTGTAAATTGAGTTTCACTTGTAGGTTTGTCCATTGGCATCGCTTGGACCATGTGTTGGTCTCAAGGTTGAAGAAGTAGAAGAAATTTCCAAGGGCTTTGCGCCTACTCGAATCAAGTAGTAGAAGAAGATCAAGTATGTCTTGAAGAAGAAGAAGAAGATGGAGTTCCTCATGGCTATCTTCAAGACATCATCAAGAATTGAAGTGCAAGATCAAGATGCGTCATCTCTAGAAGATCTCATGCTTGGAGCTTGTCATCCTCGACAATCATGGAATTATGAAGACAAGTTCTAAGAAGAGGCTTCCCTATGGACTATGGGGAGCATTTCTCAAGTCTTCATCAAGCAAGAGCAAGCAAGTGCAATCAAGAAAGGCGATCCATCTTGAGAAGGACAAGACGGTCTACATCAAGCTCAAGTGGAATGCTCAAGGCAAAGATATGATCTTGATAGGTTTTCTATTTTATCGGTATCTTGTAGTGTTGGGAGACCAGGTCCAGGATAGATAGCCGTACTATCAAGAGGGGCTCTCGAGTGGGTGACTTGTTCGTATCTTTCGGAGAGAGCTCAAACCTTTGCATACATAGCATCACTTTTCTTGGTTGTTGTTTGGTTCTTGTCCATGTGAGGATCTAGAGCTTGTGGTTATCTTCATAACAATCTTTAGTTCGTCAAAAATGGATTTCCCTTGCATATCTTATTGTGTTTTTGATCTTGCGGGTTTTCTAGCTCCATACCTTGGGAGGTATCTCACATATATATTCATAGTATTTTCTCCCTTGGTGATACCCAATATTTCGTGGGTTTTGTTGGATACACGTCGTTATCTTTCCAACAAAATTGGTTTCATCTCGTTTGGAGTTCAGATGCAAAAGTTGTGGCTGTTTTGGTTCTAGAGTTTTTGCCTGACCGGAAGTTCCGGCCTCCACCAGTAGTACCGCTAGGGCACTTTCCACCGGTAGTATCGGTGTTAATTCTGGCCCAACTTCCAGTAACCCCAATTTCGGTTCAATACCTTCTCTGTATTGGTGAGTTCTATTTGTCAGATTTTTGATCAGGATCTTGGGCGGTAGTACCGGTGACCACCGGTAGTACCGGCCGTACTCACTTTTATGTCTTTCATTTCGCTGTTTTGTAACCATTGTAAGGGTGCCGACGGTAGTTCCGTCCACCCAGTGGTACTACCGGCCGTGCATGAAAATGTGCATAACGGGCAGATCGGGGAGCCCTTTAAAAGGAGCTCCCCTTCCTCTTTGGGGGAAAACGAGCTTTTCTTTGTTTTTGCCCTTCTCTCTCCTCCATTATTGACCTTGAAGAGCTTTCCCTCTCCCCTTCTCCCTCCTATGATTCTTGCATCTTTTTGAGGGATTTGAGAGAGGAGATCTAGATCTACAACCCCACCAAACGAAATCCCTTCTTTGTGAAGGAATCCTTGGGATCTAGATCTTGGAGAGTTTTGTGTTCTCCTCTTGTGTGCTTTCTCTCTTATTCCCCCAATAAATTTTGTAGCTTTGGTGGAATTTGAGAGTGAAGGAATTGCCTCTTACATTTGGTGAATAGTTTTGAGTTCTCCTCGGAGATTCGGCGAGTTCAAGCTCTTGGGCTTGTTTCTCTTGGGTTCTTAGAACCCTAGACAGTTGTGTGGAGTTGTGGTGTGTTATTGGGGCCTTTAATTGAGTTGTGGAGATTCCTCAAGCTTGTTGGCCTATTGTGGCATTGTGGAGCCTTTGTGGCGTTTCTTGGGAGCCCTCCAATTGAGTTGTGGAGATTGCCCCAAGCCTTGTACGGGTTTGGTGACCGCCCTCAAGTGTCCCATAGTGGAACATGAGTAGGCCTTTATGGCGAGCTCACGGGAGAATAGGGTGAGCCTTTTGTGGTGTCGGTGAGTTATGTGGCTTCGCATCCCGGGTGAGGCCTTGTGTGGAGTTGGGTGAGCATCGAGCCACCACACCTCGAGGTGATCCATTTGTGGCGTTCGAAGTACATTGCGCCCCCGCACCTCTCCAACAGAGATGTAGCTTCTTTGGAAGTGAACTCCAGGAAACAAATCATTGTCTCCGCGTCCATCGGTTATCTCTCAACCGAGCCCTTTACTTATGCAATTTACTTTATAATAGCCATCATGCTTGAAGTATTATATCTTTCTATCACCTTGTTGCTTGTCTTGCTTAGCATAGGTTGTTGGTGCACTTAGTGAACCTAGTGAATATAGGTTTTGTCTTGATAAATTAAACGTTAAGTTTTATTCCGTATTTATTAGACCCTAAACCATAATAATTTTAAAACGCCTATTCACCCCCCTCTAGGCAACATCCGTTTCCCTTTCACCCTTTAAGACTTGAAAGGGTAATTCAAAGTTATTTATAATGTACTTTAAAAGAATAACTTTTGTAGAAAATATTGTTTAATAAATAAGACATGCTCAAATTTTCTATTGACCACTTAAGGATACCATATGACTCTAAGTTTATAGGAGGTAAATTATCAATATCATTATATGAAACATTCTCATCTCATCAAAGACTTAAGAAGTATTTATAGAAAAATATTAACTTGCATTACAATATTTCATAAGGTCTACATAGAGATAGTGTTATCTAAGTTTGAGAATTTTAACTAATTTAAGTAAAGGAACACTTATTACTATAAACATAGTGACTCTCTTTTATTAATGTAGAACACATATTATTTTAACTATTTAAGAGTTTTGCTTTTGAAAAAAATCAAACACTTATAAAAGAATGATAAGAAAGTTATTTAATAACTGAAATTAATTATAGAGTAAAATTTTACTAATAATAACCCACTTTCCATGGATTACTCTAAAGTAATGGATAATTATTAAATTTCAATTTTTGGAATTTTATGTTATTATTGGGTTAAAATATCATTTCCTATTATATTTCATTAAGAAAAGTCTTTATTAGTATTTGTAATTTAGGTTTGAAATTGGGATTTTATTTCTTAAAATTCATAATTATATTTTATAGAGCATAAGAATATGAATAAAGCAATATTAGGGATTTTTGTTTTAGATAATTTTGTTGTTTTATTTAGGTATTAAAAAGTTTAATTTTTAATTCCTTTTATTTAATTCAACATGTGATATTATATTTTTCCTAAATGGGTCTTATTTTTTGTTAACATTTTGGTATATAACATGTATTTTTCTGTTTTTTATGAATTTTCTATGCTCTTATAAAGTATTCAAAATTCCTTGATATTTATAATTTAGAAAATATTTTGTTTGGAAATGGGTCAGGGCTTCTCAAGAGATGCCATTGCAACTTTCTTCTCTTCGGGATAGCTGTGGACTCAGAAGATCTTATCAACTTTGAGTTCCCATTCAGTATATACATCGGTCTTTTCTTCTCCTTTGAACTTGGGCATAACAAACTTTAGCTTTCCAAACTTGCCATCATCATGCTCACAATATTTGTCGCATCGTTCTTGTTTCATACTTGCTTCACTTGGTTCAAGCAGTGGTGGAGGAGGATCTTGATTGCCTCGAGGTGGCATTAGAGGAGGATATTTATGATCTATCTTGTGGTCCTTTCTATGCCTTTGCTCATGATCATTTGCATTCATTGCTTACCGGTGCCGGTGATGTGGTTGAACAAAGCGCCGGGACCATGGTTGTCCTTCATCGTCATCGCTTGGATCCCAATATGGTTCACCTTGGAAGTTACGCCTTGCATTGAAGTTGTGAGGGTGATGGTACCATTGGTCATTGTTGTTGTGGGGAACTTGAACAATATCTTGGTTTGGGGGTGGCTCATGCTCTTGACAAGGTTGACGAAGTTCTTGGGTTATTGTTGAGGTAGGTCATGAGGAGCATGGTGTCGATGATGTCTTGCTTGGTGTGGTTTTGGATCAACCGCTTGTTCATGTTGTGACGAGCTTGTCTTTCCCAATTGTTGTGGTGGGGTTATCCATGGCAGGAGTGTGATCTTGAACACTCGCCATGTCAACTTGAGGAACAAGTACGGGACAAGCTTGACTGATGTCCACGACGATTGCCTATGTTGGTAATGGCTTGGTGAAGAGCTTGGAATTGAGTGCGATGCTCCACTTGACATTGCCGGTCATGGTATTTGAACTCTCGGAATGTGTCATCGAGACGAGTCTTAAGCCTATCAAATTTTGCATTGAATTCTTGGTCTTGCGCCCATAAGTTGTGGTGGGTGGCGAAACCTTCTTGGTTGTTGAAGTTGATGTTGCCATCTCCACTAGCTCTGCTTCCCCTAGACATTGTATCACAACAAAAAAAGTATTATGGTGGCAAATTATAAGAAATGGGTATTCCTATGTCTCACCATTTGGATACTATCGAATTGGTGCTCAAGCCGAGTTAAACTGAAAAGGAAAAAAGACAAGAAACACACACAAAGGCCTATGGTGGAAGGTTAGGAAGGTGGATAGCAAATGAAACAACCAAACAAAAAGGTTATTGTCAAAGTGGGTAAAATCCAACGGGAAACCAATGTCAAAGGAAATGGTCAAAAAGGGTGATGAGAACCTACGACTATACACACGCGATGGAGATAAATGGGGTTAACACAACTATGGAAAATGAGCAATGAATAAAATGGTCCTCACAAAGACTAATGTCTCAGTGTCGTGCCAGCATAGGGAGAGGCTTGTTCGCCAAAAGTTTGAGAAGTAACGGATTTGTACGCTTGCCTTGCTCTAGGTGACGCTCTTGCTTACAAGGTTTGAGACTCTCTTTTGTATTGGTATACTTTATTTTTATTTTCTCTTTTTTATATTATTTCTCTCTTTCTATGCTATGGAGTTAAATTTTGTTATTTCCTACGCACTATTGATACGTCCATTTTGCATCACTATTCTATGTCTTAATTCACTATTATTCATTGATATATTTAGTATTGAGAGGTGATACTTATGTTATTTTATCTATTTTTGCATGGTTGATGACTTTTGGAGCATGGACCGCTGCAGTCAGGATTCTGATGGAAAAGGTGCTGTTTGGAGGCGAAATTCGCGAAGATCAGAAAATCCGGAAAAATATACGGAAAATCCTATTTTTCCAGAAGACTCAGAATGCCAGAAGATGGAGTGGAGGTGGGCCATAGGGGGCCCACACCAACCCATGGCGCGGGCAAGCCCAGTAGCGCCGAGTGGTGTGGCCACCCCTCCCACTCCAGCCTGGCGATATCTTCCTCCGAAACCCTAAGACTGGGAGGCGACCATAGAAAGATTCCGCCTCTCTGGCGGAAAACACCGAGAGAAAGATCTCTCCAGATGAGATTCTGGGAATTCCTTCCCGGAGAGGGGAGATCGTCGCCATCAACACCACCATCAAGCTGGACTTCATCGGGATCATCATCATCATCACCACCATCAGCACCCTCATCACCATCTCCATATTGCTGTAACAATTGGTTGAATCTTGCTATAGTTCGTAGGGAAAACTTTCCCGGTATTGATTACTCTTTGTAGTTGATGCTATTGAGTGAACCATTGAATTATTGTTTATGTTCAGATTGTTATACATCATTATTCCATCTCTGATCATGATCCATATGATGTCTTGTGAGTAGTTCGTTTTGTTCTTGGGGACATGGGAGAAGTCTTGTTGTTAGTAGTGGAGTTGCGTTGAGAAAGATTCAATAGATTGTTATTTAAGTTGTGGTGTACTTCTTCTAGTGGTGTCATGTGAACGTCGACTACATGACACTTCACCTATATGGGCCTAGGGGAATGCATTGTGTATTTGGCTACTAATCGTAGGGGTTGCCGAGTGATGTGAAACCTGAACCCCCGTTAGGAAACCATTGCACAAGGGACGTAAGGGTCTTAGAGTTTAAAGCTGTGGTTAGGTTTTACCTTAATTACTTTCTTGTACTTACAGATGTTTGCAAGGGGGTTTAATCACAAGTATGTATTAAGTCTTGGATGGGACGGTACATTAGCACAGGTTCACCCACACAACACTTAGCAAGCTAAAGAAGATTAATCGACTATATGAAGCGAAAGCACTTGACAGTCTTCCCATGTGTCCTCGAGAACGTTTGGTCATCTATAGAAATACAACCGGCTTGTCCTTTGCTGCATAAATGATTGGGCCACTTGATGCATTTATTCTTACTGTCTTTTGTTTACTCGTACTTTGTTTACTTGTTTTATCGAAAACCCCTAAAAATCCGTTTGCTAAGTATTTGCAGAGAATTCCTGATCCATACCACTAGCCAGCACCTTCTGCTCCTCGTTGGGTTCGACACTCTTACTTATCGAAAATACTGCGATACACCCCTTATACTTGTGGGTCATCAACTATCACTATGCAAGAGCAAGCATACAATGCTTCAACAAACACAAAATGAGCTACCCTCGATAGGTTAGGTAACACATAAACGAAGAAAGAGGGTTTACAAGGGTGGTACAAGTTATACCTTATGTTGATGTCAAACTTGCAACCGATGGTGTAGAGGATGGTTTGAGTTCTGTGGTGTCGATGTCGAGCGCGAAGAGTGTTGCAGAATCTTTGTTAGATGACAGACACTCACACGAAACACAAACAACAAAAAGGATTGGTCAAACGAAAAAGTGAAGAAAAAGGCTAAAAAAATTATGGGATTTAGGGCCGGTAGTACTAACCTTCCACTCCGGTAGTAGCACTGATGACCGATAGTACCGCTTGTAGGTCTGGTAGTACCACTTTGCGGATTCTTGTTCATGTAGATCTCGGACAGGAGCAGAAAATAGACCCAAAATTCCCCAAATCCGAGCTATTTTGACCAAATTGGGTAGGGTAAACACAAGCAAAAGGTAGACCAAGTACAAAGACAAGTTTTCTATGGACCAAAACCATAATCAACTCACCAAAGCGAGAGATCGAACCAAAAGCAATTTGTTTTTTTTAGTATTTTCGATTTTATGGTGAAATCAATGAACAAAGTCAAATCTGTGCCAACCAAAAGCTACAGATACCATTATGTTGTGGGTTCCTTTGGGATTGACCCTTGAGTAGCCTGATATTCATGGATTTGGGACGGGGAAGTAAGGGGAAAGGCGATGGACACGATGAACACAACACAAAAGGCAAGGGAAAGATACAAACACACGCAAACACACATGTTTTGGTTGTCTTCGTTGGACCAAATCACCAACCTGTTAGAATCTTCACGGAAGAGACCGTTAGGTAGAGATCCACGATGAAAAGATCGATCCATAGCCGCTATAATCCACTCAGGAAGAGATTGCAGTTGATAGAGACCCAAAGGGAGAGATCAACGCAACAGAGCTCACGAGATAGAAAGAGCGCTCAAACAGCGAGGGCCTTGTACAACCTAGGTCTTGATGTAGATTCTAGAGAGGTCCCCCAGGGAAGATGGAGTCTAAGCCAATTCTACTCTATTAAATCTAGGATTTCTAGGAGGGGGTGGTGGCATATTTATAGGCCATCCACTTAAAAAGGGGCATTCTAGGCATAAATAGGAAGTTTGGGCGTTACATGGGTTAAAACCTGGTTCTCATGCACGTAGGAACTAACATGACCGGTAGTACCGGGCTAGCCTCTCTGGAAGCAGTATCGCCGGGCTTCATGAGAGTGTGCGACTGATGCATGTAAAATACATACGTGAACTTTATAGTTTATTGACACATATTCTCACATATCTACGACATTTATAAGGAAAACATTTCTATACAGGCGGAGGTTCCGCTCGCTTCGTTCCTCCGCCTCGAACGCACGCCACGCATCCCCGCGTGGACCCACCACACGCACCCAAGCGCCTTATCCTTTTCCCTGGTCAGAGATGTCTCTACCTTCCTCATCTCTCTTTTTCCCGATCCATCCCAAAGTGTAGGCGTGCAGCTATCTCCAGTAGATCCAATCCCATGGAAAATTGGAGCTCGCGCTGCTTGCTAGTACTCTCGCTACATCCCTCCATCAACACGCCTAGTCAACCGCGCCGCCCAATAGGTCTTCTCTCTCGGGCCGACCTCGCACTGCTGGGATGGGTGATAGCTGCAACTTCGCGGCGAGGCTGCGTCGACCTCCACTTTGGCACGGCGTTGGTTCTAGAAGGCATGAACGGCGGTGCTGCTAGGTAGGAGCGGTGTTGATGGGGTCCTGGATATGGCCGGAGAGCGGAAGGGTGCGGAACGGGAACCCATGGGCGACGACAAGGGGCAACCGGCGAGCCGACACACTCCTCGTGATACGAGTCGCCACCCACCTCAACGACAAAGGTGTTGCTGTTGCTGTAGATTCTCGGTCGCCGACATGCCTAGAGTTGGATGCTGCTAAGGTGGAGGCAACAGTGTTGCAAGTGCTGGGCACCGCTGCTACCAACATTAGTCGGGTTGGCTACATACTACTTTTTGTTTTGCTATAATCATGTTCTCGAAATTCTACAATTATACAATCGATCTTTATATTTTTTGCTACAAGTGATCTTTAGATTTGCAACCTGGGACAAACTTTTATGCTATAAATGATTATCTGGATTTGCATCATAGGAAGAATTGTTTTGCTACAAACGTTCTACGAGTTTGCATCATACGCAGAATATTTTTCCTACATGATCTCTAGTGAGGTCTTCGTCGATTTCTCCGGTGAACTTTTTTGCTACGATCGTCTAGTTATTTTGCTACATTAGCATATCTTTTTCGCTAGGAGGATTCTGGCAAGGTCTCGGTTGATTTCTCCGGTAAACTTTTTTGCTACAACCGTCCAATCATTTTCCTACATTAGCATATCTTTTTTGATGCGAGGTCTCCGCTAAGGTCTCCGGCGAAGTTGGTTTTTCTCTTACTTTTTTAGATGATTTTTTCTGCTACACGTGGCAAAAGAGGGAAGATTTTTTTGCTACAATAGGGATTTTTTTGCTTCGATGTTTTTGGCAAGGTCTTCGGCGAAGTCTCCGGTGAGGTCAGTTGGTCTCCAATGAGGTTAGTCTTTTTTTTTCCATTTGGTGGGAAAAACCATTTTTTGCTACATGCAGCAAAATCGGAAGAGATATTTTTCTATGTCTAAGCAAAAGTAGGCTTTTGGACAAAAGTGGGACACTGTCAGGTCAAGGACCCGGAGGCTGGAATTTTTCTAACCTCCGGAGTACGCTCAGTCATGTCCTATTTATAATGCAGTAACCATATTTTATATTATTTTTAGGGATTTACCAATGATCCCCTTTATTTTGACTATAACTCTACAGGACAGGAAAACCCTGTTTTTGTGTATTTTGATTTTTTAGGGACCAAAACGAAGTCCAATGGAGATAAAACTCTGAGAAAGCCAATATTTCATGAACATAAGGATCTAGGGTGCTCGGACCTCACGAGGGAGGCCCGGGGGCCCGAAAGAGAGGTGGTGGCGCGACCTACCTCCCTACACGCGCCACCACACCTCTTTCCCTCCTCAGTCTTGCACGCACCAACTTGGTTTGACCTAAAAACCACTATAAAAGGGTCCCCCCGGGGCATTCTCGAAGGGGGTGCCACAGAAACACCAAAAGGAGTCATAACCAATGAAGATTGGAGGGGGAAACTCCGTCGGAGCTGCCGTCGGAGGGGTATCTACCTTCTCTAACATATCCAACTTCATCACCATGATGAAGAGGGAGTAGTCCACCTCTGGACTATGGGTTTGTGGCAATAGCTTGATATCTCTCTCCTGTTCTTCATAGATCTAGTACCATATGAGCTGCCCTATATTATGGCCATATATGTAATTCCTATATGGTGGATCCTTATTTTATGATTTAATATTTGATATTGGAATTTATATATGTGTAAGATGTATTGATAGATGCATATGATATACCCCGTTCTTAATTGCTTGTTTTGATCCAACTTGTATGCAAGAATGTGTGTGGGGAAGTGTGTATTAGATGGAGTAACATGGTGGTGGTGGCTGAATAGTTACAACAAATTCAAGAACTATTATGGTTTTTACCTTTCTTTTGTTACCTCTCTAGGGATTAAGTGAATTCATGTGCTCTAATTATCGTGTGATAGCTTGATAATGTTATTTGTTCAAGGTAGCATATTTGTGATTCAAACATCATGTCAAAGTACTTAAGGCTATACTCTTGTAATTCTTAATTCTAGATTGCTTGGATTTTTCCCTTTTTAGAGGAGTATAAGAGAGATTTATTGCATCATCTCTATGTTAGGACGTGATGCCCATATGAATGCTTATCAAACACATAGTGATGTTCCACCAATATAAGATTGGTGATGAATTGTTTTATCTCCACTGCATCTTTAAAAGAGAGTAGACAAGTGAACCCATGAATCCCGGTCCAACTTTTATCATAATAAAAAACCAATAAACATTATTGTTATCATTTACCTTTGCTGCAATTTATTATCATAAAAACACAAAATACTTTCTTTCTTGCAAACACAAAAATACCTTTATTTATTGCATTTAGTTTATTTGTATTTACTTTACTATTCTACTTTACTTAGTTATTACTTTTATTTCATATTACTAATACGAAACCTTGTGCTTGACAACCACATGGTGGAATTGGGGACACAAGGCAAAAACTTTGCTTTGCAGATTGCTTGAGAAGAGAAGAAGAAGATACTCTTTGCCAATTCCCTGAGAGTTAGATATAAACCCTCGAGTCACCCTTGTGGGGAAAATATGCTTGCTATAACACTCTGCACTTGGAGTCCCAACGAGTTGGTACACACGGAGTTGTTGCCATCAGCGACCTCCAGGTCTAGTAGTACCGACGTTGGGTGTAGTTGTACCAGCGATGAGCGGTGGTTTCGGGTTTTGGTACTGGCCAGTCCAGAAGTGTTTGGTGTAGCCCGGTGGGTTGGGCCGGTAGTACCGATCATGCCGGGCGGTAGTACCGGAGGCGCCTGATGCTTCTTCTTACGTCGCCTCTTCCAGGATTCTTGCTTGGGGGTCTTGGCTCCTTTGTCATCCGTTGTAGCTCCTCTTGGAATCATAATTATGGGCAGGGACCTAGGCATGGGGCGCACATTTGGCTCAAGTAGGATCCCATTCGCGTGAGGACTAAAGGAGTACAAGAGATGGAAGGAATTCACCTTAGTAGAAATGGTTGGTGCAACATGATGTGGTCCAATGGTGATTGCTATATGTTTGACTGCAACAGAAATCCTCTAGGACATCATCCAACTCCTGGACTAGTACTTGGTGAGTATTATGGAAATTTTTCAGTAACATTCTATACCGATCCATATATTCCGCAGCTAAAGTAGGCCCAGTTTGCACAATTGCAAGGTGACCCATCTCAAGCACCAAATTATTGAAATCATGTGGTATGGAGACTCCTTGGCTTTATGCTCCTTGATTTTTTTATGGCTTCTACTACGAATATCTGATAAGCTGCTGTCATACTCCTTGCCTATCCTGCTGGCTCCTCTCCTTTTATTCCCAACTTAGTGGGCAATATGACCAGGGTACGCTACCTTGTCAGTATCTAGCCATCATAGTAACTCTAAATCTTGACAGTAATTTGAGGATTACGCCCCAAATCCCAAAGAAGTTGTCGCGGTATGTTGGTCCAGTCTTCCTCGTACTCATGTAGAGTCCTAGTAAACAGTCGACAATTCCGTCCTACCGGTATGCCATTACTAGCTATAATACAAGATTATTAGTAGTCAATGGAATTATCGCACTAAAGATATGACAATATTATTCTCAGGTGAATATTCATCATATATCTAAAAACTCTTTACCGTTGCTACTAGACTCCTACATGTTCTATCCTTTTACTAGGTTTCGAAACTAAGATCAAAGCAATTGCTATGATACCGGCTGCGGTGATCATACATACCACTGCATGTTGTAGTATGCCAGGCGTTGACATAACATTAATAAAAACACATTTTCATCAATATTACATCCACTCAGAGTGGTACAACAAAAACATCGTGGGTCCACAACATTACAAATGACCTCGGTGTTTGGTCGTGTGTGGTGGCGATGACGCGGTCCGAGGGCTCAATGCCCCATCCCCTCACCATTCTTGGCTTGAGGTTGGACAAGGAGAGCTTGTCGTTGTTGTAGGAGTATGTTGTAAGCCCAAAGGCAAATGTGATATTATAGCCATGTAGCCATTCTATGGCGTTTTTGTCAACTTAATACAAAGACTCGCGCACTCCGATGCGGGTTTAAAAGATGCAAAACTGCAAATGCAGGCAATGCACTAGATTTTCGGCGCCATAACTGTTACCCCATGAGAGGAGAGGATCATGGAGGAACTGATGACGAACTTGACATTTATGGCAGTAGGGCTGGTGCGTCCACCTGTGTCCTGCTCCTGCATGCACAGCGAACGGCAACACAACACGCAATGGCAGGCGTGGGCACAAGATTGGGGCAAAGATGGTGTATTTGTCCTTCTACCAGTGCCAGGTTATCTCGGTGCGGTTTTCTGGTTAAAAAGAACTTGTTGAGGCGAAAAAGCTTCCACCCTTTCAATGTACACTAGTCATTGATTCATTGGGCATTCGCACTGCAAGAAAGATCGGCGTATAATTGATGCCATCATATGGATCCAATGTAAACACACTTAATGATTTTGCTTAGGCCTCCGCAGTGTCAAGTTCAAACGCTAATTTAGATGCCGGAGAGAAGACACTGCTACTGTAGCACACAAGCTGCAAATTGAAACGCTAATTTCTCAACAACAAAAAAGTAACGTTAATTTCCAATGAATTCATACCAGGAGAAGTGACAAAACTGTAGAGGCCAGAGAGAAGCAAATCTATCACTATGCGCGCACATGAAGGACATTCAAACTTCGAAAAGGTGCAAATGCAGGCAACGCCCTAGATACGGAGCCATAACCGCCCGTCAGAGGATCATGGAGGAACTGCTGACGAACTGTGCATTTATAATCCTGCAGGCCAACCGATGATCCAATAATTCACCGGAACATGGCCGGTACAGAGGTTGACGGACTGTTCGGCCCGTGAGCTGACAGGAGTTTTAAATAGCAGTGAATTTCTTCACCAACTTTCATGCTCATAACTAACAGAAACAAAATGACAGAGCATCTGAAGAAAGACGTTTTGATGGTTCGGTACAAGTAGGCAGCTCGGTGTACTAGAGAGGTCAGAAGTGACCTCATCTTATTACTTGTCATACAGTATCTAATTACCTCCTGACCGCAAATACTAGTGTCTAGATTCATCTAAATTTTGACAAACTTGCAACATCCTTTTTAGGACGGAGGGAGTAGTATAAATCCACTTGGTCTTTGATCAATCCAATCCACTACTCATTTTGGCTGAGCATACGAGGAAAGCCTCCGGATCAAGTGTTGACAAAATCACAAGGCATGGCATACAGTAGAAGAAACTCTTGATCTCAATTTGAAAACAACACTGAGCGTACCGTAAGTAAATATATCCTGAGGTAAGTGTTTTCATCCATAAATATCCTCTGCTGGGAACAGTCCTTGAGCTTCCTCCGGGAGATCAGGCTGGTACTGGAGCTGCTCGTAGTTTAGCTGCCTAGCTGCTTCGTAGAGCGCAACTCCAACGCTGACCGACAGATTCAGGCACCGGACATAGGTTTCCACCATCGGAATTCGGATGGTTCCGCCACCTAGAGCTTCTCCAGAGCAGTCTTCCAGGGCCGACTCTGGTAGCCCTTTTGTTTCAGAGCCAAATACTAGCCAGTCCCCTGGCTTATATGAGAAATCCTGAACAGAAGATGTGGACGACAATAAGCAAACAAATGCAAGCATTTGATTGAACACTACTTTCTTTGCATTCATTCATATATATCAATGTGGAAATGAGTATATATTCAAGTCAATTTGTTCCAACATATACTTGGGTCTGCAATGCAGTAGCAGTCTAAAAAAGAGTTGAGCAGTGTACCGTATGGATCATATGCAGCAGAAAAGATAAATATGAGACTTTTTAGAATCAACCATTCAACATGAATTTTTAAAATCAACCATTCAACATGACTAATTTAAGTTGACAAAGATAAATCACTAGGGTCCCTGACCCATTTATTATGCTGAAAGAATGAAGACTATCTGACCAAAAGGAAAACAAAGATGGTTATCATTGCAGTATAAACATCCACCAAACACTGGGATTTAATCTTGACAGGCACATGTATTTATGTATATGGGGAAGATAAATATGTAATAGCTTCCTTGGTATCTAAAAAATAAAACCTAAACCATTGAAACAGACACCATTGACCCAATATTCTGAATAATTAGATTAAATGGAAGTACATCTCAAAATATAAGAATACTTTAAGCAATTCGATTATATTAATATATGTTACTCACCGAGTGGATATTTGTGCCTCTTTTGGTAAATGCCAACAATCTTTTGTCTCCATCCTGGTGTAAAGAAAAACACTAGTTAAAACTTCACATGTATTCCCAAGTTATATTGATGTAGTAGGGAAAAACTACAGAACCTGCTGCATGAAATAATCTCGGAACTCATCCCAGGTGTCATGAACCTTCACAACAACGTAACTTTGTAGGAATAGTTAAGGTTCAGACTTGCTTCCCTTCAAAAGACAGGTCAGACACAGACAGTAACCTCAAAGATCTGGGTCTCACTGTGTTGCAGATCATTAGAAGAAACTATACATGGAATACATCAAACTGTAGGATACGGCCAATAATCCAATCCAGCACGCTTCAATTTTGTGTCATCTATATTATAACCTAATGGCTGGATACATAAAAAGAAACTTTCAGTTCACATAATCCAGTATGAACTACGCACAGTAACAGAAAAGCAAGAAATCGCAACACTGTGTGTTCTATTACTTTTGTCTAGTGACAAAACAATGAGCACTAACCTTACCCCGACAAGATGGAGGCCAACTGTCGCTGCTGCACAAGTCCTTGCTATTGATCCTGTATTTCCTGGGATCTGTGGGGTAAATTATAGTTTAGTGACAAGCAGCTAACTGAAAATATCAAAGAATCAACTCATTGTTATAATGGTGTGCAGAAATAATGCAGGCAATCTCAAAGGAGAAGAAAGATCGATACAGGTAGAAATCCTATTATAATTATGAACGTGTTTGAATACAGGACTGTCAACGGAGTGGGTTTACAGAGGTATCACCGGTGTAATGGAAAACTACCAATTTTATTTGGTTTCACAATGGAGAAGGATTTGATAAAATAATTGCAAGGGCCAGAAATCCAAGATCCACAAACCCAGTTGCCCTGCACAGCGTTGCCGCAAGGGTCAGCGCCACCTCCTGGAGGATCCAGCTCCGACATCGCCAGATATTCCTGCAAACCTGACATATGCAGACACCTACACCAGACACCATCTTGTCCTCCCTTTCCTGTCATCTCGTGCAGGTGAGCCAGAGACGAAGGAGGGAGAGGTCAGATTGAGGGGAAGAGAAAGCTGTCATCGCCTTGGTGCTCCTGCTATTCCCCAGTGCTGAAGAACAGAGAAATCGGATTTTGAACAGAAGAGAAAGCTGCCGCCATGTGCGGCATGCCCATCACTTCATCCTCCTGCTGTTGTTGTCGGCCACGATCACCCAGTTCAGCCCATGATTGCTGGCTGGATTTGTCGTCACCGTCATCAAAAGCGAGGAGAAAGGGCTTGATAAGAACAGATTTGTGCGAGAAAGAGGATCGAGAAGAAAACGCAGCGGTAACAATTCAATAACACTCAGGGGTAAGCGGAATGGGATTTGCCCATATCCTACGGGATCCAATTACGAGCAACTTCAGATAAGCAATATCTAACATATTCAGTTAATACTGTAATCTGATTACAGTCAATTCCCCGAACTAAACACCTCCTATAACAAATAAACAGGTGCACCTGTTGGCAAGGAAAATCGCTAAATATAAGAGGTAGATTCATTCTAATTCAATCATGTTTGAGTAATATGCCTCTCTACATGATGTCTTTTTAATTTTTTATTCAAATTCCTGCACGTGCGAGAAACAGGATTGATTTCTTTAGAAAGAAATATCATTTAGTGAAGTGGCAAATAGTATGCCAACCTAAAGATCAAGGGGGATTGGGTGTTCTGAATATTGAAATTATGAATAAAGCTCCATTATCTGAATAGTTTTGGAAATTGGAGAATGAACGAGGTTTATCGCAAACAATTCAACAAGGTAAGTATATTAGATGAACTTTGAATGCCAGATTTAGGGATGATAAAGATACTAGGGTTTGGGAAGATTGGTGATAGACCTTTGAAACTATCTTATCCCAGAATATATAACATTTGTTTCAGAAGTTTGTAATGATATTCTCACGGATGATAAAGATACTATTAGATGGACATTGAATAACAATGGTGTATTCACACTAAGCTCTTTATAGAGAAAGATTAACTTAGGTGGTATAGATATCCACATAAATATCTGCGGAAAACTAAAATACCCCGGGAAATCAAAGTTCTCCTCTGGTTAACTCTTAGAAATAGTACTCTCACTAAGGATAGTGTTTTGCGAACAGGATGTCAAAGAGATGATTCCTGTCAATTCTGTGGGAAAAAGTGACTGTAGATCAGCTGTTTATAACTTGTTCTGTTGCCAGATTGATTTGGAGCATATTGCAATGTTCATATTTTAGAGATGTTCCTGACACAGTTCAGGACCTTTTAATTCCCGGCTGCTAAGATTCAGAAAGAATGATAAACACTGATCACTGTTTCTGTAGCGTTTTGGACAATACGGAAATTTAGGAATGATGCTTGCTTCGAACATAAGAGGGTCCATACCCCCATTGTTTTGATCCATGTACTGGGCTATTTATTGAACACTCGGTCAATTTCGCAGATAAAATAGGCAACAAAGAATAGCTGAATTGAGAGTAAAGCTTTTTGAACAAGTAGCAAATGAGGTCTTTAGAGCTTTGCAAAGATGACGACCTTAAAAGTTTAGTTCTGTGCGAAAGCTATTCCAGGCTAGGGGATGCCTTGGAGAGTTTGTTTGGGTTTGGGCAGCTTGTAATGTGGTGCGTGGATGTTGCCACGTTTTTTTTTTTTTTTTTTTTTGCTTTCTCTGTTATAGCTGAACCTTAGTTTCTATTGATAGAAATCTGAGAGGAAACTCTCAATTTTTTTTTTAAAAAAACCGCTTCTGCTAATTCTCAGTTGCCTTAAGTAGATTGAAGTCACTCAAAATCGCACACTAGGAAGCCTAAAATTGCACTATTTGAAGAGGCTTGCAAAGTGAAATATATATTAGTTCAATTTTAGGTTTGTAGTTTATGTCTAGAGTGGCTTGGTGATGATCCAACTGCTTAGAAATATGAGTGACACCTAAGAAATTCCACGCAGCTTATGAATAGACAACACACAAATTATTAATCAGTTCACTCTTGCAGCAATGGATTGCTAATTTAATAAACAAGCCAATTTACTAATTTACTGGAAGAAACAAATATACTTAACTAACTCTAATCCACACGTGTGTCAACTTTAACTTATCGAGTAGCAGAAATACAAATTAATCTAGGGAATAGTCAAGTATCAATGCCTATGATTTTGGGCTCAGAGCCACTATCAACAACACATACAGCACCATCGATAGAGAAAATAACTTGCAAACGGAACAATTACCATAGGGGAAACCAGCACCACATGGAGCATCCTCTTGGCGCGCGCGACCTCCACGCTGCTCCCCACGGGTCCAGCCGCGGCTCCATTGCCGCTAGAAGCAACTGCGACTGCAAGCGCACGAGCAACCGCGGAAACGTCAGAAAGCGGCCGGCCGCAAGAGCAGGAGACGGGCTCGTTACGCACGGGAGCAGATAGCGGATGAGGAGGCCACGCGGCGCCGTTGGCAACGCCCACTGCCCTGCGTGGACGCCGGGAACCAGCCGAGGGTGGCGCGGCAGTGGGCGAGAGCGCGCAGCCGCAGGCAGAGGTCCATTTGTTTCCCTGGACGGCGACGGTGGCGGCGGCCTGTCCCCTCCGACTCTCCGAGCGTTCACTTGCCCGGGATAAGGTCAGGTACGACTGAAACTGCAAGGAAAATATATTGGGCCTTCTGGTGCTACAAATTGATTATAGTGGGCCTAATGAGCTGAAACTTTGGTATTTTGGGCAGCGATTTGGCCTTAGCTCCCCGAATTGGTACTAGCAGATTTGAGAAGCTCTTTCAACTAATAAAACAAAAAGGGTTCTAAAAAAACTAATCGAATAAAATACCCTGAAAATAATAATAGTGACCTAAAAATAATAAAAATGCTCAAATATTAATAAAAAAATCTAAAATAACTTGTATAAACAAAAACGTTTTGAGAAGCGCCATTTCTACCAACCTCATGAACTCTCTACAAAAGACCTCATGGGCCGAATATGGCCAACAGATGCGAGGGCGTCCAGTAGTTATTAAGGTTGGCAATCTGGTCATATTGTTATTCACGTGTTAAAAAAAACTTCGGCATACACGTCCCTTGGCACTCTTTTTTTCCGATATTCCACCTATCTAATAAAAATCGTCAACAGCAGAACAAAGAGGTCTAAATACACTTTTTCATAAAATTAAAACATTTTATATTTTAAAACGGAGGGAGTATGTGTTTTGCTACCTCGCCGGGAGAGGATGGCCGACGGCCAGTCGCCCAGTCGCCCCTTGATCATCCCCTGCGCCACCCCCAACTAAAGCTCCCGCCACCGTCTGTTCTGTAAGAAATTGGCAGAATGAGGCGGAGATTGAGAATAGAGGTCGAGCGAGGAGGAACCCACGTTGGCAGAACCGATGCCTCCTATTTTTTGATTTTTTTATTAATCCACTCTCCATTGACGTGCTACCACTACTAGAAAAACCCTTATTTGTGGCGCACGTAAATAGGTTTCCGTGACGCCCGCGTCACGCAAGGCCGTCTTGTGGCGAATTTGGGCTTTACGTAGGCGCATGTGATCCCGTCTTGTGAGAAGTGTGCTTTCTGTGGCGCATATCCACACATGCGTCACAGAATGCTGTGCGCCACAGAAACGTTACAAGATGCGCCACAGAATATTTTTTCGGTATTTTTTTAAAATTTCTAACACAACCCAAAATACAGTGCATATACAGGTTTTATACAGGATTTATACATAGATAGTAAATAATAATCTGGACAAACAGTAGGTGCAAACATATACATTACTATGTCATCAAATATTAGATCCCAACATACATGCATACATATAGTCATAAGTGCCACATTTTTACACAAGTATAAATTAGTTCATCATCTAAAGTTACAAATGAAGTGGTCACCGCCGTCTACACTATGTTGAAATATAGTAGAGCCGCGACGATGGTGAGCAAGAGCATGAGCACGACCGCGGTCTTCATCTTGTTCTTGTTCTTCCTCGACCGGTAGTTCCTCCACTTGGCCTCCGCCTCCTCTCTAGTCGCGTATCCTTTGTAGCAGCTTGCTGAACTTGTGCACTGTTTACAGTCCTCCCACTCCTCGTAGATCCCTGGAACCCGACCCTCGAACACCACGTAGTACGTCATCTCTATAGACACAAGGCATATATTAGTGCATAATGCAACACATAAGACATATTGCATCGATATCATAGAAGCAAGTTCAACGATAAAATACGACAAAACACACACACATCCGTCGATACAAATTATTACAAAGCAATTATAGTTCACGACACCTGGGAACACGACACAATACACACATGTGTCCATGATCAATGAGCCTACTTGCCGGACGGCGCCGGGAACGGTTTGTAGCAGTCTTTCGTCGTCCACGTCCTTCGATCACCCTACGCATCTAGGAGTTTTTCGATCGCCCTCTTAGACGGCTTCCGGCGTACATTTAAGCACCCCTCCCATGGTTTCGACATCTTCCTTGATTATCTCCGATAACTTCCTTTGGATGCGATGGAAGTGTTCTCTAAGATCAGCATCGCTGATTTTCCCTATATATCTTGCAGACCACTCTCGGACAGTGTCTGGGCACTTGATCTGCTCTGCATCCCGGACCAACCCGTGAAGGTGATGGAGGGCGTAGAAGCTATCCCTCACGCTGCCAGCCGGCTGCTTGATGCAGGGGAACTCGGTCACGTGCTTGAACCCGTGTCTTTTATCCGTCTTGACAAATTCCCCTTTCTTTACGAAGGTGCCTCCCTTTTGGAAGTATCCATCCATAGCATCATCGAGAACAGCTTTTATTCTGGCCCAGTTTTTCTTGTACGCGGTATTCGACGAGTCAAAATACTGGGCTACTGAATACGTCGGGTAAATGGCGATGGTTACAGAGTAGTAATCCCTGCTCAACACAATTGAAACGAATGTTGGAAAGGATAAGCAATGGAAGAAATCTATAAGAAAGCATTAGTTATGACGGCGACGAACGGATGTGTGTGCTTACTTGGGAAAGACGGACAGAAGAATGGTGTTCTCTTTGTATCTGAGCATGAAATTCTGAAGGTACTCCACCGCCCGGGTCCGTGTCGCTGATCCTTCCACCAGCTGGCTGTCACGCATGTAGTAGGGATCCGCTACCGCGACTTGCGGGAGTAACTCTCTCTTGATCTTCAACTGTTGATTGATCGAAAATAGGCGGACCAAGTTATAGTCCAGCCGTCTGAGGTGAAACAGTTTGAAGACGTCCTCGTACGCTATGAAGAGCAGACTTGCGGGTTCCTCATGGACAAAGTCTGGGTCCTCTGGCACGTTGACGACGCACACCGGGTAAGTTGGATCTTTCTCCTTGAGAAGGGTTTGCTCAACGTATAAGATATGACTATGCAAAGAGTGCATTGATCCACTTGCCAAGCGTAGCAGATCAGGAGGTAGTATCGGTTTCCCAGCTTCATGAACTCGCGTCAAGCCATCCGGACGGGGTGGTATCACGCTGTCATGCCGTATCTTCTGAGCTGGCTGGCTCATAGAGGCACCCGGGGCAGTTTTAGGTTTCCTCTTCCTAGCCTTCTTCTTCTTGTCAGCTTGTTCTGGGGGTGCTACCCCTACCTCGTTGACCGTCTTTTTCAGCATCGTAGGGCTGAAAATGGTAGCCGGTTTCTGTATAGCTGCATCGCCGGCCTTCGGAGGCGTGTCTTCTTCCTGAGATAAACCCTTGAAGACTAGCTGGAGCTGCAAGGGTACTGCATTGGGACGCCTAGGTTCATCGTCATGACCATGGAAGGCTTCTTCATCAACCTCAATAGGTGGCATATACACATCCTTGCTGCAGGCGCCAGTGTTGATGTAGGCATCGACGTCGACATCCTCATCCTGATCATTGTCATAGTTGTGGTCATCATTGTCATGGTAGTGGCCGTCATCATGATCAAGTGGTGCCATGTCAACGTCCTTAGTTACTGGCAGCGGTTGTGATGCCGGCGGTTGAGGTGCAACGGCCTTGGTGTTGGATGGTCGGCGCGGTAACGGTTTTCGTCCCAACAGTTCTTGGTGGCGGTTGGTGTTGGCGACGAGAACCGGTTCCTCCCGGGTGACGACGACTGGCGGTACCTTAAGCTTCTTCTGGGTGGTGGTAGCGGCAGCGACCGCCGGTTCCTTCGGGGCGCGCTTCGCCGAGGGCCGGATGGGCATGGGCCGGCGGACCGAGGTGCCGCCTGCGGGAAGCTTTGGCCCCACAAGATCCCCCGCCCCCCAAGACGAATCTGGGACTTCGGCCATGGCATGACCCAATTGGTGCATTCGTGGAGGGGAGTGTTGTCCTCGGCTCCCGGAGGGTTAAAGGGCGGGAGGATGTCGCGGTACTCCGGCACTATGTAAGTCAAACTGACCCTCATGATGTCTTTGCCCATTTTAACGTTGTGCATAACCTCCGTGCTCTTTGGGCGAATCACCTGGCCCGCCGCAACCTCCTTCAACTCACCGCCGGGCACCACGCTATGCAGCACTACGCAAGGCGTGTCCTGAGTCAAAACATGTTTGGGATGATGAGATGACAATCATCAAAGGCATAGTTAAAAAAAATTACGCGCAGACTAACTAATTAGTTACCACTATGATGGCGTCGAGCTCGGCTAATGTGGAGACAAGGGTGGCGAGCGGCCTATCAATCTTCGGCTGCTCGGGTGCATCATCGTGCATCGCCGCCCTATCATCCTCGGCCGGTTGGTCGGGTGCATCCAACTGGAGGAGCGGCTGCGGCCTGGCGGCGTTGGGCTGTGGGGTCACGAGTTCCGGCGAGGCGGGCCTGTTCCTGCTCGAGTTGCTGCCGGTGCAGGCGGGCACGTGTATCGGCCCCTGTTGACCTCTCGCATTCCAAGCACTTATCCCCTCCCACAAATTAGGGGGGATCAACGACTTTATCGTCTCGTTGACCTGGGACGCCACTATGTCGGGCAACTGCGCTTTGACCTGCTGTAGGTCCTCCACCTGCTTCTTTAGCTGCTCAACCTCAGCGCGTGCCGCGCCCGTCACCCTCCTCGCCTTTTTGGACTTGGCGTCCGAATCGTAGTAGTCCCGTACCTTCATGTTCAAACCAAAGCCGGACACACGGCCAGCTGATGTCGGCGGGATATCTAACTTCCTTTTCTTCATCGCGTTCGTCGCCCGGTTGAAAGCCGTGTCCCACGGCTCCGTAGACCCCTCGGACGACTGCGGGTTCTTAGCCAAATCCTTCAACGCTTCGTCCTTCGGGAAAAGGAAATTAAGGTGAACCCAATTAGAATTTTGTCTGTGTTATCTAATTAGATCAACTCGAGATATAAGCGGTAATGAAATTCCTTACCAGCTTTTCCTCGAAGGCCTTCACGGTCGGATCGTTGGTAACAAATTCCCCGGTCTTCCAGTCGAGCAAGTAGCGGGACCGGACATAGTTCCTCGTCTGTACGTCCGTTATTTTGTACCACGGGTTGTCTTTTCCCAGACGTATATACTCGTTGTCCTCCTTCTCCCAAATCGGTTGTTTTCCTCGGTAGCCACCGCTTCTGAGATGGTGCTTACCTATGTTCAGCTCTTGCATTTCCCTCCCCCAGGCGGTCCATTCTTGAGCCACCTCCGTGTTGAAGGACTCCTTCAATGCATCGAAGTCTTCTCTAGGGAGATGCAGCTCTTCCTTACTTATCTTCTCCCAACTGTCACCCTTGTTAATCTTCTTCTTCTTCACCCGGAATCTCCAGCTGCTCAAGGCGGTGCTCATCTTCGTGATGGCATTAGCTTCCGCCCTTTTTTTGGAGTCCTCGTCCGGGAACTTGTATCTTTGGTAAAGCTTATCGAGCATGGTTTGGAGTATAGCCGTATTCTCCGGGCTTCTGATGTCCTTAGTGTTGATTGAAACACTCTCCCGGACGATGCACCCTATTTGCATGCTGAACCCGGAGGCCGCCTTCTTCGGCTCTAATGGTAGGCCAGATTCCGAGATGTAAGTGAACTGCCTCGTGACGTTGGCGAGCACTTGCGCCTTCCGGGGCCTCCTTGGCCTCGCCGCCTTCTTCCCGGCGGTCGGATTGGTGCTGCTACCACTTGCGTCGTGGTCGCCGCCATCGGTGGTGTCGTCGTCCTCCCGGCCATCGGTGGTGCCGTAATCATCGGTAGTTTCCTCCCGGCCACCCTCATAATCATCGTCGGCTTCCTCCCGGCCACCCTCATAACCAGCAGCTCCGGCGGCGGCCTCCGCCTCCTCCATCTCCTCGTTCCAGAATGACTTGTTGTGCTCTCTCGCTTGTTCTTCAATGCTCATGTGCTTAGAAGTGCCGGGCTCATCCAGCTTTCCGACATGTTTATTTGCGCTTTATATAATGAGGCAAAAAGTTAGCACAAAAGGCAAAAAATATAGTACAGTCCATTTCTCAGAATGTTGATTAACCACATTTGGTTGAGAAATGGGCACTCCTAGGTAGTAGAATAATTAACAAAGTTCATGCCTAAAAATTCAAAATTTCGGCATGACCTTTGCTAATTTTTCTACTACATAGGAGTGCCCATTTCTCAACCAAAACGGAAGTTAATCAACATTCCGGGATAAATGGGACTCAATGAAATCCCTGCAAAAACATATCCCCCACCAACATATATATATCACCCCATATGGTGCTTAGTAGCACCCCAGGTCATGAATAGATACAATTCTGCTTAGCATCCAAATAACCAAGAAATCATTCTGCTTAGCATCCAAATAACCAGGAAATCACCAGGAATCATTCTGCTTAACATCAAATCACCAGGAATCATTCTGCTTAGCATCCAAATAACCATATATATCGATCCACACAAATCACCAACACTCTGGTTGCTTGAGGAGGCCATCTAGAGTTGATCACCAACACTCAAGACCAGATCACTAGGTTGAGCTAACCAAGATAAACAAGCAACCTCATGCATCAAGGTAGAAACTCACTAGATCACTAGCTAGATCTAGTAGCACAGATGTTCTTATCATATAAGAAAATTAAGATTTTGGTGGGGAATACTCTCAGGTTAGCATAAAGGCTATGCTAGTCATCATAGAGCAGAGAGGCAACAAATAGGATCTGTTCTTGTTTAAAGTCTAGTTTTAGCTTTCACTTTTTAGTCTCTGGATTAAATTCCATGTAGAAAGAATAGAGTAGCAGATCATTGGCTTTCTAATCTAGTTTAAAGTCTAGTTTAGTTTATGTTTAAAGAACAGAGTAGCAGATCATTGTTTAGTCTAGTCTAGTTTAAAGAACAGAGTAGCAGATCATTGTTCATGTTTAAAGTCTAGTTTTAGCTTTCTAATCTTTCATAAGCCAACATTCACTTCTAAAGCGTCAGTCTATGCATCATTGGCTAGGGCATAGCAGTAGATCATGCTACATAGGCTATTACTATGCACACTCCAAGAAGGAGGTAGCACAGTAGCAGCCCATGGCAGCAGAAGCCAATATAGCAGATTCACAAATTAATGTCTTAATATAGCAGATTCACAAATTAGCAGATTCTAATTTCACAAGTAATGGTCTCAAATCTTGTACTGAATGGATGTACTCAATGAACCCTAAAGAACCTAATCTACCCTAAAGAACCCTAGCCAACGAGTAGGAGGAGGGGGAGGAGGAAGGGGGAGGGCCTTGCACTTTGGTGCTCCATTGGCAAGGCCGAGGTCGACGGCGTGGGCCTCCTCCTGGTGCGGGCCTCCTCCTCCTCTCTCCTGCACGGGTGCGGGCGCGAGGTCGACGGCGTGGGCCTCCTCCTCCTGGCGTGGTGCTCTTCCTCAAGTGGCGGCGTAGACAGTGTGGTGGGCCGCTCCGGTGCTCCTCCGGTGTGGCGCGGGAGGGGGACAGCGGTGTGGGAGGGGGACGACAGATCGAGTGGCAATGTTGATAGAGGGGGAGGGGAAGGGAGAGTGGTGTCGTTTTTTTGCTAAGTGTAAACATTCTGTGGCGCATCCGACCAACAGATGCGCCACGTATTAGATTCTGCGCATCCGACCAACAGATGCGCCATGTAATTCTTTGACTAGATTAAATAAAAGAAAGTCATGCTATATTGACAACAACAGAGAACTAACCCAGTGGTTTGTCTGTTAACTCGAACCTGGGGTGGCTAGGTTCGAATCCTAGTTGCCCCATATTTTTTTAACTTTTTTTAAATTATTTTAGTTAATTACATTTAATGAAAGAAAACACTAGGGATTTTCTATTTCCATATCCTTAAATATCACTCACATACATATATCACTCACATACATATATGCTTGTTCTCTCACATAGACACACATGTGATACACAAAAAAGTCTTTCTTCGTCCCGGTTCCAAGCTAGCTAGCTTTAGCATCTCTTCACAATCTTCTTGCCCTTCTTGTTGGCGGTTGAATACTTTATGCCAACCACCTTGAGATTTCTTCGCGTGAACGGACAACCTTTGGTGGGTAGGGAGGTCTTCCTTCTTACTTTACTAGTAGTAGGCATGTCAAAGTGCTTGTCGAATTCCTCCTCGATCTTCGGATCACCGTTCTTATCCAAGTCTTCCTTATTGGCGTCTCCTTGCATTCCGATGATGCTCCTCTTGCCCCTCCTCACGACAACACGGCTAGGTCTTGACGGGTCGGTGATGAAGAAGCATTGGTCAACTTGGCTGGCGAGTACCCATGGCTCATTTTTCACGGATGCGTTGACTTGGCATCTGGTATAACCATGGTGGTGAAATACCGGCCTTCTTTTTCGACGTTCTTGGCCAATCTCACACGGAACATTGGCACCGTCTCTCCACAGTAGTTGAGCTCCCAAATCTCCTCGATCCTTCCGGCATTGCCTTGATAGTAGCCTCGTCATCGGCGAAAGATAGCATAGTTACTCCTGAGTTTTGGTATTCGCTATTCTTGTCCTTTTCCTCGGTGCCGAATTTGTAACCGTTGATGTCGTATGCTTGATAGGTCTTTACGTTTTGCCCGGGGCCCCGTGATAAGGCAAATATGAGTTTTTCTTCTTCCGTAGACGGTGTTATGGTCTTTGCGAGAAGCTCTTGTGTTTTCTTGAACCAGCGACCGAAGCTCGAGTTGTGCTCTCTGGTTACGTCTCCATTCTTCCTCGTTCGGCCCAGGTCGATGTTACTCTGCTTGACTACGCGTTTGTGCTCATTCACCCAAGGTTCGATCAATGTCAAGTGTTGTAGCACGACCCGGTGAGCCCTGTCAAAGTCGTCGCGTCGATTCTCGATGCCGACATGGAGTGAGCGGGACCCCTCGCGGTGACCCTCTCCAGCGAGCCTACCGAGGTGTGTCCTGGTTGGCAGACCAACATTCTCGTCCTCACTCCTTATATAATTCTGGCAGAAGGTGATGCACTCGTATGTTAGGAAGCCCTTGGCCATGCTTGCGTCTGGACGGGACCTGCTGCGAACGTATCCTTTCATGACACCGTTCTGCCTTTCGAACGGCATCATGTTGTGCAGGAACGTCGGGCCGAGATGCTTGATGTCATCAACGACATGGAGACATAGATGCACGCAAATATCACAGAATGCGGGCGGGAAGTAAAGTTCGAGCTCGCATGGTACCACCACGATCTCTTCCTGTAGCCTTTGGAGCTGCCTCACGCCGATCGACTTCCTGGTGATGACGTTGAAAAAGTTGCACAGGCCAAACAGCGTATCACGTACGTGCTCGTCCATTATCCCTCGGATCGCGACGGGTAGTATCTGGTCATCAAGACGTGATACCGTGAGACTTCATCCCGGTGAACCTCTTCTTCGCTGCGTCGAGATATCTGCTTATCTTCGATGAGTAACCGTGAGGAACTTTGACTCCTAGGAGGCACCTGAAAAACTGATCGAGCTCCTCCGGACTAAGCGTGTAGCATGCAGCTGGAAGCATCACAAAGTTCTTCTTAGCCCTTTTGCGGAGACGTTGAGTCCTTTCCGTCTGATCATCATCATCATCGTCAGCTTCATCACCACTACTGGGGGCCTGTAGTTCTTTCCTAATGCCAAGATATTTCAGGTCGTATCTTGCTTTCGCCCCATCCTTGCCCTTTTTCGAATTGCAAAGAGTGCCAAGCAGACTCTCCGTAATGTTCTTCGTAATGTGCATGACATCGAGGGAATGTGGCGTGTGGAGGTACTTCCAGTACTCCAAGTCGTGGAAAACAGACCTGGCTTTCCATACACCCAGCAACGGCTGTACCTCCCTCGGTCGCTTCATTTTTCCCAGCGAAGGGCACTCCTCCCAATTTTTCAAAAGCTCGTTGATTTCTATGCCACTCCTCGGCAGCGGGGCTCTGTCAGGCTCCTCTTTACCATTGAACAGATCACCGTGTTTCCTCCACGCGTGATCCAAGCGAAGCCACCTTCGAGCACCTGGGAACACGGTTTTCGAAGACCCGGGATCCCTTGGTAGCTGGAGATGCGGGGTATTATTCATGCACCTGACACAACCGCAGAATCCGTGGCCGACCTGGCAAGTTACATATGCGTAACCAGGATAGTCGTGCACCGTCGTGAGCAACGTGACTCTCATATCAAAATAATCTTCCTTGTAGGTGTCCCACGTACGGGGTGGATTATTCCACAACAATTCTAACTCCTCTTTCAGCAGCCCGAGATACAGATGTATGTCGACACCTGGTTGTTTCGGCCCCTGAATGAGAATACACATGTGTATGTACTTCTGCTTCATGCACAACCACGGGGGAAGGTTGTAAGGCCATACAAACACGGGCCAGGTGCTGCGTGCTACTCTGGTTGCCAAACGGATTGAGTCCATCACTGCTCATATCCAGCCTGACGTTCCTTGCGTCGTCCCCGAACTTCTGCGGGAAGGCGATGTCCAATGCTTGCCACTGGGTGGCGTCTGCAGGGTGTGTCAGGATATAGCCCTTCTCCAGATCCTCTTCGGGCTTCTCCCTTTCCGCGTGCCATTGCATGAGCTTTGCTTCCTTAGGGTTCACGTAATACCGCTGCAGACGGGGAGTGATAGGAAAGTACCATACCACCTTTCGAGGAACCTTCTTTTTCCCAACCTTGTACCGCCCGTGGTCGCACTTCGGACATGTCGTGTTGTTCTCATACTCGTCCCGATACATTATGCAATCGTTGATGCAGGCGTGATATCTCTTGTGAGGTAGGTCAAGAGGGCACACGACTTTCTTGGCCTCCTCGATACTACGTGGCAATGTGTTCCCCTCCGGAAGACGGTCGTGCCAGAATTCCATGTTCTCGCTGAAGCTAGTGTCGGTCCATTTGTTATTCGACTTCAGCTCCAGAGCATCAAGCGTTACTTGCAAGCATGTATCCTGGGGCCGGCATCCAGGAAACAACGGAGTCATCCCGTCTTTCTCCATTTGCGCCAGCTTGGCTTTCTCCCTTTCAGCAGCCCTGACGTTGCTCGTCTGCTTGTGGAGCAGTTCTTGAACATGAATGTCCTGAAAGGCCGATCGAGGGATCTCCGTGTCCGCGGATCCATCTTCTTCGTCATGATGATCTTCTCCGCTGGCATCTCCTTCATCATTATTATGGTCTTGTTCGGGAGACTCTTCGTCTTCTCGCCACCCTCCCTCGTCTTCACCCGCACCATTTGCTGTCGGCTCGAAGAAACCGCTGGCCGAGTGTGCTGCTCCAGATTCGAATCGGGTCGATCCACCTATCGAGTTTGCATGATCGGCAGGGCATCTTATCTGGCGATGTTCCGCGAATCATGTCTCCGCCGTGTCTTTCTTGTATCTAGCGATTCGACCAGAGTCCATCGCGAGAACCATGGTTAATTATTGCCTGCGAGAAAGTATGTTTATTAATACCGCAACATGCGTGTGCACACACACCCACAGAACGACACACACACGCATGCATATGCATGGTCGCCGGAAAAATTTGGCATGACCTCCCCTAAAACTAGGACATATGGGTGGTGCAAAAATTTGCCGAAACGAAAATGAATCAACATTTCGGCAAACATCCATGTACCACGCCGGCACAAGCAACAACAAAAAGAATATTCGCACATATCCAAATATGCATGCGCCACGCCAAAAAGCTTCTTGCATAGCATAAGCATCGTATCACCATCTAATCCGTCACAAGAAACGCTCACATGACAAGCTCTTCCCCTACAACAAACATACATACACACCGCCATGCCAAAACATGCATATGCATGTCTCTCCAAGCTATACTCACCTAGTAGATCCCGGACGAGAACGCGATCGGTGAGATGTGGGAGAGGAGGAGATTATGGAGAGGCTCACCCTCACCAAATATATACCAACAAATCTAGGTTAAACACACAAAATAAAGCAAAATATGAGCAAAATGGCCTAGGAGAGAGAAGGGGGTCGAGCTAGCTAGAGGTATATAGGAGAAGGGGATGGAGTGGGTGGGAGAAGGTGGGAGATACCACAGATATTGGGCCATGTCTTTGTACGTGGCCTTGTTGTAACCGCTTGTGTGGAAAATCTCTATTTCTGTGGCGCACTGGCCCAGATGCGCCACAGAAGTTGGCTGCCTAGCCAGCGGCAATGATTGGAGTGGGGCCCTCTGTAATTCTATGGCAAGATGGCGCGGATGCGGTCTACTGAAGTCGACGGCGCATCCATGCCCATCATACAGCATTTGTTGCTTTACGTGGCATGACCGACACTGCGTGCACAGAATAGGGGTTCACCTATAGCATGTTTCCTAGTAGTGTACCCAGATTTGATTTGGGGAGTAAGCCATGAAGAGAAGTTCCTTGCGGCGTACCTGCTAGCTAACCTAGGCTAGCTCAATTTCGTTGGCGTCTAGTCCATACCGGACGATCGGCCGCTTGTCCGTGTTCGAGCAAATCCTCTCCATTGCCTCTTGAGTGATTCCACTGCGCCATTAGATGAGGACTGCTAGCAGTTTTCACGGACAAGCCTGAGTGACGCTAGCAACGTTCCATGGATTGATCAATCGAGCAAAAACAAATATGACATACAAGTATACAACAAGGTCGTGTCAACAACAACGAAGAAGATGGTTGCCGTTGTCGACCGGATCAACAGCCCCGACCACACCACACGCAGCTTCGACGATCGATATTAAAAGTGGTCCATATAGCTGACACGAAGAAGATCCAATCGAGTCGATCAAGATTCTGATTAGAACAAGGAACACTACCTCATCCGCCACGACAGAGACTCTGCGATCCTCGCGCTCGCCCGCATCCTTGCCATCTCAACCATGCTCGTGCTGCTGCCGATGAGAACGATGGGACCTCGCGCTTGCCCGCATACTTGCCGACAAGCGCGTTGTCAGACCGGCACACTTCTTTGACAATTTGATTCGGAAAATTTGAGTTTTGTAACGTACATGGATATATTGTTAAGTACTTGGATACTCCCGGTGCAAAATCTGAGAAGATGCACATTATGATTGGAAAATCTATGTTAGGCTAGCTAATCTATAGTCTGCCCATACAGTTCCATTTAACTCCCCGGCAGCCATGCTTTCTCCTTTCATCCGATATTGGTCTTGCTGATAGTTTGCATTCATCATCTCACCGCCACTGTATCCACTCAAGCATGGATACAATACATTGGTCTTTAATTTTACGTGTATATATTAATTTTAAATTTTCTCCTGGTTGTCTGTGACGGAGACCGCCATAGGGCCGTCTTCACTGATCGCTCTTTATCCAAGCGGTGGAGTGAGAGTAATTGTGGTTCTGTCCTAAATAAGTGCAGGTGTTTATTTAAAGAAAAAAAGCGGCATAGCGGGACAATTTTAGTCTTCGATCTTGGATCTATTTCTATGGATTTTAGATCGCTCGCTACCATATTTTCGGGCCAAAAAGGTAACGCCGGGTCACTTTCTCTTTTCTTTTTATATTTTCTATTTCAAAAATCAACATATTAAGTATCTGAATTATTTGTAGGTTCAAAATCAATATAGTACAAAAAGTGGAAATTCTCATAGGATTCATGGTCCCAAAATATTCAACAAATATGCCAGCAATTTTTAGTATAACTTTATTCTCTCCAACTCTCAAATCAAGTTTTGTGTTTCCAAGGAGTTTAATTTCCAAAGTTAGTATGTTTGCATTTCAAAAAAAATGAAATTTTTATAATACCTTCTTACTTATATTAAAAGACTTGGAAGCGTGCATTATTCGTGTAATTCCATTATAACTTATTATTATGAAGATGTTGTCAAATGCATATACGTCACATGTGTTTGAGGATCGTGGACATCTGCATCTTGAGTCCCCTCAAACGATTTATCCGCACCGAGGGAGGAGAAGACGTTAGCGAAGTGGCATGAGGTGGCGAAGGCGGTGCACGTGTACCGGATGGCCTAACTAGATTTCCTTGCATGAAGCGGCGCCTAGAGGATGCAATGTCCAGTGACACGCATCTAACCACGACACAACTTTTGGTCCCGTTGCAACGCACGGGCATTTGTGCTAGTAGTAATAAAAATTATGAATAGGCGACTGGACCATCTAGCGACGTCTACAATTACTAGCGCGAGCCGAAATCGTGCGGTCGTTCTCGTCCCCCAATCATCAGAACCGGATAAATCTTGCCGTAGTAGAGTTTGTTGTAACAGACAAACGGAAAGTCGTCGAGCTAAAATCACTAAGGACAAACACACACTAGAGCAGCAATCATCTCTAACGATACAACGGTAGATCGGAATCACACCACTGAATCCTGCAGGAGGCGGATCGTCCGTAAGGGCATGTACATTTGTTCCGACGCTGGGTGTTTGTATAATCTCATCACGTCAACTAGCGACAGACTAGGAGACACCGTACACAACCAGGAGTCCATTTGGCTGTCTATAACCCCGAGAGTTTCACGGGAAAGAGGAGAGATAATACTCTGCTGGACTAGATCCAACCGACCCACGACTTAAAAGGAACTCGTACAACGGGAAGGAGGCCGTCTGTAGGCACCTGTTTTCGTGGCTGTAGATCGACTGTAATTTTAACGATGGACTCGTGCGTTTTTCAGTTTCTCTCTCACCCACGTAATCTAATTTTCTATGTGGACAATATTACAGACAGCTGACTAGATATCGTTGTACACGCCCTAAGAGAAAAATGATTTCCCCAAAAGTGGAAAAACAGTTATTACGTAAAAAAGAGCAAAGATCGACAGAAGAGGAAAAGCGAGAGCTTCCAAAAATAAAGAATCAATGCAGGTTCGAAAGCAAAACATGATCGCGTGTGTCTAATTATTAAACGGATAATTGTTCTTCCAAAGTCGTCCTTGGGAGAACGAAAAATCATTTTATTCCAATAGTTATGTTACCTTTTTTATTGAGGGACCAATAGTTATGTTCCCTTGTGCTGCGTCTAACACCGAAGGCATTTTCAAGGTGCTCATCCTTGGAAGAGATATGTAGTATCAAAATTCTTATATTGTGATTACTCGAAAAACCCTAGCTAGGTCATTTATATTAATCCTTAGAATGAGAATATAACATTTCTCTCTATATCACCCAATCACTATACTTCTACCTAGTCAAATCTTCTTGTTACCACATTCAACTGTCTCACAACAAAGTGAACAAAAGTACTCATCGCTGTGTCGTCTATAAGAGCATCTCCAATGCCCCCCCCCACGCAGTCCTCAATGGGCTTTGGGGTTGCAGGCAAAAACCAGCCCGCACCGGCAACCCACTAATCTTCCCCACGCTCCTGTGTCGGCCCTCACCCACAGAGAGCGGGCTGAGGATGCAGACAACACGTGTCACTTGAAATTGGCCGCACGGACCCCCTTTATCACGACTCAATGGAACCCTATGTTAAGCAACCTAGTCATGTACAACCTCATGTGTCAGGACTAGTAACGTGTTTGTGTCTAACGTGTGAGTCCAGGACTTGTAACCCACCACACATTATCTATAAGGTGCGATGGTTAGCAGATAAGTATCGTTAGCGTGAGGTTAGTGCATGCGTTGTAAATCGATCGATCAGATATCGATCGCCCCATGTAATCCTCTCGACAGTTGTTTCATGTTGATATATAACACGCAGGACACCCGAGGTAAAGAGTATGACTTACACCAAACACCTCTAAGAAATTACATGGTATCAGAGCTAGACTTCCTCAAACACATAGCTATGTCTGATGGATCCTCTTCATCCTCCCGCGCGGCAACGGTGAACCCTCTCGCCGGTAACTCGAGAGAACTACCACCTATGGGAGATCGCAGTTCTCCTAGCCATACGAGGATCCCAACTTAAAGGCTTCATCGGTGGAGAGAAGACGACACTGCCCAAAACCATCACCATCAGCAAAGGGGAGAAGGGCGAAACCCTCGAAGAGCCAAACCCAGCCTATGTCGCATGGGTAAACCAGGATCAACATGTTCTTTCCTACCTCATTAACTCTTTCTTGAGGGAGGTGTTGGTTTATATTGTAGGTATGAAGACATCCACCGCCGTGTGGAAGGAGGTCGAGATGATGTTCGTCACTCAATCCCAAGCAAGGATCGCCAATCTGTGGGTGTTGCTGACCAAGACAAAGAAGGAGATGTTCCACTCTGCACAAACGTATTTCGCCAGGATGAAGGGCTTGGGCGATGAGCTAACTGCAGCAGGCCATGTCATCAACGAGGACGAGACGGTGGATTCCATCCTCGCCGACCTCGACAACACCTACAACCCACACTTTGCCTCCACTAGGAACGGGGCTGACTCCATCAGCCTCACTGACCTATACGCGTGTGTCGCCGGCTATGAGAGCTGGATGCAGCTCCTCCTCGGCAAACATGGAGGGTACAACTCCTCCGCCAACATGGCGGGACGTGGTCGTGGCGGTGTGATACATTGCAAATGTATCCATAATTTTTGATGCTCCATGCTTGGTTTTATCCACTTTCTTGTGTTTTGTCCATACTTTGGAGTACTTTTCATATGATTTCTTGGACTAACCTATTAACAAGAGCCACAGTGCCAGCTGCCTGTTTTCTGCTGTTTTTGGTTCCAGGAAAGTCAGAAAATGAATATTCTCGAATTGACGGACAAAAGCCAAAGTGCCTATTTTCGAAGACTCGAGGAGCGAATACGAGACGAGGAGGAGGCGGGGCTGGCCACACCCCCCAGGCGCGGGCTAGGCCTGGCCGCGCCAGGGCATGGTGTGGTGGCCCCAGGCACCCCCTCGGTCTCCCTCTTCGCCTATAAGAAGCCTTCTGACCTAAAAACTCCGGGGGAGGGGGGGTCGACGTTTTTCCAGAAGGAGTTCCGCTCCGCCGCCACCACCAGATTCCACGAAACAGTACCAGAAACTCCATTCTGGCACCCTGCCAGGATGGGGAATTGAAGGAGATCATCGCCATCATCATCACCATCGCTTCTCCATCGACCATCCATGTTTCCCCCATCTATGAGTGAGTAATCCCCCGCTGTAGGCTATGGGGATGGTAGGGATTGGATGAGATCGTTCATGTAATGGCATCAAATTGTTAGGGCATGGTGCCTAGTATCTTTTATTAGTGCTTTATGACTTTGTTGTGACTTGTTGTGCTTAATGCTTGTCACTAGGGCCCGAGTGCCATGATTTCAGATCTGAACATGTTATTGGTTCATTATGATAGTATTGTTTTTGGTCTTATCTGCAAGTTGTATACACACGTTGTTGTCCGGAACCTATGGCTCCGAAGTGACAGAAATCGGGATAGCCGGAAGGGAATGACTTTGATGTGAGGATCACATGTGTTCATGAAGTGTTAATGCTTTGCTCTGGTGCTCTATTAAAAAGAGCACCTTAATTGCCAGTAGTTCCCTAGAGGCCCCGCTGAAAACGGGCTGGCAGGACAAAAGATGTTGTGCAAGTTCTCATTGCGAGCACGTATGACTATATATGGAACACATGCCTAGGATTGTCTAGTACTTGGATGCTTTATCTTATTTATCTGCAATTGCCCTATGTTCTGATTGTTATGTGAATTGTCTTGTCCATGCAACGCCCGTCCATCCATCCCTATGCCTACCACACTCGAATCCCACTGTTTACTGCTTTTGTTATTACTGTCTTTGCTTTACTACTGCTGTTACTTTATTATTCCTACTACAAAACTGTTGCTACTGATAAACTGCCGTGAGCAAGATTGTTTCCAGGTGTAGCTAAATTGACAACTCAGTTGTTAAGGCTTATAAATATTCTTTGGCTCCCCTTGTGTCGAATCAATAAATTGGGTTTCACTTCCCTCGAAAATACTGCGATACACCCCCTATACTTGTGGGTCATCAAGACTATTTTCTGGCGCCGTTGCCGGGGAGCATAGCTCTATTTATCAAGTCCACTTGGATTCACTATTGTTCAAGCTAAGTTTATTTTCTCCTTGCTTGCTTGTTTCTTTATCAAAAATACAAAAAAAAGTAGTTCCTACTATAGTTGTTATTTTCGTTGGTCTGTTATTGTCTTGCCTTATCATGCTTGTTGTCAATGGTTGGTTTCTTTGAAACTGAAGCTTATTGGCAAGGTGGGTTCACGGAAGATTAAAAATATTATTATAAGGAACACCGCTTGTCACAAAAAGGGAAACACTTATGGGAACAAATTGATAGATTGTACACCATTGCTAGAAACGTGTGCTCTACTTATAATGTTACTTATTGCCGTGATGAATCTCGTTGCAGAAGGAGGTATAAACACCTCCCTTTTCAATGTGAGTATAATGATAATGATACCATATCTTCTTATGCTAAAGGAATTTATGACTTTTATGATGCGAAACAAATTGAAGAATTTATTGCTTGGAAGGGTGCTTTTGAACTTGCTAGTTTGCTTGAAAATATTGATGATTCACCTTACAAATATGAGGTTTATGGTATACTTAAATTTTTCTTTGATAATTACAAGGATGAAAATGGCTATATTCTTGAATATTTTAATAGATGCTTTCCACAAATGGAAGAGACTAATGCCTTGCAGGATCCTATGGAAGAAGAATTTGATGAACCTGAAATCTCATTAGATGAAAAAGAGGAGGAGAGTGATGAACAAAAGGAGGAAGAATAGATTAGCTACCCATGCCTACCTTCTAATGAGAGTAACTCTTTATCCCTTACATTATTTGATTGTCCTCCATGCTTACTAAAGGAGGATGAATGTTATGTTCCTGAGGATTATTTTGAAAGTGTTTATAATAAAGCTCTAGTGCTTGTAGATCATGAAAAGCATGCATTATGTAATAGTTATGTTGTTGAGTTTCTTCATGAGGCTACTGAAAATTATTATGAGAGAGGAAAATATGGTTGTGGAAGTTTTCATGGTATTGAAACACCTCTCTATGTGTTGAAAGTTTTGAAATTACTCTTGTTTTATCTTCCTATGCTTGTCACTTTGTTCTTTGTGAATTTATTTGCATACACGATTCCTATGCATAGGAAGTGGGTTAGACTTAAATGTGTTTTGAATTTGCTTCTTGATGCTCTCTTTTACTTCAACTCATATTTCTTATGAGAGCATCCTCTCAAACTTTTTATGCCTGAAGATGATAATATGTCTATTATTCTTGGGAGACCTTTTCTTAAATACTGCAGGAGCTGTTATTAATTGTAATCAAGGGAAGGTGACCTTCAATGTTAATGACAAGGAACATACTGTCTATTTCCCTAAGAAGATTGAAAGGACTTATGGTTTGAATTCAATTGAACATGTTGAGGGCATTCAAGTTGGAGAAATATATTGTCCCATACCAAGAGAAAAAGTTGAAACTATTATGATTGAGACCATTGCTATCAAGGTTAAGGTAACATAATCATTAGTGGAATACAAAGTTTTGTCTCATATGAAATTGTTTTGGTAACAAGACCTGATCAACCTTGTTAACAAAAGGATTTCATTGAACAAAACAATGTTTTCACCATGATTATATCCGCTTACTTCTATTCTATCCATTTTAGTTTTTGCTTATGCCTAACTTAAAGGCATTAAAGAAAAGTACTTATTGGGAGATAACCCAAAAGTTTTAGATGAGACTTGGAATTTATTACTTCAGTAATAACTGCTCCTTATCCTTTTTATTTGCTTTTTGTGCCAAGAGTAACCTCTAATCAGAGAGAAGTAATGATTGGGAAAGTTGTTGTCCCGAAACAGATTTCTGTGCTTCACCGTAAAAATTCGTGTAAAATCTCTGTACGTCCTTTCGAGGCGTGATTTTTTTTACTTCTTCCCCAGGGTGTTATATAACTTTTGTTAGTTCAACACTTTTTGATTTGAGCAACATAAGGTCTTCGAACAAATTCGTCTTTACCTGCTGGTCTGTTTTGACAGATTTCTGCCATTTTCTGTATTTGCTTCTTGTTGGTTCCTTTTTGAGTTCTTTTGGGGAATTGAGCTTTTTGAGGGAAGTGCTACAGTAGCTAGTGTTTTAATGGAAGTTTATTTGATGTTAGAACTGAACCTTAATACTTATTTATCTTGAGGGCACTAATGTTGCTAATAAAGAGTGTGTGAAGTTTTGTATGAAGGAAAAATTTCAGGTGTATGGAAGGAATGAGTAATGAGATGAAGGATGGACTATAGCTCAAGCTTGGGGATGCCACGCGTGTCACCCCAAGAAATATCCAAGAAGTACAAGCGTCAAAGCTTGGGGATGCCCAAGGCATCCCCTTCTTCATCAATAAAAATCCCAGGTTTCTTCCAAACGCTTCATTTTTATTGTTTCATGCATAGTTGTGTTGTTCTTGGAGCATCTTCTTTTTCGTTTTCGTTTTGGTTTTTAGTTTGCGTGGTTTTCTTAGTTTGCTGAATAAATTGGTTGGACCTCCTCTTTCATACATTGGTGTTCAAATAGTTTGGTTTGGTTTGGAAAAGAGTAGGAAAGCTTATGCTTAAGTGGTAAAGAGAGCTTGTTTTTGACTGTGGCCTATGCTTTGTCATGCCATGCTTGATATTGTTTTGGCTTTATGCTTAGTATTATTTGCTGAAGCATGACTTGTTATAAACAATTGAGATTGCTTAATGTGCTTTGGAAGAATCATGCGTTGTTTTAGCATATTAAAGCATAGTATTGTGGTATTCTCCTTTGATGCTTTATTTGGGTTGATTTGGCACATGCTCACACCATGTTATGACTATCCCAAGTCATCATAAGCCTTTATGATCCTTTAGTTTTCAACTTGTAGTATCACTTTATGCTTTGATCAATGATGTTTTGTCGCTCTGCATGATTATGGCCATTATTGCTCTCCCGTTTGTCGCTCCCTTACTATTGCTAGCCTTCACTTTCACTGAGTATGTTTTACTCATGTTTCCAACTCCCTAAACCAAATATTTCCAAAGTGTCCACCATACCTACCTATTAGCATCATTTGCTACTTCCGTGCATATTCAATATGCCTTGTTTTCTTCCGAGTAAAATGTTTGCTTGTTATGAGAAAGTTAGTTAGTAAAGCTCTCACGAACTTGATGGCACACTTTATTTTCTTGCATCTAATAAACCTGAACCATTGCGTCCTTCTTTGTTGCGTATATGCTTGCGCTTTATAAGTTGATGTTAGCAGAACCATGTTTCATGGGGAACGCTTTCAACATTGCATTGGTACTTAGTACCTCGTTGATATCATGTTCTTTTGCTTATGGATCCCGGCGGTGTGAAATAAAAGTGGAACTTGTAAGATCATGGAGTTTGTATGTATGTTAGAGAAATGCCTGGGCCGCTAGCCTAATCCATGCATAATCATGGTGGAAACTTGCAGCATAACCATAATGAGCATTCTATGAAGCATCCTCAATAAAAATCTATGCACATAGTAAGTAAAAAGATCGCTGAGATGCTCATTGTCTGCTTGCCTTGTCATTTTGATTATGGGATAGCTCCTGTGTCATGTGCAAGGGGTACCCCGTTGGCGGTTCTCTATGATACGTATATACTTACAATGACAAGAGCTTACTTGTGACTGAAGTTGAGTAGCATGAGGATCGGTCTTCATAAGTAAGGGGCATGAGACTTTGATTTATAACTTGTCAAGCATATCCTCTTAGTTGTGTCACTTTAACCTTAACCATTTAAAGATGCTTATGATAGGGGAAATGAGAGCTCAAAGCTAACGAGTATCATACTTTCAGCATTTGGAAGCCTTTCAAACTTTTCAAAACCTTTTCATTTCCTTGTTGAGTCTCCGCACATTCTATGAGCACTTTCTCGAGAGCATAGTGGCCATTCTTAGTTCTATGTGCATTGTCCCAAGACTTGTTGATTGATGCATACCTTGATATTGCTTGTTTTAAACTGTTTGTATCTAGTCACTCTTGTAAACTTTGAAGGTGTCCTATGCATTTATGTTTGCTACTCTATGAGGGAAAAGCTGAGTGCCACTATGCTATGTTTTCTTTATGTGAAACAAACAAACATCTTGCAAAGCATTGTTATTCATGATTCTTTTGTTTGTGCCTTTTCATGTTGCATCATAGTTTCTTTGTCTTATTGCTAGAACTTTGTCTTTCATGTTATGATTGAAGTACTATGATCCCGGCTTTGAATGTTTTACAAATACTTTGGTCAAGCCTTTGATGGTGCATGTCACCTCAAAAATTATTCTTTCTTTTTATCACTTACCTACTCGAGGACGAGCAGGAGTTAAGCTTGGGGATGTTGATACATTGCAAATGTATCCATAATTTTTGATGCTCCATGCTTGGTTTTATCCACTTTCTTGTGTTTGTCCACACTTTGGAGTACTTTTCATATGATTTCTTGGACTAACCTATTAACAAGAGCCACAGTGCCAGCTACCTGTTTTCTGCTGTTTTTGGTTCTAGGAAAGTCAGAAAATGAATATTCTCGGAATTGGACGGGACAAAAGCCAAAGTGCCTATTTTTCCAGAAGACTCTAGGAGCTAGAATACGAGACGGAGGAGGGCCAGGGGCTGGCCACACCCCGCGCTTGCTAGGCTGGGCCGCCGCAGCATGCATGGTGGCCCCAGGCACCCCCTCGGTCTCCCTCTTCGCCTATAAGAAGCCTTCTGACCTAAAAACTCCGAGGAGTTCGACGTTTTTCCAGAAGGAGTTCCGCTCTGCTTCCACCACCAGATTCCACGAAACAGCACCAGAAACTCTGTTCTGGCACCTGGGACGGGAATTGGAGATCATCACCATCGCTTCTCCATCGACCATCCATGTTTCCCCCATCTATGAGTGAGTAATCCCCCACTGTAGGCTATGGGGATGGTAGGGATTGGATGAGATCGTTCATGTAATGGCATTAGATTGTTAGGGTATGGTGCCTAGTATCTTTTATTAGTGCTTTATGACTTTGTTGCGACTTGTTGTGCTTAATGCTTGTCACTAGGGCCCGAGTGCCATGATTTCAGATCTGAACATGTTATTGATTCATTATGATAGTATTGTTTTTGGTCTTATCTGCAAGTTGTATACACACGTTGTTGTCCAGAACCTATGGCCCCGGTGATGTAAATCGGGATAACCGGAAGGGAATGGCTTTGATGTGAGGATCACATGTGTTCACGGAGTGCTAATGCTTTGCTCCGGTGCTCTATTAAAAGGAGCACCTTAATTGCCAGTAGTTCCCTAGAGGCCCCGCTACAAACGGGCTGACAGGACAAAAGTGTAGGGGTTCGTAGCATGGAAAACAAAAATTTTCTATCGCATACAAACAAACAAGCCAAGATCTATCTACTAGATTGTAGCAACGAGTCGATGGAATAACTCACCCTCGAAGATTCCAAAGTGTTTAACGAGAGCAGATTCTCGTGGGTGATGTAGTCGTACTCTTTCCGATCTCAAGATCGCGTAGACGATCCTTCCAAGGCCGCTGCTCAAGAGCGTTCCTTGGCCACACGCTCCACGTTCGGTACCGAAGACCTTCCTCTCCCTTGTTCCAAAGCAGCGGAGGTTGTAGCACTCTCCTCATGATTCCGCAGACAATGGCGTGGTACCGGAGGTAGAGGGAGATCCTGAGGCTTCGCCTTAAGCCGGTGCGAGTATGGTGGAGCTTATGAGAGGCTATTAGTGGTCTAGTAATTAGACACACCAATTAGAGGGCTCTAAACCAATTAGAAGGCTCTAAACAAACAGCTCTAAACCGGGGTCTAGGTCTAGTTTCTAGTTTAGAGGATAGGAACTGTGTGTCTCTAGAGGGGAGGCCCCTCCCTTTATAGGTGGGAGGGCTGGCCAGGGAGGGAGGAGTCCTCCCCAGCTCGACCTAGGGCTGGCCGCCCGGCTTGGGGAGGACTCCTCCCCAAGTCGGTTTCAACTTCTCCTCTTTCCTAAAAATGGACCGAAACCTGGCGCTTGACTTTTCAATTTAGGAATTAAATAAACCCTTTATTTTGGACAGCGAGAACACTTAGTACATGATGCAATCATTCCATCTTGCAATGACACATTCATGTACCCCTTCCCCCGGAGTGCCGGACATTCGACCTTCTAGAATGTTCCCGATGAAAACACGGAATCATTCCGCCATTCAAACGGGACTTTCCTTATATGAATCTTATTCTCCGGACCATTCCGGATCACCTCGTGATATCCGGATCCCATCCGAGACTCGAACAACATTCGGTCTCTTTCTCATAATACCATAACTACTCAAACAACGTCAATCCTTAAGTGTGTCTCCCTACGGTTCGTGAATTATGCGGACATGATCGAGACACTTCTCGAACAATAACCAATAGAGGAATCTGGAAATTCATATGGCTCCCACATATTTCTACGATTACTTTGATCGAATGAACCACTTACATACGATACCAATTTCCCTTTGTCTCACGATATGTTACTTATCCGAGGTCATGATCGCCGGTATCTCGCATACCTAGTTCAACCTCATCGATAAGTACTCTTTTCTCGTTCGTGATATGTGATCCTTGTGACCCAGTCACATGCTTGCAAGCTAATTGGATGACATTTCACCGAGAGGCCAGAGAATATCTATCCGTCATGTGGATGGACAAATCCACTCTTGATCCATGTGTTTCAACCAATACTTTCCGAACACCCAATGCCACTTTTATAGCCACCTCATTACGGTGTGGTGTTTGATGACATCAAAGCATCCATCCAGTAAAGGCAATATGCATGATCTCATGGTCGAAGGAATTAGGTTACTATGTATCGTAAAGCATATAGCAATTGAACTATTGAAATGACTTGATCTTTATGCTACGCTTGTCTATAGGAGTATGTCCACCATATCATTCTCCTAACAATATGATCTTGTTGTTGATAACATCTCAATGTTCATGACAAAGAAACCACATCATCAATCAACCAACAAGCTAGTGAAGTATAGAGGCCATACTAGGGACTTCAAATTAAGTTTACAAATCACACAAGTATTAATGGTTTCCTTGTTAATACTATTATAGCATGAATGTAAACATTTATCATAAACACAAAGATATATAATAATAACTACATTTATTATTACCTCTAGGGCATATCTCCAGTCTCCCACTTGCACTAGAGTCATCCAATCTAGATTACATGGTAATATACCGAACACCCATGGCAGTTTGGTGTTGGTCATGTTTTGCCCTGGAGAGGTTTAGTCAACGATCCGCCACATTCAGATCTGTGTGTACTTTGCAAATCTTTATATCCCCATCCTGGATATGTTCTCGAATAGCGTGAAAACGCAGCTTGATATGCTTCAGCTTCTTGTGTGACCTTGGTTCTTGCGCATTGGCTATGGCACCCATGTTATCACAGTAGATAGACATTGGGTCCAGCACTAGGAACCACACCCAGCTCAGAATGAACTCTTTCATCCATATCGCTTCTTGTGAAGCCTCCAAGCAGCCATTTATTCCGATTCAGTTGAAGATCTCGCCACAACGCATTGCTATCCACACCTCCAGCTAACTGATGCACCAAAAAAAATAAATACGTATCCAGTTGTGATTTAGAATCATCCGGATCGGTGTTCCAACTAGCATCGGTGTAACTATTAACAACGAAATGTTCATCACCTCCATAAGAAAGAACCATATCCTTAGTTCTTCTCAAGTACTTAAGGATGTTTTTGATCATTGTCCAATGATCCACTCTGGATCACTTTGATATCTGCTAGTTAGACTAACAGATATGCGATGTCGGGTCTAGTACATAGCATGGCATACATTAGAGATCCTATGGCTGAGGCATAGGAGTCTTACTCATCTTTTCTCTATCTTACGCGATGTCGGACTTTGAGTTTTACTCAACGTCAGATTGAGCAACATGGGCAAGAACCCTTTCTTGCTTTCTTCCATTCCAAACCTCTTTAGAACTTTGTCCAAATATGTACTTTGTGACAATGATATTTGGCGTTTCGATCTATCTCTATAAATCTTTATGCCTAATATGTAAGCTGCTTCGCCAAGATCCTTCATTGAAAAACTATTATTCAAATACTCTTTGACACTATTAAGAAGGTCTACATCATTCCCAATCAACAATATGTCATCCACATACAGTATTAAGAATGCTACAGAGCTCCCACTCACTTTCTTGTAAATACAAGCTTCTCCATAAGTTTGTATAAAACCAAAACTTTTGATTACCTTATCAAAACGTTGATTCCAACTTCTGGATGCTTGCTTCAATCCATAGATGGACCGTTGAAGTTTGCATACCTTGTTAGCATCTTTAGGATCGACAAAACCTTTGGGTTGCATCATATACAACTCTTCATCAATGTCTCCATTGAGGAATGCTGTTTTGACATCCATCTGCCATATCTCATAATCATAATATGCAGCGATTGCTAACATAATCCTCACAGACTTTAGCTTCGCTACCGGTGAGAAAGTCTCATCGTAGTCAACTCCTTGAATTTGTCGAAACCCTTTTGCGACAAGTCGAGCTTTATAGACGAGAACATTACCATCAAGATCTGTTTTCTTCTTGAAAATCCATTTGTTCTCGACAGACCTTCCGCCATCCGGTAAGTCCACCAAAGTCCATACTTGGTTTCGTACATGGATCCAATCTCGGATTTCATGGCTTCTTGCCATTTATTGGAATCTGGGCTCATCATTGCTTCCTCATATGTCTCGGGTCATCGGTGTTGTCCACCAACATGACATTCATAACGGAATCATACCAACTGGAGGGTACGATTTCGTTGACCTCCGAGGCTCAGAGCAACTTCAACCGAAGTTTCATGATCACCATCACTAGCTTCCTCTCTTATTGGTGCAGGCACCACAGAACTTCTTCCGGTCTTGCTGCGCTACTCGCAATTGAGAGAAGGTTCGACAACCTCGTCGAGTTCTACTTTCCTTCCAGTCACTTCTTTCGAGAGAAATTCCTTCTCTAGAAAGGATCCATTCTTGGCAACAAAGATTTTGCCTTCGGATCTATGATAGAAGGTATACCCAATAGTTTCCTTCGGGTATCCTATGAAGACGCATTTTTCCGCTTTGGGTTCAAGCTTGTCCGGCTGTAACTTCTTTACATAGGCCTCGCATCCCCAAACTTTAAGGAACGACAATTTAGGTTTCTTCCCAAACCATAATTCATACGGTGTCGTTTCAACGGATTTAGACGGTGCCCTATTTAAAGTGAATGCGGCTGTTTCTAATGCATAACCCCAAAATGATAGTGGCAAATCTGTAAGTGACATCATAGAACGAACCATATCTAAGAGAGTTCGATTGACGCTCGTGACACACCATTCTACTGTGGTGTTCCGGCGGTGTCAATCTGAAAGTATTCCACATTTCTTCAAATGCTCGCCAAACTCGTAACTTAAGATATTCACCTCCACGATCAGAACGTAGAAATTTAATCTTCTTGTTACGTTGATTCTCTACCTCACTTTGAAACTCCTTAAACTTCTCGAAAGTTTCGGACTTATGTTTCATGAAATAGATATACCCATATCTACTCAAGTCATCCGTGAAGGTAAGAACATAACGATAACCACCGCGAGATGCTACACTCATTGGACCACACAAATTGGAATGTATGATTTCCAATAAGTCAGAAGCTCTCTCCATCATACCGAAAATGGAGTCTTAGTCATTTTACCCATCGACATGCTTCGCATCTTTCAAGTGATTCAAAATCAAGTGATTCAAGAAGTCCATCGAATGGAGTTTCTTCATACGCTTCACTCCAATGTGACCAAGACGACGATTGCCACATATAGGTCAAATTATCGCTGATTTCAAACGTTTAGCCTCAATGTTATTAATATGTGTATTTCTACTATCGAGATTCAATATGAATAGACCATCTATCAAAGGTGCATGTGCATAAAACACATTACTCATATAAATCGAACAACCATTATTCTCGGATTTAAACAAGTAACCTCTGCAATAAACAAGATCCCGATATAATGTTCATGCTCAACGCAGCACCAAATAACAATTATTTAAGTATAAAACTAATCCCGATGGTAGATGAAGAGGTAGTGTGCCGACCGCGATCACATCAACCTTTGATCCGTTTCCACGCGCATCGTCACCTCGTTCTTTACTAGCTTCCGCTTATTCGTAGCTCTGCTTGAGTTACAAATATGAGCAACCGAACCAGTATCAAATACCTGTGCACTACTACGAATACTAGTGAGATACACATCAATAACATGTATATCGGATATACCTTTCTTCTTGATGTTGCCGTTCTTCAAATCTGCCAAGTACTTTGGGCAATTCCGCTTCGAGGACCTTCTCCCTTGCAAAAAAGCACTCGGTTTCAGGCTTGTCCAGCCTTGGTCCTCTTCGTCGGTATGGTAACTTTCTTACCACCCTTCTTGAAGTGTCCCTTCGCTTAGACTTGCCTTTCTTGAATTTGGTGGTCTTATTGACCATCAACACTTGGTGCTCTTTCTTGATCTCCACTTGCAGATTTTAACATAGCAAATAGTTCGCAACTCTTTGTTCATGTTACGCATGTAGTTCATCACAAAGTTCTTGTAACTTGGTGGTAGTGATTGGAGGATGGTAAACCCCCAAAGTATTAGGAATCACTATACCCAAACTTTGAAGTTTATTTGCGTGCCGGACATCTTAAGCACATGCTCACGTGAGCTACCCTCTTCCATCTTGCAGTTAAAGAACTTTTCGAAGCTTCATAACTTTCAATTGCATGAGTCTCAAAGATTAATTTGAGATCCTCGACAATATCATATGGGTCGACTCTTCAAACCTTTTCAAGCTCGATTCTAAACCATACAAGATAGCACTGAACTATGGAGTACGATTCTTCGGCGAGGTAAACATTCTTTACTTCATCGGTAGCATCACCGCAGTGGGTCACCTAGCGGTGCATCCACATAGGTCAAATTACCATGTGAGGACAATCCTCAAATTATGGAACCAATCCGAAGTTGCTTCCATTGTTTTTCAACTTTTCTTTCTCTAGGAACATTAAAATTGATGGTAGGGCTGCCATTAATCTACAACATATTTGCAATAGTTTAGACTAAGTTTATGACAAATTGAGTTCAAATTAATTAATGAAATTAAACTAGGTGAACTCCACTCAAAACAACATCCCTCACATTGTTTTAGTGATCACACGAACCAAATCCACTACATCAACACCGATCATCACGAGAGTTGATATAGTTTCAATGGCGAACAATCATCATGTTCATCATATCTACTATATGATTCATGCTTTGCCTTTCGGCGATCCGTGTTCTGAGGCCATGTGCGTACATGCTAGGCTCGTCAAGACAAACCTTAGCTTCCGCATAAGCAAATCTGGCTTGCTTACGTTGTAGTCACCCGCGGAATCAAAGACACCCGATCATCACGTGGTGCTTCGAAGCAGCAAGCTTTGGCAACGGTGCATACTAAGGGTGAACACTTTAGAACTTGAAATTTATGTGCATGAGGGATCATCTTATAATGCTACCGTAGCCTACTAAGCAATACAAGATGCATAAAGGATTAACATCACATGCAATTCATAATATGTGATATGATATGGCCTTTCTTCTTTGTGCTTCCGATCTCCATCTTCAAGCGAACATGATCTCCATCATCTCCGCATAGCATCAAGGTCAATGACGCTTCTTCATGGTTGTCGCCCACCAGCCTCAACTATTACAACTATTTTGAATAGACACGCAGGTCTTAACAGAAATTAAAGACAACCATATGGCTCACGCCGTTGCCAACTTACAATAAGGAACATTGCATACATCAAATATAATCACAATCATGGCCATATCACATCATCAGCACACCCTGCAAAACAAAGTTAGACGCTTCTACTTTCTTTGCATATTTTACGTGGTTTGGGGCTTTCCATAAGTGTCGCTCTAACTTACGAACAAGAACCACAACATTGATACTAGCATTGTTGATTACCCGTTGTAAATTGGATCTTAACTATGCTAGGAGAAACAGGCACCCATAAAGCCACTTATGCAATACAAGTTGCATGTTGCGTGGAGCAAGTCTCATGAACGATGTCATGTAAGGTTAGCCGGCCGCTTCATCCCAACATACCGCAAGATGCAAAGTACACAAAAGCAATCTACAATAAAAGCATCAACGCCCACAATGACCATTGTGTTCTACTGCAACAGATCTACATATAGACACGGCTCGATACCCTTTGTGGGGTTCGTAGCATGGAAAACAAAAATTTTCTATCGCATACAAACAAACAAGCCAAGATCTATCTACTAGATTGTAGCAGTCGATGGAATAACTCACCCTCGAAGATTCCAAAGTGTTTAACGAGAGCAGATTCTCGTGGGTGATGTAGTCGTACTCTTTCCGATCTCAAGATCGCGTGACGATCCTTCCGCGCTGCGTTCCATGGCGCTCCCAGATCGGTCACACGCGTTGTACTCGACGAAGACCTTCCTCTCCCTTGTTCCAGCAGTGACGGAGGTTGTAGCACTCTCCTCATGATTCCAAAGAAGACAACCTGTGGCGTGGTACAGGAGGTAGAGGGAGATCCCAGGCTTCGCCTTAAGCCGGTGCAGTATGGTGGAGCTTATGAGAGAGGCTATTAGTGGTCTAGTAATTAGACACACCAATTAGAGGCTCTAAACCAATTAGAAGGCTCTAAACCAAAACAGCTCTAAACCGGGTCTAGGTCTAGTTTCTAGTTTAGAGGATAGGAACTGTGTCTCTAGAGGGAGGCCCTGCCCTCCTTTATAGGTGGGAGGCTGGCTGGCCAGGGGAGGAGTCCCTCCCCAACTCGACCTAGGGCTGGCCGCCCGGCTTGGGAGGAGGACTCCTCCCAAGTCGGTTTCAACTTCTCCTCTTTCAAAGCTGGCGGTTTGACCGAAACGGCGCTTGACTTTTCCAATTTAGGAATTAAATAAACCCTTTATTTTGGACAGCGAGAACACTTAGTACATGATGCAATCATTCCATCTTGCAATGACACATTCATGTACCCCTTCCCCGGTGCTTGGGACATTCGGGACCTTCTAGAATGTTCCCGATGAAAACACTGAATCATTCCGCCACTCCAAACGGGACTTTCCTTATATGAATCTTATTCTCCGGACCATTCCGGATCACCTCGTGATATCCGGATCCCATCCGAGACTCAACAACATTCGGTCTCTTTCTCATAATACCATAACTACTCAAACAACGTCAATCCTTAAGTGTGTCTCCCTACGGTTCGTGAATTATGCGGACATGATCGAGACACTTCTCGAACAATAACCAATAGAGGAATCTGGAAATTCATATGGCTCCACATATTTCTACGATTACTTTGCGTCGAATGAACCACTTACATACGATACCAATTTCCCTTTGTCTCACGATATGTTACTTATCCGAGGTCATGATCGTCGGTATCTTCATACCTAGTTCAACCTCGTTCTTGATAAGTACTCTTTTCTCGTTCCGTGATATGTGATCCCTTGTGACCCAGTCACATGCTTGCAAGCTAATTGGATGACATTTCACCGAGAGGCCCAGAGAATATCTATCCGTCATGTGGATGGACAAATCCCACTCTTGATCCATGTGTTTCAACCAATACTTTCCGAACACCCAATGCCACTTTTATAGCCACCCTGTTACGGTGTGGTGTTTGATGACATCAAAGCATCCATCCAGTGAAGGCAATATGCATGATCTCATGGTCGAAGGAATTAGGTTACTATGTATCAGAAAGCATATAGCAATTGAACTATTGAAATGACTTGATCTTTATGCTACGCTTGTCTATAGGAGTATGTCCACCATATCATTCTCCTAACGATATGATCTTGTTGTTGATAACATCTCAATGTTCATGACAAAGAAACCACATCATCAATCAACCAACAAGCTAGTGAAGTATAGAGGCCATACTAGGGACTTCAAATTAAGTTTACAAATCACACAAGTATTAATGGTTTCCTTGTTAATACTATTATAGCATGAATGTAAACATTTATCATAAACACAAAGATATATAATAATAACTACATTTATTATTACCTCTAGGGCATATCTCCAACAAAAAGATGTTGTGCAAGTTCTCATTGCGAGCACGTATGACTATATATGGAACACATGCCTAAGATTTTCTAGTACTTGGATGCTTTATCTTATTTATCTGCAATTGCCCTATGTTCTAATTGTTATGTGAATTGTCTTGTCCATGCAACGCCTGTCCATCCATCCCTATGCCTACCGCACTCGAATCCCACTGTTTACTACTTTTGTTACTACTATCTTTGCTTTACTACTGCTGTTACTTTACTATTCCTACTACAAAACTGTTGCTACTGATAAACTGCTGTGAGCAAGATTGTTTCCAGGTGCAGCTAAATTGACAACTCATTTGTTAAGGCTAATAAATATTCTTTGGCTCCCCTTGTGTCGAATCAATAAATTGGGTTTCACTTCCCTCGAAAATACTGCGATACACCCCCTATACTTGTGGGTCATCACGGTAGCAACTACCATGGTGGATGCAGCTATGGTGCTCCTTGTGGACATGGAGGACGAGGAGGAGGCCATGGCGCTGGTCGTAACCAACAAAATGGTGGTGGCCGCCCTAACCAGGGCAACGACGGCGACAGTGGTGGAAAAGGTGGTGATCGCCCTGAAAGGAATATGCCCGAGAGGAAATAATAAATGGTTATTATCTTATTCCAACTTTATAATAGAAGTTTATTTCTCATGCTATAATTGTGTTAACCAGAAATGTTAATACATGTGTGTTTAATAAACAAAGAAAAGGTTCCTAGTAAAGCCTCTCGTTACACTGGCTTTTTGATTAACTGATGATCAAGGTTTCTTGATCATGAACATTGGATGTTGTTAATAACAAGGTCATTGCATTAGAGAATGATGTGATGAACATTCACGCACAGTAGGTTTATCAATATGATCATGTCTTCAAAGTTTATATTGCTATCTCATTCGAAGTAACACTAATCCTTAGACCATGAGATCACGCCAATCACTAACACTGGAAGAATACTTTGATTCCATCAAACGTCACACCGTAACGGAGTGATTATGAAGATGTTGTTGGGTACTTGGAAAGTGTTAGTTGGGGCTCGTGGATCAAGAGCAGGATTTGTCCATCCTGATGACATAGAGATATACTTAGGACCCTCTCGGTGATATCACATTGACATAGCTTGCAAGCAAGTGATGAGATCACTAGGAATGTTATATCACGAGAACGAGAAAAGAGTACTTGTCGGTAACAAGATCAAACTAGGTATGGATGATACCAAATGATCGGATATCGGAAAAGTAAAATATCACGAGACAAAAGGAATTGGTTACTAAGAAAAAGGTTCGCGCATCACTACTTCATCATTGAGTAAGTGGGAGTCGTTATGGATCTCTAGATCCCGCTAATGATTATTGATCGGAGAGAGTCTCGGACATGTACACTTAGTTCATGAACTCGTAGGGTGACACACTTAAGGCTCTTCGACGCATTTGAGTGGATATGGAACGCGGGAGAAAATACTAGAAAGCGCAGAAATTGTTTTGATAAAACTGTCGGAATAGTTTCAGTGTATTGAAATACTGCAAGGGATTAAACTGTTAATGTTTTCATTAAATGAAGTGCTCATTAAATGAAGTGCTCAGTAAATGAAGTACTCATTAAATGAAGTGTTCATTAAATTGAGTGGCATTAAATCAAGTGAATTAAAAGTGTTTTGATGGAAGGACTCTTGATTTTTTGAGTGGAGATTTAAGGGAATAAAAGTGGCCCTTTGTTTTGTGAGTAGAGTATCCACCCACATAATGGAGGGGAGAGGTGGGGCACCACCATGGGGAGCCAGCCAGCCCCTTGGTGTGCCTCCCTCCTCTCCTATAAAAGGAGGGGTGGAGCTCCTCTCCTCTCATATTCCCTTTGGTTGGCATCTTCTACCCCTTGCTAGCTTGTACATTGCCACGAGCACGGTGATTAGGCGAAGCCCTGCTCAAGATCTTCTCCACCACCACCACCATGTCGTAGTGTTGTTACAGTTCCTGAGGATCCACTACTTCCACTGCCCAACTGGAGCAAGGGATGGAGGTCGTCGTCACGCTAAACATGTGACTGATTACGGAGGCGCTGCCCGTTTGTGGCATTGATTGTCTTTGCATCCTTGAGGATGGTCGAGTACATTCTACACCAGCCACATTTGTTTGCGGGAACGTTATCCCACTTATGGTCTTAAAGGGTATGTCCTTCTGAAATCGTTACAAGTATCTCCTAGATTCGATCTTGGCAGTTGCAATCATAGGAAAAAATTTGTTTTTTATGCAACGAACCCCATCAGTGGTATTAGAGCTATGTCTATGCGTAGATGCTTTGTATGGTTAGAACACATAGAGATGTGGACATTGATGATCACGTTATTGCATACTTTCGTGTATTTTGGATCATGGTGGCATGTTGGGATGAAGCGGCCCGGACTAACTTTACATGTCCTCGCATATGAGACTTGTCCCACACTTGACATGCAACTTATATTGCTTAAGTGGCTTAGTGGGCATCTGTCTCTCCTAGCATAGTCCTGATCTAATTCACAATGGTTTGTTAATAACTTGATTATCACCGTTGTGGTTGAAGTTTGTAGGTAGAATGGTTCTTTCCTAAAAAGCCCACAACCACGTAAAATATGCAAAAATAAATTAGAGGCGTCTAACTTGTTTTTGCAGGGCATGTGATGTGATATGGTCATTGATACAAAAATTGTTGTATACAATGAGATTTATTGTAAGTTAAACAACCGACATGAGCTATATGGTTTTCTTTATCTTTTTATGGCATGTGTGTTGTATATATATCCATGAGATATATTGCAATGGTGGAGACGGTCATGATGGAGGCACCATGGACCTTGATGCCACGTCGGCAGAATAATGGAGATCATACCATGACGCACAAGATGGAGATCGAATGGGAGAAGACCATATCATATAACACTATTATTGCATGTGATGTTTATCCTTTGATGCATCTTATATTGCTTTCATTTGATTGCCACAGTAGCATTATAAGATGATCCCTCTAACTAAATATTAAGATAATAATATGTTCTTCCTTAGTATGCACCGTTAAGAAAATCTGTCATTTCAAAGCACCGCGTGATGATCAAGTGTGATAGACTCTACGTTCGCATACAATGGGTGATGACTACAAGTGTACAGATCAATTATAGCTAGTTTCTAAGTAAAAATGTCGAACCCACAGAGAGCTATTGCTAAAGGTCTTTATGACCCTCATTACTATCTACCAAAGGATACTTGTAAGCTGCCTTTGATCTCAAGTAAAGGGTGTTTGAAAGGTTTTTGATTGTTTGCAGAAAAGTAATAAAAGCAAGTAAAAGAAAGCAAGTAACAAGGTCGTGTGAAAGCGTGGTTGAAATCAATAGGGATAAAACATTCTTGAGGATGTAGGATACACCACTAGCATGATATTAATATTATTAATTAAGATAACATACTTCTTGTGTCATGATATGTGTGGAGAGAGCTCCATAATAAGACGCTCACTACAAGGATCGTAGGAAGCCACTTTGTTGAGCCAAGAGTGAGGTCACCTATTAACCACTACGATGTCTGAGAGAAGTCACCCACACAAACCACCGCAATTAAGGGTCTCCCTGTGGATATCATAATTAGCTCAGGGAGTCCCTATTTATCCTCCGTTGACCGTGTAGTTCACAAGCCGACGTCAATCTATTACGAAGCTATTCCGGGCATGATCCCAAACATGTCCAAAGGATTTCTCCCCCCCTTTAGTCCCGGAGGCAAATGATATGTGGCCGACTACACATACCATCAAAAGAGAGAGATCAAACACAAATCATAAATCTATAATAGACTGGCTAGTCATACGAACACAAGAATAGATCATCTTTATTGCAAGTTCGTAATAGTGATAGGGTTTCTCCATGTCCCCAAGAACAAAGGAACTACTCACACATGGAAGCAATCAACAACATCATCATAATCAAATGGATGGATAACAGTATGGAGGTAGATCTAATGCAAACCACAATTGAATCTAGAATTACAACAGGATATAATAAACGAGAGATGGGGATAGCGTTGGTGATGGAGATGCAGCGGTTGACGGTGAAGGGGATGATGCGATATCCTCCAACGATCCGTGAAGTAGCAGGGATATGCCCCCATCCAAGTTCCTCCTTTAGATCCCTTTCAAATGTGATTTTTCGTGGTTTCTGGTGGTTGTGAATGTCGGATCCCCTTGCCGTCTTGGCCGGGAGAAAGTATTTGACGAGGTGGGTACGCTGCCATGCAGTATGGGCGGACGGTACGGGCAGACCACTAGTCGTTATCGTGGTAGATGCTTTCCTCTTGTTTGGTATTCCCCATATGCAAAGGCAATTTCATAAAATGACTTTTATCACTTAAAAATATCATATTATAGCATAATATGACTGTTCCAATTGATATGTTGATAGAGGAATTAGTGATTCCGGATCCTGTTAAAACAAGGACAAAAAGGTGCATGCCAACGTAGTGAAATACAAAAATCCCTACTCTATTTATGGAAAAATGAAAGGTAAAAATGCTTCAATGTTGGACTCATCAACTCCCCCAAGCTAGAATCTTGCTCGTCCCCGAGCAAGATGGTGGCTTATGGACAAGATCATCATGTTAATGAGGCATGGGTCGTTACAATAAATGAGATAGAAATTGAAACAGGAATACAACATCGGATGTAAAGCTACTTCAGGGGTCTTATCATACCCTTACACATCACATGACTTAGAGGCTTCCACACCCTTTTAGTATTAATGTAGTTATAAGAAGCTTCTAGTAATTTAACATAGCATATAATCATAAAGTTTAAAATAATGGAGCACTTGATTCAGTAATGAAGATTCATGATCATTCTTTTTATTTCTACTTTTTGTCTCTTTTGATAGCTGCCTTTCTTATTTCTTTATTTGTTCCCTTTTTCTATTTCTATATATATTACTTTCTTTTTCTTCACCCTCTTTGCTCTCTCCTTCCTTTTTTATAGTACAGATATTTGATCATGCTCACTACTTTTATGGCTTTCAAAACTCGTGACCATGATATGCTACCAAAATTCGTCTTCTCATACCTCAATCAATACTTTTATCGGTGTGGAAGTCCCTAAAATCATGATAGTTGTACCAGTATCATAACACTCAACCTAGTTAAATCATCTAATATAATAATAATGAATCAAAAGACAACTTCAAATATCATAAAATCTCGCAACTCGACAGATATAAATCTTCTCTTGAACAAAAGGGAACTCGAAGTTGATGCAACTAATGCAAATTCTGAATTAAAACCTAACATGCATGTAGGAAAGTAAACATGCTAAAACTATAAGATAGATTACAAGGTGCTCATAGATCCCTCCAAGCTTGGAATCAAACTAGGTGGATCAAATAATTCCTTGCGATTATTTGATACCGTGGTGCATCTTTAGTTTGCAGGAGAAGAAGCCCGGGCATCACGAAGGCTTGCACGCAACATCTTGTTCGATGCTTCCAAAATCAAGATGTGGATTCGGTGTTTCTCGCCAATTCTCTCTAGTTGATCCACAAGAGCCTTGTACATCTCTATTGTCTGCTTTTGTGTGTTGATGGACCGAAGGTTGATGTTGAGATTCGCTTCTAGCCCTTTCATTATCTTTAGATCCATCTGGTCTAGTTAACGGTGCAAAAGTTCAATATGCTTAGAAGACCCTGGATATTTTACCTCAATTTTCTTAATGAGGCGGTCAAGTTTGTCCAGGGATGCTTGGATATCATCCCCTTGCTTCTTCACCCTTTTCAAGTAAGATTCCCCATGTTCTTATAAATCAAGTTGAACTTCTTCAAAGTCGCCTTCTTTTCCCACACCAAGGCTGAACACCTTGTGCCCATCTTTGCTTTTCTCCATCAGTTGGAAACCATCCTCGGCTTCTAAATCTTCTTCCCTCACTACAAGAAATGTTTCCTTCTACAATGACTTGGCCCGACAGTTGTCATAGAAGGCGCGTCTTTCGCGACAAATTTCTCGGCTCGATCGTGGCCGATGGAAAACTTTGTTTTCCGGTTTCATGGCCCTCTACTATGATGGAACCGCTAAAAACATGGAGGAAGCTCGGCCAACACGTGGCAGAAGCAAGATTTCCGGTTCCTCGCGCAATGTTGACTCGTCGAATTCTTTTGAGGCGTGTGGGTCTCAGACGTTAGTGTCTCTAGCAGACCATACTTTTTGGCCGCGCCTCCCTGATTTGAACTCGATAACATTGCTCGATGCGTCTGCCGTTTAGTCAGGCTGCCGGGTCCCACATGCCAGCCTCTCATTAGTAGAATCATGTGTATGATGGAATTTTTTTCCTTCGCTCGTGCTACCCTGTTCCAAACTTGATAGCGTTACTCGATGCATCTAATGTTTAATCTGGCTGATAGGACCCACATGTCATCCTCTCATTAGAAGAAACATATGTATGATGGATTTTTTCCCTCGGTCGCGCCTTCGTGTTTTGAACTTGATAGCGTTGCTCGATGCATCTACCATTTAATCAACCTCCTAGGCCCCACAAGTCATCCTCTCATTAGAAGAAACATGTGTATGATTGAATTTTTTCCCTCGCTCATGCTACCCTATTATGAACTTGATAGCGTTGCTCGATGCATCTACCGTTTAATCACGCTGCTGGGCCCCACATGTCATCCTCTCATTAGAAGAAACGTGTGTATGATGGATTTTTTACCCTATATCGCACCTTCGTGTTTCGAACTTGATAGCGTTGCTCGCTGCATCGGCCGTTTATTCAGGCTGGTGGGTTCCTTATGTCAGCCTCACATTAGAAGAATCGTGGATATGCTGGAATTTTTTTCTTCTCTAGCGCTACCCTGTTCCGAACTAGATAGTGTTGCTTGACAAATCTGCCATTTGCTCACACTACTGTGTCCCCCATTTTAGCCTCTCATTACAAGAAACATGTGCATGCTAAACTTTTTTGTTGCTCGCGCCTTCCTGTTTCGAACTGGCAACGTTGCTCAATGTAGCATCTGTATAAGGTTGCGCTGCTAGGTCCCACATATCAGCCTCTCTGTAAACGAAACGTTGATTGCTCGATGCAACATCTGTATAAGGTCTCTGCTGGGTCCAACATGTTAGCGTCTCTGCAAATGCAACGTGTGTATGATGGACTCTGCTATTTTGACCTTGGCAACGTTGCTGGGTCCTAGATGTTAGCCTTCTCTGTGTAAGAAACATGTGTATGCTAGAAAAAATATAAAAGAACGACAAAGATTATATTATATATTATATATTGATAAACCTAGGAATCGAATTCAAGACTTCAACAAATGGGAACCGCGTGCGCTGCCACTATGCCAGAACCATCTATGCCACTACTGGAAAAGATTATATTTAGAAATGTTGAAATTACTTAAAATGAAAAGGCAGCAAACCTAATGACTTGCCATAAAAAATGCTAAATGCTCTGTATAAATACAACATGGGTAGGAGAAGCTTGTCCTATACTTTATCAGGATCGCACGGAAATGCTAAATTTAGAAGATTTTGGGCAATACAAAAAATAACTTGGACCCAATCTTGTGAACTAATGGGCTTCTTATCGTGGGCTCCTTAGCGAAACTTCTTCAGTGTGGTTCATGCTTAAAAAAACAAAAAACATTGTGTTGAGGGTTGGCGATCCACGGCCAACCTGAACCCGGAAGGATAAATTAGCGAGGTATTGGGCCACAGTTGGGTAGAATGTAGTACTATTTTCTAATAAGATCCTCACTAAAAATTCAATGTACTCAATATGTCGAGGGTCGGTAGTCTACCTGACCCGGCAGGCTAAATTTGCAAGATTTTGCGCCAGTGTTGGGTCGAATGTGCAATCTTTTTGTTAAGTCCTTAGTGAAAATTCAATGCAGTTGGTACCCCATCCTCAAAAAAATGTAGTTGGTACCCTAAAAAATATATACCGGGGTTTGGCGACTCTGCTCACCATGAAAGGCTAATTAAGGGGGGAAAATTGAAACAAGATTATCAGAAGTTTTTTGTCCGAAGTGGGGTTGAAATATTCGTTTTCATAGGATGAGTAGTAAAAATACAATATACTGAAGGTTGATGCTCCATCTGACCTGGCTGTACCTACGCCGGATCCAAAAGAATGAAGTTGGAAAGGGAGAAAAGTGACCGATTATGCGCCTTATTAAGAGTTTTACATAGCGAGGAACTTGGGCAGCGTAGGATTCGAACATGGAAAGTACTGGAGGGAGTTTGACTCATTGACATAAAATCGTGTCATATCAAGTCTTACAGCATGCAATCATCTTTTCAGCAAAGGATATATTTCGAGATGGTTTGGGTGGCTTTGAATCTGCCTAAGTGCCCATTCGATTTGATGTACTCAAAACCTTGTAATCATGCCATATAAACTGTAGGCGAGAGAGACACGGTGGCCTTGACTTGCCCAACTTCAGAAAGCTCGGGTAAGCACCAGCTTATACTGATCGCTCGAAGTTGTATGCTTCCATACGATCAATTTAATACATGCCACAATTAGCGCCAACATGTGGCATTGTCATCATGCAAAAAGGCTCAGAGTTCACACATTTAGTTCACAGTTTTGAACACAATAATACAACCAGTTTGTACACTAGCACATGACAGTACAATGTCAGCACATCAGAGCTTGACTTGTTCATGTCACATCAGAGCTTGACTTGTTCATTTCACATACAGAAGAATGAGCAAGGATACATACTATATTGAACAAGTAATTTCACGATTGCGCCAAAAGTATGCCATGTATCATAGGCAATATGGGGTCTGCGTAAACAATTTTTCTTTTTTGGAAGGGTCTGGATAAACTATTTTTTTAGAAGGCCTAGAGGCATCCATCGATGGAAACTAGGGAAGGCCTATGCGGTCACAACAGGGGTCGGGACCGAGATATGGAGCCACATGGATTCCTTTTGGGAATCGCACGAACTAAATTGCTAGTGAAGCTACTAATCTATCTCTATCATTGGAGAAGATAGTTAACAATAGACAATCATGTATCAGTACCAAGAATTGGTTTAGTTTTGGAAGAAAGGTCAATCTTGGTTGTTTTCATATTGACCCCACCCCTTGATGACCCACAAGTATAGGGGGTGTATCGCAGTATTTTCGAGGGAAGTGAAACCCAATTTATTGATTCGACACAAGGGGAGCCAAAGAATACTTATCAGTCTTAACAACTGAGTTGTCAATTCAGCTGCACCTGGAAACAATCTTGCTCACAGCAGTTTATCAGTAGCAACAGTTTTGTAGTAGGAATAGTAATGCAGCAACAGTAGTAAAGCAAAGACAATAGTAACAAAAGCAGTAAACAACGGGATTCGAGTGCGGTAGGCATAGGGATGGATGGACGGGCGTTGCATGGATAAGACAATTCACATAGCAATCAGAACATAGGGCAATTGCAGATAAATAAGATAAGCATGCAAGTACTAGACAATCCTAGGCATGTGTTCCATATATAGTCATACGTGCTCGCAATGAGAACTTGCACAACATCTTTTGTCCTGCCAACCCGTTTGGAGCGGGGCCTCTAGGGAACTACTGGCAATTAAGGTGCTCCTTTTAATAAAGCACCAGAGCAAAGCATTAACACTTTGTGAACACACGTTATCCTCACATCAAAGCCTTTCCCTTCCCACACCCGATTTACATCGCCGGGACCATAGGTTCCGGACAATGACGTGTGTAAACAACTTGTAGATAAGACCCAAAACAATACTATCATGATGAATCAATAATAAGTTTAGATCTGAAATCATGGCACTCGGGCCCTAGTGACAAGCATTAAGCACAACAAGGTTGCAACAAAGTCATAAAGCACTAATAGAGATACTAGGCACTATGACCTAACAATCTGATACCATTACATGAACGATCTCATCCAATCCCTACCATCCCCATAGCCTACAGCGGGGGATTACTCACTCATAGGTGGGGAAACATGGATGGTCAATGGAGAAGCGATGGTGATGATGATGGCGATGATCTCCTCCAATTCCCCGTCCCGGCAGGGTGCCAGAACGGAGTTTCTGGTGCTGTTTCGTGGAATCTGGTGGTGGTGGCGAAGCGGAACTCCTTCTGGAAAAACGTCGAACCCCCCGAAGTTTTTAGGTCAGAAGGCTCCTTATAGGCGAAGAGAGAGACCGAGGGGTTTAGGGGCCCACACCACCAGGCGCGGCCTGGCTCGCCCAGCGCCAAAGATGTGGTGTGCCCACCCCTGTGGCTCTTCTCTCCGCCTCGTGATTCTCGCCTGAAGTCTTCGGGTAAAATAGGATTTTTGGCATATTTTCCGGGATTTTTCCTGATAGTTGATTTTTTGCACAAAAAGTAGACACCAAGGCGTGAAAACAGCGTCAGTTCGCATTAGTTGCATCCAAATCACACAAGTATAGAGGAGAAATAATAGCAAAAGTGTTCGAGAAAGTAGATACGTTTTGGACGTATCAACTCCCCCAAGCTTAGCTTATTGCTTGTCCTCAAGCAATTCAGTTGAAAACTGAGTGCGATAAAAGAACTTTCACGAACACATTTGCTTCATATGATGTAGATATTCTCAGCAATGTGATCAACTACTTAGACAATTCATAATAAAGAGTATGCAACTGAGTCTACTTAATAGTCTTTGCAAGCTATGAAGAGATTCCAACTCAAGAATAATAAGTAACACGAAGCACAAACATAAGCAACATTACAATGCTCATAGAAAGGTATGATAGAGTGGTATCTCGCTTGCCTTTGATTATGAATGTCAAGGCGCCTCTGAAGTTCAAGTGATGACTAGAAGTAAAGATATCAAAGATACAAACATCAAAGTCATAACACAAGTAATCAAGTAATGGAACAAACACAAAAAATGACAACTAATTCTCTCAAGAAGGTGCTCAAAGAATATGTGGAGACTCAACAAGTAGAAGAAAAAGGTTTTGAATAATTTTGAAAGGCTTCCAAATGCTGAAAGTATGGTACTTGTTAGCTTTGAGCTCTCATTGCCCCTATCATAAGCATCTTTAATGTGGTTAAGGTGAAAGTGACACAACTAAGAGGATATGCTTGACAAGTTATAAATTGAAGCCTCATGCCCCTTACTTACGAAGACCAATCCTCATGCTACTCAACTTCAGTCACAAGTAAGCTCTTGTCATTGTAAGTACATACGTATCATAGAGAACCGCCAACGGGGTACCCCTTGCATATGATATAGGAGCTATCCCATAATCAAAATGACAAGGCGAGCAGACAATGAGCAATCTCAGCGATATTTTTATTTACTATGTGCATAGATTTTTATTGAGGATGCTTCATAGAATGCTCATTACGGTTATGATGCAAGTTTCCACCATGATTAGGCATGGCTTAGGCTAGCGGCCTAGGCGTTTCTCTAACATACATACAAACTCCATGATCTTACAAGTTCCACTTTTATTTCACACCACCGGGATCCGTAAGCAAAAGAACATGATATCAACTAAGTACAAAGTACCTATGAAGCGCTGAAAGCGGTCCCCATGATACATGGTTCTGCTAACTTCAACTCATAAAGCGCAAGCATATGCGCAACAAAGAAGGACTCAATGGTTCAGGTTTATTAAGTGCAAGAAAATAAAGTGTGCCATCAAGTTCGTGAGAGCTTTACTAACTAACTTTCTCATAACAAGCAAACATTTTGTTCGGAAGAAAACAAGGCATATTGAATATGCACGGAGATATCAAACGATGCTAATAGGTAGGTATGGTGGACACTTTGGAAATATTTGGTTTAGGGAGTTGGAAACATGAGTAAAACACTCAGTGGAAGTGAAGGCTAGCAAAAGTAAGGGAGCGAGAAACGAGAGAGCAATAGCTGTTATTATCATGCTTGCAACAAAACAAGACTACTCATGGCATGAAAATGATTCAAGATCCTCAAGGCAAAATAATTCGTCAAGGCTTAACTGATTATTACAGTCATGTGCATGCATGAGCATGTGCCAAGTCGATCAAATGAAACATTCAGAGGAGGATACCACAGTGTCATACCAATTTATGAATAGAGTAATGCAGACAAACATTCATGAGACATGCTACAAACTATTAGCGAGCTGGAGCTAATCACAAGAAAGCAAGAACTACTAAGCATCCAAAGAAAACATACACTCTACATGAACAGACTAAGCACGCCCACAGTGATGAGTATATGTACAAAAATGAAAACAAATAGAGTTCGTTACCAGCTTCTTACCACGCCTCAAGTTGTCATTGATCCTCATTATTGCTCTTCACTTGTGTGGCTTGAATAATAATATGAAACCAATAATCCACTGAGAACTGCCTAACCCTGTAGCAAACTTGCAAAAACCAAAGAAGAATGACAAATATTTTTGGTGTTTTCGATTTTTAAATAAGAACCAAAAGATAATAACAAGCAAAGCAAAATCTTTTTGAATTTTTTGAATAGTTCAAACAAAGCAAAAAGGAACAAGCAAACCAAAGCAAAAAGAAGAAGCAAACCAAAGAGAAACAACAAAAATATTTTTGGTCTTTTTGTGTTTTAGAAAGCAAAAGCAAAGAAGAACGAAAACTAAAAACAGAACGAAAGCATGAATATACAAAGAACCGATGCAACATGATATGGAGATGAGTGCGGTGTCAGCGTACCTCCCCCCAAGCTTAGGCTTTTGGCCTAAGTGGGTATCAATCCATGTACGAATAGGGGTTCCAAGCGGGCGGATCTTGGTAAGAATGGTCGTAGCTAGGCCCATGAGAAGAAGAAGAAGCTCCCCAATCATAAGCGGGCTGCTGATATGAAGACTCTCCCTCATTCGTGGGCTGGACCGAATCATCCGTGACCTCCCTTCTAGTGTCCTGCTCCTGTTGGGAGAGCTCTGCCAAGTACGTGTCAAGCTCCTCATCAGTGAGGGACCATCCTTCCCTGTTATCAAGGTTAAACAAAATAGGTGCAGGCAAAAGAACAACACGTTCGGACTTGCTCTTTCTCCAGCCAGCTTTGAGAAAGGTTATTTCATAAGATAACTCACTCAAGCTAGCCCACAAGGAAATAAAATTATGCTGTACCATGGAATTAAAATCAAGCCTCTCTATGGGAAACTGAAGGTCTAGATGATGAGGCACTAAACCATGCAATGCTAGTAAACGAGAAGCAATAAGGCCTCCACAGATTCCACCTTTATCACGGTTAGCAGCAAGATGGAAGGCTATCAAAGCACCTAAGTTGTAAGACCTATCTCGTTTAAGAGCAGCAGAGATAAATGCTAGATCAAACGAAGATAACTTATTGGCAGTTTTCCTAGCAAGAACACACTTGGCAATAAAGTAAGCAAAGTAGCGAATGGAGGGAAGATGAATGTTACGGATTTTTCAATTCTCCTTTGAGAAGCTACTCCCTTGACAAATTTCTGTGTATAAATCCATGAGTGGTTCCGGTCTCTCTTTAATCTTCTTACATGATCCCCATTGAGGTACCTTAATGGCTGCACAAAAATCATCAAGAGAAAGATTGACAGCAATATTGTAAATTTTGTAATGGACCATGGGGTTAGGCAAAGAGTGATTAAATTGGAAATCCTGCACCACAGACATGGTTAGCTTCACAAATGGACAAGGTTCATCTTCCAAGAAACGCTCTAACCCTGCATTAGAAACCAAAGTGTAGAAATCTTGTAGAATTCCTGCAGCTCTCATGAACTCAGGGCATGGATATATGGAGGGAAAAACTTCCTCCTCCCTATGGACCTTCATGACTTCAGGCACCCAAATCTCATGTTGGTTTAGGCGGTGTTCACTCATCTTTTATTCTGAAATTTAAACACCTATTAAACAAGTGATTGCAAAGTAATTATAATGAAGGATTCTACTCATAGGGACTTGCAAGAGGCCTAAACATGCATCAAATCTATACCTCTAAGCATCAAACAAGCTTACAAGCTCTCATAACTAGTCACCTACAGCAGCAAAATACTCAACATATAATCCACTAAACACAAATCTACTTGGACAAGGGGAGGAGTCACATACGAGGGAACAACTGCTCCAAATTTCAACAAGAAAGATAGGCTGAGCAAAGAGATCGAAGAAATCGAGGGAAAGCACAGAGAGAATGCGATTTCGAGCTATGAACTGGAGCTTACTCGGGAGAGAGAAGAAAGTGGCAGGTGAGAGAGGTAGTGGAGGGCCAGGGGTGGCCCACACCAGGGCATGGCGCCACCTAGGTCTAGCCGCGCCACCATGTGGTGTGCCTGCCTGGTGGCCCCCCTGGTACCTACCAGGCACTCCTCTGCCCCTTTTTTCACGTAAAAATTTAATATGAATTTTCTGGAATTTTTCGAGACACTTTATTTTTGGGCATTTTTCAGAAATAGAAGAATGATTTTTCTGACAGATAGATTTTTTTTCTTTTGGAAACATGATGCAAGGACAAAACAAGGCTAGAACTACAGAAGTTCTAGCATGCAAGCAACTAACAACACAAAGAAAACTAAACGAAAGCAAAAACTAAAATACAAAGGATAGAAATAAACGGAGATAATCATAATGAAAACATTGTTTTGTTCAATGGAATCCTTTTGTTAGCAAGGTTGATCAAGTCTTGCTACCAAAACAATTGCATATGAGACAAAACTTTGTACTCCACTAATGATTATGTTACCTTAACCTTGATAGTGATGGTCCCAATCATAATAGTTTCAAATTTTTCTCTTGCTATGGGACAATATATTTCTCCAACTTGAATGCCTTCAACATGTTCAATTGAATTTAAACCATAAGTCCTTTCAATCTTCTTGGGGAAATAGACAGTATGTTCCTTGTCATTGACATTGAAGGTCACCTTTCCTTGATTACAATTAATAACAGCTCCCGCAGTATTAAGAAAAGGTCTCCCAAGAATAATAGACATATTATCATCTTCAGGCATTTCAAGCACAACAAAATCAGTTAATATCAAGCAATTATGAGCCACCTGGACAGGTACATCCTCACATATACCCACAGGAATAGTGGTAGACTTATCAGCCATTTGCAAAGATATATCAGTTGGTATCAATTTTTCAAGCTGAAGCCTCTTATAGAGAGAGAAAGGCATAACACTAACGCCAGCTCCCAAATCACACAAAGCAGTTCTAACATAACCGTTCTTAATAGAGCAAGGGATAGTTGGAATCCCTGGGTCTCCAAGTTTCTTAGGAACCTTACCATTGAAGGAATAATTAGCAAGCAAAGTAGAGATTTCTTCATTAGGGATCTTCCTTTTATTCGAGACAATGTCCTTCATATACTTTGAGTAAGGAGGCAATTTAATAGCATCAGTCAAAGGAATTTGCAAGAATAAAGGTTTCATCCACTCACAAAACTTATTATAGTGTTCATCTTCTTTTGACTTGTGTTTCTTATCAGGGAAAGGCATAGGTTTTTGGACCCAAGGTTCTCTTTCACTACCATGTTTCTTAGCAATAAAATCTTCTTTAGTGTATTTAGTATTCTTAGTGTGGTTTTCAGGTTCTTCTTCAACTTTTTCTTCATTAGGCACTTCATTTTCTTCATTACCACTTTCAGTTTCAGCATTAGAGATAGATATACTATTAGGATCTATAACAGGTTTAGAGGGTTCTACAATAGTTTTATGTTTCTTTTTCCTTTTCTTACGAGTAGAACCACTATTTTTAGCTTGTTGAGAATCCTGCTCAATTCTTTTGGGATGCCCCTCAGGATATAGGGGATCCTGGGTAGCAGCACCACTTCTAGTTCTAATTTCATAACCATGTTTTTCTTTAGCAGCATTAACTAGCAAGTCGTTTTGCACTTTAACGAGTTGATCTATTTGAGTTTGAACCATTTGAAAGTGTTTAACAATCATTTTAACATCATTAGAGGTTCTTTCCACAATATCTTTCAACTCAACAATAGCTCTAGTGTTTTCCATTAGATGATTTTGCACCCTTTTATTAAAGTTATCTTGCTTAACAATAAAGATATCAAATTCTTCTAAGCATTGATCAGGAGGTTTCAAGTAAGGGATATCACCTTCATCAAAGTGTTGGAGAGAGTGTACCTCAATAGTGGGTGAGTAGGGAATAGGCTTACATAATTCTTCTATAGGAGGTAAATTCTTGACATCTGCAGCTTTAATTCCCTTCTCCTTAAGACATTTCTTAGCTTCCTTCATCACTTCATCATTTAATTCAATAACTCCCCTCTTCTTTGATGTTGGAATAGGCACAGGAATAGATGGTCCGGGTACAATTACTTCAGGTATAGCTTGTTTAGGAGGAGTCAAATCTTCATAATTCTTGCTTATTTTAGCCATTAATTCCTCAGCTTCCTTGGGAGTCCTATTCCTGAAAACACAATCAGCACACCTATCTAGGTATGTCCTAGATTCTTCGGTTAGTCCATTATAAAATATATCAAGTAGTTCATTCTTAGGTAATGGACTTCCATCCTGTGCATGAATCAAAGCACAAAACCTTGCCCAAGATTCGGGCAATACCTCTTTTTCTCCCTATTTAAAATCAAAAAGTTCCTGCAAAACAGCATGTCTAGCAGTAGGAGGAAAATATTTCTGCAGGAAAGTATTAAACAAGCACTCAGGACTATCAATAGATCCAGGAGGTAAATTACCAAACCAAGTTTTAGCTTCTCCTTTTAGTGAAAAAGGGAAAATCTTAGCAACAAAGTAAGTGCGCATTTTAATATCATCAGAAAACAAGCCACTCATGGTAGAAAGTTCATTCATATGTGCTACCGCACTTTCATTCTTAGTTCCGCCAAAAGGTTCTTTCTCGACAATAGCTATGTAAGATAGATCGAGAGAGAAATCATAATCTTCATCTATAATGTTTATGGGAGAAGCAGCAAACTTAGCAGCAGGAGATAATTTGGGTCTAATATTATGCCTCTCAAGGAGATTCTTAGCGGCTCTCCTATCATGGGTGTTCCTACATTCTTCAATAAACTCATCAGTCATCTCAACATAATCTTCTTCAGCATCATAACTCTCATTAGACTCGGGTGAGCTAACAGGTGTAGCAGTGTGTTCATTTGGAGTTTCGGTATTTCCAACTATAGTTCTAGCAATCGTAGCATCTAGGAAAGGACCTAATGAACCACTCTTATCAAGCACAGTAGAAGCAGCATCATTGGTATCAGAAGTTTCAGATTCAGCAGTAGCAGCAAAGGTGTGTAGCATGTGTATGTGGTGGTGTAAGGAACTTACTGTAATCAGACGGTGAATCAAGAGCGGTAGAGGTGTTCGAACTGCACTCTTCTTGTAGTGGATGGTAAAACAGGAACCTTGCCATCACGAGACTTACCCATGATGGATGGAAAGCAGCGAACAATAGAGAATCCAAGTGAACTTGATAAATAAAGCTATGCTCCCCGGCAACGGCGCCAGAAAATAGTCTTGATGACCCACAAGTATAGGGGGTGTATCACAGTATTTTCGAGGGAAGTGAAACCCAATTTATTGATTTGACACAAGGGGAGCCAAAGAATACTTATCAGTCTTAACAACTGAGTTGTCAATTCAGCTGCACCTGGAAACAATCTTGCTCACAGCAGTTTATCAAGAGTACAGTTTTGTAGTAGGAATAGTAAAGCAGCAACAGTAGTAAAGCAAAGACAATAGTAACAAAAGCAGTAAACAGTGGGATTCGAGTGCGGTAGGCATAGGGATGGATGGACGGGCGTTGCATGGATAAGACAATTCACATAGCAATCAGAGCATAGGCAATTGCAGATAAATAATATAAAGCATCCAAGTACTAGACAATCCTAGGCATGTGTTCCATATATAGTCATACGTGCTCGCAATGAGAACTTGCACAACATCTTTTGTCCTGCCAGCCCGTTTGCAGCGGGGCCTCTAGGGAACTACTAGCAATTAAGGTGCTCCTTTTAATAAAGCACCAGAGCAAAGCATTAACACTCCATGAACACACGTGATCCTCACATCAAAGCCTTTCCCTTCCGGCTACCCCGATTTCTGTCACTTCGGGACCATAGGTTCCGGACAACGACGTGTGTAAACAACTTGTAGATAAGACCCAAAACAATACTATCATGATGAATCAATAATAAGTTTAGATCTGAAATCATGGCACTCGGGCCCTAGTGAGAAGCATTAAGCACAACAAGGTTGCAACAAAGTCATAAAGCACTAATAGAGATACTAGGCACTATGCCCTAACAATCTGATGCCATTACATGAACGATCTCATCTAATCCCTACCATCCCCATAGCCTACAGCGGGGGATTACTCACTCATAGGTGGGGGAAACATGGATGGTCGATGGAGAAGCGATGGTGATGATGATGGCGATGATCTCCTCCAATTCCCCGTCCCGGCAGGGTGCCAGAACGGAGTTTCTGGTGCTGTTTTGTGGAATTTGGTGGTGGCGGCGGAGCGGAACTCCTTTTGGAAAAACGTCGAAACCCCCAAAGTTTTTAGGTCAGAAGGCTCCTTATAGGCGAAGAGAGACACCGAGGGGGTGCCTGGGGACCCACACCACCTCGGCGTAGCCCTGGCCCGCCCGTGTGTGGTGGTGGCCACCCGTGGCTCTTCTCCGTCTCGTATTCTAGCTCCTGGAGTCTTCGGGTAAAATAGGATTTTTGGCATATTTTCCGGGATTTTTTTTCCTGATAGTTGATTTTCTGCACAAAAAGTAGACACCAAGGCAATTCTGCTGAAAACAACGTCAGTTCGCATTAGTTGCATCCAAATCACACAAGTATAGAGGAGAAACAATAGCAAAAGTGTTCGAGAAAGTAGATACGTTTTGGACGTATCACCCCTCTCCCGAACAGTTCTCTCTCGAAATTGCCCTTGCCTAGTTCTATCCTCTGCGCTGCCAGGTTGGACTAGAGCCGCTCTCGCCAGCGATATGGGCTAGAGGATGCAAAGGAAAGGTGTCAAAAGTAGTGGTAGGTTTAGTTTTGTGTAGGTTTAGCCTTGGTGGAGTTTGGGAGTAGGATGCTGGATCCCATCAGCAGGATCTGGTGCGCCCTTTTCTTCGTCATCCTCGCAGCGCATCTCCGGTGGCTGTGCTATGGCTTGGGAGGAAGATGGAACTAGGAATCTCCCATAATAAGGTCGTATTCTGTTTCTTCTATAGTCTGGTCAATCTGGTGCTTCACCGCGACACTGCGACACTAGGCAGTCATCGGAGAATCTCATCATCAAGCTTTCATGGTGGAAGCTAGACGAGGGTGGCAAATACAGCAAGGTCTTCTTCAATTAGCGGTTTCATGATCTTCTCTACTGCTGGATCATGCTTCTATTGTTCCCCTTTCTATCCTTCCATGGAGTCAAGGAGAAGGGCGAGCCGATGGACGCGTTATGTAGCGATGGAGGAGCCTGGGGATTTTGTGGTACTACGGTGGCTTGGAGTTTGTCCTCGGTGGCCCTGGTCAGTATCAAATGATTCACATTGTATACTTTGTCCTTTGAAAGCTCGTGAAGATAGAATATCCCTATTTTTGAATGCAATTTCAGTCTTCGCATTTGGAACTATCTTCAGATAGACTGGACCGGAGGTAATCGAGACTTACAGCAGATAGCTACAGTTGCACGTAATAGTTTCAGCCACCCTTTCTTCAACTGCTTACGGAGTTCGACACTGATACGTTGCAAACATATCTATAATTTTTGATGTTCCAGGCTTGTTTTATATCTACTTTCTTATATTTTGTCCACACTTTGGATTATTTTTACACATTTCCTAGGACTAACCTATTAACAAGATGCCATAGTGCTAGTTTCCTGTTTTCTGCTATTTTTGTTTCCAGAAAAGCCAGAAAATGAATATGCTCGGAATTGGACGGGACAAAAGCCGAAGTCAATATTTCACCGAGGGTTACACGGAGCCAGAAGACAAGACAAAGGAAGGTCTCGAGGGGGCCACACCCCCTAGCCACGCGGCCAGGCTTGGCCCATGCCTAGGGGGTGCAGCTGCCTCGGGCACCCCCTCGGCCTCCCCTCTCGCCTATAAGAAGCCTCCGATACAGAAACCCTAAGTACCCAATCAAAATTCCACGAAAGAGTATGTAGCCGCCGTCATCTCCATCCCTAGATCGGGAGAGATCTGAAGCTCTTCTCGGCACCCTACCGGAGGGGAGAATTCACCCTTGGGGCCTTCTTCATCACCATGCAAGCCTCCGGTGTGATGCGTGAGTAGTTCATCCTTGGACTACGGGTCCATGTAGTAGCTAGATGGTTGATTCTCCTCCTTTGTGCTATCATGTTTAGATCTTGTGAGCTATGTTCATGATCAAGATCATCTATTTGTAATCCTACATGTTGTGTTTGCGGGGATCCGATGGATATTGATATGCTATTTCAGATTGATTATTGATTCTATCATGTCTTTGTTATTTGTGATCTTGCATGCTCTCTATTGTTAGTAGCTATCTTGGCATAGGAAATGCTAGCAACTCCAAGAGGGAGTATTTATGCTTGATAGTGGGTTCATGCCTCTAGTAATCTAGGGAAGTGACATAAATATCTAAGGTACTAGATGTGTTGTTGCTACTAGGGAGAAAACAACAATCCTTTGTTCATAGAACAATCGTATTGTTTACTTTACACACTTTGCTTATTGCAATTATCTGTTGCTCGCACTTAACTTAATCGGAGGGGTTCGGATGATAACCTGAAGGTGGATTATTAGTCATAGATGCAGTTGGATTACGGTCTATGTATAATGTTGTAATGCCCAATCAAATCTCATAGGAGTCAAGATGATTAGTATATGCATGTATGCTTTCTTGATGTTTGTCAATTGCCCCACTATAATTTGTTCACCCAACATGTCATCTATCTTAAGGAGAATCACCACTAGTGAACTATGGACCCCGGTCCATTCTTTTACCATCAATCTACAACTATTTACTATTTTCTGTTTACTTTCTGCAAGCTATTACTATCTTCCACACAATACGTTTAATCGTTTGTTTTCAGCAAAACCAGTGACATTGATAACCTCACTATAAGTTGGGGGCAAAGTTCTGTGGTTGTGTTGTGTAGGATTCCAAGTTGGAAACAACACCTTGGAGGTGTTTCCTTGCTCCTACTGGTTTGATAACCTTGGTTTCATAACTGAGGGAAAACTTGCTGTTGTGCTCATCATTCCTTCCTCTTGGGGTTCCCAACAAGCTCGAATATATTTTTGGCCATCAAGCTCTTTTTCTGGCACCATTGCCGGGGAGTCAAGGACATCTTCACAAGGGGAGTCCCTCATAACCAATCTCTTTACTTTGTTGTTTTTGTTTTGCTTAGTTTATTTCTTCTTTGTTTGCTTGTTTCTTTATTAAAAACACAAAAAAATAGTTGCACTAGTTTGCTTTCTCTATTAAAAACACAAAAAAGATTAAGTTCTTTCTATAGTTGTTACCTAGTTCCCAGCTCACCATGTTGATCCCTAAGTTCACCCTGAAAGACCTTTCAATAGGTAGTGGCTCTATAATTGTAAAAGTTAATATTGAAGAATTCTTTAATCATGTTAGTAAGCATGAGGATATTGAGGATAGATCCCTTGCAGAACTTGCTCCAAATTATGAAATTGCTACGGCTTCTTTAGTTCACATGTTGGAATCTAGGTTTGTTAACCTTAACCCCTTAATGTAAGTAATGTTTCTTAAACTTAAAGGAATTGAGGACCCTGAAAAGAGGGATTTTATTCTGGAAACTTTGTTTATAGAATTCTATGATGTTGCTAAGGAAGCTAGAAAAGTCTTTGAACGTTTTAATATGCTAGGATCATGTGTAGATGTTATTGGTACACGAGAGAAGATGGGCAAAACCGAACCTAATGGGGAGGAAATTAAGATACCAATACCCTTTAAACTTGTAGCAATGCATCAAGCCTTAGAAAAGAATTTTGATTGGATTGTTCCTGAAAACCCGTTTGATGAAAATAGTGAACCCAAGAGCATTGAGAGAGGATCCTCTAGAACTTATTTGGATGAGATACCTTGCCTTGTTGAAGATATTTTTGGTATCAATCTTAATGCTTCTTCATTTGAGAACACTTGATCCTTTTTCTTGCTTCTTATGCCTAACTTAAATGCGTTAAAGAAAAGTACTTATTGGGAGATAACCCAAAAGTTTTAGTTGAGTCTTGGAAGCTATTACTTCTGTAATAACTGCTCCTTATCATTTTTGTGTGGTTTTTGTGCCAAGAGTAACCTCTAATGAGAGAGAAGTAATGCTTGGGAAAGTTGCTGTCCTGAAACAGATTTTTGTGCTTTGCTGTAAAAGTTCGTGAAAAATCTTTGTATGTCAGTTTGAGCTATAATGTTTTGTGCTTCTGCCCCAGGTTGTTATACAACTTTCGTTAGTTCAACAATTTTCGATTTGAGCAACAAAAGGTCTTCGAAAAAATCGGTTTCTACCTGCTGGTCTGTTTGGACAGATTTCAGCCATTATTTGCATTTGCTTCTTGTTGATTTTTTTTGGGGAAATTTAGCTTTTTGAGGGAATTGCTACAGTAGCTTGTGTTTTAATGGAAGTTTTACTTGTGTTGAAGCTTAACCAAAAGACTTATTATCTTGAGTGCACTAATGTTGCTAATGAAGATTGTGTGAAGTTTTGTATGAAGGAAATTTCCAGGTGTAGGGAAAGTGTTATGTAATGAGATGAAGGATGGACAAAAGCTCAAGCTTGGGGATACCACCCGTGTCACCCCAAGAAATATCCAAGAAGTACAAGCGTCAAAGTTTGGAGATGCCCAAGGCATCCCCTTCTTCATCAATAAAAATTTCAGGTTTCTTCCAAACACTTCATTTTTATTGTTTCATGCACATTTGTGTTGTTCTTTGAGCGTCTTCGTTTTTTGTTTTTGGTTTTCATTTTCTTGGTTTTCTTAGTTTGCTTGAATAAATTGGTTGGACCCCCTCATTCATTCATTAGTTTTCAAATAAGTTGGTTTGGATTGGAAAGAGTAGGAAAAGTTCATGCTTAAGTGGTAAAAAGGAGCTTGTTTTTGACTATGGCCTCTGCTTTGTCATGTCATGCTTGGTATTGTTTTGGCTTTATGCTTAGTGATATTTGCTGTAGCATGACTTGTTATAAACAATGGAGATTGCTTAATGTGCCTTGAAAGAATCATGCGTTGTTTTAGCATAGTAAAGCATAGTATTATGATATTCTCCTTTGATGCTTTATTTGGGTTGACTTGGCGCATGCTCACACCATGTTATGACTATACCAAGTCACCATAGCCTCGATGATCATTTAGTTTTCGACTTGTAATATTACTTTATGCTTTAATTAATGATGTTTTGTCGCTTTGCATGATTATGATCATTATTGCTCTCTTAGTTGGTCGCTCCTAGTCTTTTACTAGCCTCCATAACCAAGTATGAGTCCCACTGATGCATCCAACTCCAAATAAAACCAAGTTATTCCAAATAGTCCACCATATCTACTTATTAGCATTTGCTATTCCAAGTATATTCAACTTTTTATCTACCTCCCGAATTAAACCTATTATGTGAAAATTAGTGATTAAAGCTCTCACGAACTTGATGGCACACTTTACTTTTCTTGCACTTAATAAACTTGAACCATTGTGTCAACTATGTTGTATATGCTTACACTTATATGTTCGGGATTAGCAGAACCATGCTGTCATGGGGAACGCTTTCAACATTGCACTTGTACATTGTACTCAGTTGATATCATGCTCTTTTTTTATTTATGTCGTCGGTGTGAAATGAAAGGGGAGCTTGTAAGTCCATGGAGTTATGTATGTGTGTTAGAGAAACGCCTGGGCGGCTGGTCTTATCCTTGCCTAATCATGGTGGAAACCTGCAGCGTAACCATAATGAGCAATCTATGAAGCATTATTCTTATAAAAAAAGAGAGATAGAGATTGAGAAAAAAGAAAAATAAGAGATGAGAAAAGAGGAAGAGAGGAAAAAACACCATTTTCCCATGGTAAATAAGAAGATTGCTGAGATGCTTATTGTCTGCTTGCCTTGTCATTTTGATATGGGGATTCTTCCGTATCATCGGGAAAGGGGTACCCTGTTAGTGGTTCTCTATGATACACATGTACTTACTATGACAAGAACTTACCGGTAACTAAACTTGAGTAGCATGAGGAGTGGCCCTCGTATTCAAGGGACATGAGATTGCCAACTTATACTTTGTCAAGCATATACTCCATAGTTTGTTCACTTTAACCTTAATCACTTCAAGATGCAACTTGTCAACACCCGGATTTTTAATCCCAGATGCCCGTTATGCCATACCTCGCAATCCCAGGATTACCATTTTTGCGAGACATAACGGATTGGATATCATAGTACATCATCCATTACAAACCATACATAAGGTTTTACACAAATAAGGATCTCATGATCCAGTCTTTAATACAACAAGCAGCGGAAATAAACGATAGCGCGGTGGGTCCATCTTCGTGGGCACAGTAATGCCGACGAAGGCGAGATAGTCCTAGTTATCATAGCCGTCCTGCTGACCATCATCTTGATAGTCTCCTTCATAGTCTGGCCATGATAATAGCCAGGGACAAAAGCCATGAGTACTCTTTAAGTACTCGCAAACTACTACTAACAAGGGTTATAATTCTAAGTTAAAGTGCTGAATTTAAAGAATAACTATCAAGTTAAGTTTGAACCTAAGCTAAGTTCTCAAGCAAGAAAATATAAAATAAAGTTCTAGAATCACTTAAGTTGGGAAGCTAATTTCATTAACACAACCCTGTTGTGGTCAAGTCAAAGGTCATCATTCATTTCAAGTTATTTAGAAAACATCTGACAACGAAACAGTATGGCCATTCCAACTGTCCATAATCATGGACGCTATTCAATAGTTTGACACTCTAGAGGTGGTACACTTTCACCACAAGATTCGATACATCCGTGGATAACCCTGAATCATCATACTTAGTATGCAGATAATCAAACATAACCTTCCCTTTACACACCCTAGTATAAGCACCTCTCCTATGAGCATGGCCTCCCAACCATGACCATCAGTCATCTTGGGCACTGCATAGGTGGACATCATTGAGAGGTAGCCTCAGCTCAAACCTCTCCCGTGAGGGAACTAATACTAATGCATATAAATTTCCAGCTAAGCCTTACCCAATTCAGGTAATGTGGTTGTACGGTAAATTTGGAATGGTATCACATCCGAATCCAACCATCAGTTTTATAAAAGGGTTAAGGCTCATGCCTCATCATTTTCATCATCATAAACCAATTGTGTTTCTCAATACATGTGAAAACATCTCAATAGAATGACTCATCATTCCAAGGTTTTCATAACTCATTTTCACCAAGTGTTCCTATCTAAAGTGACTCAAGTTTTTGAGCTATTCTAAAGTACTAAGTTAAGAGTGTTCACTAAGGTGGAAAGATGGGATCAATCTCATGCCATAGAATGACATCTAAAGGTTTCTAAGTAGGTTAATTTTTATACTCTTTATGCTACCTTCAAAATTAATTAAAGAACTTTGTGTAAACTAAGGGAGGTAAAACTTGTCAATAAGACTTGGGGTACTAATAGTTAAAGGGGTGTGATCAAAGCATGCTTAAGGCATCTTTACTAAACCAACTAGTTTTATTCTAGCTTGCTAACAATATCTTACTAAAGCATGTTTGCAAGGGTTAGCTTGCCACTAATAGCTTGCCTTGGTTGGTGCAGTGGTTGAAGTTTTCTTCTTCTTCTTCTTCTTCTTCTTCTTCTTCTTCTTGGTAGAACTCCTCCTCCTCGAAAGCTTGGTCGGTACTAGCGTCTATAAATACATAGGGAGTAGAAAATCACCAAACAATACTTAACTAGGCTAAGTAGCATTCTAAAACACACAATTGATGATCTATTATCATCACAAGCATCACAAGTTTAATTCAATAGTTTCAACCTTTTTATTTTGGAAAAGTAATTTCTACTCATTGAAATATTAACTAAAATTTAATATTCACCACCAAAATATGGGATCATGTGGACCCATGTCCTCACCACATATTCTAACATGTGGGAATGAGATTTAAAGGTTGGATCAATATTACTTTGGTTTAAGTTCATTATTTAATGATTTAAAGTGACTAGAAATGCCTATATAGCATTATTTTGGTACTAGTCCAAAGTCACTGCCTGTAAACCTTAATATTATTACATATTTGGATAGATATGATGAAATGTGATTTTTGAGAGTTGGAATCAACTCAAAAACTAACATGGTTGATTTTATAAAAATGTTTCAAGTTGCAAAAGCTTCTATCTTCTTATTTTTATTAGGAGAAATCTATAACTCTAAATGAATTAAATCCAACGGGCTTGGATAGATCATTTTAATACCTTTCAGACAAAATTAGTTTCATGCAATTTGGATTTGTCAAACTCACAGAATTGAATTTTGAAACACTGGACAGAAACTATATTCTAACTAAAAAGAAAAATTCCTAATTTGAATTTGAAACGGCGAACAAAATTGGTTGCGCTGCGCATCGGGCGCTCACGGGCCGATTTAACCGGGCCCCACCCGCCGCTGGAACAGAGGGGTACCGATGGTATGGATGAAAGGTGGCCGTGCGATTAGAGGGTAGATCGACCATCGCCTATCGTCCTTGTCACAGGACACGACAGAGCTAACCCACTTGGCCAGTGGTGGTGAGGGTGCGTGCCGGGGCTCCAGCGGGTCGGCGAGGTGGGCAATCGGGCTGGTAGACGATGGCGGTTCTCCTGTACAAGCAACGCCTCAGGATGGCTCGATCAACGACGCCTTCTCCTCCCGAGGCGGCTCGGCGGTGCTCATTCCACCGGTGCTCGAGCGGCACCCGGCTGGCTGTGGGGAGTGAGTGAGAGGTGGGGATGAGAATGGTGAAGAGCTTGCTAGGGAGGCCTCCTTATAGGCGAGCCAAGGTGCGTCATGGGAGAGCTCTATGTGGGCGACGACACAGTGAGCTAAGGGCATGGGCGAGGTAGGCAAACGGTGGCCAGTCTCCTGGCGATCCTCTATGGTTTGATGGCGCGGCAAGGGGCTGTCTCTATTGGTCGGGAGCTTCCGCGCACTGCACACGGGCGTGTCTGGCAAGGTGCGGGGTCTGCTGGGGGGACAAGGGGACCGAGTTAGGCCCAAATGGTGACAAGAAGCACTGCACACAATAGTGTTTTGAAAATGGTCTGATCTGTGTCTGCCACCTGTTTGATAAAATGGCCGCAAGAGACCAATGTTTGAATTTTGAGTTCAAAATTTTTCAGTGATCCCTACTAGTGCTAGGTAGTCTCTGGTTGCAAGGGTTTTGAAAATGGTGCTCAAATAGATGGTTTTTTGAAATAGGGGTGATCTATGCATATGCATTAGATTCAATTTTAAACTGTTATTTAAAATAGTTTACAGAATGATTTTAGTAGATCAAAAGGTGGGCCTTGGTACCTCATTATGTGTACTAGCAAGGGGTGCAAAGATCAAGAATTGTTTCTGTTAAGAAATGAGTACTAGGAATAGCCAAAGTAGGCATGAGAGTTAAATTTTTCAAAATGACCATTCCTTCATTTTAATTCTTTTTGATTTGATTTTCTTTAGGAAAAGTTTGGGAATGATGTAGATGATGTTTAAATCACCTAAGAAACATTTTACAAGCATTGGATCAATCAATCATGGCAATTCAAACAACTCCTATTTTAAATGCACACATATATGAATGCTTTCATTTTAAATTTGGAAAAGTTTTTGTTAACCCCATTTTTGGATGATTTGATCTTGATAAGCTTGGATTAAAGTTTTTGGGATGTTACAAACCTTCCCCCCTTAAACAAAATCTCGTCCCGAGATTTACAAGGAAGACTAGGAACTAAAGAGATCTGGGAACTCTGTCCTAATGTAATCCTCGCGCTCCCAAGTAGCTTCCTCCTCGGTATGGTTGCTCCACTGAATCTTGAGAAACTTGATACTCCTGGTCCTGGTGGTTCTGTAGGCTTCTTCTAAGATACGAATGGGCACTTCCCGATAGGTTAGGTCATTGTTGATTTCCACTGCTCTGTGATTGATATTCTTGAAAACTTCAGTCTTCTCAGGCACTTCCAAGCATTTGCGAAGTAACGAGATATGGAACACATTGTGGATGGCTGACATCTCTTTTGGCAATTCCAGCTGATACGATACTTCTCCTCGGCGGTTCAGAATCTTGAAAGGTATGATATATCTGGGAGCTAACTTTCCCTTCAGACTAAAGCGTTGAGTTCCCTTCAATGGTGAAACCTTGAGATATACAAAATCTCCGACATTGAAAGTCAGGTCTCTCCTTCTCTTGTCAGCATAACTCTTCTGTCTGGATTGGGCGGTCTTGAGGTGCTCACGAACTTTGTGAACTTTCTCTTCTGCTTCTCGGAGAATGTCGGGTCCAAAGATCTAACTCTCTCCTACTTGCGACCAATTCAAAGGGGTACGACACTTTCTTCCGTATAGGAATTCAAAGGGCGCCATCTGCAAACTAGCTTGATAACTGTTGTTATATGAGAATTCTGCAAAGGGCAGGCAGTCTTCCCATTTTGACCCGTATTCCAACACACAAGCTCTAAGCATATCCGCCAAGATCTGGTTGACTCTCTCAGTCTGTCCATCTGTTTGCGGGTGATACGCGGTGCTGAAGTTCAACTTGGTTCCTAATCCTTCCTGAACTTTCTGCCAAAATCTTGAAGTAAACTGAGTTCCTCGATCTGATACGATGGTCTTGGGGGTTCCATGTAGACTAACAATCCTAGCAATGTACAACTCTGCTAGTTTTGCACTCTGGTAGGTTGTCTTGACTGGTATGAAGTGGGCTACCTTGGATAGTCTATCAACTATGACCCAGATTGAGTCATTTCCCTACTAGAAGTAGGTAAACCGTGATAAAGTCCATTCGGAATCCCATTTCCATTCTCGAATCGCAATGGTTGCAATAGTCCTGCAGGTCTCTGATGCTCTGCTTTGACTCTTTGACAGATGTAACATTTGGCGATGTAGCTTCCGATCTCTCTCTTCATCTTGTGCCACCAAAATTGCTCTTTTAAATCTTGATACATCTTTGTTCCTCCGGGGTGGATAGAATAAAGAGTATCATGAGCTTCCTTCATGATAATTTCCTTTAGCTCAATCACTTGCACATGATACGTCCTTGTACCACAGTACACCTTCTTCGTCTTCGGTGAATCCAGGTACTTTGCTTGTACCAATACGATGTTTGATTCCGTGGATACTTTCATTCCCCTTCTGGGCTTCCTTGATTTGGCTAATCAAAGTGGGTTGAAGTTCAATGCTAGCTAGGAATCCTTTGCTAACTAACTCAGTCCTGAACTGCTCCAACTCCTCATACAAACTTGGTTGCTTCTCTTTGATCATGGTGTTTAGCCTACACGGCAATCTGCTAAGAGCATCCGCTACCACATTGGCTTTGCGGGGTGATAGTGAATGTCAAGGTCATAATGCTTGATTAACTCTATCCATCTTCTTTGCCTCATATTCAACTCCTTATGGGTGAAGATATACTTCAAGCTCTTATGATATGAGTAAATCTCACAGCGATTACCCATCAAATAATGATGCCATGTCTTCAATGCTAGAACCACGGCTGCTAGCTCAAGATCATGGGTCGGATAGTTCTGCTCATGCTGCTTTAGTTGTCGAGACAGATACGCGATGACTTTGCCTTCTTGCATCAATACACATCCTAGACCAATCTTGGATGCATCACAATACACATCAAACAGCTTCTTGATGTCGGGCATGATCAAAATTGGGGCTGATATCAATCTCTTCTTCAACTCCTGGAAACTGGCTTCGCACTTGTCTGTCCATTCGAACTTCTTGTCCTTCTTCAACAGTTGGGTCATTGGTCGGGCTATGCTCGAGAATCCTTCTACGAACTTGCGGTAATATCCCGCTAATCCGAGAAATGAACGAACTTGGGTTTGATTGGTTGGGGCTTCCCATTCTTCGACATCTTTGATCTTGGTGGGATCAATAGAGACTCCTCCGGCAGACACAATATGTCCTAGGAATCCTACTTTCAGCCAAAACTCACACTTGCTGAACTTGGCATATAACTGATGCTCTCTCAGGGTTTCTAGGATGATTCTCAGATGTTGCTCATGCTCTTCTTCTGACTTGGAGTAGATAAGGATGTCGTCGATAAACACAACTACAAACTTATCTAGGAAATTCATAAAGATCTTATTCATGAGATTCATGAAATAAGCAGGGGCATTGGTTAATCCAAAGGACATAACCGTATACTCGTATAAACCATAGCAAGTAGTAAAGGCGGTCTTCGGAATATCCGTTGCACGAATCTTAAGTTGGTGATAACCAGTCCTAAGATCAATCTTTGATAATACCTAAGCTCCAGTCAACTAATCAAATAGATCCTCTATCTTTGGCAAGGGGTACTTGTTCTTGATGGTGATATCATTCAACTTTCTGTAGTCTGTATACAGACGATTGCCTCCATCTTTCTTGTCGACGAATAACACTGGTGATCTCCATGGCGATGCACTTGGTTGAATCAAGCCTGTTGCTAACATGGCATCCAACTGCTTCTTTAGTTCTACTAACTCTGAGGGGTTCATGGTATAGGGTCTCTGGGCTATAGGTCCGGTTCCGGGGATTAGTTCGATAATGAACTCTATATCCCTATCCGGGGGCATACCTAGAAATTCATCTGGGAATACGTCGGGGTATTCACAGACTACTCTGACTTGGTCAATGGTAGGCAGGGCTACACTCTTGTTGCACTTGAATTGACGGGGTAAGGTTTCGGAGATATGCACTACTGTTACTCCAGAACTACTGGTCATGGTGATGGATTTTTTAGCACAGTCTATCAGTCCTTTATGCCTTGACATACAGTCCATACCTAGTACTACTTCCAAACCTTTGGTTCCAAGTACAATTAGGTTGGCATAAAAATCTATCCCATGTATTCTGATAGGTACAACTTTGCAAATTTTTCTAGCTTTTGTGGTTGAACCAGGGATTTGAACTATCATGACATGCTTCAGGTTGGTTGGGCGAATCTTACTAGTGCATACAAATTCTTCGGTGACAAATGAATGCGATGCTCCAGAATCAAACAATACTCTTGCTAAAACTGAGTTGACAGAAAACATACCCAACACTACATCTGGTGCTTCCTGGGCTTCTTCTGCGTTCATGTGGAAGAGATGACCGTTGCGGTTGTGTGGGTTTCCTAGGGCAAATCTCCTGCCTGGTTGAACACGACGCTGCTGCTGAGCTGGGGCATTCACAGGGGCATTGGCGGCAGTCTTCTTGGGACACTCATTGGAGTAGTGACCCTTCACTCCACACTCGAAACAAGTGATCTGGGACTTGTCCTTGACTGCGACAGGTACAGCATTGCTGCTAGTTCTGGGGGCAGTGTTGTTGTTGCTCTTGGGAGGGGCACGGTTGAGGTTGTTGGCATTGCCGGGGTGATGATTGTTTCCTCCGGACTTCACATTTCCTCCGCTACGGTTGGGGTAGCTTGGGCGAGAATTTGGGGGTCGGTTGTTCCTTGGTGCATACCCGTGAGGGGTTAGGATGGTACTTCCGGTGACTATCGATCCAGATCGCTGCATCATACGACGCTATGTTGTCGCTTTTCCGTTAATCTTCCCTTCCATCCGAATGGCGAGTCGACTAGCTCTTCAAGATCCCGGAAACGGATGTTGATGAGGGATCCGCATCTCATGATGCGCCTGCTTAAGAATCTCTCTTTCTTCTTGGCCTCGTGTTGATCTCATCCGTGCATATCCGCAAGTGACAAGAATTTGTCACGGTACTCTACTATAGTCAATCTTCCTTGCTCCAGTTCACGGAATTCATCTCTCATCCTGTTGACAAGACCTTGCGGCACGTGGGTGCGGCTGAACTTGACCTTGAATGCTTCCCAGGTCATCACCTGGCCATGGTTCATGTTGCGGATGCTATTCCACCAAGCTCTTGCATCTCCCGCCAGATAGTGGGTGGCGAAGAGAACTTTCTCATTCTCCTCAACTCCTGCAACTTCGAGGTTGTTTTCCATGGTCCGTAACTACCATCCGCATCTAATGGGTTTTCAGATTGGTTGAAGATTGGGGGATTGGTGTTCTGAAATTTTTTGAGTTTAGATCCATGGTGATCCTGATTTCCATGTCCTTGGTTATTGAGAGCCATTTGGGCGATCTGCTGCAATGTTGCTAAGTTGGCTTGACGCTCGGCCCTGCTTACTTCACGGTCTGCGATGAGATTCTGAAAGATTTGCAGCATTGGGTCCTGCGATGAGTTGCTCCTTCCTTGGTTTCCACGAGTCATCTGAAGATTGAGATAGATATAGGGGTAAGAGGGAAATTCTAAGGTTCATGGTTTTGGGTTTTCAAAGCTAAAACTTTGAGTTAGACTCAGGTTTTTCAACTAACTTCATTTTCATTCATGCAAGCAAGCACACGATACAACACACCCCACAACAAGCAAAAAGGGAAAAACAGATGGTTTGAAGAACCATTCTGCAAACTATGATACAATGAGATGATACATCTCATGCTATGACAGTGCTCTAGTGCATCTACTCATCGTCAATGAAGTCGGAGTCCTCATCATCAGTGTAGAAGTCCACAGATCCTCGCGGAAAATCGTCATCGCTTTGAGGTAAGAATCCATATCTCCTGGATGTCTTCACCCTCATCATCTTCTTCTTTGGCGGCAAGCTGAGCTTCTCCTTGACGGTCTTCGAGGTCGGCCACCTTCTTGCAAAGACGGGCGATGATGCGATCCTTCTTGCATCACGGCGGCGAAGAGATCGCGATCTTGGATGAGCAGTGCGAAAGTCTGGGCCTTCTGGTCGGCAATGGCACAGTTCTGGTTTGCTAACTCTCTGGCATTGTCCAGTTCCTGCGGTCGGTCATGAAGCAAGAAATCAAGGTTCTCCAGTTGACGCCTCAACTCTGGGTGACTTGGCATCTCCATCGGCATTCCCATGAAGTCACGTCTTGCATAGTAGGCAAAACGGGTTCCTTGAATCTTGTTGACGCTGAGGGCACATAGACGGCGAGCTTCATGCATTGCCCTCGCTAATCCATCTAGCCGCTTGTTCTCACAGAGAACTGAATTCTCCCGGAAGATGGTGCTTCAATGCTTCCTCGAAGATCTGCGGTGACTAGCCATTGTAGGTCTCCTCCTAGGGGTCCTGGAAGTTGAGCTCCAAGAAACTCCGGATGCGGGCGTCCTAGTAACTCCGACAGTGAATCCAGATCCTCTCAAGATCAACGACCTCCGCTTCCCAACTGGTAAAACTTGCTGAACTGAGTCTCCATCTACAAGAATTTAGGATGAGGAAGTTAGTGAAGTGATCAAGTGTGTCAAATTTTAATTAGTAATGTAAGAATTTTGAGGAACATGTATTTTTGAGAAAGAATGAGTTCACAAGGGTAAGAGAGGAAATAGTTTTTCATAAATACTCACTTTGGTTTTGAAGCTAAGTTTTTGGTTTGGACGTCCATTCTAACTAGGGTCTCCTATGGTCAGGATGGCTCTGATACCAACTTGTCAACACCCGGATTTTTAATCCCAGATGCCCGTTATGCCATACCTCGCAATCCCAGGATTACCATTTTTATGTAGACATAACGGATTGGATATCATAGTACATCATCCATTACAAACCATACATAAGGTTTTACACAAATAAGGATCTCATGATCCATTTTTAATACAACAAGCAAGGAAATAAACGATAGCGTAGCGGTGGGGTCCATCTTCAGGGCACAGTAATGCCGACGAAGGCGATAGTCCTAGTTATCGTAGCCATTCCTGCCGACCATCATCTTGATAGTCTCCTTCATAGTCCGCCATGATAATAGCTGTGGACAAAAGCCATGAGTACTCTTTAAGTACTCGCAAACTACTACTAACAAGGGTTATAATTCTAAGTTAAAGTGCTGAATTTAAAGAATAACTATCAAGTTAAGTTTGAACCTAAGCTGAGTTCTGAAGCAAGAAAAGATAAAATAAAGTTCTAGAATCACTTAAGTTGGGAAGCTAATTTCATTAACACAACCCTGTTGTGGTCAAGTCAAAGGTCATCATTCATTTCAAGTTATTTAGAAAACATCTGACAACGAAACAGTATGGCCATTCCAATCGCCCATAATCATGACGCGGCTATTCGAATAGTTTAACACTCTACAGAGGTGGTACACTTTCACCACAAGATTCGATACATCTGTCAGGGATAACCCTGAATCATCATACTTAGTATGCAGATAATCAAACATAACCTTCCCTTTACACACCCTAGTATAAGCACCTCTCCTATGAGCATGGCCTCCCAACCATGACCATCACCATCTTGGGCACGTGATAGGTGGACATCATTGAGAGGTAGCCTCAGCTCAAACCTCTCCTGTGAGGGAACTAATACTAATGCATATAAATTTCCAGCTAAGCCTTACCCAATTCAGGTAATGTGGTTGTACGGTAAATTTGGAATGGTATCGCATACAAATCCAACCATCAGTTTTATAAAAGGGTTAAGGCTCATGCCTCATCATTTTCATCATCATAAACCAATTGTGTTTCTCAACACATGTGAAAACATCTCAATAGAATGACTCATCATTCCAAGGTTTTCATAACTCATTTTCACCAAGTGTTCCTATCTAAAGTGACTCAAGTTTTTGAGCTATTCTAAAGTACTAAGTTAAGAGTGTTCACTAAGGTGGAAAGATGGGATCAATCTCATGCCATAGAATGACATCTAAAGGTTTCTAAGTAGGTTAAGTTTTATACTCTTTATGCTACCTTAAAAATTAATTAAAGAACCTTGTGTAAACTAAGGGAGGTAAAACTTGTCAATAAGACTTGGGGTACTAATAGTTAAAGGGGTGTGATCAAAGCATGATTAAGGCATCTTTACTAAACCAACTAGTTTTATTCTAGCTTGCTAACAATAGGTTACTAAAGCATGTTTGCAAGGGTTAGCTTGCCTTGGTTGGTGCAGTGGTTGAAGTTTTCTTCTTCTTCTTGGTAGAACTCCTCCTCCTCGAAAGCTTGGTTGGTACTAGCGTCTATAAATACATAGGGAGTAGAAAATCACCAAACAATACTTAACTAGGCTAAGTAGCATTCTAAAACACACAATTGATGATCTATTATCATCACAAGCATCACAAGTTTAATTCAATAGTTTCAACCTTTTTATTTTGGAAAAGTAATTTCTACTCATTGAAATATTAACTAAAATTTAATATTCACCACCAAAATATGGGATCATGTGGACCCATGTCCTCACCACATATTCTAACATGTGGGAATGAGATTTAAAGGTTGGATCAATATTACTTTGGTTTAAGTTCATTATTTAATGATTTAAAGTGACTAGAAATGCCTATATAACATTATTTTGGTACTAGTCCAAAGTCACTGCCTGTAAACCTTAATATTATTACATATTTGGATAGATATGATGAAATGTGATTTTTGAGAGTTGGAATCAACTCAAAAACTAACTTGGTTGATTTTATTAAAATGTTTCAAGTTACAAAAGCTTTTGTCTTCTTATTTTTATTATTAGAAATCTATAACTCTAAATGAATTAAATCCAACAGGCTTGGATAGATCATTTTAATACCTTTCAGACAAAATTAGTTTCATGCAATTTGGATTTGTCAAACTCACAGAATTGAATTTTGAAACACTGGACAGAAACTATATTCTAACTAAAAAGAAAAAATCCTAATTTGAATTTGAAGCGTCTTGGAACGAAATGAATCGATTCACCAGCGCCATACACAAACAGATTGTTGTGACTTAGCGAGGGGCCCCTAAATCCAGGGGGGTATCGAAGGGGTATGGATGAAAGGTGGCCGTGCGATTAGAGGGTAGATCGACGACTCACAGCTATCGTCCTCGTCGGAACAGGACACGATGGGAGCTAACCCTAGCGCGGTCGGTGAGGGTGCAGTGGGGGCGTACCGGGGCTCCAGCGGGGTCGGCGAGGTGGGAAACTGGGCTGGTAGACGATGGCGGTTCTCCTGGTACAAGCGGCACTTCCTGGGATGGCCTGGATCAACGACGCCCTTCTCCTCTCGAGGCGGCGGCTCCGGCTGCAATTCCGGCGCCCTAGTACTCGAGCTCCCGCTGGGGGTGGGAGAGTGAGAGGTGGGGATGAGAATGGTGTGAAGAGAGCTTGCTGGGGATGCCTCCTTATATAGGCGAGCGAAGGGTGCAGAGCGGCATGGGCAGAGCTCGACGTGGGTGACGGCACAGCGAGCTAAGGGCATGGGCGATGTAGCCGGATGGTGGCCGGTCTCCTGGCGATCCTCTATGGTTTGATGGCGCGGCAAGGGGCTGTCTCTATTGGTCGGGAGCTTCCACGCACTGCACGGTGGCCGCAGGTGCTCGACAAGAAATGCGGCGGCTATGGGTCGAGCGGCGGCATACGGGCGTGTTTGGCGAGGTGCGGGGCCTGCTGCGAGTGCCGCCACGCAAGGCTAGGGCTTGGCGAGGCTGGTGCTGCTGTGGCAGACGCGGCGCTCCGGGGTGATCGGCATGGAGGACAGAGGCGTGGGCGCGAGCAACTGGGGCTTGTCCTCCACTCGATTTTGGTCGGGGGCTGGTCGAGGCGGTGCGGTGTGATGGCGCCTGTCTGCCAGCGGGCGAAGGAGAGCGCGGGGCGACTTTGTGCGAGTTGTCCATGGTCGACCTAGCGCATGGCGTCGGGCGGCTTGGCACTGGAGCAGCTAGGGGAGAGGGAGAGAGAGCTGGGGGGACAAGGGGACCGAGTTAGGCCCAAATGGTGACAAGGACTGCACACTATAGTGTTTTGAAAATGGTCTGATCTGTGTCTGCCACCTATTTGATGAAATGGCCGCAAGAGACCAAAATTTGAATTTTGAGTTCAAAATTTTCGAGTGATCCCTACTAGTGCTAGGTAGTCTCTGGTTGCAAGGGTTTTGAAAATGGTGCTCAAATAGATGGTTTTTTGAAATAGGGGTGATCTATGCATATGCATTAGATTCAATTTTAAACTGTTATTTAAAATAGTTTACAGAATGATTTTAGTAGATCAAAAGGTGGGCCTTGGTACCTCATTATGTGTACTAGCAAGGGGTGCAAAGATCAAGAATTGTTTCTGTTAAGAAATGAGTACTAGGAATAGCCAAAGTAGGCATGCGAGTTAAATTTGTCAAAATGACCATTCCTTCATTTTAATTCTTTTTGATTTGATTTTCTTTAGGAAAAGTTTGGGAATGATGTAGATGATGTTTAAATCACCTAAGAAACATTTTACAAGCATTGGATCAATCAATCATGGCAATTCAAACAACTCCTATTTTAAATGCACACATATATGAATGCTTTCATTTTAAATTTGGAAAAGTTTTTGTTAACCCCATTTTTGGATGATTTGATCTTGATAAGCTCGGATTAAAGTTTTTGGGATGTTACACTTATGATAGGGTCAATGAGAGCTGAAAGCTAATAAGTACCATAATTTTTGGAAGCTCTTTATGAGACTTGAATCCCTGCTTCCTTCTATAGGCCTTTCTTTTACTTTTATGTTGAGTCTCCATCTTCTTTCTTTATGCACCTATTAAGAGAGCATAGTGTTCATTCTTAGTTTAATGTGCATTGTCCAAAAACTTGTTGATTGATGCATAACTTTGATATTGCTTGTTCTTAAACTACTTGTATCTAGTCACCCTTATGAACTTTGAAGGTGTCATATGCATTTATGTTTTGCTACACTATGAGGGACACGCTTAATACCATTCTCATTATGTTTTCTTTATGTGAAACAAACAAACGTCTTTCAAAGCATTGCTATTCATGAATCTTTTGTTTGTATCTTTTCATGTTACAACATAGTTGCTATGTCTTATTGTTAGAACTATATGTTTCATGCTATGTTAAAGTACTATGATCCCAGCTATCAATGTTATAAATGCTTTGATCAAGATTATGATGGTGCATGTCACCTCAAAAATTATTCTTTTATTTTTATCACTTACCTACTCGAGGACGAGGAGTTAAGCTTGGGGATGTTGATACGTTGCAAACGTATCTATAATTTTTGATATTCCATTCTTGTTTTATATCTACTTTCTTATGTTTTGTCCACACTTTGGAGTATTTTTACACATTTCCTGGAACTAACCTATTAATAAGATACCACAGTGCCAGTTACCTATATTCTGCTGTTTTTGGTTCCAGAAAAGCCAGAAAATGGATATGCTCGGAATTGGACGGGACAAAAGCCGAAGTCAATATTTCACCGAGGGGAACACGGAGCCAGAAGACGAGACAGAGGAGGGCCTCGAGGGGGCCACACCCCTAGCCGTGCGGCCAGGACTGGCCCGCACCTGGGGGGTATAGCCGCCTCGGGCACCCCCTCGGCCTCCCCTCTCGCCTATAAGAAGCCTTCGATACAGAAACCCTAAGTACCCGATCAAAATTCCACGAAAGAGTATATAGCCGCCGTCATCTCCATCCCTAGATCGGGAGAGATCTGAAGCTCTTCCCGGCACCCTGCCGAAGGGGAGAATTCACCCTGGAGGCCTTCTTCATCACCATGCAAGCCTTTGGTTTGATGCGTGAGTAGTTCATCCTTAGACTACGGGTCCATGTAGTAGCTAGATGGTTGCTTCTCCTCCTTTGTGCTATCATGTTTAGATCTTGTGAGCTCCGTTCATGATCAAGACCATCTATTTGTAATCCTACATGTTGTGTTTGCGGGGTTCCGATGGATATTGAGATGCTATTTCAGATTGATTATTGACTCTATCATGTCTTTGTTATTTGTGATCTTGCATGCTCTCCGTTATTAGTAGCTATCTTGGCCGAGTAGATGCTAGCAACTCCAAGAGGGAGTATTTATGCTCGATAGTGGGTTCATGCCTCTAGTTATCTAGGGAAGTGACAGAAATCTCTAAGGTACTAGATGTGTTGTTGCTACTAGGGAGAAAACAACAATCCTTTGTTCATAGAACAATCATATTGTTTACTTTACACACTTTGCTTAATGCAATTATCTGTTGCTCGCAACTTGATATTGGAGGGGGTTTGGATGATAACCTGAAGGTGGATTATTAGTCATAGATCAGTTGGATTATGGTCTATGTATAATGTTGTAATGCCCAATAAAATCTCATAGGAGTCAAGATGATTAGTATATGCATGTATGCTTTCTCGATGTTTATCAATTGCCCCGCTGTAATTTGTTCACCCAACATGTCATCTATCTTAAGGAGAATCACCAGTAGTGAACTATGGACCCCAATCCATTCTTTTACCATCAATCTACAACTATTTACTGTTTTCTGTTTACTTTCTACAAGCTATTACTATCTTCCACACAATACGTTTAATCCTTTGTTTTCAGCAAAACCGGTGAGATTGACAACCTCACTATAAGTTGGGGGCAAAGTTCTGTGGTTGTGTTGTGCAGGATTCCAAGTTGGAAACAACACCTTGGAGGTGTTTCCTTGCTCCTACTTGTCGTGGTGGTGTCACGGTAGATGCGATGGATAGGCTAAAGATGGGGCCAATGAGTGCTAGGGGAATCCAGGGAGGGAGAACATGGTGATTCCACGCACGAAAGTTCTTGTATTATCTCTATCAATGGTGTTTACAAGTGCTCTTGAGGCTCTCAGCAAGAAGGAGACGATGTCTCTTACTCCCTACCAACTAGCCCTAGAGTTCTTCCTTAGACAGAGAGAATGATCGATCCCACTCTATGGAGGCCCCGGTGCTCCTTATATAGGGGAGCCTGGGTTACAATTCTAGGGCACAGGTGGCAGCATATTCGTAGAATATGCTCCTTGCGTAAAGCAGATGCTTCTTTATTCTCTTTAACGACTCGTCCGGGCTTTGGACGTAATCCACAACGTAATCCTCGTCTTTCAGCGTCACCAGACACGAGCTACGTCATCCAGCTTTGCCCACGTCACATTGGTCGCCCCTGACCCGTTGGTCCTCTTCTTTACTTTACTCCGCTCATGCTACAGCTAATAAATCCACCTTTTGACCAGCGGGGGATTCTTTCTCTTGGAAGCCAAGATAATCCGGCTAGCATATAGCTAATCCGGCTTACCAAGTCACCTGCAAAACAGATAGACAAACATGGCTGGCATATAATTTATGCCGGCCGGACCATAGTCAAGGAGATGCTCCGTGGGCCGGGTCACACCGTGATTCGGCCTGCCTTGAGGTGACCCGGTCAGCACTTGCTTTGACCGCGCCATACCCCGGCTAACTCGGCCCTTATACCCCGACGTTACCCTACCCGGGGGTATCCCCCCAACATTAGTCCCCGGAGCTGGTGCGGTCTTAGCAACTTTTAGTTGTTAAGGCCACAACAGGTTCCCATATCTGGATCTTTTGCTTCTTAGGCCGAGTTACCTCATAATCTGGAGTTTCTCTTCTTGCGACCCTTTGGCTCGTTCCGAGTTATTACTCGCTTGGCCAGGTCTCTTGCTTGCTCATCCGGGTTACTTTTCCTTCTCTTGTACGCTTCCCCACATCCTACGTGGAGGGTAATCATCATTTTGCCTCATTTTAAGGGCCACGCGCATTTAATGCGCCGGTTACTGTCGCAATGTCAGGAATAACTGCTGTAAGCGTCCCTTCACTACAGCGCCTCGTTAACCGTAACATTACATCACATCGTGGGATCATTTGCTCCTATAGCCCTTTCCGTGGCCTTGCTCTGATTGGCTGTTTTGGCTGCGTACACGCCCATTGCGCGCGGTGTGTCGCCCACAAAAGATCCCATGACGTGCGTGCTACGCGGTTAAGTAGGAGGCGTGGGGCGATTTCAGGGGAAGTTCCCCCATTTCCTCTGTGCTTCCCAGCCTCTCTCTCTCACAGCAACCTTTCTGCCGCCGCCAGTTTTCTCTTACACGAACGCCGCCGCGACCGCGCTCAGGCAACCACTCACACCTGCGCCACCGTTCCCTCTCAATGTTTTCATCATGGGGCCTTGCACTTCCCATTTTCCCTCTTCTGGCTACCTCTACTCCGATTTCTCCCTCGAAGACCTCGAATCTGCCATGACAGAGGAGGAGGCAGCGGTGGTGGTGTAGCAGGAGGAAGGAGCAGAGGGCCACGAGCGCGGCTGCTGGGACGGCTCCATCATACGCGAGGAGGACCTGGACTGGCTCCGCGCCACGCGCCGCGTCCCCGCCGGCGTCGCCTGCCGCCTCGCCTCCGGTGAAGTCTCTCCTTCCCCCAATTCTGGGGAATACGTTGTCTTTCTTTTGCATTTCCAGCACGGCTTCGGCCTTCCCACTTCCGATTTTTTCTTTGATTTCATTTCTACATAAAAGTTGCAACCGCATCACCTCCCCGCAAATACCATCACTTCTCTGTCCTCCTTTGCTTCTGGCATTGAGGGGTACATCGGCCTCTGGCCAACCAAAGAACTTTGGATCAAGTTCTTTGGTCTCCGGAGGAACGTAGTTCCGGACAAGGAGCGTGCCCTAGAGGATAAACATTTGACCCAGTGCGGCGCTGCCTCCATCTCTCCTCGGAAGAACTCCATGTTCCCTCGGGTCACCGGACTTGAATCCTGCAAGGGCTGGGCCCGGACTTTCTTCTATGTCCGGAACACCACCAAGGAGGACTTGATCTAGCTGCTCTCCTTCAAACTTGGCCCTCTTGATACCTCGCGTTAGGAGAGCATTCCGAAGCGGACCACGGCCCTGGCGAATCAAGTGGAGCGCCGGATCAAGGAGCTACTCAAGGAGCATCTCCGGGGGGAGGATATTATGATCACTTTTCTCCGCAGCCGGGTCTCCCCCCTCTAGAAGAGAGTCCACAAGATCTGCTACTTGAGCGGCCCTCTCGATCCCCACCGGACTTTTTCCATCGAGCTGGATAACTCGGGGGTTTACCGCTGGGTTAAGTCCATACTTAATGTGGAGAAGGAGTTCTCCGAGGATTGGGAGTGGGGACTTGAGCCCTTCACCCGGGTCAACCCTCCTCCAAAGGTGAATTTTCCTTTTCTTGTTTTCCGAATCTTCTTTATATGTCGATTAACTTTTGTAACTCGTCAATTGTTGCCTTGTTCTCAGCGATTTCTCCAGCAGCCACTGTAGGATGGCGAGGTGCTGGTGAGCAAATGGTTTCCGGACCGCACCGAGGAGGACGAGGAGGAGCCTGATCCGCAGGCCTTCCTGCCTACCCCGGATGTCGTCAAACGCAGCACTGGTAAGGCCTCTTCTCTAAGGGATTGGCCAGACGATGATGACTCGGACGTTTAGTTCCTAGAGGTACTTGATCCGGTTCCCATCTCTTACTCGCATCTGGTATGTTCGAATGTTAAGCTAACCCGTACGGTCAGGTCCACGAGGTTCCTCCCCTTGCCATTGGTGGCCCGGCCCTTGCTCCTTCCCAGATGCGCGCGGCTACCTCGGCCGCAGCTTCGGAGGTGCCGCCTCCCAAGAAGAGGCAGAAGAAATCTGGGGTGAAACCCTCGTCCAAGCCGGCCGCCAAGAGCATGGTTCGGAGGGCGCCCAAACCTCGGGCTCCTCCTACCATGGATGAGTAAGTCCTTTAGCACTGCTACTTGGGATTTTTCCTTTGCTTGCCTTTGTTTCTTATTGATTCTCTCTTTTTGACTTGGTGCCTTTTCTTTTTCTCAGAGCGCCTAGGGATATCCCTCAGAGCGGCTCCGGCATAGCCTCCCCACTCTGGAGCGGTCCCTCTCCCCCCCGCAATGATGATTATCGTCTGCTCAGCCCTATTCAAGAGGGCTCCACGGTTGTGCCTGACTAGAGCCCACCTTGCCAAGAGGAGGGCAATGTCGGCACAGGGGGTAGTGGGGCGCCTCTGGATACGGCGATGCCGGATCTCCCCAGTTCCTCGGCCTCAGCGCCAGATCTTGAGGTGCCAGTTTCATCGGCGTTGCCCCCAACAAGTCCTTTTGTTCCAGTGCCACCAGCATCACCAGCACCAGCGGCAGCAACAACAGCACCAACAACAGCACCAACAGCAGGAAAAGCCTCCACCAAGCCTCCCAAGGGAAAAGCCCCATCGGCTCCCTCCGGGTCTACCCCTTCAATGGCAGATATTTTTCAATCAGTTCCTCCACCTTCATCCGGCGTAGTTAAGAAGACTTCCGGGTCAGCAAAAAGAACTTCTTCCGGGTCTACCGCCTCTAGGTCAGAGGGCAGCCAACAACTGGTTTTGCATACTAGCCCCGTTGCAGCTCAATCCGCCAGGTGGGAGGCCCACGTGAAGGGACTTGTGGCGAACTATTCTATGAGCGGCGAAAGCTACAGTCCACTGCTCCTTGAGTATCTGAAGAACTGGAACAATGCAGAATTCATCGACCCTCAAGATGATCTGCTAGAGAAGTTTGGCCCAGCCGAGTTCAACGCCCAGATGAACTCCGCCACCAAGGCTATCTCCTTAGCTAGCTGGATGATGGAGGTAATTCTTTTTCTCTGCTGTTGATGTTTTACATAACTGAGCATCTGTAGATATAGCCCCTAGTCCCCGAGCCTCCGAGGGAATAACTTGTTATTCGGTTGGATGCTCCTTATAGAACCTAGCTTTTGTTCATAATGACATCAAATTTTAATATAGTTAGAGCCGGGTCTAGTTCCGTTGGCCCGTATCTTATGCAATTCGAATATCCACACACCTAGAGCCGGGTTAAGTTCCACTTGGCCCGGATCTTGTAGACTTCGAATATCGACACACCTAGAGCCGAGTTAAGTTCCACTTGGCCCGGATTTTGTAGACTTCGAATATCCACACACCTAGAGCCGGGTTAAGTTCCACTTGGCCTGGATCTTGTAGACTTCGAATATCCACACAACTAGAGCCGGGTTAAGTTCCACTTGGCCCGGATTTTGTAGACTTCGAATATCCACACACCTAGAGCCGGGTTAAGTTCCACTTGGCCCGGATCTTGTAGACTTTGAATATCCACACACCTAGAGCCGGGTTAAGTTCCACTTGGCCCGGATTTTGTAGACTTCGAATATCCACACACCTAGAGCCGGGTTAAGTTCCACTTGGCCCGGATTTCGTAGACTTCGAATATCCACACACCTAGAGCCGGGTTAAGTTCCACTTGCCCAGATTTTGTAGACTTCGAATATCCACACACCTAGAGCCGGGTTAAGTTCCACTTGGCCCAAGTCTTGTAGACTTCGAATTGTTTTTACTCTGCCTTTGAACTTTGCCTTTGCCTTGCTTATTTCAGATTACCACTAACCACCGATCCGCTGAGTTCCAGCGCCTACTGGACTCCTATAAAGACATCCGCGTGCTTTATGGTAAAAACAAGTCCATTCTTCCTCTTCCGTATTTATTCGAACTTATCAGGATCCATATGAATTTGTTTTCTGAAACATGCAGTCGAGGTTGAAGCTGAAAACATAGTCATGCGGAAGAACCTTGCTGAAATCAAAGGTAAATTTATCCCCTCCACATGATCGTTGTATTTTCCTTCCTTTATCCGATGGACACTTATACTTTGGGTCCTCCGGATCATTATGCTATTGCAGTTGCTCTCGAGGATAGCGTCACCATGCCTGAAATGATGACTCATTTCCTCAAACAAACAGGGAAGCATGAGGCTGAGCTGAAGAAAAAATATGAAGAGATAGCTCGGCTCCAACACCAGGACTCGGAGATCACTCGGCTGAATGCCGAAATCCAGAGGCTTAAGAGCTTCCATAAGTCCGAGTTGGAGAAGGCCGACCAGGAGTTTGCCGAGGAGAAAGAGCGTTTAACCACGCAAATATCCAAGGATAAGAGCCTATTGGAGGAAGCTGACGTCAAGCTTACGTCGGTGGCCACCGAATACGAGAAACTCCAGGCCCATGGTGCCGATGTTGATTTCGAGCTTCAGCGACTCCTCTTCCAGATCGCGCGTGAGTTTTCTGCCCTTGCTTGATTTTCTTTCCTCCGGATTTGGTCCTTTTGTTCACTATTTTCCTTCTCATTTTTAGGCAAATTTCCTGACAGTGATACGCTCGGTGCTGCTGCCGTACGCTAGTCCCACGAACAGTGTGGTATTCTTGCTGCCCCTGGTGCCGAGCCAATCCCGTATAATACGGAGGATCTACTGGCGAGTATCACCGCTCGCCTTGAGGTAGTGAAGAATCATGGCGCGGATATTATCCCAGCGGCAACGCGAATGTTCAACTGCCTTTGGCCCAGTGAATCCATTCCAAAGAAAGGCTCGGCTTTCATAGCCAAGTTAATGGAGTGTGACACGCAACTGCATCTGTGGCGCAAATCTGCCACATAGGCTGGGGCCAACATTGCTTTGAAATTTGCTCTCTCATGGTACGAAGGAATTGATCTGGGGTTGCTCACTCGCATGCGCACCGGGTCTAAGTGGTGCGAGGATCCAGAGTGGATCGCGCGCCGCAAAGCCTATGCCAACAAGCTTATCTAGTACTCCTTCTGCCATGCTTGGAATGAGGGGCCGAGTTATCTCGATGTCGTTGATGAAGAAGTTGTCTCTGGAGATGAGGAAGGGAGTGAGAGTGAGGGCTCCAAACTAGGCGATGACGCTGAAGACCCGGAGGATAGCGAGGTTAACCCGGAGGACGAATCCAAGGCTAGCGCTCCTCCCCCACACTCCGAAGTACTTCCTTCATCGACGGATGACTCGTCTGCTGCTCCTGCTCCTTAGAAAACACTGGTTATATTTATCAGATCCCTAGAATGCCGGGTGTAGATGTATCTAAATACTTAAGTTTGGTTGTGCTACACTTTTATGTTCTGAACTAAGTTTTATTGTTGGATTATTGTGGGCGAAGTCCCCGAGTTTCGTTTTCTTGTTCCTCCAATTTTTGACTCGGCTCGCATCTACCTTGATTCGGTTTTTTGACTTACGAGTACGAGGTTCAAAAAATTGACTTAACAATACTTGAAACCTTGAGATTATCTCAAAATGATCCGGTGTTTTAGTGTCCAAAACAAACTAAGGGTTAGTCAAAAAACCAATTTCGTCCCGCTTAAGTTCTTTCCCTTAGTCGTTTTTCATGTGCTTTGCCATCCCAAACTTGTTCTCTTGCTTTCCATGAAGCCAATTCGTGTTGGACAGCAACAAAGTCGAAGAGTTAGGTTTTTGTTGCTTACACATTACTAATACAACTAAGGTATAAGCGACTTAACCCAGCCGACATAAAATTACGAAAACAAGAAACAAGTACTATAGCAGTCCCCGAGTCTCTGCTCGGGGTGGCAAAGTCTTTATTGATAAGCTCATCACCGACATACATACCGACATATGAGTAGCTCGGATACATTCACCTCTTAGGTGTAGAAAGGACAAAGCAGTGCTACGTTCCACGGTCGTTTGGATTCCTCTCCGGACCTGTCCGCCTTGTTCTTTTCCTGGGGTTGTGCATCAATAAGATAGTAGGAGTCATTGCGCAAGGCTTTGCTCACAATGAAAGGTCCTTCCCATGGAGGGGATAACTTATGCATGCCAGTAGTGCGCTGTATTAGCCGTAGTACCAAATCACCTTCCCGGAAAACTCGGGGGTTTACTTTCCGGCTATGATAACATTAGAGATTTTGCTGATATATGGCGGTTCTGGACAAGGCCAGTTCTCTCGCTTCTTCCAGCAGACCAACATCATTTTGCCGGGCTTCGCGCACTTCGGCTTCTGTGTACTGGTCTCTTGGCGAATCATGCTCTATGTCGGCTGGTAATACAGCTTCTGCCCCATATACCAGAAATAATGGTGTATAGCCTGTTGATCGATTCAGAGTTGTTCTTAAAATCCACAGTATAGCTGGTAGTTCTTCTATCCAGCACCCCGTTGATCTTTGCAGCGGATCTACGAGCCAGGGTTTTATCTCGGACAATACCAGTCCGTTGGATCTTTCCACTTGCCCGTTCGATGCAGGGTGGGCGACTAAGGCGACATCTAACCGGATCTTATTTTCTCGGCAGAATCTCGCAAACGCTCCTTCAGCGAAATTTGTTCCATTATCAGTTATAATGCTATGGGGATAGCCGTATCTTAGGATTATATCCTTGAGGAATCTTACTGTTGTTGGACCATCACATTTCCGAATTAGTTTCACCTCGATCCACTTGGTGAACTTGTCAACCATGACCAGAATATGGGTCATCCCTCCTTTGACCGGCTTAAATGGTCCTATCATATCTAGGCACCGTATAGCGAATGGCCATGTAATGGGGATAGTTTTCAGCTCCGACATTGGTAGGTGAGTTTTTGTGGCATATCTTTGACAGCCATTGCATTTTCTCACCAAGTCCTCTGCTTGCTCCAAAGCACTGGGGCAATAAAATCCATGTCGGAAAGCTTTTGCCACTAACGCCCTTGAGGAGGCATGATCTCCACATTCCCCTTGGTGAATATCCCGGAGTATGTCAAGTCCTTCCTCCGGATCAACACACTGCCGCAGTACTGTTGTCACACTCCTTTTGTATAGTTCGGCATTGATAATCGTATAGGCCTTTGCCCTTCTCTGAATTTGCCTTGAACTTATTTCGTCATCCGGTAAGATTCCCTCTTTAAGGAAATCAAAAATTGGCTTGGCCCAAGTTGGTACAGTCCGGACGGGAAATGGTTCCTCATTAACTTCCATTGCATCCACCAACATAACTCCTGCCGGATCAGACTGAATAGTCCTCGGGTTTGCTAAGGCAGTCCCCGGGTTTGCTGAAGCAGTCCCCGGGTTTGCTGAGGTGCTCCCCCACTCTATATCCATAGGTGCAGCTCCTGATCCGGAGAGTGACGGGATGTAAATGGAATCTGATTCGGGTGAGGGCGTGATAGATGGTTTTCTCAGGTGCTCCAAGGCGACATTCGGTGGGATTGGCTGCCGGGACGAGCCTAACTTGGGCAACGTATCCGCCGCCTCATTTTCAATCCGAGGTATGTGATGGAACTCACATCCCTCAAAAAACCCACTTATCTTTTGAACATGGAACCTGTACAGGGCCATGTTAGCATCCAAGGCATCCCAATTTCCAGACACTTGCTGCACCACCAAATCAGAATCTCCAAAGCATTGTATCTGACGTATCCCTACTTCTTTCACCACTTTGAGACCATGCACCAATGCTTCGTACTCTGCCACATTATTCGAGGCACTGAAGTGGATTTGAAGGACATATTTTAGTTGATCCTTCTTGGGCGAGGTAAGCACTACTCCGGCACGCAACCCATCTTTCAGTTTCGATCCATCGAAGTGCATTTGCCAATAATTGGAGTCCGGCAAGGATGGCTTGTATTGCATTTCAACCCAGTCCACAAAGAAATCCACCACGGCTTGTGACTTGATAGCATCCCTTCTGTCAAATTGTGGTGCATAGGGAGCTAACTCGATAGCCCACTTTGCTATCCGGCCACTTGCGTCTTTGTTACACATAATTTCCGAAATGGGTGCCTCACATATCACCTTGACGGGGTGTTCCTCAAAATAGAGTTTGAGTTTCTTGGCCGACATATATACGATGTATGCCATCTTCTGATAGTGAGGGAAGTTCTGATTCGAGGCTGATAATACCTCGCTCAGATAGTACACTGGCCTTTGCATAGACTTTCCTTCCTCCTCACGCTCCACTATGATTACTGCATTTACGACTCAGTTGGTCGTGGCTACATAGAGCAACATTGGCTCCTTAGGTAGTGGTGCGGCTAGGATTAGCGCAGTAGATAACATCTTTTTCAACTCTCGAAATACAAGATCCGCATGCGGCGTCCATGTGAACTTGTGTGCCTTTTTCATTAGTTGATAGAGGGGCAAGGCCTTTTCTCCCAACCGACACACGAACCGAATTAACGATGCCAGGCAACCAGTGAACTTCTGCACATCGTTAAGGCATTTTGGCAGTTCCATTCTTTCTATGGCCCGGATTTTTGTCGGGTTAGCCTCAATGCCACGGCTAGACACCAAAAAACCGAGTAAATTTCCGGCGGGTATGCCAAAGGTGCACTTCTCCGGGTTCAGCTTCATTCGAAACCTTCTCAAGTTCGCGAATGTCTGCCGGATATCATCAAGGAGCGTATTGCTTTCCTTGGTTTTTATTACCACATCATCCACATAGACTTGCACGTTTCGACCTATCTAATCATGTAAGCATTTTTGCATGCATCGTTGGTACGTTGCTCCTGCATTACGTAACCCAAACAGCATAGTGCGATAGCAATAAGCCCCGTACGGGGTAATAAACGCAGTCTTTATTTGATCATCCGGATTCAGGGGTATCTGGTGGAAACTAGAATACGCATCAATGAATGACAGTAGCTCACATCCAGCCATTGAGTCTATGACTTGATCTATCCTTGGGAGTGGAAATGGATCTTTGGGACACGCCTTATTCAGGGTCGTGTAATCAATACACATGCGCCATACCACAACTACGTCCAGATCATCTTTATTTTTCTCCACTAGCACCAGATTAGAGAGCCAATCCGGATAGAGTACTTCCATGATAAATCCGGCCACTAAGAGCCTAGCTATTTCGTCTCCAATGACTTTCCTCCTGTCTTCGGAGAAACGCCGGAGAGGTTGCTTCACCGGCTTAGCCCCGGGTCTTACGTTCAATGAGTGCTCAGCCAACTCCCTTGGTACACCTTGCAGATCCTGAGTAGACCAAGCAAAGATATCCCGATTCTCACGAAGGAAGTTGACGAGCTGGCTTTCCTATTTGCTGCTTAACCCGGCACCAATGGTCATAGTGCGCTCTAGGAACTGATCATCGACTGGCACTTTCTTCGTGTCCTTGGTTGCTTGGAATGATACACTTCCATGCGGGTTGGTCAGAGCCGGCATATGTTGTTGCGCGGATTGAGCCAATGCCGCCACTTCCAGTATCTTCCTTTTTGCTTGAGCAATTACGAGCGACTCGACTAAGTTAGATCCGGCTGAGGCGCACTAGATCGAACGCCGAAAGTCCCCTGATATAGTTAGCACGCCCCTTGGCCCGGGTAATTTCATCTTAAGGTAACTGACGTGGGTGGTTGCCATGAATTTGCTCAGTGCTGGCCTGCCTAGTAATGCGTGATATGCGCTCTCTATATTCACCACTTCGAATTCCAAGTTTTCAGTCCAGCAATTGTCTCTTGTGCCGAATAAGACGTCAACCCGGACCTTACCAATTGGCTCACAGGAAATACCCGGTACAATGCCATGAAAGGTGGTCCTTGTTGCTTGCAACATGTTCTCTGTTATTCCCAACTTGTGCATGATATCCTTGTACATAGTGTTGATACTACTGCCATTGTCAATCAGTACCATAGAAAACCTTACGTTGAGATTTGGTCCGATAAATGTCGGATCCAGGACTAGAGCATAGGTTCCAGGGCTTGGCATGATCTTTGGGTGATCCTTACTACTCCATGTAATCTCTTGATCCGCCCAAGGAATATATCTTACTATTGCCGGCATTACCGCGTTCACCTCCATATGCCAACGCTGCAAGTTTTTCCGGTCATTTTCTTCTGTGGTAATCACACAGTAGCTTTGATGATGTTCCCTATACTCGTTTCGTCCTTCATCCTCTTGATAGCCCGGACCTCGTTGCTGGTTATTGCCTACTTGATGTACCGCGTCCCTTCTTTCCGGATTCTCGTACCTCGGTGGGGGTGGTGGCAGCATCAGTTGCTGTCCGTTCCCCCGTCAGTAATGGTGGCCGTGGTGCTTCATTTCTTGGTGCTTTGTTCCGAGCTGCCTGAGCATTCCCCTAACTACCCTGTTCTAACTTCCTCATCCATTCACATTGCTGGGTTATATGATTTGTCGGACTGTTCGGTCTTGGCGTATGGAACTTGCAAGGTTGATCCAGCATGGATTCAAATGTATACCTTGGTCTATCCTTTCGTTATTGCCATTGCTTCTTCTGCTCTGGGTCCAAGGCTTTTTCCCTTCATTCTTCTACTGCTAGTTTTGCCCTCCAGTTTTTTGGCATTGGCTGGCTCCGGCATTGGATTGATCCCGGTCTACCGCTGCGACCTATTGCGAGTTATACCGGTAATCTAGATGCTCATCCCTTCTCTTTCCTCGAAAATCATTCCTCCTTGACGATCCGGAGCCATCTCGGCCGTAATATTCCTTGTTTGCCTCGCTCGACATTAGCCTAGGTTGCGTTGGATCTCCCAAGGCATACGAATCTGCAATCCAGATTGTCTCAGCCAAGGTAGTTGGCATGTCTCGCTGTAACATCTGCCACAACATACTTCCATATCTACATCCCTGAGCGAACCACGCAATAGCTTGTGATTTAATTACTCCCTCGCACGAGTTTCGCACATTACACCACTGAGTCATGAAATCTCTATCTAGATCATTCGGTCTCTGCGGCACAATGCAAGGGTCTGTGGCCTGTTGGGTCTCTTGTAAGTGCTTGAGAAGTTGCTAACGAACAACTCCTAGAAATCCAACCAACATTTGACACTCCCTGGTGGCAAATTTTCAGCCAAACACGCACTGGTCCTTCCAACATCTGTGGCACATACCTTACTGCCCATCTCAAATTTCCTATTGCGATCTTGACCGCTGTGGCATAGTCAATCAGCCAATCCTCTGGCCTGGTACTACCATCATAAGTTCGGGTTCCTCTGGCCAGCTGAAAATTCGGTACTGGTGGCTCGTTCATGATCCGGGGCCCAAAGCATGCTGGACTCGGTGGACCTTGTATCTCAATTTGCTCTGACCTATAAATCCTATCCAATTTCAGCCTTGCATCATCTGGCTGCAAGTTTCTGCTCCCCAGCCTTGACCCAATTATGTGGTGATCCAGTCCCCGTCGTTGACCATAGCCGAATAACTATCATTGTTTCTTTCCTGATCCGGACGAGCATTATGTTGTGCTGCTTGTCCCGCGTTCCCCTCTTGCCGAGGTGCGCGTTGTTGCTGCGTCCGAGGTAAATTTGCCCCGTTCCCATGGGATCACGCTGTCCGGCATTGCCGTTGGCAGCATTTCTTTGACCAGTATTGCCTTGGTCATGGTTACCTCGGGCGGCCACACCTCGGCTGGTACTTTGCCGATCCTCATCAACTTGTACTGCTTTGCCCTTTCCAGCCCTTATCGGGTCATAAGGAACCATCTGTTTGTCTCTTCTTCCGGAGTCTACTACTTCTTCTCTCCTGGGATTATGACCCGAAGATGACGCGGCTCCTCTGGACCTCGCCGGGTTATTTCTGGCTGAATGTACCACCTGTGAGGATCCTAGTGGCGCCAGGTTTGCCTTGTTTATTTCTTCATTTTGCTGGCAAGCCACTCTTAACAAGTGATTTACCCTCTCTTGTTGCCTTTGTCGGGCCTCTCCAGTTAAACCTTCTAACTCGGATGCGGCCGCATTTTCTACCCTGAGGTTCTTTGCCGGAGTGCTGTACCGATCCAGCCCTCATGTTACTATCATGGCTGTCTGACCCGGCCTTGGCTCGTACTCCTTGTCGATCTCAGTGATCAGGTTCCTGCCCGGATTTTCACTCCATCTATGCGGTTTTCCTTAGCATATTCTCTCAAGGTGATGTTCAAAGACTGATGCATCTCTGCTACCTTCTTTGCCCCAGCTAACATTTTACGCCTAGTTTCCTCTAACTCTGCTTGTGCCTGAGCCGGATCTACCACAGGTGCCATGGGCATCGCTAGGCTATCTATTGCTTGCTGGAGCACATTCTCCGGTCTTTCTAGGGGAGGAAACCTAGACCTAGTCTGCTTTGGTATTACCTCTAGCTCTGGCGCCGGACCCTTGCTCGGTTCCGTGTTAGGCGTGGTCATCAGGACCACAACGCTGTTAGTGGGGCGAGTGATACGCACTCCACGAGCTGCGCTGAGAGGTGGCTCGCCTCCCTCGATGATGTGGTGCGGATGAACGCAGGACTCTTCCACGCCGACGTAGATCTTATGCGCGCCAAGCTTGATGAAGACGCCGTTGCGTGGTGGAGGGTGCCTGCCAAAGCTTCCAGCATTGTCGCTGACGTAGTCCAGCGCTCCAAAGCGCCGAACCAAGCCTGCGACGATACGCTCGCCGGTGCTGGAGATTTTCCCGTCTGAATCTTCACCCCTGCTAGCACCGCTAGCCCCACGGTGGGCGCCAACTGTTGTGGTGGTGTCACGGCAGATGCCATGGATAGGCTAAATATGGGGCCAATGAGTGCTAGAGGAATCCAAGGAGGTTGAACGTGGTGATTCCATGCACGGAAGTTCTTGTATTATCTCTATCAATGGTGTTTACAAGTGCTCTTGAGGCTCTCAGCAAGAAGGAGACGATGTCTCTTACTCCCTACCAACTAGCTCTAGAGTTCTACCTTAGACAGAGAGAATGATCGATCCCCCTCTATGGAGGCCCCGGTGCTCCTTATATAGGGGACCCCGAGTTACAATTCTAGGGCACAGGTGGCAGCATATTCGTAGAATATGCTCCTTGCCTAAAGAAGATGCTTCTTTATTCTCTTTAACGGCTCGTCCGGGCTTTGGACGTAATCCATAGCGTAATCCTTGTCTTTCGGCGTCACCAGACACGGGCTACGTCATCCGGCTTTGCCCGCGTCACTTTGGTCGCCCCTGACCCATTGGTCCTCTTCTTTACTTTACTTCGCTCATGCTACAGCTAATAAAGCCAGCTTTTGACCAGCGAGGGATTCCTTCTCTTGGAAGCCAAGATAATCTGGCTAGCATATAGCTAATCCGGCTTACCAAGTCACCTGCAAAACAGATAGACAAACATGGCCGGCATATAATTTATGCCGGCCGGACCATAGTCAAGGAGATGCTCCGTGGGCCAGGTCACCCCGTGATTCGGCCTGCCTTGAGGTGACCCGGTTATTACTTGCTTTGACCGCGCCGTACCTCGGCTAACTCGGCCCTTATACCCTGGCATTACCCTACCTAGGGGTATCCCCCCAACTGTACTGGTTCGATAACCTTGGTTTCATAACTGAGGGAAAACTTGTTGTTGTGCTCATCATACCTTCCTCTTGGGGTTCCCCAACGAGCTCGAATATATTTTGGGCCATCATGCACCGGCGGTCCCTCTGCTGTTACTGGTGGATGTGCTGCAAAAGCTAGCTATGTCCATGCTATGAAGGGGGGATTATGTGTATTTCATATTTTTCTTATATCAAGAAAATGATTTAGGAGGGACAGATGGCACCTCCTCCGCCTCTTCTGCTCCTTCGTGCTTGTGACAAGCGATCTCCGCTAAATTGAGATTTCCACATCAAATCCTCTCCTCCCACACTTCCCAAGTCGGTATCCGCACCTCTGCATCCACCTCGTTGTGGCTGGCAGCCGGTGGAGGGGTTTGATCTGCATGACGTGGATGGACCTATCTCGGATGGTAATGGGAGGGTCGTGTTCAGAGGTGATGGGATATGTTGTACCATGCATCAATTCACATTGGAGGGTAACTTTTTCTCCACTACCTAATGGAGGGGCTCGGTCAGATCATAGTTTTTCGGAAGGAATTCTACTTGTCTATCCTAGAGTTTGCCGATTTGTGCTCAGAGATTCTAGCGGAACTGTGTGTTGATGCTCAGCCTTGGGGTAAGGAAGGGGCGATTCATCCGGGGGATGTGCTATTTTCCCCAAGTTTCTAGTTTGGATTACTGATAGGACCCTTTCACCTTCGATTTCGGTAGCCAGAAATGGTGATAGATCTAGTTCACCAGAATCAATCAGATGGTTAGCAACATACACCTTCAATTTCTCTCCAACTCATTATTTCGGTATGGTGATCCTTCGATGTGCCAAGAAGAGGTTGGTGCTCCTAGATCATGAGGGGATTGCTGTCGATGTCCGTCAGCTAAGTGTAGGTGAAGAAGTTCATTCAGATTCTAGTCTCAGTTTCCCTTGTCATGTTGCAGTCCTAGAAGCAAGAACCAAATTTGTGGATGACCCAGTTCCTTTGGTTGAGTCTCCTTTGAGACCGACAAGGAATATGGGTGCTAGATCCTAGTTCCAGCAATCACCGGAGAATAGTTCAATTGGCTCGAGGGTGGAATTAGTAGAGCCCCAGATTTTGGTAGGTGGGCCCGCTAATTTGGGTGGTAGTGTTTTAAGTGGGTCGGCGAGGCCGGGTTCACTTGTGGGATTTTCACATGACAATCACATGCGTGGACATGTGGTCTCCTCCTTATCTACTCATCATAGTATTCGCTCAGATTCATTCCCCAATTGTGCGGCATCTCGTTACCAACACATCTGGGTGAGAGGGAGATTAGCAGGTCCATAGTGAGTGGTGTTTGTAGATAAGCCTATTATCCGATCAATTCTCTGTCCATCGTCCTCTGTACCTTGGACAGGGACGAAAACTAGGAATTCTCGAAGTTTTTCGAAGGTTATTGTCGCATCTCCTCCTGTGATGGCATTCAATTTCAGTTGGGTGGTGGTCCGAGAGGGAGGGGCAATTATGCACAAGCAAGATCCAATTATACTTCATACCGTCCTCTAGGTGGTTTCGCTCCGAGATCTTTTGATAATCAGCAAGATCCGCCACCTCCTCAGGTTCGAACTTCTAACCCTAGGCCAATGGACAATAGAGGTCGGGATTCAGTTCATTGTGATCCTCTGTATCACAACTCTTCCTCTGGTGCGGGTGATTTGTGCCATAACATCATTGATACTAGATCTTGTAGCCGTGATGTAGTTGTGCCCGGTAGGGTTGATAACCATCCCTAGCATGGTGGGAGTTCCAACAGCCTGGGTGCGGTTGCACCAAGAAATGGTGCGGAGAATGAGTTCGAGAGGGACAACTCAGGGAGTAGTAATAGAGATAGGTGGGCTCATTGATCAAAGATGCAGGAAGAGGGGTCGGAGAATTGTACAAGTGATAAATAGACTAATTATCCTGCTCGCAATTTTGATTTTCATAGTAGTTCATCTGCTAACTTTGAGCGTAGGGATGTGATGGCTCAGTGTTGATGTAGAGCTCGTTGGGAACCCCAAGAGGAAGGTATGATGAGCACAGCAGCAAGTTTCCCTCAGTTATGAAACCAAGGTTTAATCGAACCAGTAGGAGCAAGGAAACACCCCAAAGGTGTTGCTAGCTGAGCCTTGGCAGGGCGCACTAGCGGTGCTAGTAGCAACGTGGAGACCTGCACAACACAACCACATAACTTTGTCCCCAACTTGCGATGAGGTTGTCAATCTCATCGTGTTTTGCTGAAAACAAAGGATTAAACGTATCGAATGGAAGGAAGTAATAGTTTGCAGAAAGTAAACACAAAGCAGTAAACAATTTATAGATTTTATGTAAAGAAAAGGACCGGGATCCATAGTTCACTAGAGGTGGCTCTCCTTAAGATAGATAACATGCTGGGTGAACAATTTACAGCGGGGCAATTGACAAACATCGAGAAAGCAATACATGCATATACTAATCATCTTGACTCTTTTGAGATTCGATTAGGCATTACAACATTATACATAGACCGCCATCCAACTGCATCTATGACTAATAATCCACCTTCAGGTTATCATCCGAACCCCCTCCAGTATTAAGTTGCAAGCAACAGATTATTGCTTTACGAATTGCGTGTAAAGTAAACAATACGATTGTTCTATGAACAAAGGATTGTTGTTTTCTCCCTAGTAGCAACAACACATCTAGTTAGAGATTTCTGTCACTTCCCCAGATTACCAGAGGCATGAACCCACTATCGAGCATAAATACTAACTCTTGGAGTTGCTAGCATCTACTTGGCCAAGATAGCTACTAACAACGGAAAGCATGCAAGATCACAAATAACAAAGACATGATAGAATCAATAATCAATCTGAAATAGCATCTCAATATCCATCGGATCCCCGCAAACACAACATGCAAAATTACAAATAGATGATCTTGATCATGAACGGAGCTCACAAGATCTAGACATGAAAGCACAAAGGAGGAGAACCAGCCATCTAGCTACTACATGGATCCGTAGTCCAAGGATGAACTACTCACGCATCACACCGGAGGCTTGCATGGTGATGAAGAAGACTCTGTGGTGAATTCCCTCTCCCAGGGTGCGTGAAGAGCTTCATATCCCTCCCGATCTAGGGATGGAGATGACAGCGGCTACAGACTCTTTCGTGGATATTTGATCGGGTACTTAGGGTTTTCGTCCCGAGGGCATCTTATAGGCGGAAGGAGAGGCCAAGGGGGTGCTGGGGTCGGCTAGACCACCCCCTGGCGCGGGCCAGGCCTGGCCGCGTGGCCAGGTGGTGTTGCTGGCCCCAACCCTTCTCCGTCTCGTATTCTAGCATCTGTTGACTTCCGAAAAAATAGGCACTTTGGCTTTTGTCCCGTCCAATTCCGAGAATATTTATTTTCTGACTTTCCTGGAACCAAAAACAGCAGAAAACAGGCAGTTGGCACTATGGCTCTTGTTAATAGGTTAGTCCAAGAAATCATATGAAAAGTACTCCAAAGTGTGGACAAAACACAAGAAAGTGGATAAAACCAAGCATGGAACATCAAAAATTATAGATACATTTGCAATGTATCAACATCCCCAAGCTTAACTCCTGCTCGTCCTCGAGTAGGTAAGTGATAAAAAGAAAGAATAATTTTTGAGGTGACATGCACCATCAAAGACTTGATCAAAGTATTCGTAAAACATTCAAAGATGGGATCATAGTACTTCAATCATAACATGAAAGACAAAGTTCTAGCAATAAGACAAAGAAACTATGATGCAACATGAAAGGGCACAAACAAAAGATTCATGAATAACAATGCTTTGCAATACGTTTGTTTGTTTCACATAAAGAAAACATAGCATAATAGTATTCAGCTTGTCCCTCATAGAGTAGCAAATATAAATGCATAGGACACCTTCAAAGTTCATAAGAGTGACTAGATACAAATAGTTTAAAACAAGCAATATCAAGTTATGCATCAATCAACTAGTCTTGGGACAATGCACATATAACTAAGAATGGCCACTATGCTCTCAAAGTAGGTGCATAAAGGTAAAAGGTGGAGACTCAATATAATGGTGGAAGAAAGGCCTTTATAAAAGGAAGTAGGGATTCAAGTCTCATAAAGAGCTTCCAAAAATTATGGTACTTATAGCTTTCAGCTCTCATTGCCCCTATCATAAGCATCTTTAAGGTGATTAAGGTTAAAGTCACACAACTAAGAGGATATGCTTGACAAGTTATAAACCGAAATCTCATGCCCCTTACTTATGAAGACCGAACCTCATTCTACTCAACTTTAGTCACGAGTAAGCTCTTGTCATTGTAAGTACATATGTATCATAAAGAACCGCCAACGGGGTACCCCATGCACATGATAGAAGAGCTATCCCATAATCAAAATGACAAGGCAAGCAGACAATGAGCATCTCAATGATCTTTTTATTTGCTATTTGCATAGGTTTTTATTGAGGATGCTTCATAGAGTGCTCATTATGGTGATGCTGCAAGTTTCCACCATGATTAGGCATGGCTTAGGCTAGCGGCCTAGGCGTTTCTCTAACACACATACAAACTCCATGATCTTACAAGTTCCACTTTTATTTCACACCGCCGGGATCCATAAGCAAAAGAACATGATATCAACGGGGTACAAAGTACAAGTGCAATGTTGAAAGCGTTCCCCATGATACATGGTTCTGCTAATTTCAACTTATAAAGTGCAAGCATATACGCAACAAAGAAGGACCCAATAGTTCAAGTTTATTAGATGCAAAAAAAAGTAAAGTATGCCATCAAGTTCGTGAGAGCTTTAATCACTAGTTTTCTCATAACAACTTTAATTTGGAAGGTAAACAAAAGAATGAATATACTTGGAATAGCATAAGCTAGTAGGTAGGTATGGTGGACTCTTTGGAATAACTTGGTTTAGGGAGTTGGACGCATGAGTGGAAGTCATACTTGGTTGTGGAGGCTAGCAAAAGACTGGGAGCGACAAACTAAGAGAGCAATAATGGCCATAATCATGCAGAGCGACAAAACATCATTGATCAAAGCATAAAGTGATACTACAAGTTGAAAACTAAAGGATCATAAAGGCTATGGTGACTTTGGATAGTCATAACATGGCGCGAGCATGCGCCAAGTCAACCCAAATAAAGCATCAAAGGAGAATACCACTATACTATGCTTTAATATGCTAAAACAACGCATGATTCATCCAAGGCACATTAAGCAATCTCAATTGTTTATAACAAGTCATGCTACCGAAAATAATACTAAGCATAAAGCCAAAACAATATCAAGCATGGCATGACAAAGCATATGCCACAGTCAAAAACAAGCTCTTTTTACCACATAAGTATGAACTTTCCTACTCTTTTCCAATCCAAACAAAACTATTTGCGAACCAATGTATGAAAGAGGGGGTCCAACCAATTTATTCAGCAAACTAAGAAAACCAAGCAAACGAAAAACAAAAACAAAAATGAAAAAGAAGACGCTCCAAAACAACACAACTGTGCATGAAACAATAAAAATGAAGCGTTTGGAAGAAACCTGGGATTTTTATTGATGAAGAGGGGGATGCCTTGGGCATCCCCAAGCTTTGACGCTTGTACTTCTTGGATATTTCTTGGGGTGACACGCGTGGAATCCCCAAGCTTGAGCTTTAGTCCATCCTTCATCTCATTACTCATTCCTTCCATACACCTGAAATTTTTCCTTCATACAAAACTTCACACAATCTTTATTAGCAACATTAGTGCACTCAAGATAAATAAGTCTTAAGGTTCAGTTCTAACACCAAATAAACTTCCATTAGAACACTAGCTACTGTATCACTTCCCTCAAAAAGCTGAATTCCCCAAAAGAACTCAAAAAGGAACCAACAAGAAGCAAATGCAGAAAATGGCAGAAATCTGTCAAAACAGACCAGCAGGTAAAGACGAATTTTTTCGAAGACCTTATGTTGCTCAAACCAAAAAGTGTTGAACTAACTAAAGTTAGATAAAAACCTGGGGCAGAAGAAAAAAATTAACGCCTCAAAAAGACGTTCAGAGATTTTACACGAATTTTTACGGTGAAGCACAGAAATCTGTTTCGGGACAACAACTTTCCCAATCATTACCTCTCTCTCATTAGAGGTTACTCTTGGCACAAAAAGCAAATAAAAAGGATAAGGAGAGGTTATTACTGAAGTAATAATTTCCAGGACTCATCTAAAACTTTTGGGTTATCTCCCAATAAGTACTTTTCTTTAACGCCATTAAGTTAGGCATAAGAAGCAAGAAAGAATCAAGTGTTCTCAAATGAAGAAGCATTAAGACCAAATTTTTTTTTCATAGGAGAAGCAAAAGAAATCTTCTCTCTCTTCTTAGGGAAGTGTTCTATACCTTTCTTGAGTGGGAGTTGATATTTAATGGTGCGTTCTTTCATATCAATAATGGCACCAACAGTTCTAAGAAAAGGTCTTCCCAAAATAATAGGACAAGAAGCATTGCATTCAACATCCAAAACATAGAAATCAACGGGGACATAGGAATTGTTAACCATAATAAGGACATCATTAAGACTCCCCATGAGTTTCTTTTTAGCATTATCATCAAGTGGGACATTCAAATAACAATCTTCAAGTGGAGGCAAATCAAGCATATCATAAATCCTTCTAGGCATAATAGAAACACTACTATCAAGATCACATAAAGCTTTGAAATCAAAGTCATTCACTTTCATATTAATGATGGGTTCCCAACCATCTTCTTGTTTTATAGGAATAGAAGCTTTATGTTTCATCTTTTCTTCTTTAATCTTTATGAGAGCATCAGTAATGTGTTTTGTAAAGGCCATGTTCATAGCACTAGCATTAGGTCTTTTAGCAAGATTTTGTAGGAACTTAATAACTTAAGAGATATTGCAACCATCAAGATCAAAATCAAATTTATCATCTAGAGTAGTAGAACTATTACTAGCCTCAACACTAGTGGTGGTGTTAGTAGAAACACTAATGTTTCTAGCAATTTCATCTTCTCTTTCCCACTTAGCATGTAATTCAGCTAATAGTCTAACATTTTCATCAATTCTTACTTGTATAGCATTAGTGGCCGCAAAGGGATTCTCATTAGTTTCAGGTTTAGCAGCCATTTTATTCAAAGAAGATTGAGCTTCAGCCAAAGATGCTATATTTCTTTCAGCATTAGAGACTTTTTCCTCAATAGTTTTATTGAAAGCAGTTTGTTTACTAATAAAGTCCTTAAGCATAACTTCAAGTTCAGAGGGAACACTCCTATTATTGTTGTAGGAATTTCCGTAAGCATTACCATTGTTGGGAGGATATGGCTTATAATTGTTGTTACCAAAACTACTCCTATAAGCATTATTGCCAAAATTATTATTTCTTATGAAGTTCACATCAACTTGCTCTTCTTGAGCAACCAAAGAAGATAAAGGAACATTATTTGGATCAATATGGGCTTTCCCATTAACAAGCATAGACATAATAATATCAATCTTATCACTCAAGGAGGAAGTTTCCTCAACAAAATTTACCTTCCTACCTTGTGGAGATCTCTCAGTATGCCATTCAGAATAATTAACCATCATATTGTCCAGAAGTTTTGTTGCAGCACCCAAAGTGATGGTCATAAAGGTACCTCCAGTAGCAGAATCCAATAGGTTCCTTGAATAATAGTTCAATCCTGCATAAAAAGTTTGGATGATCATCCAAGCAGTCAGTCCATGAGTGGGACAATTCTTTACCAAAGATTTCATTCTTTCCCAAGCTTGACCAACATGTTCATGATCAGATTGTTTAAACTTCATTATTTCACTTCTCATAGATATAATCTTAGCAGGAGGATAGTATTTTCCAACGAAAGCATCTTTGCACTTAGTCCAAGAATCAATACTATTCCTAGTTAAGGAATTCAACCATTCTTTAGCTTTTCCTCTCAACAAGAAAGGAAACAATTTAAGCTTAATAATATCACCATCTATATCCCTATGCTTTTGCATCTCACAAAGTTCAACAAAATTATTTAAATGGGCAGCAACATCTTCATTACCAATACCAGAAAATTGTTCTCTCATAACAAGATTGAGTAAAGCAGGTTTTATCTCAAAGAAGGTATCTTTAGGCACAGGTGGAGCAATAGGTGTGCTCATAAAATCATTGTTGTTGGTGCTAGTGAAGTCACACAACTTAGTGTTTTCAAGAGTAGTCATTTTTTGTGTTTTCAAATAAGAAAGCAAACTAGTAAAACTATTTTTTTTGTGTTTTTTATAACAAAACAAGCAAACAAAGCAAAAAGAAACTAAGCAAAACAAAAATAACAAAGAAACGAGATTGGTTATGAGGGATTCCCCTTGTGAAGATGTCCTTGACTCCCCGGCAATAGCGCCAGAAAAATGTCTTTGATGGCGCGTGGTTGACGTGGGAGCTTCTTCTTCTTTAGTCCCAGGCAACGGTGCCAGAAAAATGCTTGATGGCTCAGTGTTGATGTAGAGCTCGTTGGGAACCCCAAGAGGAAGGTATGATGAGCATAGCAGCAAGTTTCCCTCAGTTATGAAACCAAGGTTTAATCGAACCAGTAGGAGTAAGGAAACACCCCAAAGGTGTTGCTAGCTGAGCCTTGGCAGGGCGCACTACCGGTGCTAGTAGCAACGTGGAGACCTGCACAACACAACCACAGAACTTTGTCCCCAACTTGCGATGAGGTTGTCAATCTCACTGTGTTTTGCTGAAAACAAAGGATTAAACCTATCGAATGGAAGGAAGTAATAGTTTGCAGAAAGTAACACAAATAAGTAAATAGTTTATAGATTGTATGTAAAGAAAAGGACCGGGATCCATAGTTCACTAGAGGTGGCTCTCCTTAAGATAGATAACATGCTGGGTGAACAAATTACAGCGAGGCAATTGACAAACATCGAGAAAGAAATACATGCATATACTAATCATCTTGACTCCTTTGAGATTCGATTGGGCATTACAACATTATACATAGACCGCCATCCAACTGCATCTATGACTAATAATCCACCTTCAGGTTATCATCCAACCCCTCCAAGATTAAGTTGCAAGCAATGATTATTGCTTACTTAATTATGCGTAAAGTAAACAATACGATTGTTCTATGAACAAAGGATTGTTGTTTTCTCCCTAGTAGCAACAGCACATCTAGTACCTTAGAGATTTCTGTCACTTCCCCAAATTACCAGAGGCATGAACCCACCATCGAGCATAAATACTAACTCTTGGAGTTGCTAGCATCTACTTGGCCAAGATAGCTACTAACAACAGAAAGCATGCAAGATCACAAATAACAAAGACATGATAGAATCAATAATCAATCTAAAATAGCATCTCAATATCCATCGGATCCCCGTAAACACAACATGCAGAATTACAAATAGATGATCTTGATAATGAACGGAGCTCACAAGATCTAGACATGAAAGCACAAAGGAGGAGAACCAGCCATCTAGCTACTACATGGATCCATAGTCCAAGGATGAACTACTCACGCATCACACCGAAGGCTTGCATGGTAATGAAGAAGACCTCCAGGGTGAATTCCCCTCTCTGGCAGGGTGCCGGGAAGAGCTTCAGATCCCTCCCGATCTAGGGATGGAGATGACGGCGGCTACAGACTCTTTTGTGGATTTTTGACCGGGTACTTAGGTTTTTCGTCCTGAGGGCATCTTATAAGCGGAAGGAGAGGCCGAGGGGGTGCTGGGGTCGGCCAGACCACCCCCTAGCACGGGACAGGTCTGGCCGCGTGGCTAGGTGGTGTGCCCGTCCCCTAGCCCTTCTCCGTCTCGTATTATGGCATCTGATGACTTCCAGAAAAATAGGCACTTTGGCTTTTGTCCTGTCCAATTCCGAGAATATTCATTTTCTGACTTTCCTGGAACCAAAAACAGCAGAAAACAGGCAGCTAGCACTGTGGCTCTTGTTAATAGGTTAGTCCAAGAAATCATATGAAAAGTACTCCAAAGTGTGGACAAAACACAAGAAAGTGGATAAAACCAAGCATGGAACCTCAAAAATTATAGATACATTTGCAATGTATTAGGATGTTGGGGTGCCTATTGCTCCACCGCAGCAACAACAACACATGCATCCTCAGGCTGTATCCATGGATGAGGGTAGGCAGCAGAATCAGCCTGATGCTTGGAGGAATGTGTTGTTCAATGAATCTCAAAATGAAACTCTTGAACCTAGTGACATGTGTTTAATGTGTGGTGATATGCATATTGATAAGTTTGTGTTTAATGAGTAGAAGCCATGGGAAGTTGTAGCCCCCTTTGTGGATGCATCTTTACCTGGTAATGGTTTCTTTGTGATTCCTTACATCAGGAATGCTGCTCCAACTAAGGAGGTTTATCAAGCAGTTATTCACATTTTGGAGGGCTCCATGTTAGCTAGGAAGATTGAAGAAGAGTTTGGACAGTGGGATGGAGCTAGGTGCAATTGGAGGTGGTATGCCAAACCAATGGCTGCTTCAAAGTTCCTGGTGAGGTTTCCTAGTCCAAGAGACATTGATGCCTGGAAGAACTTTGGAAAGACACATCTTAGAACTGCTAGAAATGTTCTCATTCAGGTTGATAACTGGTTTCCTGGGTATGGAGATACTGGGGAGCTTGATGTTGCTTGGTTCCAAGTAAAAGGTATCCATTTGGATAATAGAAATTGTCGTACTACAGCCTTTACTGGCAGTTTGGTTGGGAGAACTCTTGCTATGGATAAACATAGTCTCAATAATGTTGAGTATGTAAGGATCCAAATTGGAAATTTGGATGTCTCCTTGTTACATCTAGTGGTATCAAATGTTAACATTGGGCCTAGTTCCTATGCTATGGAGTTTACTATAAAAATCCCAAGAGAAAAAAATTCTAGGGTTAGGAACTTGGTTACTAATGATCAGGTGGATTCAGCCAGGCCTCCCTCAAATCCTAGTAATATTAATCAACATACTCCCAAGAGAGCTAGAACTGATAAGAATGGATATAGGGAGGGACCTCATTCTGCCCCTAGAGGATTCATGGGGGAGGTTAGAAGGACATACAATGTTAGTGTTCCTGCAAGCAAAACTGTGCAGAGTAATGCTCCTATCTCTTATAGCCACTTCAGTGAAGAACCTGATAAGCATGGAAAGAGGAGAGATAAAAGTGCATGTGTGCCCCATGTGTGGTTTTCGTAATTAATGACAATCTTTATGGACTTATGTTTGCATTGAGTTTTACTTATAGGATTTGTCCATAGGCAATGCTTGAACCATATGTTGGATTCAAGGTTGGGAGAAGAAGAAAGTGAAGAAGATCAAGTGTGGACCAAGGTTTCAATGAGTGATCCGGAGATGGACTAGAATCTCTGGTGTGCCAGCTAGATTTCGGTATGAGTATTCGGTGTGTTCCTCGAAACCAAGTCCAAGCCAGTCTGTATAGGGGTCCATAGATTGTACGAAGATGGACTGGAATCTTCGGTGTGAGATAATTTCCGACCAGAATCTCTAGTCTCTAGGCCGGAGTCTCCGGTGTGATATTTCCCCAATGGGCAGAAAATGACACCAACATAATGAAGAATGAAGAAATGATGTGCAAGTTCAAGATGAGCCATCTCGAAGAGATCATTTGCTTGAAGCTTGCCATCTTATGGTGATCATGGATATGGGAAGATGATATGTCCAAAAGAGAAGCTCTACCATAGTGGAGTATGTGGGAGCAATTTGCAAGTCTTCACCAAGCTAGCGCAATCAAGAAAGGTGTTCCATCTTGACATGGAGAAGATAGTCATCATCAAGCTCAAGTAGAATATGTGCAAGGCAAAGGTATGTTCTTGATAGGGTTTCCTTCTTACCGGTCTCGTTGTGTTAGTTGGATATACCGGTTTATAGGATAGATAGCCGTACTATCAAGAGGGGCTCTCGAGTGAGTAACTTGATCATATCCTTTAGAGAGAGCTCATACCTTTACATACTTTGTATCATATTTATTGGTTGTTATTTGGATCTTATCCATGTGAGGTTCTATAGCTTGTGGTAATATTCATAACAAGCTCTAGTTCATCGAAAACGGATTTCATATGCATTCTCTATTGCATTTTCGATGTTGGAGGTTTTACCAGTCCGTCTTTTTGAGAGAGGTAAAACCTTTTGTTATTTGGTTCTATCCTACATTTCTGTACTATGATGTTTCCTGTATGATCTTTTATATCTTATTGTCCTCTTTAAAACAAGCCCAAGATCATCAAAATCGGAGTCTGGATGCAAAAGTTATGGTTGTTTTCGTATTGGTCTTTCTGCCAGTTTTTGTAAGACCGGAGACTCTGGACTAAATCTCCGGTCTATGTCTGGACCGAGTACTGAATGTCCCCCAGTTTTCCCCCATTGGCCTGGGTACACCGGAGACTCCGGTCCTAGTTCGGAGACTCCGGACCGGGCGATTCCTGGGCCTAACGGTTGGATTTCTAGGGACCTATTTAAGGGGCCCTTCTTCCCCAATGGTTCCCTAACCTTCCTTGCAAGTTTTTCCCTCCATTGCTGACCTTCTTGAGCTTGCAATCCCTAAATACCTCCTATGATTCTTGCATATTCTTGAGGGATTTTAAAGAGGAGATCTAGATCTACAATCCTACCAATCAATATCTCCTCTAAGTGAGGGGAAAATCTTGGGATCTAAATCTTGGAGTCTTTTGTGGATTTCCTCCATTGTTCTTCCTCTTTTATTCCCCCATAAGCTTTTGTATCTTTGGTGGAATTTGGGAGAGAAGGACTTGAGCACTTCTTGTGTTCTTGCCATTGCATTTGGTGCATCGGTTTGAGTTCTCGGTGAGGATTTGATTGGGTGAAAGGTGAGAAGCTTTTTACTCTTGGGTTCTTGGAACCCTAGGCAGTTTGGTTGTATTGCAGGTTTGTGGATTACGTGGGGCCTCCAATTAAATTGTGGAGCTTTCCTCGATCTTGTTAGTTGGGAGCCTCCAATTGAGTTGTGGAGAAGTGCCCCAATCTTGTGAGAGGTTTCGGATTGCCACCGACAAGTGCACCAATAGTGGAAGTGTGGATCGATCTCATTGGGGTGAGATTCATAGGAGAACAAGGGAGACATTTGAATCCACCCCCTCTCCAAACGAGACGTACTCCATTGTTGGGAGGAACTCTGTAAAACATCATCGACTTGATGAGTGCATATTTGCATCATGTTTTATATTATTGTTTTGCATTGTAGATGTAGGATCTTGGTATTTGACGGTGTTCGCGCACACATTTTATGTCTGTTTTCACCAGGATCAGGACAGATGATGGATACAATGGACACAATTCTTGGAGCAGTTGTACTAGGGAGAAATGGAGTAAAAAACAACGTAAATCGCTTATTTGGGAAATATCAATAACACAAGAAGAAAACCCAAAGCGGCAAAGGCATCTAGAGAGTTTAACGACCAACTATACGACCGGAATACTTTTTCTGGCCATATAGTTGCGGTCGTACGGTTGGTGCCGCCACCGCCTCCTCAAATAGTTTCACCCCATGCAACTGGATCGGAGAGACGACATACAGAACACCTAGAAATTGCCAAAAAACTCACCTCCAGAAGGAATCTAGAGGAGGAACTTGCCCAAGGGATCCATCTTCGCCCTACATAGTTCTAGGAGGCCAAGGCATCGATCTTCATCTTCATCAACCGCTGCATCATCATGATCTTCATCCATCCCATCTTCACCCATCTAGATCTTGTTGTAATTTCCATACTTGTTGTGGATCTATACAAGAACTATTCATTTACAATTGATTCCATTACCATTGCTATGATGTTGATTGCCTCCATGTCTGAGTAGATCTTTAGTTCTTGGGGAGATGGAGAAACCCTAGCATATGATTGAGATAAGATAGAGATTATTATGTTATATATCATTATGTGTATGTGTTAATTGTATTCATCTTGATGTTGGGAGTTGTGCACCTCCTTAATATTTGCCTCTTATGGGGACATGATGAAGGGGATTACTTGTTGGTAGACGGAGGGATGATAGCGCTTACTGTGACTATAAAGCTATTGTCATTATTTATGTACTAACTTGGGGAAGCAAGGAGAACTCATAAAGCCATGTCCATGCCACGGGAGAAATCCCTTAATAGCGGGATAATATGATTAATGTCGTTTATCTATCAGATGTGGTTATGAAGGATGATGTGAGCAGTGGTTGTTGCCTATTTGTCCAATATGGAGCTCCTCCCACAAACATACATATCATGAGAATATTCGTTATAATAATCTTGATTGCTTAGTCTAAATTGCTAGTGGTGTATCCACCACTCCCTGAGAACGCCTTTTTCCCCATTGCAGTTCTAAGTTCTTTTACATGTGCGATTCTTACTTTCTGCATTACATTTTATTTTACTGTACTTGCTTTGTTCAATCAAAAACCCAAAAACAATTCTACTTTTCACTACAAGAAAAGTTGGCTTTTACAACGGACGATTTTCATGGTTGAAGGCCCATTTTTCATGGCCAAAGAGTCTTCCGCGACGGATGGCCTTCGTGGTAAAAGCCCCGTGACAAATGAATTAACCATGTTTTTTCGACCGTGTCGGATCGCACCCTTTAGCCATGAAAACATGTTCCGTCGTAGATCTGCTCGCCAGCCGCGCTGACTGCTGATGTCATGTGAACTGCTAGGTGGTAGACATTGTTAGCGGCCGGTTATCGCCATTAACGGCCATAGAAACCGTGGAAGAAGCCATGCCCAGCCAAGGCCTACTAAATACTAACTGGGCCGACCCATAAGGGGAGCCCAATAACAAGATGACCCATTACTGTTTTGTCTGCCACTGTAAGGCCCATGTTGGTCCAACACTGTGCGGCCTATTAGCATCCTACGCTAAGTCGCTCCTGTAAACATAAGGCCTGCGGTCAGCCCATCACTGTTATCACAGCCCATCGTCGACCGCCTACTGACGACCCTTCTCTAAGATGGTCCGTTACTGTTCTGGCCTTTTACTATTCTGGTCTTTAGCTTTTCAGGCCCATAAAAGGCCCTTTACTGTTCTAGCCTGGTAAATTTGTCGGCCTGTTACTATCCTTGTCTGGGAATTTCTCGGCCAGTACTGTTCAGGCTCGTCACTCTTCTGGCCTTTTACTGTTGTGGCCCGCTACTGTTTTGGCCCGCTAATGTTTTGGCCCGCTACTGTTTTGGCATATTACTGTTTTGTGATTTTTGCAGTTTCTTGCTTTTTACTGTAATGGGATGTTTCTGTTCTAGCCTGCTACTGTTATGACATGTTACTATTACGACATGCTTCAGTTACTGCCTGTTTCTGTTACGACATGTTACTGTTACGACCCGTTAGGCTTGTTACATTTACGGGATGTTACTGTTACAGCCTGTTACCACATGCGCATTGGCCCGTAGCGTTTACGGCCTTTTATAGTTTAGTCATTCCTGAAGCCCATGCAAATATCATAAAGCATGCATAATAATCCAGCATTTTTTACTGTTCGTTGTCGGCCAAATACAGCATGGTAATGTTCCCTAATCGACCTGCCTGGCATAGTTACCGTAACGACTACCGCAATGTGTGGACGACGTCATTTAAATGCCTACATGGCCTACGCGAGTTATCTAGATATTACATTAGCTGCAAACTTCTTAAAATTATTACATATTATCAACTCAGGGGAAAGAAAAATCGGCATTTCAGTTGACAATCAAGTTGATAGTAGAGTCCTCAATTTGCTTTCTCAATCGATCACCTGCATCTTCCATTGAGTGTGACAGCTACATTGGAGGAGACATGATCTTGCAGCCCCCTCTTTGGTGGGGCTAGCAACAATTGTAGTCTGAAACTAAGTAATAATAAGTTAATACATCAAACAAAATAAACTACTCATTTGACTGATATGATAGGAGCTATGAACTGGAGTTTACGACTGGTCAATAGTTCAATTATTGACCAACACGTCAAACAAACATGACAAGCAAGCACGCATTAAACAAGTGTGACTACCATGAAACAAGCAATCAAAAAATGTGTGTGTGGCTTAGAATTTCAGCAAATATAAACTAGCCAGGTCATTTTGAACAAATATATATGGAAGTAGCTCTATACCCTAAAACGCAAGAGACGTTGGGTGACTCGGAATTTACGCTGAGCCACAAAATGGCATACATTTAATGTCATAGCAAAGAATGAACCAGATAGAAATTATAACTGCATCATACGAGAACCTGTAGAGCAGGAATGCAAATCACAAATGAACTATATATTGTAGAGGATAGTTATGTCGTGACTTAGGACGAACCAGACCCAGAATCAGATGCGAGATATAATGGCGTCGCTCGTGAACCTGTAGAATATGACAAACAAGCATTAGACAAGTGTGCCTAGAATGAAATGAGCAATCAAACAAAGTGTTTCTTAGAATTTTAGCAAATATATATGGAAGAAGTGGCATCTCCTGGAATGCATAGAGTCGTTGGGTGACTCAGAATTTGCGGTGAGCTACACAATGGCATGCAGTTACTGTCATAGCTAAAAATCAACCAGATAGAAATTATAATGACATCATAAGAGAAATTCTAGAGTAGGAATGGAAACCACGAGTGAACTACATAGTAGAGGACATTTATGCCGTTGCTCAGGATGAACCAACACCAGATAAGGAAGTAATGGCATCCCTTGTGAACCTGTAGAACAGTCTATGCAAACCAACATGTTCATTGTTCCATTTTGATCTCTATGCAAGACAAAGGAAATAGTTAGTGATGCAGCTTTTGAAGAACTAGATGGCATTATGGCAACAACAAAATTATAATCGAATTAGTACGAAGAGTTTAAACGGCTACTATAGGATTGCATAACGATGCCAAGGAGGAAATAATAACAGAAACTGATCTCAGGACAAACCAGATAGATTCAACATCTATAGAGTAGGGAATCCACACTAATATTTTTCGCTGACTTCAGATTTTGCAAGAATTACACGGTAGCAGGCAATTACGATTGTATGGAGTAGCTAAGAACATCTGTATGACGAAATAACAGACATGTCCATGACTTGAAATTTGTAGAGCAGCGAATGCAAACCAACATGTCTAATGACCTTGTATGTACTAGCACGAAGAACAGGCATGCCCACTGACTTGTATGTACGAGCACGATGACAAAAATGCAGTTCACTGTGACAGGCTTGAACCTGCTATACTGCTGACAAAACAAAAGTGAGTTGCAAATTTGGTTAACCTTGGTTGGAGAGGCGTCTAAGTATCATCGGTACTGTGCGAGTGACGTCCAGGTCACCGAGGGTGCTGCAGTTGTGGTGGCTATTGGCGTCAGGGAAGCAAATCTTGGGCGGACGATGCCGGCTTGAGCACGGTGGACGAGAGCGTCGTTGAGGCAGATCCAGTGCAGTGAACGGTGACGGCCGAGCAGCTGATCTAGAGTGGTGGACATGGAACTCCCTGAACTAGATCACGTCCGGTGTACACCGGTGATGCGGATCGATGCAGTTCGTGATTTCGGCCGGAAGCGAGCTTGGTCGAGAGAGACCCGTTGAACCAGATCCGGTGGGTGAGCATCGGTGAAGCGGCTCCATGGCGGTGCATGAGACCGCCGCTCAAGCGGCTCCGGCCGCCGTGGAATTGCCGCCGGCCTGTGTGCATGGTAGTCGTGGAGGTGAGGGCGTGGGAGAGAGGGGCTGGGATTTTTGGAAGGACCAACGGGAAAATCTAGGCAAATCCGGACTAAGGAGGTGACCAGAAACATAAATTATGATCGTGCCCCCAAGCTACCGACTTTAGCCCTCCCATAGGGCGTTAGAACAATGGGTAGAATCAGAATTTTGAAGTCAAAAGTTTTTGAAACTGAGAGGCGGGAAATGCTTCAAGATCAGTGTGTGATTTTGCCACTTGATTGAGATATTGAATTTCGCGACCGTCCATCTAATAATAATATAAAAATGGTACTGCCCTAGTGGGATATTTTGCCTCAAAGTTTTTGAAACTGGGGGCGGGAAATGCTTGAAAGTCACTGTATGGTTTAGCCGCTCGATTGAGATTTTGAATTTGACAAGCGCCCATCTGATAGTAATACAAAAATGGTACTGCCCCGGTGGGAGATTTTTCCTCAAAGTTTTTGAAATGGAGGGGCGGGAAATGCTTCAAAGTCGGTGTGCGGTTTTGTCGCACTATTGAGATTTTGAATTTGACTAGCGCCCATCTCCTGATAATAATACAAAAATGATACTCCCCCGGTGGGAGATTGTGCCTCAAAGTTTTTGAAACGGAGGGGCAGGAAATGCTTCAAAGTGGGTGTGCGGTTTTGCCGCTCGATTGAGATTTTGAATTTAGCTCGCATCTATCTAATAATAATAATATAAAATGGTACTCCCTAGGTGGGAGATGTTGGCTCAAAGTTTTTAAAACGGTTAGGCGGGAAATACTTCGAAGTCGGTGTGTGTGATTTTGCCACTCGATTGAGATTTTGAATTTTGCTAGCGTCCATTTACTACTAGTAGTAGTAGTAAAAAAAGGTGGTAGAACGTACGGCTATATGGTCAGGAATTCATGGCCGAGAGTCACATCAACTGATCATCCATATAACCACACTTGAGGTACTCCCTGTGTTCGGTATTACTAGACCGGAGTAGTACTAGTTCGGAGAATTAACTTCACCTACTCGCTTTATACCTAGTTATTGCATGTAGTAGTAATCCTAAAATCTAGCCAATGCACATGGCCACCACATCTAATTGAAAACATGCAAGCCAATAGATGCACTCCCGTTTTAACAACATGATCGGCCAGGAGCATTACACGACACAATGGTTCATATGTTACGGTCAACTAGAGGAGTAATTGAGCAAAACTAGGAGCATTAATTGGTCCTTCGGCCTAGCAATTGAGGCTGTAAAATAATTAAGAGGTATATTCACCTTTAGTCCCACATCTTGTACCACAAGAGCGTTTTAGTCCCACATATTGAAAAATGAGCAATACTAGTTCCACAACTTATATCTCAAGAGCATTTTAGTCCAATTTAATGGAATTTTAGTGAATTTGACTTAATTTGTTCACAAATGACGTTGATTTTTTTCAAATGACCCCTCTATATTTTTTATGGTATTTGTGTCCCTATGCGGACTGATAAGTGGGCCACCTATTGGTAGACGTACAAATAAAATAGTTAAATCTCTAAGAGGGGAATGGATTCAAACTTAACACTTTTGTATAACGACACCCACACCCACAAGCCACTATGCTGGTAGATGCTCACAACTACTCGTGTGAGACGAGGAGTACTTGAGAGGACGTAATTATGCCAGGCGAGGAGTACTTGGGGGGAAGTAATTATTTATACAATAAAAAAGCACATACAAACACAAAAAATGCTCATGTCTATGTTGGCATGGTCCATAATATCAATTGTATAGCTTTGTCATTAACCTAGTAGCTAGCCGTAGTGTCTAGAATAAACTTGAGATTTTTCTTATTCGCAAAAACGAAAAGGAATAAAATTGAGTTGTTATTGTAGCCCAGAACACATAGTTTTGAATATCCAAAATAAAGAGCACATCAGCCAGAGCCCTCTTCAGTTAATCACTTCTATGTGCATGTTGTAGTGGCAAGGTTGATTTCTTCAGTAGCGCAGGTAATCAGTTCGATACCCTATAATGCATTGGTAGTTTTTATTATTTGTTTTGTTATTTAGATCCTCCTGTCAAGTCATACCAAGGTCACAACTGGCAGGCAGAAAATACACAGGGGTCATTTTGCAAAAAATATGATGCCACATGTCATTTCTAGAATTAGTTACAACGAATTCGAACAAAATCATAGAAATTCAATTGAATTGAACTAAAATCTTCCTGGTTACAAGTTGTGCGGCTAGTGTTGCTCACTTTGCAAGATGTGGGACTAAAACGCTCCCGCGGTGAAAGTTGTGGGACTAAAAACATATATACCTGAATAATTAACGACCGTGCTATTGAGAGAACATGAGGTTTTTGGCTCCACGGAGTATACACTCCATCCGCCCACATGGTGAGCATCCAAGGGCACAGCCAAAAAGCGAAATTGAAAAATGGAAAATGCCATGCAAAAAATGGAAAATGCCCTACGTTTGTGTGTGCCCTGAGGAACCAGGGAGCGCATGTTTTCTTCTAAGATTTTGGGATAATTAAATACAATAAGGTTATGATACTACTACTAGTATCATACTACACCTACACACTCGCGTGCTCCCAGGAGTCGTAAGCTGGTGTGCATGAACGTTGTACCATAATTAGTGCGTGTGTGCATGCGCGTGCGTGTGCCAGTTTGATGAAACGCGCTTGCGGTTGCTGTGTGCATGTCATCGTATTGTTTCCACACGATTCGCTTGGCTTTCCCAGGCCTTTGTTTCAATGTGTGTCTCTGGAACCGCTTCTCGTGCCAGTCAGTGGGACCGAGACCACACGAACGCCATCATCCATGGCCGGCAAGAAGCAGGAGGACTCGCCATGGGCTGGTCTCCCCGAGGGACTCGTCCAAAAGATAGGTGACATCTTCCTTTCGACGGACGACTTCGACTACTATGCCGCCTTTCGGGCAGTCTGCAGCGCCTGGTGCGGCTTCACGGAGGATCGGTTTATGCGAGCCAACTGGATTGTTCTAGAGAACCAGTTGTTGGAGGAGTATCGGGTAGAAGACGTCGCCATCATGTTGCTGAATGTGAGAACTGGTCGCTACCTTGAGAAGAAGATTAGCCGGGTTATTCGCAGGTTCTTTCTTTATATTCATCTGTATATATGCGATCCTTTTTTGCATTCACATCCTATACTATCTGTTTTTCAAGTTTTGTTTCTTCGTCCACTTCTTGCCCAGGGTTTTTCTCCATGGTTTACCTTGATTGAATTTCAGTCTGTTTACCTTGACTGAATCTCTGTTTCTCCTCCCTCTCTCTAGAAGGTACTTTTATGTTGGTAGCACAACCGGCAGCCTCCTTGTTCTTGGATAGAGGGTGCAGCCATACAAGACCCGGTTGTACAACCCTTTCTCGGGCGCTATCAAGCGCCTGAGGGCGAAGATACCGAATGAGCAGGTGGCTTCTGTTGCTGTGACGATGTTCCCGTCGTTGATGGTGTTTACATCAAACCATCAGAACAGCACCATTCGGTGGGCGGATGAGAGCACAGAGGAAGGGAGTCGCCCGGTCTTTGGTGAAGGGTGGTACTCGCCGTATGAATTCACGGAACTTCGGAGCATGACTTCTTACGCTGGTGATGTTTTTGTCATAGACAGATACGGATTTGTCCTCTCGACTATGTGTGATGCTGCTCATGGAGATGTATAGCTGCAGCTCTCCGCATGAACCCTGGAATTGCATCTCACCATTGCAGGCCCTGTTCCGGGCTGCCAGTTCCCAAAGAATCGTTTTTACCTCGTCGAGTCCGACGAGGAGTTGCTATTTGTTGTGAGTGGACCGGTCTATAGAGGAAGGCTGGTTGTTTACCGGGTTGATACCCAGAACCGTGTCCTTCAGCCAGTCAGAGGCATCGGAAGTTGTGCTCTCTTTGTTGCTGACAATCGGTGCGTCTGCATCGACAGCACCAGGGTACCCACGGTGCAGGTCGGCAACATATACTATGTGGACCTATCCGAGATTCGATCTTACAACTTTGAGGCTCTTGCACGGGAAGAGGAGCCAACATTGTATATGGGTATGGAGTAGGAGGATTATGGATCAATGGCCGTCCTTTCGAATTCGATCGATTGCTGGCGGAGTATTGCAGAATCATCGAGCATTCTGAGCTGCAGATGGTGCCACCTTATGGCGAGGATTGTACCACCCACTACGATTACTATGACAGCTATTCATCAGATTGATGGATTGTGTGGGTCTGCTCCTGATGTATTCTCTTCAGGTCAGCTCCTTATGTGTTCACTTTGTTGAGTGAACGTCTATGAATTTTGCAAGTTCTATGGTGCCCGTGTAATACAATGGACGTTCTCCCTGTTCCGGTAGATCATGTGTTGTACCTCTTACAATTTCACTGTTTTTCATGTGTGTGTAGTAATTCTGATAGATGCTCAGTTTGTAACAATCCTCAAACAACTTACAACTACAAATTACAGTAGATTATTACAATCCTCAGTAAACTTGATAGTAATAAAATGAAGCATAAAAGTTGCATCAGAGTCCAGACAACTAAAAAAACACCATAACTAGTGTGACAGAAAAGGTCTCTATGGAGCTTGCATCCCAAGACATGTAACAACTGGCTTCCCATGAGAGCTACAAATGAGATTATTAAGTATATTTTGCATTAAAGCTTGCCTGTTTTTCAATTCATATAAGTCTTTGCGTGCTATGGTGATTACTAAATCTGTTTTGTTGGCTTCTTGCTCAACAATATCATGGGCATCTTGGAGGGCATCCTCAAATAATCTTTCGGCTGAAAAAATAGGACCGGTCGAAGCGGTGTGCCATGAGAAATAGGTATTGTCACTGCTGCTGTGTGAAACAGAATCTAAACTTGGAGAAGCGGGTCTTTGTTCGGCATTCAGAGGGTCATTTGCAGCCTGAAACAAACACAAAACAAGTTATAATAGCATTACCATGCAATCATACCACCATGAATTTTAAATGTGTCAATGCGGTAATATATAAGGAAGGAAGCAATTAACAGTGGTGGCTCATATATCTATTTCTTCTTGAATAAGTGGACCAGCTAGCACCATGGAGTGATGCAAGCATGTGCTGCTCTCTGAAATGACTGCTTTACTTGAAGATGGCTAAGACCAAGACAAAACAAGTTACTTAAACAACAGACTTGGGAAACAAATTACAAGTTTATTTTGAATAACAATGCGAGCAATCAACCAAAGTACCTGATGCAGACTGCTCAAACTAGAATGTGCAAAACATGAATAAAACGAATATTAAAACTAAGCCATTATGTTTTTCATATATAAAGTAGCCAGGAACTACACAATGAAATCTGCCACTAATTTAATCATAGACAAAAAAGAGTAACTCAGCGAACAAAAACACATCAATTGTGAGCCTCGAATATGCTAGCCAGATAATTTCAGATAAACAATGAATCAAGCAATCATACATATAATTATTCATGAATAGCCAGATAATTTCAACGCTTCGATGGCCTGAGAACAACAAATTGAACCATCAAGTGCCTCGTATTAAAATAGCCAGTTCATGTAACTATGATACACAATAGATACAAGAGTGAGATGAACTACACTGAGTTTCTTATGATACATGTGTGGATCTTATCTCTAGTGTGGCCTTGTTCTTATTATCAGACAACTCAGATGCAATACACCTGGCCTCTCCATATCTAGGAAATTGAACGAAGCACATGGAAAAAAAGCAGACCATAGTGGGGCTAAAAATTTTGACGCTAATTTTTGGCAAAAAAAATATGAAAATAAGAAAGACAAATGGTAAATTCAAGCAAACAAAAAATGTGGCAAGGACCAAACTTCGGGTGGGGGGCCTTACGGTAGGTGTTACACGAGATCTACGGCAGCTCGTGTGGACAGGCAGAGTTTGTACTCCATTGTTGCTCCTCTGCATAAAGGTAAGACCAACTATAAATACAAACATGTTCCAACATGATATACGTTAGCATGAAGTGAAACAAAAGTGATAGAGTCTTACTAGATTATAGGAACTATTCACTCTATGATATTGTGTGCAAACTGAGGCTGCTCCTTGCATAATAACAGCAAACAGTTTGAGCCACACGTTAAGAGGGATCAAATTGACACTACATGATGGTCAAATAGTATGACGTGTGTAAACGTGTAGTATAGGATAGAAGGACAATAGCACGATAGAAATACTATAGTTCGTAAATCAACGAATGAGAGAGATATTATATAATTATATCTCATGTGGATAGGTACATCAGAGAATGTAAACAAATATGTTAAGTGACTAATAATTCACAAAGAAATAGTACAGTACCGCACTCCGTGGGTTGCACTCCGTGGGGTCCCTTCTTCAGGGTGTCGCCTCACTCTTTTGAGTTCGTCTCATACATTATTATCGAGTGACACTTGTGTGTTCACATAAAAACAGTTCAATGCGTGGAGTTTAAGTGTAACCACAACGGGTTAATTTAGTACATAACATGTGTATATCAAGTAAAGAACCTTGAAAGGATCGTATGGGCACTTAGAGGGGGGTGAATAGGTGCTACTCCAAATTTTACTCTTTATCAAATTAGGGTTTGACACAAAAGGTAAATTCTCTAGATTATGCAACTAAGGTGAATTATCCTATATGTCAACTAAGCACAAGAACTAAATATGTAAAGTGCGGTAAAGGATAGAAGTAACCAAAGTGGAGCGCTCGGAGACATAAGGATTTGGTGGTGTTTCCTCTGGAGAGGGAGGAGGTGAGGTTTGCTTGTCCCTAACAAGTTGCTCAACGAGTTGGCGCAACTGTTGGATTTCATTGCCAAAGGTAGAGCTCAAGCTTGTTTCCAACTTCTTGAGATCTACCATGGTCACCGAATGGCTAGCCTCACTTTCTCCCTCCTCTGGGTTGCCCATAATCTCTTAGGCGGTTAAGCCCGAATAAAGAGCCGAGGCTCTGATACCAATTGAAAGGATCGTATGGGCACCTAGAGGGGGGGGGTGAATAGGTGCTACTCCAAATTTTACTCTTTATCAAATTAGGGTTTGACACAAACGGTAAATTCTCTAGATTATGCAACTAAGGAGAATTAACCTATATGTCAACTAAGCACAAGAACTAAATATGTAAAGTGCGGTAAATGATAGAAGTAACCAAAGTGGAGCGCTCGGAGACACAAGGATTTGTTTCCCGTAGTTCCTTCCTTTTGAGGGGAAGTACGTCTACGTTTGGAGCGGGGGTGGTATCAAACCAACAACGCCACAAGAGGCCTCCCTTGTTCTTCGATGAATCTCACCCCAAGGGGATCGATTCACCTCTTCCACTATACGGCAACCTTTGAGGTGGAAGCCGGCACCTTTACAACGAGTTCGGGGCACACATCCACAACTTAATTGGAGGATCCCAAATACAAGCAAGCTGTCAAACAATCAAAGACAAGCTTGTAAGAACCAAATCAAAACCTAGGGTTTCCAACGAAACACTAGAGCATGGGGGCCCTCAAGTGAATGAGGGGGAAATGAAGATCTCTCTTGGTAAAGCTGTAGATCAAGGCCTCCACCTTCGATTCTCCAAAGATCAAGACTTTGGATGGTTGGATGAAGAGAGCTTGTTGATTTGGTGGCTCAAATGGACATGGTGTTCTTGAGGTGGACGAGCAACTGGAAGAAGGGGATAAGGTCCTCTATTTATAGGTCCTCGCATCAGTGAACCGTTTTCTGACCGTTGGAGAAGAAGCAGACCGGAGACTCCGGTCTCCACACTGGAGACTCTGGTCTACACTGGAGACTCTAGTCTACACCGGAGACTCTGGTCAAACTCTGGACCAGCCTCCGGACCGACCGACAGAATGACCCAGCCCACTTGGGAGCCAAGTGGACCGGAGACTCCGGTCCCTCTACACCAGAGACTCTGGCCTAGGGCATGGACCGGAGACTCCGGACCAACCTCCAGACCAAGTTCTGGAGCACCCTTCTGGTTGTCCCAGGCAGGAAACTAGAAGCCCCCTCTGGAGACTCCTGGGGAAACTCCGGACCACACCGGAGACTCCGGTCATGATAGACCGGAGACTCTGGTCTAGAAATCCTAAGAAACAAGTAATAGTGCAGGGAATGTTCCGCAAGCCAATGGTCCTTTTCACTTTGTAAAATATCAACCTGTAGACAATAGCAAACTGTAAAAAAGGTCTACTAGTTGTTAACGAACACCAAAAGTGATTATGACAGTAAATGTCCTTTCAATCTCCCCCTTTTTGGTGTTCGATCACAACTAGTGATTTTTGCATGAAAAAAGTTTGCAGTGACTTATGACAGAGTATGGACATGCTCCCCCTGCCTATGTGCCCAAAGATAAACATGTAAAGCAGGCAAGGTAGGTAGAGTATGGATAAAACACATAGTTCTCAGACGAGTTACAATAATGTAGGAGCACACACAGAGTCACACACAAATAGGAAAAAGTGTCTCACAATAACATAAGGCAAATAGAGACGAGAAAGAAAATAAGAATCAAGTAGCCCAAACCCATGCAAATCCCGATGACAATGTCTTCTCCCCCTTTGGCATCGAAACACCGAAAAAGGGAAAAGACTTAAGCTAGCGTCCCAACGGATTAGTAGTCCTCGTCATCATCCTCCTCGTCCTCCTCATCCATATCCTGATCCTCATCATCATCATCATCATCATCATAGTCCTCATCACCATCTGGAGCTATAGGCCCTTTGCCGTGAGGGCGAGAAGAGGGTGTACATTGGTACCCAAATCCAGAAGTGACATCAAAAAAGGTCTTCCAATCCACCAAGCTGTCCCGTTGGGCATTCCATGCCCCAAACGAAAGAGTATGATATGACTCGGTGGATGGCTGGGCGCCATGCTCGTCAGTGTACTCAGCCTCACCTTCCTCAACATACGCTTCACCCCGAGCCTTGATCTCCTTGAGTAGTTTCTCGATGCGACGGTTGCTCTTGTAGGAATCATGTTGTTACTTGCGGATATCCACATTCATGCAACACAAGGTCCTCTCCTAGAATGAGGCCTTCTTGACCCTCTCATGTACATAGTCACGTGTCATGGGAGGAAGAGGTGCATTGGAAGCATTCTTCCTCCAAGCCCTAGGAGGAGAGGGTGCCCTTTCGGTCTCTGAGATCTCCTCCTCCACATGTGCATGGGAGCGTCTAGGAGGAGCCCTCATTTCCCCTTTCTGCTGCAGAGATACGAGAGTGTGCTCGGTAAGGTTGGGAGGCATAGCAAGCGGAGAACCATGTTGCTGAGTGTTGATGAGTCTCATGACCAGGGGTGCATATGGAGGGGCCTTCTTGTATAATATGGCATGATACATCTCCTCAAATATGTAATCCATCACATCAATAGGATCAACATCAACATCGGGGCCAGCCATGTAAGTCTTGTGGGTGTGATACATCAAGTTGACCAAACCAGATCTGATGGTATCATCATTCCCAGCACTAGGGGAAATGGTCTGGTGAAAGATCCTCAACATCAGATTGTAGAGAGGCTTGAGTCCCTTGGACCCTCCCACAACACCCTCACTACCATATAAAGGGGCAAGCTTGTTCTTGTTCACCCCAAGAGCTGTTGAGTGCATGTGAACTGCAACATGAGTAGATACCCCCTGGAATGTCTCGAAGATAGCCTCAGCAAAGTCATAGAAAGTTTGCAGAACAATGGTGTTTGCCAGTCATCCAAGTCATAGTCCTGGCTTGGTCAGTCCCAAACACAACTGTGGCGTAGAACTGCTACACAAGGGTGATGTTATAGTCTTCACAAAGCTCCATCAAGTTGAACAGCCCCAACTTCTCACTAATCCACAGTGCATCATAGAAGTAGGGACTCTTCCTCATCTGCTCAACACTCAAGTACTTCTAGGGGCACACAGTAGATCTTTTGAGCACACTGTAAATGTCTTTCATGAAGACAACTTGCTCCTTCCTCCAATAGCAGGGGTCATCACTGGTGCGACGCAAGTCATAGAAATTAGTCTTCCGTAGCTCACGGTACTCTTGCTTAGACATGCGGGCAAAAGACTGAAGATTGTCGTATTTTGCCCTCTTGGCACGGTTCTCTTCCTCAACCCTGTCCTGCTCCCGCCGCATATAGGCTGCATCATGGGCCTGCTGTCTACGGTTCGATGGGGGCACAATGTACTGACCCTCTAACTCATCATAGCGAGGATCCCCTCTCTTCATCTTGGCCTTGGTGCAAGGAGGACGACGAGAGCCAGAACCATATCTGTCCATGGGATGGATTCCACTGGTGGGAATCACCCAATGGTGGAAAGGAGATGATTGGACGGCGGCACGGCGGATCCCGGGGGCTTCTTGACCTCCGGGGAGGAGATGTGGGAGAGGAGGCGACGGGGTAGAGAGGGGAGGACTGGGGTGGAGGAATGAAACTTCTGTTTCAGTTCACCCCGTCCTCCCTTTAAGTGGTCAGAAACCGTCCAGACCGGAGACTCTGGTCTACACCAGAGACTCCGGCCCACACCGGAGACTCCAGTGTGAACACTTCGGAGACTCCGATCCTCCTCGACCAACAAGCTCCAAGGTAAGTGTATGTGGACATATATTAGATAGAGTGGGTTTTCAGGACAAAGGGAGGGCTTGGGTTAAGATCTCATACTGTGAAAAGTCAAGAAAACCACGGAAATCTATTCAAATGCGTCAAGTACTTCCGAACTAAGAACCAACTCTACAAATGAGAAGAGGGTGCTGGCCGAAGCCACCATGTAGGAGTTTGTGGCATGAGACCGCGAAGAATTATCCTTGGGTTCATAGCCACTACTCAACAATGACGCTCACATATCACTAAATGATACTAAGAGAATTGAATTTCTTAATGTTGGCATTATGGGGGGAGGGATAGTCCAATGAATTAGAACCACACTCCCCCTATCTCCATGCCTGCACCTACACCAAATATGGGTCAAGACATAGGTGAGTATGCAAGGAAATCAATTCAAGCTCCTAGAATCCACGATATTTAGTTCATTCCTCAAATAACAAAACCTTGCTTCATCAAGTGGCTTCATGAAAATGTCGGCAAGTTGGTCTTTGATTGACAGATATGATAGCTCAATATCACCTCGGGCAACATGATCTCTAATGAAGTGATGATGAATCTCAATATGCTTTGTTCTTGTATGGTCCACTGGGTTATATGCAATCTTGATAGCACTTTCATTGTCACATAGAAGAGGCACTTTGTCACAATGGACACTGTATTCCTTTAAAGTTTGCCTCATCCATAACAATTGTGTACACGCACTAGCAGCAGCCACATACTCGGCTTCGGCGGTGGAAAGAGATATACAGTTTTGCTTCTTAGAAGACCAACACACCAAGGAACTCCCACGGAATTGGCAAGCCCCAAAGGTTGATTTTCTATCATCCTTGTCACCAGCCCAATCAAAATCCATGTACCCACAAAGAGAGAAAGTTGAGCCCCTAGGATACCAAATACCATAGTTTGGGGTATGAACCAATATCGAAAGATTCTCTTGACTACCATCAAATGGCTTTCTTTAGGATCCGCTTGATATCTTGCACACACTCCTACACTCAACAAAATATCGGGTCTAGATGCACAAAGGTAAAGTAGAGATCCAATCATGGACCGGTATACCTTTTGATCCACATCTTTACCATTTGGGTCAAGTTCAAGATGAGTCTTTGTTGCCATGGGAGTGGGAGCTCCATTTAGGTCTTTCATGTTGAATCTTTTGAGCATATCTTGAGTATACTTGGCTTGGTTGAAGAATGTACCTCCTCTCACTTGCTTGATCTCAAAACCAAGAAATACTCTCAATTCTCCCATCATAGACATCCTAAACCTGTCAGTCATAAGCTTTGAGAATTCATCATTAAAAGCTTCGTTACATGAGCCAAAGATAATATCATCTACATAAATTTGGCATACAAAAAGTTCCCCATTGACCCTCTTGGTAAAAAGAGTGGGGTCGATTTTTCCAACCTCAAACCCACGATCTAACAACAACTCTCTAAGGTGCTCATACCATGTGCGTGGGGCTTGCTTGAGACCATAGAGTGCCTTATCGAGTTTATAGACGTGGTTTGGAAAGTTGGGATCCTCAAATCCTGGGGGTTGTTTCACATATACCAACTCATGCAATGGAACATTAAGAAATGCACTTTCTACATCCATTTGTTGTAGTTTAAATTTATGATGTGCCGCATAAGAAAGAAGGATACGGATGGACTCAAGGTGAGCCATGGGTGCATAAGTCTCTCCATAATCAATGCCTTCAATTTGAGAGAACCCTTGTGCAACCAATCTTGCCTTGTCCCTTATCACAATTCCATGTTGATCTTGCTTGTTCTTGAAAATCCACTTGGTGCCTATAACATTGCGGCAATCTTTTGGCTTTTCCACTAACTTCCATACTTTGTTTCTCTCAAAGTTGTTGAGCTCTTTGTGCATTGCATCCAACCAATCCGAATCTCCAAGAACTTCCCATACTTTCTTTGGTTCCACCATGGAAATGTGTGCTTGGTGCTCACAAAAGTTCTTCAGTTGTGCTCGAGTAGATATCCCTCTTCTTAGATCTCCTACCACATTCTCAAGAGTGTGGTCTCTTAATTCCAATATTCTATCCATTCTAGCTTGACGACGAGTTTCGATCTCCTTGTTGTTTCTTGGGGGGATCACTTCATCATTTAGGTCCTCGTCTTGACCATCAACTTGACCTTGATCATCATTGGAATTATTCTCTTCTATAAGAGGCAATGATTGACCTTGGTCTTGATCAAGCATACTCCTAGACAGGCATTGAGCTTTCTTTATGGCAGTTTCTATAGATCTTCCTTGTGTAATAGCCTTTGCACTACTAGACATTCTGGCAAATGGAGATTCAGGTAGCTCCTGACTAGACGTTTCTTCTTGATTAGCAGGTTGAGGGTCCACAACTTGTCTTTGGCATGGCTTAATATTCTCCTCAACAGTAGCTTGTTGAAGATGTGAAGATGAGGGCTCCACTTGAGTAGAGCAGAGTTCTTCTCGATCCACCATAAGGGTTTCCTCAACAGGGCGGATGAAACCCGCACCCATTCTTCCTATGGCATCCTGAGGCATTTCATCATCTACATCACAAACATCACCACGCCCGCTTGGGGACCATCATATTCTTCAAACACCACACTACAAGATTCTATGACAATTCCCGAGAGCTTGTCATAGATTCTATAAGTGTGGGATTCGAGACCATAACCAAGAAAAATACCCTCTAAAGCTTTGGAATCAAACTTGGATAAACGAATGCCCTTAATGCGATAGAAGCACTTACAACTGAATACCCGGAAGTAAGAAACGTTAGGCTTGTTACCGGTAAGGATTTCATATGAAGTCTTGATCAATTCTTTGTGGAGGTAGAGACGGTTTGATGCATGCCATGCGGTGGAGATAGCTTCACCCCAAAAGTTGTATGGAGATTTAAATTCTGCCAACATAGTCCTTGCCATGTCAATAAGAGTCAGGTTCTTCCTCTCAGCTACACCATTTTGTTGAGGGGTATATGCAGCGGAATATTGATGTTTTATTCCCTCATCACTAAGAAATCCATTTAATGTGTAGTTCTTGAACTCGGTACCATGTCACTTCTTATTGTTAACACTGGGACATTGTGTTGACGTTGAGCCATGTTGATGAAGTCAATGAAGTTCTCTTGGGTCTAACTTTTTAACTTGAAGAAATATACCCAAGTGTATCTTGAGTAGTCATCAACAATCACTAAACAATATTTCTTCCCACCAAGACTCGCATGAAACGGAGGACCAAAGAGATCCACATGAAGGAGTTCCAAGATCCTCTTGGACTTGATGTAGTTCTTAGGCTTGTGGGGAGAATCATGTATCTTTCCTTCAACACATGCCCTGCAAATACGATCTTTGGCAAAGAAAACATTTTCTTTTAGTCCAACAATATGACCATCATTGTGGAGGCTTTGCAAAGTTATCATGTTGACATGGGCTAGACGGTGATGCCATAGCCAACCCACATCGGCCCTTCCGAATAGGCACATCGGACTTATAGTGGTTTTTCCCGAGAAGTCCACCACATACAAGTCATTCTCGACGTACCCAACGAAATCTACCTTTAGAGACTTGCTCCGCACGAGGATCACAATATCATTATCAATAAAGATGGCAAAACCCATCTTTCCAAGAGCATGGACTGAAAGTAAATTATAGCCAAGGGTCTCAACAAGCATGACATCCACGAGAGTGATATCATGTGCAACCACAACTTTGCCGAAACCCATTACCTTAGACTTTGACTTGTCGGTATATGTCACGGATATTTGATCAACATTTGGTCTCAACTCCTTTACACTAGACACGCTTCCGGTCATATGACTTGTGCAACCACTATCAAGCACCCACTTTGACCCTCCGGAAGCATATGTCTACAAAAGATCAAACTAGCTTTTAGGTACCCATTTTTCAATGGGTCCTCTTTTGTTAGCAACAAGGGTCTTGGGACCCCAAATAGTCCATGAAATATAACCATCAAATGGGCCAACATATTGTGCATACACATCACCATTATAATCACGCATTAAAACATAATGAGGGTTAGAACTACCCGCAAAATCATCATGAGACATAGTTTTGCCACTTGCGGTCTTACTTCCCACAAAGACCTTGTTCTTTTCTTGGGCAGGCTTGGCCTGCTTCTTCTTGTTATTCTTTTTCTTCTTGGCTTTAGGGATAAAACCAATGCCTCCTTTTTCATCAATAGACTTGTTTCCTTTTGGAAAGGAGGTCTTAGATAGCTCCCCCTTCAACCTAGCATGTTCTTCAAGTGTATTTGTACAACTAGAAGGAATGAACATACTAGGTGAGGGAGTATTGATCAATTGAGTTTGAAGCTTTTCACAAGACTTTGTGAGTGACAAGAGTTCACCTTCCAAGGCCTTGTGAGCCTTGTCAAGTGACCTAAAGTACTCGTCAAGTTTTTTATGAACAACATCAAACTCAATCTTGTCCTTTTTAGCCTTTTTATATTTAGCAATAGCATGATCACGTTCCTTGATGAGTTTATTAATAATGAGATCATTTGCATCATCAAGGCCCTCTAGTTTGGTTTCAAGAGATAATCTAGTTTCTTGTTCTTCTTCTAGGGCATTATTTAGAGCTTCTACCTTAATCATGTGCTCTCTCCCTAATTGACATCTCTCATCTAGAAGTTCTTGTGTGTGTGCAAGTTGATTTAAGAGGTCCACAACATGTTTCTTGTGTTCCCCTTGCAAGTTGTTCATGAACACATCAAAAGCAACTAATTCCTTTTTGACCTCAAGAGATAACTCATCATCAAAATCATCATTGATTAGGGAAGTGGAGTGTGATGATGATAATACATCCGTTCCTCTTGCCATAAGGCAAGTGACGTTCTTGTTGGAGATATTCTCATTTGGAGAGTCGAAGAGTGAGCATGAAGGAGTAGAGGTAGTGGCAAGAGCCGCCACACCACTTGGTGTATTCTCTTCTTCCTCTTCATCATCATCATCGGAGTACTCTTCATGTGTGATCAAGCCAATTTCTCCCGGCTTCTTGTTGGTTGGGTTCCTTTTGATGAAGGGTTTCTTGTAGGGAGATTTGGAGGTCTTCTTCAACAAAAGTTTACCCCCATGGTCTTCTCTTTTCCATAGGGACAAGCCGCAACAAAGTGATAGCGGTCACCACAATTGAAACAAGTTCTCAACTTGGACCACTTGTCTCTTCTCCCATTAGGGTTGCTTCTTCGTTGCATTTCCATCTTGGCCTTGGCGGGATCTTTCCAAAAGTTTCTTGCATAGAAGGCCATGTATTCACCATGAGCAGTCTTGACATCTTCGGGTGGCTCATTGAAGGTCCCTCATCACTTCCTTAATCTTCATCATACTCCACAACCTTGGCCTTCAAGGCAAGGTTGACACCACTACTCATTCCAATGGCACGAGCACGGGCGTCTTTGGCATTCTTGGCAGCAACCTTGAAGGCGGCCATCTCTTTCATCACTTCATTGGAGGTCATGAGATGGTAGTTGTGTCTTCCTTGGAGACTCTTCAAGTCAGTAGGCTCGAAAGGCATGAGTGCACTCACATACTTCCTCTTGATCCAGGCATCATCAATGTGAGAGGCGCCAACATTCCTGAAAGCGGTGGCTGTGGATTTGAGTCTTTGATACATGTCTTCATGATCCTCACCATCCTTCATGAAGAAACCTTCGGCCTCATTGATTAAGGCATCATATCTATTTCTCCTCATACTCTCATTGCTGACAAACAAGTCAATGAGAGCATCCCAAGCTTCCTTGGCAGTGTTGTAGTGCTAAATGTGGGGAAAATCCTTTGGCCCCACCCCAAGTTGGATCATGTGCAAGGCAGTCACATTGAGTTGGCTATTGACCACTTCTCTTCTCATCAAGTTGGTTGGATCCTCAATTTTGAGTCCTTCTTCAATAATATTCCACAAATCAATGCAAGAGCTGCGCACATGAGATTTCATTAACACTTACCATTGAGCAAAGGTATGTGCAGCTAACTTAGGTGGGTCTCCTCTATTATTTATATGTGGATGAGGGATAGGAGGATCGGGAGAGTACCATCCGGGAACCGTATGGAAATATTCCTTCCCATCACCCTTTTTGGTGGTGGAGTTAGTCGAATTATGTTCATCCCCCACCACTTCCTCCAAAGGCTTAGCCGGAGCATTAGCCTTTGGGTTTGGTGGTGTTTCCTCTAGAGAGGGAGGAGGTGAGGTTTGCTTGTCCCTAACAAGTTGCTCAACGAGTTGACGCAACTGTTGGATTTTGTTGCCCAAGGTAGAGCTCAAGCTTGTTTCCAACTTCTTGAGATCTACCATGGTCACCGAATGGCTAGCCTCACTTTCTCCCTCCTATTGGTTGCCCATAATCTCTTAGGCGGTTAAGCCCGAATAAAGAGCCGAGGCTCTGATACCAATTGAAAGGATTGTATGGGCACCTAGAGGGGGGTGAATAGGTGCTACTCCAAATTTTACTCTTTATCAAATTAGGGTTTGACACAAACGGTAAATTCTCTAGATTACGCAACTAAGGAGAATTAACCTATATGTCAGCTAAGCACAAGAACTAAATATGTAAAGTGCGGTAAAGGATAGAAGTAACCAAAGTGGAGCGCTCGGAGACACAAGGATTTGTTTCCCGTAGTTCCTTCCTTTTGAGGGGAAGTACGTCTACGTTTGGAGAGGGGGTGGTATCAAACCAACAACGCCACAAGAGGCCTCCCTTGTTCTCCGATGAATCTCACCCCAAGGGGATCGATTCACCTCTTCCACTATACGGCAACCTTTGAGGTGGAAGCCGGCACCTTTACAACGAGTTCGGGGCACACATCCACAACTTAATTGGAGGATCCCAAATACAAGCAAGCTGTCAAACAATCAAAGACAAGCTTGTAAGAACCAAATCAAAACCTAGGGTTTCCAACGAAACACTAGAGCATGGGGGCCCTCAAGTGAATGAGGGGGAAATGAAGATCTCTCTTGGTGAAGCTGTAGATCAAGGCCTCCTCCTTAGATTCTCCAAAGATCAAAGATTTTGGATGGTTGGATGAAGAGATCTTGTTGATTTGGTGGCTCAAATGGACATGGTGTTCTTGAGGTGGACGAGCAACTGGAAGAAGGGGATAAGGTCCTCTATTTATAGCCCCTCGCATCAGTGAACCATTTTCTGACCGTTGGAGAAGAAGTAGACCGGAGACTCCGGTCTCCACACCGGAGACTCTGGTCTAAACCGGAGACTCCGGTCAAACTCCAGACCAGCCTCCGGACCGAACGACAGAATGACCTAGCCCACTTGGGAGCCAAGTGGACCGGAGACTCCGGTCCCTCTACACCGGAGACTCCGGCCTGGGGCACGGACCGGAGACTCCGGACCAAGCTCCGGACCAAGCTCCAGACCACCCTTCTGGCTGTCCCAGGCAGGAAACTAGAAGCCCCCTCCGGAGACTCCTGGGGAAACTCTGGACCACACCGGAGACTCCGATCATGATAGACCGGAGACTCCGGTCTGGAAATCCCAAGAAACAAGTAATAGTGCAGGGAATGTTCCACAAGCCAATGGTCCTTTTCACTTTGTAAAATATCAACCTGTAGACAATAGCAAACTGTAAAAAAGGTCTACTAGTTGTTAACGAACACCAAAAGTGATTATGACAATAAATGCCCTTTCAATCTCCCCATTTTTGGTGTTTGATGACAACTAGTGATTTTTGCATGAAAAAAGTTTGTAGTGACTTATGACAGAGTATGGACATGCTCCCCCTGCCTATGTGCCCAAAGATAAACATGTAAAGCAGGCAAGGTAGGTAGAGTATGGATAAAACACATAGTTCTCACACGAGTTACAATAATGTAGGAGCACCCACAGAGTCACACACAAATAGGAAAAAGTGTCTCACAATAACATAAGGCAAATAGAGACGAGAAAGCAAATAAGAATCAAGTAGCCCAAACCCATGCAAATCCCGATGACAATGTCTTCTCCCCCTTTGGCATCAAAACACCGAAAAAGGGAAAAGACCTAAGCTAGCGTCCCAACGGATCAGTAGTCCTCGTCATCATCCTCCTCGTCCTCCTCATCCATATCCTTATCCTCCTCATCGTCATCATAGTCCACATCACCATCTGGAGCTGCAGGCCCTTTGCCGTGAGGGCGAGAAGAGGGTGTACCTTGGTACCCAAATCCAGAAGTGACATCAGAAAAGGTCTTCCAATCCACCAAGCTATCCTGTTGGGCATTCCATACCCCAAATGAAAGAGTGTGATCTGACTCGGTGGATGGCTGGGCGCCATGCTCGTTAGTGTACTCATCCTCACCTTCCTCATCATATGCTTCACCCTGAGCCTTGATCTCCTTGAGTAGTTTCTCGATGCGATGGTTGCTCTTGTAGGAATCATGCTATTTCTTGCGGATATCCACATTCATGCAAGACATGGTCCTCTCCCAGAATGAGGCCTTCTTGACCCTCTCATGTACATAGTCACGTGTCATGGGAGGAAGAGATGCTTTGGAAGCATTCTTCCTCCGAGCCCTAGGAGGAGAGGGGGCCCTTTCGGTCTCTGAGATCTCCTCCACCACATGTGCATGGGAGCGTCTAGGAGGAGCCCTCACATCCCCTTTCTGCTGCAAAGATACGAGAGTGTGCTCGGCAAGGTTGGGAGGCATAGCAAGCGGAGAACCATGTTGCTGAGTGTTGATGAGTCTCATGACCAGGGGTGCATATGGAGGGGCCTTCTTGTATAAGATGGCATGATACATCTCCTCAAATATGTAATCCATCACATCAATAGGATCAACATCAGCATCGGGGCCAGCCATGTAAGTCTTGTGGGTGTGATACAGCAAGTTGACCAAACCACATCTGATGGTATCATCATTCCTAGCACTAGGGGAAATGGTATGGCGAAAGATCCTCAACATCAGATTGTAGAGAGGCTTGAGTCCCTTGGACCCTCCCACAACACCCTCACTATCATATAAAGGGGCAAGCTTGTTCTTGTTCACCCCAAGAGCTGCTGAGTGCATGCGAACTCCAACATGAGTAGATACCCCTGGTATGTCTCGAAGATAGCCTCAGCAAAGTCATAGAAAGTTGCAGAACAGCGGTGGTTGCTAGTCATCCAAGTCATAGTCCTGGCTTGGTCAGTCCCAAACACAACTGTGGCGTAGAACTGCTGCACAAGGGTGATGTTATAGTTTTCACGGAGCTCCATTAAGTTGAACATCCCCAACTTCTCACTAATCCACAGTGCATCAGAGAAGTAGGGGCTCTTCCTCATCTGCTCAACACTCAAGTACTTCTAGGGGCACACAGGAGATCTCTTGAGCACACTGTAAATGTCTTTCATGAAGACAACTTGCTCCTTCCTCCAATAGCAGGGGTCATCACTGGTGCGAGGCAAGTCATATAAATTAGTCTTCCGCAGCTCACGGTACTCCTGCTTAGACATGCGGGCCAAAGACTGAAGATTGTCGTATTTTTCCCTCTTGGCACGGTTCTCTTCCTCAACCCTGTCCTGCTCCCGCCGCATATAGGCTGCATCACGGGCCTACTGTCTAAGGTTGGATGGGGGCACAATGTACTGACCCTCTAACTCATCATAGCGAGGATCCCCTCTCTTCATCTTGGCCTTGGTGCGAGGAGGACGACGAGAGCCAGAACCAGATCTGTCCATGGGATGGATTCCACTGGTGGGAATCACCTAATGGTGGAAAGGAGATGATTGGCCGGCGGCACAGCGGATCCCGGGGGCTTCTTGACCTCCGGGGAGGAGATGTGGGAGAGGAGGCGACGGGGTAGAGAGGGGAGGACTGGGGTGGTGGAATGAAACTGATATTTCAGTTCACCCTGTCCTCCCTTTAAGTGGTTAGAAATCGTCTAGACCGGAGATTCCGGTCTACACCGGAGACTCCGGCCCACACCGGAGACTCCGGTCCTCCTCGACCAACAAGCTCCAAGGTAAGTGTATGTGGACATATATTAGATAGAGTGAGGTTTTAGGACAGAGGGAGGGCTTGGGTTAAGATCTCATACTGTGAAAAGTCAAGAAAACCACGGAAATCTATTCAAATGCGTTAAGTAAATCCGAACTAAGAACCAACTCTACAAATGAGAAGAGGGTGGTGGCCGAAGCCACCATGTAGGAGTTTGTGGCATGACACCGCGGAGAATTATCCTTGGGTTCATAGCCACTGCTCAACAATGACGCTCACATATCACTAAATGATACTAAGAGAATTGAATTTCTTAATGTTGGCATTATGGGGGGAGGGATAGTCCAATGACGCATTTCTTAATGTTCCGGCCGGTGACGTATTCCTGGAGGTGAGAGAGGGGGAGGGGGTGGGGATGGGTTTAGGTACTGCTAGCACTATACTGGGAAAATTACGAGTGAACCCCCCACCCACCGAATTTAATAGGGATCAAATGGGAATTTTGAAGTATCTGAAATTTTGGGGCACAAACTATGTCCGGATGCGCGGGATCATTTTCAAGAGGTGTTCAAAATTTTCATGATGCAAAATGTTAGCTAGAAGTCGAACCACTCGTTAAAACTCTCTGTTGTTTCTGATATATTAATTAAACGCTCAATGGGTACCTCCAAAAGCTTTTTTCATAAAACTTTCAAAGCAACCTACAACTTATTACTTGTACTTCAAGTTTGACCTAATTTCATTAAATTCAAGAGCAATCTATTGCACTTAGTTGTAGATCAAGTTTGACCTAATTTCATTAAACTGTTAAGAGGCAAAATCTTAGCAAGAAGATGAACCTGTCGTCAGAACTCTCTTTTGGTTTCTGATAGTATATTAGTTGACCCCCCCCCTGCGCCCCCTCCTCTGATGGGTACCTCTAAGAGATTTTCCGTAAAACTTTCAGAGCAACCTACATAGTTTACTTGTAGTAGTTCAAATTTTACCTATTATATGTTTTCCACTTTACCTATTATGATATTATATAGTGATGGTATGCCAGATGTCTATTATCTAAGTCTCACATGCAGGGCACGTGCAATTTACTAGTACTTGTAGTTTCAAAATTGACCTAATTTCGATAAATCAACATAAAGTCATTCTAATGGGCAGAGTTAGCTGGGAAGTTTGAAAACTCATAAAACATGGGAATCGTTGGTACAACATATTGGTCCAATATATATGTATGTAAACTTCGCTTGTGGAATTCAGATCTAATATTCTTCGGACTTTTCTTTAGGAAAAAGAACAACCTCACTCGTATTCTTCACTCGGAAAATGTCGAATTGAATGTTCTTTCTTGATAGTTCGAAACTCACACCGACAACACTATTTACTACAAGAAGATGCACCGATGATCTACCTATGAAAAGACATTTAATTTAAGAGCAATCTATGGCGTTTACTTGTAGCTAGCTCAAGTTTGACCTAATTTCGTTAAATTATCAATATGCAAAGTCTTAGCAAGAAGTTGAACCTATCGTCGAAACTCTCGTTGGTTTCTGGTATATTAATTTTGAACCCTCGATGGGTATGTACAAAAGCTTTTTCGTAAATCTATCAAAGCAAAACCTACAATTTATTTGTAGTTTCAAATTTGACCTAATTCCAAGATATCGACATAAAGTTATTCAAATGTGCAGGGTTGGCTAGGAAGCTTCAAAACCCATAAAACATGGGGATCGCAAGTACAACATGTTGTCGATCCACTATATATATATATGTCTGTCAACTTGGCTTGTGGCATCCACATCCAATATTCTTTGGACTTCTATTTATGGAAAACAAAAACTAACCTTGTTCGTCTTCACTCAAAAAACATAGAATTGAGTGTTCTTTCCTGGTAGTTGGACACTCACACCGACGATACTGCTTACTACTAGAAAATGCACCCATCTACCTCTTAAATGACATTTAATTCAAGAGCTATCTATCGTGCTTTTGTAGCTCAAGTTTGACCTAATTTCATTAAATTGTCAAGATGCAAAATCTTGGCAAGAAGTTGAACCTATCGTCAAAACTCTCGTTGTTTTTAGATATATTAATTGTGACCCCTCGATGGGTACCTCCAAATTAAAATCTTTTTCGTAAAAATTACATAGCAAAACCTACGATTTACTTGTAGTTTCAAATTTGACCTAATTTCGATAAATTGACTTAAAGTCATTAAAATGGGCAGAGTTAGCTAGGAAGTTTGAAAGCTCATAAAACATGGGAATTGCAAGTACAACATGTTGTCGATAGACTATATATGTCTGTCAACTTAGCTTGTGGCATCCACATCCAATATTCTTTGGACTTATCTTTGCTGAAAATAACAACTAGCCTCGCTCGCTTCACTCAGAAAATGTAGAATTGAATGTTCTTTCCTGATAGTTGGAAACTCACACTGATGGCATTGTTTACTACAAAAAGGTGCATCGATCTACCTCTGAAAATACATTTAATTGAAGAGCAATCTATCGCGCTTATTTGTAGCTCAAGTTTGACCTAATTTCGTTAAATTGTCAAGATGCAAAATCTTAGCAAGAAGTTGAACATATCGTTAAAACTCTCGGTGTTTTATGATATATTAATTGTGACCCCTCGATGGGTACCTCCAAAATATTTTTCGTAAAACTTTCAAAGCAACCTACAATTTACTTGTAGTTTCAAATTTGATCTAATTTCGATAAATTGAAATAAAGTCATTCGGTCAAATGGGCAAAGTTAGCTAGGAAGTTTGAAAACTCATAAATAAAATGTGAGAATCGTTGGTACAACATGTTGGTCCACTATATATGTTGGTAAACTTAGCTTCTTACATTCAGATCTAATATTCTTCGGACATTTCTTTACGCTCGTCATCACTTAGAAAATTGAGAATAATTGAATCTTCTTTCCTGATATAGTTTGAAAATTACACCGTACCGACGACACTATTTACTACAAGAAAATGCACCCATCTACCTCTCTGAAAAGTCATATATTTCAACAGCAATCTATCGCGCTTACTTGTAGCTCAAGTTTGACCCAATTTCGTTAAATGGTGTCATGCGATGAAAAATCTTAGCAAGAAGTCAAACATGTTGTCAAAACTCTCGGTTGTTTCTCATATATTGATTGTGACACCCCCGATTGGTACGGTACCTCCAAAAGCTTTTTCGTAAAACTTTCAGAGCAACCTACAATTTAGTTATAGTTCAAGTTTAACCTAATTTCGATAAATTGACATGTAGTCATTCAAGTGGGCGGAGTTAATTAGCTAGGGAGTTTGAAAACTCAAAAAACATATGGCAATCATAAGTAAAACACGTCGGTCCACTTAATATGTCTAGAAGCTTGGCTTGTGGCATTGAGATCCAAATTCTTCGAGCTTTCTTTACAGAAAAGAACCATCTCATCATCACTCGGAAAACTGAGAATTTTATTTCTGATAGTTGGAAACTCACACTGACGATATTGTTTGCTACAAGAAGATGCACCCATCTACCTTCGAAAATACATTTAATGAAAGAGCAATCTATCGCACTTCCTTGTAGCTCAAGTTTGACCTAATTTCGTTAATCGACAAGAAGTCACTGAAGTGTGCGAAGTTAGCTAGGAAGCTTGAAAAATCCTAGTACTAAAAACTTGGGTATTACGTATAAGAAACTGTGGTCCAATTTGTTTGATAATTGGGGCGGTTGCATTTTTTAAACTGTGGTAGGTATCATAGGAGCGAGATGCTTGAGAGTTAACACGGTCGGTGGAAGTACAAGTTACATCAAGGACCTCATAAAATGAAAATTGCACCCAAGTCCATGCATTTAGCACAAGGAACCTGAAACTAAGCAATGAAATTTGTGTTTTGAGGTTTGCGCATACTAGCGTTCATCGTGCTAAATACTATTAGTAGAATTTTTGTAGATGCTAAGAATGGAAAAGAAGATCCAACGGTTATCACTGTTTGGATTTGCCGGTCTTGATCCAACGGTCAATGTTCGAAGTTATCTGTACACTATACAGCGGTATGGTATGGTATTTTAAGAGATAAGACAAGATAAAGATAAGATAATAAGTACTGCAAATGGCTGATCTTTTGAGTAACCTTCCCTCCCGATGTTTGGAAAGCAAGTGAAAATTTCGAAAACCGGAAAAGTTTGATTTTTTTGCCGCTAAGGACCAAAGTGGTTTCCTTCCTATGTACTCCTCATCCCTACTCCACACCAACACGGCTGCCAAACACGCCATAGACACAGAGCCGCCGTACCAAGGCACACGTTCGCAGCACCACGCTGTGGACGAGGGAGAGATCAGCCAAGCCACTGCGTGAGGGGAAAGGGTAGGAGAGAGGGAGGATGGATGGTGAGAGGCAGCTAAGGAGAGAGAAAACATACAATTTGTTTTGCGTGCATAGGTCCTGAAATTTACTAGTACTAGAGTACATTGTAAGGCCGCAGGAGTACCTCGTGTCAGAAACCCATCATAACTTTGCTCTGACATGGAACCGCCTTCAACTTCTCTTCGCTGCTGCCCTCTTCCCCTGCCAATGATTTATTCTCTCAGCATGTACAACGCGTGGACAGAGGAGACCATATGCCTAAGAAAAGAAATATACTACTCCCGCATTGTGTAAAAAAGCACACCTTAATATGGCCTACTATGTGGCATCCGCTAAGGTTCACCTTATACATAGTGGAAAAAATAAAGTTATCTTTAAGCCTAAGGTGCACCTCAAGCTTGTGGGTTGCCCGTAGAGAATAGAAATATCATTTAACCTCCCTGCCTATTTCATGTGATCATTTTCAAAAGGTGTTCAAAATTTTCATGATGCAAAATCTTAGCTAGAAGTCGAACCACTCGTCAAAACTCTTTGTGGTTTCTGATATATTAATTAACCGCTCGATGGGTACCTCCAAAAGCTTTTTTCATAAAACTTTCAAAGCAACATACAATTTATTACTTGTAGATCAAGTTTGACCTAATTTCATTAAATTAAAGAGCAATCTATGGCACTTAGTTGTAGCTCAAGTTTGACCTAATTTCATTAAACTATCAAGACGCAAAATCATAGCAAGAAGATGAACCTGTTGTCAGAACTCTCTTTTGGTTTCTGATAGTATATTAATTGACCCCCGCGCCCCGTCCAATGGGTACCTCTAAGAGCTTTTTCGTAAAACTTTCGAAGCAACCTACACAATTTAATTGTAGTAGTTCAAATTTTACCTACTATATTTTTTTTGCTTTACCTATTATAATTTTATATAGTGATGATATGCCAGATGTCTATTATCTGAGTCTCACGTGCAGGGCACGTGCAATTTACTAGTACTTGTAGTTTCAAGTTTGACCTACTTTCGATAAATCGACATAAAGTCATTCTAATGGGAAGAATTAGCTAGGAAGTTTGAAAACTCATAAAACATGGGAATCGTTGGTATAACATGTTGGTCCAATATATTTGTATATAAACTTGGCTTGTGGAATTCATATCCAATATTCTTCGGACTTTTCTTTAGGAAAAAACCAACCACGCTCGTATTCTTCACTCAGAAAATGTATAATTGAATGTTCTTTCTTGATAGTTGGAAACTCATACCGATGACACTGTTTACTACAAGAAGATGCACCGATGATCTACCGATGAAAAGCCCTTTAATTCAAGAGCAATCTATGGTGTTTACTTGTAGCTAGCTCAAGTTTGACATAATTTTGATAAATTGTCAAGATGCAAAGTCTTATCAAGAAGTTGAACCTATAGTCGAAACTCTCGCTGGTTTCTGATATATTAATTTTGACCCCTCGATGGGTACCTCCAAATGCTTTTTCGTAAATCTATGAAAGCAAAATCTACAATTTACTTATAGTTTCAAGTTTGACCTAATTCTGAGATATCGACATAAAGTCATTCAAATGGGCGAGGTTAGCTAGGAAGCTTGAAAACTCATAAAACATGGGAATCGCGAGTACAACATGTTCTAGATCCACTATATATGTCTGTCAACTTGGCTTGTGGCATCCCCATCCAATATTCTTTGGACTTCTCTTTACCGAAAAGAGCAACTAGCCTCGCTCGTCTTCACTCGGAAAATGTAGAATTGAATGTTATTTCCTGATAGTTGGAAACTCACATTGACTGCATTGTTTACTACAACAGGATGCACCGATCTACCTCTGAAAATACATTTAATTCAAGAGCAATCTACCGCGCTTACATGTAACTCAAGTTTGACCTAAATTCGTTAAATTGTCAAGATGCAAAATCTTAGCAAGAAATTGAACCTATAGTTAAAACTCTTGGTGTTTTATGATATATTAATTGTGACCCCTCAATGGGTACCTCCAAAAGATTTTTTGTAAAACTTTCAAAGCAACCTACAATTTACTTGTAGTTTCAAATTTGACCTCATTTCGATAAATCGACATATAGTCATTCGGGTCAAATGGGCAGAGTTAGCTAGGAAGTTTGAAAACTCATAAATAAAACATGGGAATCGTTGGTACAACATGTTGGTCCACTATATATGTTTGTAAACTTGGCATGGCATTCACATCCAATATTCTCCGGACTTCTTACGAAAAAGAACAACCTCACTCGTCTTCACTTGGAAAATGTAAAATTGAATGTTCTTTCTTGATAGTTGGAAACTCACATTTACGACATTGTTTACTACAACAAGATGCACCGATCTACCTCTGAAAATACATTTAATTTGAAGAGCAATCTATTGCGCTTAATTACTTGTAGATCTGGTTTAACCTAATTTTGTTAAATTATCAAGATGCAAAATCTTAGCAAGAAGTTGAACCTATCATCAAAACTCTCGGTGTTTTATGATATATCAATTGTGACCCGTCGATGGGTACCGCCAAAAGTTTTTTTGTAAAACTTCCAAAGCAACCTATAATGTACTTGAAGTTTCAAATTTGACCTAATTTTGATAAATCAACATAAAGTCATTCGGTCAAATGGACAGAGTTAGCTAGGAAGTTTGAAAACTCATAAAACATGGGGAATCGTTGGAACAACATGTTGGTCCACTATATATGTCGGTAAACTTGGCTTCTGGCATTCAGATCCAATATTCTTCAGACATTTCTTTACAGAAAAGAACAACCTCGCTCGTCATCACTCGAAAAATTGAGAATTGAATGGTCTTTCTAGATAGTTGGAAAATCACACCGACGACACTATTTACTACAAGAAAATGCACCCATCTACCTCTAAAAAGTCATATATTTCAAGAGCAATCTATCGCGCTTACTTTGTAGCTCAAGTTTGACCCAATTTCGTTAAATAGTGTCATGATGCAAAATCTTAGCATAAAGTCAAACTAGTTGTCAAAACTCTCGGTTGTTTCTCATATATTGATTGTGACCCCCTGATGGGTAACTCCAAAAGCTTTTTTGTATAACTTTTAGAGCAACCTACAAAACTTGTAGTATATAGTTCAATTTTGACCTAATTTTGATTAATCGACATATAAAGTCATTGAAGTGGGTAGAGCGATAAGCTATAGGAAGTTTGAGAACTCATAAAACACGTGAAATCATAAGTATAATATGTTGGTCCACTATATATGTGTGAAAACTTGGCTTGTGGCATTCAAATCCTTATTCTTCGGACTTCCGTTATAGGAGAGAATAATCTCGATATCACTCGAAAAATTGAGAATATTCTTTCCCGATAGTTGGAAACTCACACTGACAACATTGTTTACTACAAGAAGATGCACCCATCTTCCCTTGAAAAGACATTTAATTCAAGAGAAATCTATCGCGCTTACTTGCTTGTAGCTCAAGTTTGACCTAATTTTGTTAAATAGTCAGGATGCAAAATCTTAGCAAGAAGTTGAAACTATCGTCAAAACTCTCGGTGGTTTATGAAATATTGATTGTGACCCCTCAATGGATGCCCCCAAAAGCTTTTTGTAGAACTTTCAAAGCAACCTACAATTTACTTGTAGTTTCAAATTTGACCTAATTTCGATAAATCGACATAAAGTCATTCAAATCGGCAAAGCTAGCTAGGAAGTCATTCAAATATCGACAAACATTTAATTCAAGAGCGATCTTTCGCGCTTACTTGTAGCTCAAGTTTGACCTAATTTTGTTAAACTGTCAAGATGCAAAATCTTAGAATGAAGTTGAATGTGCCGTCAAAACTCTTGGTGGTTTATGATATATTAATTATCCCCTGAATAGGTACCTCCAGAAGAGTTTTCATGAAACTTTCAAAGCAACCTACAATTTACTTGTAGTTCAAATTTGACCTAAATTCGATAAATAATTGGCATAAAGTCATTCCAATTGGCGGAGTTAGCTTGGAAGTTTGAAAGCTCATAAAAAATGGGTATCATCAGTACAACATGTTGGTCCACTCTTTATGTCTGAAAACTTGTCTTGTGGTATTTAGATCCATATTCTTCGGAGTTTCTTTATGTAAAAGAACAATATCGTCATCACTCGAAAAATTGAGAATTAAATGTTCTTTCATGATTGTTGGAAATCAACACCGACAACATTGTTTACAACATCACCCATCTACCTCTAAAAATACATTTAATTCAATAACAATCAATTGCCCTTACTTGTGTAGCAAATGTTTGACCTAATTCGTTAAATCGACAAAAAGTCACTAAAGTGTGCAAAGTTAGCTGGGAAGCTTGAAACATCATTTTCTAAAAACTTTGGAATTATAAGAAACCATGTTCCACTTTGTCTGATAATCGGGGTAGTGTAATTATTTTTTAATTATGGTTGGTCCTATAGGAGTGAGGTGCTTTATTAGTCGGTGGAAGTACAAGTTACATCAAGGAGCTCATAAAAATGAAAATTACATCCAAATCCATGCATTTAGCACAAGATCCCTGAAACTAAGCAGTGAGGTGTCTTTTGTGATTTGCGTGTTTGCTAGATATTGTAGAGCCAAAATTTGTTCTAAAATAATCTACATTCTAGCTTTTACTACTAGTAAGTATAGTAAACAAGAATACATAAAACAGAGTGATCGTACTCTTTATTGGAGTAGTAACTTGGATTGGTTTTTCACATATCTAAGTACTACTACTAATTATAATTTCTCAAAAAAAGTACCAATAATAAATGCAGTACTAGTTTGTCTGATTTTTTCTAAGATGTAGTACTACTACGTACTATTACTAGTACTCCATCTGTCTGGAATTATTAAGGCCATTTAAATTTGATAAGACCAAAAAACTTAATTATAGGTTGGTGTCGAAGACATGCATGCAATCATCGGTCTCTCTCCTGCAGCACTGTACACCCTGCAGCAGGCCACATGCTTTTCATCTCTCTTCAGGAGTAGATCTTCTTGCCTCTCACTCACCTGGATCTTCTTGCCTCGGTCTCTCCCTCTGTTTGATATAGTACAGCGTGACACCTGCTTTATTACTCACCTGTCAACTTTCTGCAGCCTTTTTGTTTTGAGGAAGCATGTACGACATGTGGACACTATCTAAAAAAAAGTGGCCAAGTGCAGCCACCGCCGGTGCGCCGATGTCTAGCGTATTCCTGTCCAATCGTACTAGTACAATATGAAACTCAATCAGTATACTCTTCAGTATACCCACCCAATCCGGGTTTTTGGCCAGTCGGCACTACGTCGGTGAGCCAATCTTCCCTCTCTAACCACTCCCACAAGTTCATGTACCGCGTCAGTGGATTTGACCGTGAGATGGGTGCTATGGATGCCGTCCAGTCTGAGGTGATGATTAAGTGCCCCTACAATGGCTGATTCAGCTTGGTCGCCTTCGACAAGCTCGACGAGCACAAGATCGCGTGCTTGCATGGCCCGTGCTCCTGCATTGATTCCGCCTGTGATTTCCTTGCCTCGCCGGCAGGGCTCCTTCCCCACATGAAGGAGGTCCACGAGGTCATAGTAACCAGGGTCATCTACAACAGCGCCTCCTTTCGCCTCATCCCAACTCCGCCACCAACAAGCACGAGGGGATTCACGCGCTTCCTCTGCAGGGATGACGGTGCTGTGTTCAGCCTGACCATCAGTGTGCTCGGCCCGGTCGCTGTCATGTCCTTAGTGTGCATCAGGCAGGATAGGTGCTTATGGCCACGGTACACGGTGAAACTGTGTGCGCCTGGCCCGCAGGGGTCGGCGGACTTATCGATGGTCGAGAGCCTTAATGTGGTAATCGAGCTGACAAGCAGCTCGTCGCTGGCCAACTTCCCGTCCGACAAGCTCAGGACATACCTCGGGGTGCCGCCGCGGTTCCTAATGAAGGTTGGACAGTCCACCCATGTATCTTTCTGGATTTGCATCGACATGAAAAAAATGATCTTAAACTACGACTGATGATGAAGACTGTAATGGTCTATTAGCAGATAAATAGTACTACTAGTACTACTATTTTACTACTCTAGTTTACTAGTAGTAGTTGCATGTAGGTTCTCTTTTGGTACTAGGAAGGATGCATTTTGGATGTAAACTAAGTTTTCTACTAATGTTATTATAGAGTATTTAGGGGTTTAGTACGACTTTTATATAATTGTTCACTTCTACGACTTGGACCGGAGATAAACACACTAACCGTTCTTATGGTGCTTCGATTTTAGTCATCTAACTCAGTGATTATGGAATTTTATGCCCAAACTGAAGGAAATATAACCTAAGAGGCAATAATAAAGTTGTTATTATGTATTCCTTGTATATGATAGATGTTTATTTTGCATGCTATAATTGTATTGAAAGGAAACGTTAATACATGTGTGTTTAATAAACAAAAAGGGTTCCTAGTTATGCCTCTCTTATATATTAGCTTGTTGATTAACAAGATGATCAAGGTTTCCTGATCATGGACATTGGATGTTGTTAATAACAAGGTCACAACATTTGTGAAATGATGTGATGAACATTCATCCGAAGTATAGCATTACGATCAAGTCATTATGTTTACATTGCTATAACATCATACGAAGTAATCTTAGTCCTTAGACCATGAGATCATATTAATTGCTAACACTGGAAGAGTATCTTGATAACATCAAACGTCACACCGTAACAGGGTGACTATAAAGGTGGGTTCAGTGCTACGAAGGTGTTATGTTGAGGCTCATGGATCAAGAGTGGAATTTTTCAATCCCGATGACAGATAGATATACTCTAGGCCCTCTCGGTGATATCACATTAAGATAGCTTGCAAGCAAGTGATGTGATCACTAGAATGTTATATCACGGGAACGAGAAAAGTGTGCATGTCGGTAACGAGATCAAACTAGGTATTTGGATACCGATGATCAACTCTTGGACATGTATTATATCATGAGACAAAGGGATTAAATTACTAGCGTTAAAGGTTCTCACGATCATAGAAGTCATCGTTGAATGTGTAGGAGTCGGTATGGATCTCCAGGTCCCGCTTCTGATTATTGATCTGAAAGGACTCTCAATCATGTCTGCATTATTCGCGAACCATAGGGTGACACACTTAAGGGTTGCGGACACCATTTAGGAGCACATATGTTTCAGACAAAAAGTTTTGCAAAGCGCAGGAAATGTTTCGATAGAAATAGGAATTGTTTCGATAGAAACCGGAATTGTTTCTGGTGAAATTGCACAAAGTGGTTCTGCATGTGATATTGAAATGTTGCAAGAGGTTTTATGTGAATTTTTGTTAATTAAAGTAATTAACAAAATTCTGAATAAAATAAATAAAAGTGTTTTATTAATTGAGAGTTGCATTAAATTTGGTGGAAATTTAATGCATGTGAGTGGAATTTTGGGTGGAGCTTGAATTGATGTGAGTGGAGCTTCCACCACATGAATGAGGAAGAGGAGGGGGCTCCCTCCTTGGCCACTGGCCATGGTAGGGGAGGAGTCCCCCCTCTCCTATAAAAGGCCCCCCTCTCCTCCCTCACAAACCACACCTCCTCGTGAAGGATCTCTCTCCCCCTCTAGATATTCCCCCATGGTCTCGGATTAGCGAGATACATGTTCCCGGTGGCCTTGCGTCTAGAAGGAGTTGCTGCTTCCGCTGATTCGCTGGAGTGAGGAGGTGGAGGTTGTCCAGTGGCTTGAATGTGTGTGCGAGGATGGATGCGCTGCTGATTTGAGGCGCTCAGACTTCCACACGATCTTGAGATCGGCAAGCGTACGACTACATCAACCACGAGTTCCTACTCGTTAACAAAACTCGCTGTCTTCGAGGTTAAGTTCTCCATGGATGTATGTCCACCCGTTGCTCTGTATCTAGTAGATAGATCTTGGCGTATAGTTCTCATTGTAGGATTTTTTTGTTTTCTATGCTGCGGACCCAACACAAACTTGTCAATTCGACTTGATTTAAGTCTTGAACCAAGATTGGTGTCGAAATTGCGCTGGTGTGGACGATGCATCGACTTGGGTCCAGCGTGCAGGATAGGCTTCCCTGGAATTTAGCCTAAGTATCTAGAAAATAATATGGACATCTACGACATCAACTCAATGTTATCAGAATCATCACGAACCATGTTTTCATATTATATGCGTTTGACATTATGTAAGTTAGTATGTTTGTACATATAGTTGGTCAAACTTTATAAATATTAACTTCGACAAAACCTAGTATGCTTTCTAATTTGGAAATGAGGGAGCATCTAAGTACTAAAATGCGTCGATATACATGTGTATCTAGACAAAGCCAAGTCGGTAACTACTATTTTAGGATGGAGGGAGTAATTATTTATGAGTAATCTATTTTTCACAAAAAATTTACTGCTATGGCACGTGCCCACGACTAGAGCATAGACCAATGCATAATAATCACGTGACCATGTGGTGGCGATCTACTCCGCACTGGATTACCCTGCGTGCGGAGGCGCACTAGTGGAGCACACGCCCGTGCCGTTCCTAAGTATGTAGTACTACTAGTATACGCAAATAGGAGCACAAAAATAGATAGATCTTGTTGCTCATCATACTATTTTTTCCCCTGTAAGGTAACCTAGACGTGACTACTACAGTACTATATTGGCACAACTTCTGCTTTTGGCGCTACAAGATGAATGTGGAACTCTCTATGTCTGTTCAAAAAAAACTCTCTTTGTAATATTATTGTACTAGTACTTCTTGTACTCCCTAGTTTTCGGACACACGGTAAAGTAGTGCAGTAAGTCTGTTTGGTCAAGCTGCATGCAACGAGCATTGGTTTGACAGGACAATTCAGGTTTTTAGACATCCAAATTTCTACTCCAGCTCGATGGCTCAAGACATGAAGGAACTAGTATTCCTCTATCCTCCAGTTGTCGCCCAGATCAAAATGAACAAGCAAAAGATTGTGTATCTTAGAAATTGCCATGGCCATTTATTACCTGCAGAGCTTTATTTTGTTTCCTTCGAGGCACCTGCAAAGACTGATAATATACTAGTATACTACTAGTAAATAACGTGCTATGGTTTGGCCCTACAGCTAGTACTAGACACAGACTTTAGTAGCTACTCTCGTCACAATGAATTGTCCAAGAGGTGGAATTCCTTTTTTTTTCTCCAAGAGGTGGAGTCCTTTTTTTTCTCCAAGCGGTGGGATTCCTTTTTATTTCCTGAGAGAGGAAACTTTTTTTATTCCTTATTTGATTCAAAGAAAATTCAAAGGTTTTGTGAAGGATCTTGTCCCTTAGGAAATAATCCTACGCTGTTTTGTTTGATCCATAGGATTCCAATATGTAGGAATTATGTCCCGTTTGGAACGTAGGATAGGAAAAATATAGGAATAGGAAAAACACGGGAATTGAGATACCTTCAAAGTATTTCTTTGCCCTCTATTTTTAGGAAAATTTCCGTCCACTCCAACCTCATGGTATAATTGCTTTGCTTTCCCTATGATTCAAACACATACTTGATCCAAATTCCTGTAGTTTCCTTTTCTTATGTTTTGAGAATCCTGCAAATCAAACGAGCCCTAAGAGATGGTCTTTCTTTTTTTGTTTGTCTTTGATCATTTTTTTTTGAACATAGGGTCATAGGGCTTCATCGGAACACGAGGAGGGTGGAAATTGAACAAACCTCCAACAATTGGATTCGAAATTGCAGCTAACTCCAGATAATCAGGATAGTCTAGTTACAAGAAACTACTACAATTACTTTTGGGTACAAATGCTGCACATAGCACACAATTCTCGATTAGCCCTCTTAACATTATTTCTTACATACCCAGGGCTCATCAGTTGGTGCTATTTGCAACTACAGCTCTAATTGATGGAGGTTTGTGCAATTAGCCTCAATTGGAGACCCACCCCCACTCGCCCACCTTCTATAGTACTACTAGTAGTACTACTACGCACCATCAGCCTTTGTCTTCTCCATCGCACCTTGGCCGCCAGCTCACGCCAACAATCTTCCCTCCCTCCCCCACCAGCCCCACCCCACCCCCCACCCCAAAGAAAGCCCCCAAAACACCATCCGCAGCCTCCTTCCATGGTGAGATCGAGCAAGGTCTGTAAAGATCCTGAGCAGTTTCAGAAGGTGTTCACTGAAGGCCCTCTTCAAGTACTCATCAACCATTGCGACGCCACCACCGCTGCGAGCCTCGTCGGCTCGTCCAAACATATTCTTCAATCAGCAAAAGAGAGCGTAACTACGCCTTATTCTCATTGTTTGGCCTCCCATGTGTTCTTCATTCTCACCCGACAGTGAGACCGTGGGAATCTAAAGACTGCTTCAAAGTGGCGGGCAGCCCGTGCAAGCTGACGCTGCTGGACAGGTTCTCCTCCGATGCTATGATGCCAAATGGTTTTGATGAGCAGTGAGAAGGCAGCAATGGAGATTAGATCGTCATAGTTGGGCCTGATTTCATGTGGTACCTTGTCAACATGTACACTCGTCGCAAGATTGTTGTTTCACAAGTGTCGGGGTTTGAACCGACTGAAGGTTCTGCACTTACATTTTAGGATGATGCCGATGAAGGTCAACGTACTAAACTGTAGAAGATAGTCATTTGCCAAGTTCTGACAACTGCTAGGGGATACAAAGATTTCTCTCTAGTCGCTATTTTTGAATTCAAGATTGCTGTCATCAACAGGAATGATAGTCATGGATGGTCAGTTTGTGTGAACGAGTTCCAGGGCTACTTCAGATATTGTGATGCTATTATCCAACACGATCGTGTGTTCGCTGTGATCGAGAACGGCTGTGTTTATGCATGGAAGTCTCTGGAACTTTGTAAATTCTCCTCCCTACGTATTTTATTAGCTTTGTTCCTGAATCTACGCAAGCTATTTTTTCTAAACTTTCATTGGGTAGTAGGAATTCCATTAAAATTTTAGTTTCTTTGATTCGAAGAATTTCCCTAGGAATTTTAGAGGAATGCAATCTTTAGGAGGTTTCCGGCGCCGCGTTCCGGCAGCGCTTCCGCAGTCGGTCACACGTGCGGAGTCGAAGCAGACCTTCCTCTCCCCGTTCCAGCGAGCAGCAGAGGTAGTAGATCTTCTCCACGGAATCCCAGCAACACGACGGTGTGGTGGTGGTGGTGGAGTAGAGATTTCTGCAGGGCTTCGCCTAAGCCGGAGCAGAGCGAAGGAGGAGGAGAGAGGCGGCGGCTAGGGTTTGTTATGGGAGAGGTCTAGGGGGTGGCGCCCCCCTTCTCTCTATTTAAAGGAGGGAGGCTCCATGGGAGGGGGAGTCCTAGTAGGACTCCCCTCCCTCCTTGGCCGGCGGATTGGGAGGGGGGAGGAATCCTCCTCCCCCACGAATCCGTGTCTTGCCCCACAAAGACTCCTTGATCCTTTCTTGGTTTTCAAGCAAACTCCAAGAAATCTTCCAGAACCTTCCAGAACATTGTGAAACCTTCTAGAATCTCCATACAAACACTCCGGAACATTTCCTAACTTAGAAAATGATCCCCAATATATGAATCTCATTCTCCGGACAATTCCGGATCTCCTCTTGATGTCCCGGATCCAATCCGAGACTCCGAACAACATTCGGTCTCCAACGCACATTCCATATCTACTTAAAACAACTTCGAACCTTAAGTGTGTCACCCTACGGTTCGTGAATATGCAGACATGATGAAGACACCTCTCCGATCAATAACCATCAGCGGGATCTAGAGATCCATAATGGCTCCCACATATTCAACGATGACTTCGTGATCGATAGAACCATTAACATACGAAACCAATTCCCTTTGTCACGCGATACTCTACTTATCCGAGGTTTGATCGTCGGTATCTCCATACCTAGTTCTACCTCGTTACTGATAAGTACTCTTTACTCGTTCCGTGATATGTCATCCCTTGTGACCTAGTCACATGCTTGCAAGCTAACTAGATGACATTCCACCGAGAGGGCCCAGAGCATATCTATCCGTCATATGGATGGACAAATCCCAATCTTGGTCCATGCGCTTCAACACATACTTTCAGAATACCCAATGACACCTTTATAACCACCCGATTCTGAGCGGCATTTGATGTCATCAAAGTACCCATCCGGCGATGGTGATTAACATAACCTCATGGTCGAAGGATTAGGTTACTATGCATTTGAAAGCTTGTAGCAAAACGAACTTAATGACTTGATCTTATGCTATGCTTACTATGGGTGTGTGTCCATCACATTATTCTCCTAATGATATGATCTTGTCATCAATGACATCCAATGTCCATGATCAGGAAACCATGATCATCCATTAATCAATAAGCTAGTTTAATAAGAGGCTTACTAGGGACTCTTTTATGTTTACAAAACACACAAGTATTAATGTTTCCGGTTAATACAATTATAGCATGGGATGTAAACATTTATCATAAACATAAAGATATAATAATAACCACTTTATTATTGCCTCTTGGGCATCCAACAAGTACTAGTACTTGTAAATTTTGTTAACATGGTCTTGAGAAATGAAGGAGAAGATTCTAGAATGATGGAGAAGTGTGTTTTGAGGATTGTGCATAGCGTTCATTGTGCTAAAGACTATCAATAGAATCTTCAAGTAGATGCTAGAATGGAAAAGAAGATTCAATGGCTGCAATGTTGGGATTCGCAAGTCCTGATCCAACAGTAAATATTCAAACTTATTCATACACTATATAGTGGTAATACAAGATAAGATATTAAACCTCCTAGAAATAATCCTTGTTGGTTTTCTTTGGTATATAAGACACCAAAATCTTGTAGGATCTTGCTTTTTCCCCTATGAACTTTACATTCAAGGTCCTATAGGATTATTCCCTATTTCATTCGATCCTATGAATCAAACCGTGTCTCTAGGAGAATTTCCATAGCATATCCCCATTTCAAAAAGAATTAGAATTTCCATAACATCTCCCTAGGTTGGCATTTTTTTATGCAATCAAACATCTTAAGTATAATCAAGATTTTTTAAAATCGTATTGTATATCAACTTCTACAATGTTAGATCAATATCAATATTATTTCCATGTTACATTTCCTTTCCCTTTGAAGGTCCTATCCTTATCCTGTCACCACGCGATGTGCTGTACCTACCACATGGGTTTGTTGAGGATGATGATGAGAATGATCCTGGTAATTGGTGGTTAGCAAGATCTGCCGGTGGTTCAAGACTTCTTCTGGTCCATAAATATGGTGTCTTAAGCAATGCAATTGCTGATGATACTAGTGTTGTTCACTATGGTCGCACTGTTCGCACCTATCCTTCTGGATTTGAGTGCATGGTGTTCTCGATGGACACAAGCCAGTTAACTGCAGTAACCGATGGAAAAGGGTTATTGACCTTGGATCATATTCTCTTTTCCTTGGCGTGAACTATCCGACTATCATTGCAGTAGGCGATGCAAATGATCCGCCAGGATATCTGATGAGAAGGAACTGTGTTTACACATCACACCAAGAAATTGGCTACGAGTACAGGCCATGTCCTAAAATTTGCTGCTTCAGTCTGAATGGTGACGCAGCTGTTGGTTTCCACACCAACACTCGCTGAACATGGTCGGAGACTCCATTTTGGTTCATCCCAAGCTTCTCAAACGCCTTGGAGTGGAACGAGCCTATTCAAGGATAGCTCATTTGGTCTCGGCCTTCTGTTGAACTCTTTCTTTTGGCTGGTTTTTAGCTGATGTGCGAGTACTCAGCATTTAGTTTCGCACCCGGTTCGGCTTGTAAAATACTCCGTATGACTAAAAACCCCTTTTGTACACTTGGTAGTTTCTTGAGTATGTATATTTCACCAAGCTTGTAAAAGAACCTTATTAGGGGTACAATTGTACTCTCCTACTACTATTCTGTACATAATTTCTTCCAGAATGTTGTATAATAGTAGTACTGTTAGTATTACTCCTTGCAGGTACATTGTTTTGTTTTTTCACTGCAGTTTGGGTGATGTAAGCTTGCACGCGGTGGAAGGAACACGATGTTTCCAGGTTTACCAGTAAAAACATGTCGCTCATCATGGCATCGCCAGTGATTTGACAAGGCAATATTGTATGACGGTGTGGTAATCGAGTTTTTTCTTCTTCTGAACTAGTACTACTTGTCTACCTAGTAGTAGTAATAAAGGTCTACTAGTAGGAGTACCAGAGAACTTGATGAAGCTAGCTGGAGTACTACTGTTAGTAGATGCCACAGAAGAGAGAGGGAGGGAGTTTTGCACACGCCAGTGCATGTGGCAGCGTGTTCCTTCTGAGACAAGCTGGATTTAACTCCCTCACCGGCCTCCCCCATGCATAAACAACCTATTTTACTCAGTCCCTGCTTCCCATCCACTACCACCCCCTGGCCTCTCGCTCCATATTGTTGCCGACCAGCTCCTCGGCTCCGTCCTCTACAGGTGGTAGCGAGATCGGCGCGACAACCTTCTGTAGGGCGGTGGAGCATCTGTCATCTCTGTCCCGCGGCAGCAATGGCGGTTTGTGAAATACTAGAACACTCGTACCTATTCCCTCCGTTTCATAATATAAGATGTTTTAGCTTATGTGAAACGAGTGTATCTATATTCACTCTGAACTTACATGATAGAGTTGATGATGTGGTTAAATTTTTATTGTCGATTGCGCAAAATTGTCATGTGTAGAGTAGTTCTTATCTCGGGTATGCATCCTTTTTTTGTAGACTATGATTGCATAGAAGCTTGTTTTCTGAGCTGGATCCCATAACTAAGAACAGTGGGGATCCATTCGAAGTTGGTAGTTCAACAGCGCAAACTTTTGAACATTTGCATATATTTGTCAATCAACATCATGTAATCAATATTACAACTTGCTGCAGAAGGAGATAGGGGAAGGAGCGAAAAAGTGGATTCTCGATGAAATGGGTTCCAATCCTATGACTTATGCTATCCCATATGACAAGTTAATCAATAGAATGACATATGTTCTTGTCGTCCCATGTAGATGCTTTCGTTGTAATCTCTGTTTATCTTGTAACTGCAGAAGCACAAAGTTGAAGAAGACTCTCAGTTTCGTGATGACGGAGTACAAAATGGATGTCAGATCGCTACACCTAAGATGCCTCCTTGTTTAGCTTCTATGGAGACTGATGCAGTTGCAGCAGCAGCTAGTACTGATGAGCCTGCACCTGCCATCGTCGTGCTAGATGATGGAGGTGGTGGATTGCTTTTACCATCCACGGAGACTTGTGCAGCTGGAGCTGGCAGTGAAGAGCCTTCAGAGAACATTGTGGTGCTCGATACTTCACCTATTATGGAGACTCATGCTACCGGTGCTGGCACTGCTGCTTGTGCTGCTGATCCCGGTCCCGAAATTATCATGCCACCTAAAGGAGGTGGTGATTTGGGTTTACAATCTGTAGAAACTGTTGCACCTGAAGGTGGTGAGCTGTGATGTGGAGCTTTCTTTCTTATGATTTGTATGCTTTCTCTAGAACCTGTATTATGGAGCTACCTTACGCATTTATTACACTTTTGCCTGTTGAATTGTAGTGTGGAACTGGAACTACTCCTAGTATGTAATCATAATATTCGGATGCTTGAGTATTATCGATGATAAACAATTGCTAGCTGAGCTAAACAAGAATTGTCCTCTACCACTTGCAGGCATGGTTCCTGTCTCATCTCCTTTTCACAAGCACAGTGAAAATATGGTTCTGTTCCTTTTCTTGCAATGTTATTATGCTTGTGTTATTGATCTGGCAATTTTATGCTGATTTTGTCACCCAGTACGCATTTATGTCTCTACATACAAACATATTTGTTCACATGACTTGAACAGAAAACAGTATCTTCTTTGCATCGGCTAACACAAGGAGACATGCAAGTATTTATTTATTTTTGAAACAAGGCAAACAATATGCCGTTTTCATTGATAGAGAGGGACATGTAATTCAATTAAACTATGATAACTACTCGTCCAAGTCATAGAATGGTAGGGATTGCCATAGGAAATCACCACCTCCAGCATCTTGTTCTATAGAAGGCGTTCTTACCAGATCCACAACCTTCTTTTTCTTGGGACGACAATGTCAAGTGCAGGATTTTGAATCTAAACGCAATCCAGTGTAGGTTCATCAGGACAACCTCCAGCTGTGTTAGTCTCCACAGAAGGTACATCAGCGCTATGGCAGACACTATTGGAAATGCAAGCTGAAGCTGTTGTTATACTCCTATCAGGACCACAGATAAGGGCCAGAAATTCAAGTTCCGAAATCTAGCGTTACAAAATAGACAAGTGGTTACCCCATCTGGACAATTCATAGACAATTCACAATGCAATTTGAGCGTCTTACATGATCCTTAGATCTTAGTCCATCCGGTCTTTTTATTGGCGTTATGAAATTTGTTGGTACTTTTATTTCTGCGAAGAACCTACAAAACATAGCCAAGTCAGACATCTGAATAAATCTAATGTTGGGGATATACTTTCCGGGTATCCTCACAGTTCCTCACTGACCAGGGTGGCCCACTTCGGGTTAGAGCTTTGCTTCACGGGCAGCCCAGTCAGGGAGAAGAGACGGAGTCCAATCCAGCTACGGGAAGACCCAGAAGACTTACCGACATAGTCCCATAGTGTTACTTGTAGTTCAAGATGTACTCTGTAACCGACTCTTAGTCATAGCCAGATAGATCTCTCCTGTAAACCCTAGGCTGGATATCTATATAAGTCGTCCTAGGGAAAGCCTTTAGGGCACAACCTACCTTGACAATAGTCTACAATCTCAACTCGCACAGGCGAAAACCTTGTAACCCATATTCCGGCTCTGCCTTATTATTGGATTGCTAGCAGGAGTAGGATCCGTCCAAAGCCGGCAGATTCAAACCTAGGTAAACTTGTGTGCTCACCGCCCCGGAACACCGTGCCTCTCACACCACTCTCTTCCACACACCTCGAGGACCCCCTCATGGCATACTTGTTATCAATCCGACGACATTTGGCACCCACCGTGGGGCAAGTGAGCTTCGGATCTACGTTCTGAGCGAAATCTACAAGAATCGGAATCGGCGAGACTATCGCCGTCGGTCGCATCCTCTACGCCAGTGACGTCCCGCTCATCGTTCTCGACGAGACTTGGATTCTGGCTAGGGAGGCCGTGACCACCTACACCATCATGTCTTTCGGTGAGATCGATGTTTACATCGGATTCGCTGAACCTGCCCCACCCACCCCAGTGGTGATGATAGAGGCAGAAGAAATTTCTAGGTCCCCTTTGTCCGCGGAGGCGGCAGAGTTCCGGATCTCAGAAAACCCTAATCCCGTACCAGTCGTGGAGATAGTGGAGAAAGTTAAGCCTGAAGCAGATATTGCGGTTCAAGTCAAATCTAGAGTAGACCTCCCTGGTGAGGTCGAATCCCAGATCGATCTGTCTTCTAAGGTCGAAATCCAGGAGAAGCAGGAAAACAACCTTGGTTCCGGCTCTGGTAATACCGGGAATGAGAGACCTCTCCTGAGATACACGTTGAGGCGCATGATGATGCAAGACACAAGAATGGATGATATTCTCGAGACCATCAGGTGTTTCGAGGAAGCCGATAGCGAGAGCCACAACTATCTCAGGAGGCATGCGTCGCACTTTGTCGGATATGTTGGTTCCGGATCCGGCTCCGCCGATGTTGGGGACAACACCAACTCAGTGCTGGAGGTGATCGGAACAAACGCCGATGTACCCACATCCTCCGATGATTCGATGATGTTGGTGGATTTCCAAAAGTTCTCCGCAGAATACAAAGAGGAGTACAACTCCAAAGCTGCAGAAGAAGGAGAAGCCATTGATGAAGGATCCGGGGAAAACTCTCCCAAAGCACAGGATGACATGGATATCGGAGATAATCCCGAGGTCTAGATGGCCGAAAGTACCAATCAGAGCTTGACTCTAAGAAACGGACCCAAAGCCGTCTTTGCTACCGGCACTGCCCAGAAGGCAATGAAGAAGAACAAGAAGAATAAGACCCCAGCAAAAGATCTTCCGCCAGAGCAAGTGATTATAGAGGAATACGAGGAATACATGGATGGAGGACTTATCCTAGACGAGCCCAAAGAAGAGTCGGTGGATGGACATGTGATCACCGAAGGTGCGCGTAAACTCATCGATGCTGCACTAACTACACCTACCCCTACAGCTGCAGAACTTACTATTGAAGAACTGGATTAAAGGGCCTAGGCCCTAGAAGCGTGTCGCCAAGTACTCCTGGATGAAGCCAAAAACATCGAAGAAGAAAAGAGGCGCATGGCAAATGCGGAGAAGAACATCTCTCGGCAGCATCAGAAGACCCAGAAACATCACACGCGTGGCGACCAATTCCTGGAAATCCACAAAGTCCTCTTTGGAGGATACCATGGGATGCCTCGACTCGTCAGCAAGGGAGACTGGGTGTATCCAACACCAGTGCAAAACACTGTTGCGGCTCGAGAAATCCTAGCAAATAATCTAGGCCCATAGCAAATTCGATTGGGCATTAAGCTACTCAACTAGGGTCTAGAGCAGCAGAAGGCCGCCCTGTCCGGAAGCGGAAAACAGGTCTCCCAATCTAACCAATGCTGCACGGATCCGGCCTGGAATGATGTAAGACCCCAACGTCCTCCGGAGCAGCATCACCGCTCCGACCGTTGGGAAGACAACTACTCAAGAACCGGATCTTCAGGACAGCATCACAGAACTGCACGTGGCTGGCGCAATGTTACTCCAGATGAGGAGCAAGAGGCAATTGTTGCACTAAATCCAAAGAACCCTCCCCGGCGAGAGTCGAACGATCGCAGGGAAGAAGACAAAGAGAAACGGCGGGAGGAGGACCGTCAAAGAATGCCACCTCCTAGACATGCAAGCCGTCCGGCTAACGGACGAAGGAACGATGAACACCATGCTGAGACAAGCCGGTAGGGGGCTCGTCATAATGAATATCCTCCCTGGAACCGGAATAATGACGCTCCAGACGGAGGCCGGCGATCAGCCAGAAACAACCCAGCCGCTCCACCCTCTCCACCAAGCAGCCATCACAACGGCTCCCAAGGAGGCCAAGGAGGGCGTCGTGGCGGAGGCATAGTTTAAAAAACCGGACCGGTGATCAAACCGGTGAGGCTATCGGTTCAGATTTTTACTGGTCGGACCAGTGGTTCATTCGGTTTGATGGCGAAAAAAACCGTTCTTTTTAATTCAAATTTAAGCAAAAATCGGAATAAAATGACAATAAAATATATATTAAGCATATATTTCAATAATTCAATATGTAATCACAAAACATGATGTGTTTAAGTGGTATTGGGCCTTATGTGGTTCTATTTCTATCTAGGATAAGGTCTTTAGTTCGATTTCTCTTGCAACTTCTTCATTTTTTCTGGTTTTTTGCTATTTGGACCGGTGCCTCTTAAAAAACCAGTGAGGTCATCGGTTCAGGTTTTTTCTGGTTAAACCACCGAACCGGTCCGGTTTTTAAAACTATGGGCGGAGGAGGTGGTGGCAGAAGCCGAAGTCCGGCTCCAAGGCACCGCGGCCATAGCCGTCATTCGAGACGATCTTTATCCCCAAGTGACGCAAGGCACAAGATCAATTCCAACATAGAGGCGCGGAGCTACGAAAACGATGATATATACGTGGGCCCAAAATGCTTTGGACCATGCATAAGAGCTACAAAATTCCCGGAAGGATTTGCTATCTCAAGACACATTCAAGCCTACAACGGTATAGCTCGGCTAGATACTTGGCTCCAGGATTTTTTCCAGGCTTGCTGCATCACCAAAGGCAGAAACAGCCTGGTCGCGACCCGATATCTCCCACTCATGTTGCGGAATACGACACGATCATGGCACAATGAACTTTCGGAGAACACCATCCACAACTGGTATGACATGCAAAGTGCGTTCTTTCAGAATTTCGAAGGCACATATCGGAGGCCCTGTACGGTAGGAGACCTACAGCGTTGCACCTAGAAAGCCGGAGAAACTTGCCGGGATTATCTCAGACGATGGATCGACACCAAGAACTCATGTGAAGGAGTAAACGACCAAACTGCGATTGAAGCTTTCATTGCAGGACTCCCAATTAGTTTACTACGTCATCGCTTGAAGTGCGACAAGGTCACTGACTTGGGAGAGATGATAGAAACAGCGAGCAAGTATGCAGATGCTGACGATGATGCAGAGGGATTACTTAATGCCCTAGTTGTGCCACAGTCGGCAAAACAACCAAAGCAACAAGCTCAGAAGCGCAAGAACACCTCTGAAGAAAAGCCCAACGCGGAAACGGCAGTGGTCACTGGTACTTTCGGGTCTAGAGGACGAGGAGGGCGCCGCGGTGGCCGTGGACACGGTGACGGGACATCAAGAGTCCATGGTAGAGGAGACCAACAACTTGGAAAAACCTACTCCTGGGCCGACATTGCCAATAACCCATGTGTGCATCACTTAGATGCCAATGGGGGCTTGTCCCACACAAACGCCGAGTGTCGTTTCAATGACGACATCAAGAAAGACGATACCGCTGGCTACAGGGCTAAGCGGAAGAAGGGAAAGAAGAATCCCAAAAAAGATAAAGAGACCAAGGATGATTCCGACATGGAGGAAGCGGATGCTTCAAATCCCAAGTCGAAAGAGAAAAATAATTTCCCGACAAAGAAGGACACTTACGTCACTTTCCTCGGATCTCAACCAGCTAAGGTCAAGAAAGCAGTTCTACATGAGCTCAACGCAACAGTTCCGGCTGTCCCTCAATTTTTGGACTGGTCGGAAGTGGAAATCACCTTTGACTGTGCTGATCATCCGCCTAAGTTGCACATGCGAGGAAAATACGCCTTAGTCATCAATCCACTTATTGATGGCTATGGTTTCTCCAAGACTCTCATGGATGGCGGCAGCAGCATTAACATTCTGTATGTCAAAACGCTACGCCGGATGAAGATCTCGGAGACCCAGCTGAACTACAGCTCTGTGATTTTTCACGGAGTTGTCCCAGAAAGACAAGCCAATTCCCTAGGACAAATCACTTTGGATGTTACCTTTGGAACTCCAAAGAACTATCGAACGGAAGCACTTTCCTTCGAAGTGGCCCTGTTCAAGAGCGCGTACCACGCTATATTCGGACGTCCGGCTTACTGGGCTTTTATGGCTCGTCCATGTTACATTTACAATATGATGAAAATTCTAGGTCCCAATGGCGTGATCACCATCAGGGGAGACCCGAAGAAGGCGCGAGAGTGCGAGGACGGAAATGCCGCCTTTGCTGAAGCCGTGTTGCATGCCCAGGAGTACCAGGAGATCAAGAAGAGCATAGATCCGTCCAATATGCCCGCAACGAAGAAGGAGGTGACAAAGCCGAATCCGGAGTTCAAGGCATCAGAAGAGACGAAGAAGACGCCATTGAAGGATGATGACCCCTCCAAGGTGACCTAGATAGGCGTAGGCCTAGATAGCGCATAGGAAAGAGCGCTCGTCAAGTTCCTACAAGCGAATCAAGATATCTTCGCATGGCAGCCATCTGACATGACCGGAGTACCTAGGGAACTTGCCGAGCACTCTTTAAATGTACACCCGAACACTAAACCCGTCAAACAGTCCCTATGATGTTTTGGCGATGAAAAGCGTAAGGCAATAGCTAAGGAACTAGCACGGCTCGAGTTAGCCGGATGCATAGAAGAGGTCATCCACACTGAGTGGTCGGCTAAACCTGTAATGGTCCCTAAAAAGGACACCACTGATTTAAGGATGTGTGTTGATTATACTGCCTTGAACAAGGATTGTCCCAAACATCCGTTCGCTTTGCCTAGGATTGATCAAGTTATCGATTCTACGGCAGGCTCAGAACTCCTATGTTTTCTCGACGCATATTCAGGTTATCACCAAATCCGGATGAAGGAATCTTACAAAGTCAAAACTTCATTCATAACCCCCTTCGGAACCTTCTGTTTCGTTACGATGCCCTTTGGGCTGAAAAACGCAGGAGCTACGTACCAATGCATAATGCAGTGTTGCATCCACGATCAAATCGGACGCAATGTACACGCATATGTGGATGATATTGCGGTGATGTCCAAAAAGAAGGAAACCCTGATTTCCGACTTGGAGGAAACATTCGCCAATCTATGAAAATACAACATAATGCTTAACCCGAAGAAGTGCTTCTTTGGAATCCCAGCCAAAAAATTGTTAGGTTTTATCGTGTCTCAAAGAGGCATAGAGGTAAACCGAGACAAAATCAAAGCTATACTCAATATTTCCACGTCGACTCGCCTGAAGGACGTACAAAGACTAACTGGTTGCATTGCTGCAGTTAGTCGGTTTGTAAGCCGGCTCGATGAAAGACCCGCACCACTATAAAAGCTCCTGAAAAAGACCAAGAATTTCGTTTGGACCGACGAAGCTGAAGCTGCACTACAAGACCTGAAAGCAGTACTCTCATCTGCTCCCATCCTTGCAGCACCGGAACCACAGGAACCAATGTTACTCTATCTTGCTACCACAAACAAAGTCGCCAGTATCATCATGGTGGTTGAGAGACCGGAGTAAAATCAGGAACACTTGGTGCAGCGTCTGACTTACTATCTTAGCGAGGTCTTAATGGAATCAAAATAGCGGTATCTGCATTATCAAAAGCTGGCTTACGGTGTGTTCTTCGCATCTTGTAAGTTACGACATTATTTTCAGGAACATCCAATTACCATGGTGAGCACAACTCCCATGAGAGATATAATCAACAATATTGACACTACAGGACGCGTCGCCAAATGGGGCATAGAGCTCTCAGCTTTCGACATTGAGTACAAACCTCGTACATTAATCAAATCCCAAATCCTCACTGACTTTGTCGCTGATTGGACAGAGACAATGGAGGGTATGACACTGCCAGAGTCAGAATATTGGACCTTGCATTTTGACGGGTCTAAAGCGCTCGGGGGCTCGGGGGCTGGCGTGATGCTCAAGTCACCCCAAGGTGATAAACTTTTCTATGTATTGCAGATACACTTCACAACGACGAACAACATTGCCGAGTATGAAGCACTACTGCATGGAATCTAGATTGCTAAGGACATCGGCATCCGACGTTTAATGTGTTATGGAGATTCGGATCTTGTTGCTCAACAAGTGTCGGATATCTGTAAGGCAAACAAGCACACGGCGACATATAGGGCTGTCGTGGATGAATTATCTAAATCATTTGAAGGGTTTGAAGTTCAACACATCCCTCGAATAGAAAATGAGGAAGCAGATGCACTATCTCGAATAGGCTCTTCCTGGAAAAAGGTCCCAGATGGCGCTTTTCTAGAGCACCTCAAAGTTCCCTCTATAAAAGGAGTAGATGAGGAATATCCGACCAAATCCGACTCACCTTTAGTAGCAGTTCTGGCGGTGATTCCTAGCTAGACTCAACCCTACCTTGATTACTTGGTACAAGGAAAATTACCCGAAGACGAAGTTCTGAGCTGGCAGATCATCCAACGAGCAAAAGCCTATACTATAATTAGTGGTGAGCTCTATAAGCAGAGTGTATCTGGGGTCTTTCAGCACTGTATATCTCCAGAAGAAGGAGTGGAAATCTTACGAGAGATCCACGAAGGCGAGTGTGGTCACCACGCTACAGCCAAATATTTAGTGGCAAAAGCTTTCCGACACGGTTTTTTCTGGCTTACAGCCAAGGCAGATGTCGAACGACTGGTCAACACGTGCAAGGGCTGCCAAAAGTACGCGAAACAAGCTCACGTTCCGGCTGATCAGCTGTGAACAATACCTATAACATGGCCTTTCGCGGTCTAGGGGCTTGACATGGTAGGACCGTTTAAACGGGCTCCAAGTGGAGTTACACACCTCTTAGTGATGGTGGATAAGTTCACCAAATGGATTAAGGCTAAACCCGTCAGTAGTTGTGATGGAGCAACAGCCAGAAGATTTGCTGAGGATGTTATAATCCGATACGGTTATCCGCATAGCATTATCACGGACAATGGGAGTAACTTTTCCATGAGAGAGCTTGCCAAATTCTGCAATGAACAAAATATCCAGCTTGACATTGCGTCAGTCGTACATCCACAAGCTAATGGACAAGTCAAAAGAGCAAATCGTTTAATCCTACAAGGACTAAAACCAAGACTCGAAGCACCACTACAACATGCTGCGAGGGCTTGGGAAGAAGAATTACCCTCTATAATATGGATTTTACGAACAACTCCAAACAGGACAACCGGATACACACCTTTCTTCTTGGTCTATGGCGCAGAAGCAGTTCTTCCCAGTGATTTGATTCACACTTCTCCTAGAGTGGACGCGTATATTGAAGAGGATGCCGAAATTTCTCAACAAAATGATCTCGACTCAGTTGAAGAAGTTTGCGTCGTTGCTGAGATGAGATCAACAGCCTATCAGTAGAAGTTACGCAAGTATCATAGCTAGAGAGTCAGAAACCGATCTTTTAATAAGGGTGATTTGGTTCTCCGGCTTGTGACGCAAAGAAAGCACAAACTTTCCCCAATATGGGAAGGGCCATTTTTAGTTAGTCGAGTATTACACAATGGTTCGTACTACCTAACTGATATGCGGCCAGTGAAAGAAAGACCTTCTACTAAGAAGAGACAGAGAGCTGGAGGCAGTACAAATCTGGATGAGTTAGACAGACCATGGAATATTGCTCAGCTACGTCCCTTTTATTCTTAGTTTATTTTTCTTTGTAATCATATATGTGTACATGTTCAGTGAGAAATAAAGTGTTGGTTCCCTCAAAATCTTTCTGAGAATTTTTTACCATCTTATTTCCGAATGATCATGTCACAGTCGAAAATCCTAGAATACTTGAAAGTACTTTATGCTCATGTTTGTTCTTGTTTAGATTTCCGATTCTAAAATTACTACCTTCGGGTATAAATCTAAATTTTTTAGTCTAAACTTTGGTTATTTGTCTGATTGCTGGATGCCGGTATTTTCCGAGTAGTGAATTATTGGTACTGGAAGCCGGCTTTGTTTCCGAGTTTAAACTGGTTTAGCAATTGAGCTCCGTTGCTCGGCAAAGTTTCCGTGCTAAAAGTTAGCCGTCTCACGAAAGGGACGAGGCGGAAATCCAGATAAACGATAAGTGCAGACAAAAAATACAAGTTCTTATGAAAATATTCCAGGCACGAAAATTCTAAAGCCAAAAGTGCTAAATAGATATGTTTAAAGCTTAGCACTAGCAAAAGTATTATACTACTTATTTACAAACCCAAATTGTTTTCCAGAATAACATATTGTTCTTCTGATACTGTATGATGCAGGAGGAGAGGTAGGAGCTACCGGCTCGCTGGATACATCGGCCTCAGTTTGATAACGTTCTGAGATGTTCAAATCCGATATGGTTTGATCATCGTCGGAAACTTCAGCTGTTTCTTCGGAAGGCGGAGGCGTCGTGTCCACACGGGTGAAGAAGGGAGTGTCGTAGCTGGTCAAATCAGCTACGTGGCACTGATACATTGCAAATGTATCTATAATTTTTGATGCTCCATGCTTGGTTTTATCCACTTTCTTATGTTTTATCCACACTTTGGAGTACTTTTCATATGATTTCTTGGACTAACCTATTAACAAGAGCCACAGTGCCAGCTGCCTGTTTTCTGCTATTTTTGGTTCCAGGAAAGTGAGAAAATGAATATTCTCGGAATTGGACGGGACAAAAGCCAAAGTGCCTATTTTTCCAGAAGACTCCAGGAGCCAGAATACGAGACGGAGGAGGGCTAGGGGATGGCCACACACCCCCAGGCGCGGGCTGGGCCTGGCCACGCCAGGGCATGGTGTGGTGGCACCAGGCACCCCCTCGGTCTCCCTCTTCGCCTATAAGAAGCCTTCTGACCAAAAAACTCTAGGGGGTTCGATGTTTTTCTAGAAAAAGTTCCGCAACGCCGCCACCACTGAAGGGGAGATTTAGGGGACAGAAAGTCTCTGTTCCGGCACCTTGTCGGGACGGGGATGTGCCCCCGGAGCCATCTCCATCGGTCTCCACCATCATCTCCATCAACCATCCATGTTTCCCCCATCTATGAGTGAGTTATCCCCCGCTGTAGGCTATGGGGATGGTAGGGATTGGATGAGATTGTTCATGTAATGGCATCAGATTGTTAGGGCATGGTGCCTAGTATCTTTTATTAGTGCTTTATGACTTTGTTGCGACTTGTTGTGCTTAATGCTTGTCACTAGGGCCCGAGTGCCATGATTTCAAATCTGAACATGTTATTGATTCATTATGATAGTATTGTTTCTGGTCTTATCTACAAGTTGTATACACACGTTGTTGTCCGGAACCTATGGCCCCGGCGATGTAAATCGGGATAACCGGAAGGGAATGGCTTTGATGTGAGGATCACATGTGTTCACGGAGTGTTCATGCTTTGCTCTGGTGCTCTATTAAAAGGAGCACCTTAATTGCCAGTAGTTCCCTAGAGGCCCCGCTGCAAACGGGCTGGCAGGACAAAAGATGTTGTGCAAGTTCTCATTGCGAGCACATATGACTATATATGGAACACATGCCTAGGATTGTCTAGTACTTGGATGCTTTATCTTATTTATCTGCAATTGCCCTTTGTTCTGATTGCTATTTGAATTGTCTTGTCCATGCAACGCCCATCCATCCATCCCTATTCCTACCGCACTCGAATCCCACTGTTACTGCTTTTGTTACTACTGTTTTTGCTTTGCTACTACTGTTACTTTACTATTCCCACTACAAAACTGTTCCTACTGATAAACTGCTGTGAGCAAGATTGTTTCCAGGTGCAGCTGAATTGACAACTTAGTTGATAAGGCTGATAAAAGTTATTTGGCTCCCCTTGTGTCGAATCAATAAATTGGGTTTCATTTCCCTCGAAAATACTGTGATACACCCCCTATACTTGTGGGTCATCAAGACTATTTTCTGGCACCGTTGCCGGGGAGCATAGCTTTATTTATCAAGTCCACTTGGATTCACTATTGTTCAAGCTAAGTTTATTTTCTCCTTGTTTGCTTGTTTCTTTATCAAAAATACAAAAAAAATTAGTTCCTATTCTAGTTGTTATTTTCGTTGGCCTGTTATTGTCTTGCCTTATCATGCTTGTTGTCAATGGTTGGTTTCTTTGAAACTGCAGCTTATTGGCAAGGTGGGTTCACGGAAGATCAAAAATATTATTATAAGGAACACCGTTTGTCACAAAAAGGGAAACACTTATGGGAACAAATTGATAGATTGTATACCATTGCTAGAAACATGTGCTCTACTTATAATGTTACTTATTGCCGTGATGAGTCTTGTTGCAGAAAGAGGTATAAACACCTCCCTTTTCAATGTGAGTATAATGATATTGATACCATATCTTCCTATGCTAAAGGAATTTATGACTTTTATGATGCGGAACAAATTGAAGAATTTATTGCTTGGAAGGGTGCTTTTGAACTTGCTAGTTTGCTTGAAAATATTGATGATTCACCTTATAAGTATGAGGTTTATGGTATACTTAAATTTTGCTTTGATAATTATAAGGATGAAAATGGCTATATTCTTGAATATTTTAATAGATGCTTTCCACAAATGGAAGAGACTAATGCCTTGCAGGATCCTATGGAAGAAGAAATCGATGAACCTGAAATCTCATTAGATGAAAAAGAGGAGGAGAGTGATGAACAAAAGGAGGAAAAATGGATTAGCTACCCATGCCTACCTTCTAATGAGAGTAAATCTTTATCCCTTACATTATTTGATTGTCCCCCATGCTTACTAAAGGAGAATGAATGTTATGTTCCTGAGGTTTCTTTTGAAAATGTTTATAATAAAGCTCTAGTGCTTGTCGATCATGAAGAGCATGCTTTATATGATAGTTATACTATTGAGTTTATTCATGAGGCTACTAAAAATTATTACGAGAGAGGAAAATATGGTTGTAGAAGTGTTCATGGTATTGAAACACCTCTCTATGTGCTGAAAGTGTTGAAGTTACTCTTGTTTTATCTTCCTATGCCTGTCACTTTGTTCTTTGCAAATTTATTTGCATACATGATTCCTATGCATAGGAAGTGGGTTAGACTTAAATGTGTTTTGAATTTGCTTCTTGATGCTCTCTTTTACTTTAACTCTTATTTCTTATGAGAGCATCCTCTCAAACTATTATGCCTGAAGATGATAATATGTCTACTATTCTTGGGAGACCTTTTCTTAAATACTGCAGGAGCTGTTATTAATTGTAATCAAGGGAAGGTGACCTTCAATGTCAATGACAAGGAACATACTATCTATTTCCCCAAGAAGATTGATAGACTTATGGTTTTGAATTCAATTGAACATGTTGAGGGCATTTAAGTTGGAGAAATATATTGTCCCATACCAAGAGAAAAATTTGAAACTATTATGATTGGGACCATTGCTATCAAGGTTGAGGTAACATAATCATTAGTAGAATACAAAGTTTTGTCTCATATGAAATTGTTTTGGTAGCAAGACTTGATCAACCTTGTTAACAAAAGGATTTCATTGAACAAAACATTGTTTTCACCATGATTATCTCCGCTTACTTCTATTCTATCCATTTTAGTTTTTGCTTTTGCCTAACTTAAAGGCGTTAAAGAAAAGTACTTATTGGGAGATAACCCAAAAGTTTTAGATGAGTCTTGAAAGTTATTACTTCAGTAATAACCGCTCCTTATCCTTTTTATTTGCTTTTTGTGCCAAGAGTAACCTCTAATGAGAGTGAAGTAATGATTGGGAAAGTTGCTGTCCCAAAACAGATTTTTGTGCTTCACCGTAAAAATTCGTGAGAGATCTCTGTATGTCGGATTGAGCTGTATTTTTTTGTGATTATGCCCCAGGTTGTTATATAACTTTCGTTAGTTAAACACTTTTTGATTTGAGCAATAGAAGGTCTTCGAAAAAAATTCGCCTTTACCTGCTGGTTTGTTTTGACAGATTTCTGCCATTTTCTGCATTTGCTTCTTGTTGGTTCCTTTTGAGTTATTTTGGGGAATTGAGCTTTTTGAGGGAAGTGATACAGTAGCTAGTGTTCTAATGGAAGTTTATTTGGTGTTAGAACTGAACCTTAAGACTTATTTATCTTCAGTGCACTAATGTTGCTAATAAAGATTGTGTGAAGTTTTGTATGAAGGAAAAATTTCAGGTGTATGGAAGGAATGAGTAATGAGATGAAGGATGGACTAAAGCTCAAGCTTGGGGATGCCACGCGTGTCACCCCAAGAAATATCCAAGAAGTACAAGCATCAAAGCTTGGGGATGCCCAAGGCATCCCCTTCTTCATCAATAAAAATCCCAGGTTATTCCAAACACTTCATTTTTATTGTTTCATGCACAGTTGTGTTGTTCTTGGAGCGTCTTCTTTTTTGTTTTCTTTTTGGTTTTTAGTTTGCGTGGTTTGCTTAGTTTGCTGAATAAATTGGTTGGACCTCCTCTTCCATGCATTGGTGTTCAAATAGTTTGGTTTGGTTTGGAAAAGAGTAGGAAAGCTCATGCTTAAGTGGTAAAGAGAGCTTGTTTTTGACTGTGGCCTATGCTTTGTCATGCCATGCTTGATATTGTTTTGGCTTTATGCTTAGTATTATTTGCTGTAGCATGACTTGTTATAAACAATTGAGATTGCTTAATGTGCCTTGGATGAATCATGCATTGTTTTAGCATATTAAAGCATAGTATAGTGGTATTCTCCTTTGATGCTTTATTTGGGTTAACTTGGCGCATGCTCACACCATGTTATGACTATCTCAAGTCACCTAAGCCTTTATGATCCTTTAGTTTTCAACTTGTAGTATCACTTTATGCTTTGATCAATGATGTTTTGTCGCTCTGCATGATTATGGCCATTATTGCTCTCTTGTTTGTCGCTCCCTTACTATTGCTAGCCTTCACTTTCACTGAGTATGTTTTACTCATGTTTCCAATTCCCTAAAACCAAATATTGCCAAAAGTGTCCACCATACCTACCTATTACCATCATTTGCTACTTCCGTGCATATTCATTATGCCTTGTTTTCTTCCGTATAAAATGTTTGCTTGTTATGAGAAAGTTAGTTAGTAAAACTCTCATGAACTTGATGGCACACTTTATTTTCTTGCACTTAATAAACCTGAACCATTGCGTCCTTCTTTGTTACGCATATGCTTGCGCTTTATGAGTTGAAGTTAGCAGAACCATGTATCATGGGGACCGCTTTCAACGCTTCATAGGTACTTTGTACCTAGTTGATATCATGTTCTTTTGCTTATGGATCCCGTCGGTGTGAAATAAAAGTGGAACTTGTAAGATCATGGAGTTTGTATGTATGTTAGAGAAACGCCTGGGCTGCTAGCCTAAGCCTTGCCTAATCATGGTGGAAACTTGCAGCATAACCATAATGAGCATTCTATGAAGCATCCTCAATAAAAATCTATGCACATAGTAAATAAAAAGATCGCTGAGATGCTCATTATCTGCTTGTCTTGTCATTTTGATTATGGGATAGCTCCTATATCATGTGAAAGGGGTACCCCGTTGGCGGTTCTCTATGATACATATATACTTACAATGACAAGAGCTTACTTGTGACTGAAGTTGAGTAGCATGAGGATCGGTCTTCGTAAGTAAGGGGCATGAGACTTCGATTTATAACTTGTCAAGCATATCCTCTTAGTTGTGTCACTTTAACCTTAACCACTTAAAGATGCTTATGATAGGGGCAATGAGAGCTTAAAGCTAATGAGTACCATACTTTCAGCATTTGGAAGCCTTTCAAACTTTTCAACACCTGTTCATTCCCTTGTTGAGTCTCCACACATTCTATGAGGACTTTCTTGAGAGCATAGTGGCCATTCTTAGTTCTATGTGCATTGTCCCAAGACTTGTTGATTGATGCATACCTTGATATTTCTTGTTTTAAACTATTTGTATCTAGTCACTCTTATGAACTTTGAAGGTGTCCTATGCATTTATATTTGCTACTCTATGAGGGACAAGCTGAATACTTTTATGCTATGTTTTCTTTATGTGAAACAAACAAACAAACGTCTTCCAAAGCATTGTTATTCATGAATCTTTTGTTTGTGCCTTTTCATGTTGCATCATAGTCTCTTTGTCTTATTGCTAGAACTTTGTCTTTCATGGTATGATTGAAGTACCATGATCCCAGCTTTGAATGTTTTACAAATATTTTGATCAAGTCTTTGATGGTGCATGTCACCTCAAAAATTATTCTTTCTTTTTATCACTTACCTACTCGAGGACGAGCAGGAGTTAAGCTTGGGGATGTTGATACATTGCAAATGTATCTATAATTTTTGATGCTCCATGCTTGGTTTTATCCACTTTCTTATGTTTTGTCCACACTTTGGAGTACTTTTCATATGATTTCTTGGACTAACCTATTAACAAGAGCCACAGTGCCAGCTGCCTGTTTTCTGCTGTTTTTGGTTCCAGGAAAGTGAGAAAATGAATATTCTCGGAATTGGACGGGACAAAAGCCAAAGTGCCTATTTTTTCAGAAGACTCCAGGAGCCAGAATACGAGACAGAGGAGGGCTAGGGGCTGGCCACACCCCCTAGGTGCGGGCTAGGCCTGGCCGCGCCAGGGCATGGTGTGGTGGCCCCAGGCACCCCCTCGGTCTCCCTCTTCACCTATAAGAAGCCTTCTGACCTAAAAACTCCAGGGGGATCGACGTTTTTGTAGAAAAAGTTCCGCAGCACCGCCACCACCGAAGGGGAGATTCGGGGGACAGAAAGTCTCTGTTCCAGCACCCTGCCGGGACGGGGAAGTGCCCCAAGAGCCATCTCCATCGGTCTCCACCATCATCTCCATCAACCATCCATGTTTTCCCCATCTATGAGTGAGTAATCCCCCGCTGTAGGCTATGGGGATGGTAGGGATTGGATGAGATTGTTCATGTAATGGCATCAGATTGTTAGGGCATGGTGCCTAGTATCTTTTATTAGTGCTTTATGACTTTGTTGCGACTTGTTGTGCTTAATGCTTGTCACTAGGGCCCGAGTGCCATGATTTTAGATCTGAACATGTTATTGATTCATTATGATTGTATTGTTTCTGGTCTTATCTACAAGTTGTATACACATGTTGTTGTCCGGAACCTATGGCCCCGAAGTGACAGAAATTGGGATAACTGGAAGGGAATGGCTTTGATGTGAGGATCAAATGTGTTCATAAAGTGTTAATGCTTTGCTCCGGTGCTCTATTAAAAGGAGCACCTTAATTGCCAGTAGTTCCCTAGAGGCCCCGCTGCAAACGGGCTGGCAGGACAAAAGATGTTGTGCAAGTTCTCATTGCGAGCACGTATGACTATATATGGAACACATGCCTAGGATTGTCTAGTACTTGGATGCTTTATCTTATTTATCTGCAATTGCCCTTTGTTCTGATTGCTATTTGAATTGTCTTGTCCATGCAACGCCCATCCATCCATCCCTATGCCTACCGCACTCGAATCCCACTGTTACTGCTTTTGTTACTACTGTTACTTTACTATTCCCACTACAAAACTGTTGCTACTGATAAACTGCTGTGAGCAAGATTGTTTCCAGGTGCAGCTGAATTGACAACTCAGTTGTTATGGCTGATAAATGTTCTTTGGCACCCCTTGTGTCGAATCAATAAATTGGGTTTCACTTCCCTCAAAAATACTGCGATACACCCCCTATACTTATGGGTCATCAGGCACCCATATCCGGTGCAGGAGTCCATGATGGCCTTGATGTCTTGCTCCTGTCCGTCTCCGTCCACCTTGCAGTACCCTCTAGTTACTTGCCAGATCTCCATGTTTCCATGGTGGCTCATAACCATGGTGAGAGCATTTTGCACTGCGGTTCACGCGTAGGACATGTTCCAGTCCTGAACAAGCTGTGGCATATCCTTGGCCTTGTCTCGCACCTCAAAACCGGACATGCTATGCATATCCAGAACCTTGAGAACTTCGCCAATATCTTTGAGGGATTGGCAGAAGTCATTTAGCAAATCACCGACTTGGGTAAGCCGGTGGGTGCGAGGTTAGGTAGAGGCTGAGTCCGTCAAGTTCACAGGACCTGCGCATATAATGCAAAGGGGTAAGTCAAATAAAACCCGGACTCTAAAAGAGTCGGAAGATGCAGATAATTTAGAAAAAGGGAAACATACCAAAGATGACATCGTCGACTTTGGCCTTCTCTTCACGAAGACTCTGGAGTTCAGCCAAGAGTGCCTCGGAAATGTCCTTTTCTCTAAATAGCTCATTGCTGAGATCCGAGATTTTCTTATCCTGAGATGCAATCTTACGATCACGCTAATCGGTGGCCATGGAGGTGGATTCGAGAATTTGACCAATGCTCTTCTCATGATCTACCTTAAGCTTATCCAGCTCTTGGCGAAGTTCTTTGTTTTCCACCACCAAGGTCTTAAGATTCTCGGCCTCTTCAATCATAGCGCAGGACTGCTTTACTAGTGCTGTAAGTCAAAAGAACAACAGTTCAAAAAAATATTCGACTATGAAAACAGAAAACAAGGTTTGAGTTTCGGAATGTTTACCTTCGGCCTCATCCTTGGAAACTTTCAATTGTGCATTTTCAAGCTAGAGAGCTTTGATATCTTTCCGCTTGTTGCAAACATTCTTCAACAAATCCTGGTTATAGGAATATACTTTTTGTAAGTCAGAATACCCAAAGTCAGAAGTCTACTAAAGACTCGGGCTAATATTTATACTAATATCAGCACGAGCCTTGGGGGCTACACTAGTTCATTCTTTGGCATCCTAGTAAAGCATAAACTCGGATTATCTATCCAACTTCATGCTTGGGGGCTAGAGGATATGATATAAAGTAACATAAAGAAAACTGTGAGTTGGAACTCTTACTTACATATTGTTCACGAGCGAGCTTGTTCAAACTCGCATTCACTTTGGTGGTAACCTTCTCGGCGAGGGTTAAGGGGACAACTGTTGTAGCTGGAAGTTCGCCGGTCCTCAGCTTCTTGTCTCGAAGACGGACTTGTTCAAGAAGATCAGAATTCTTGATGTCCTCTGCTTCTTGTGCTTCTTCTTCGGCAGAAATGGTCCGGATTTCAAGGCATTCCTTGGCCAACTGTTGGATCTCCTCCGTAGATTTCCAAGATAAGCCAAACTTGGTGAGTCCCGGATTACTCAGGAGGTTGTCGGTGAAAATTTCTGCCGAGGCATCATTACCCGAAGAGGGTTCACCCTTATCAAAACCTGAGTCACCCATGGTGACGTCAGCTTGTGACTCAAGGATCACTGGCTCTGTTGAAGGAGCCGGATCTTCTGCAACGGTCGGAGATGGAGTAATCTCCAGCGCTGCAGAAGGCTGAGGGGAAGGAGTCGGAGGAGCCACGGCAGGAGAAGCCAAATTTAGCTTCGTTTGACGCAGGGGCTTAGAAGTATCTCCCTTCCCCTTGCCCTTGATGAGCTGTTTAGCTCTAAGAAGGTAATAGAATGAAGAACATTACATCTGGAAGAAATCACAAAGGAAGTACAAAGGTGGAAGTTGTGAGGAAAGTTACCTCTTCACAACTGGCACTTCCTTTGTGGCGATAGCCACTATTGGAGCTTTGCGCTTCCTAGGAACAACGTCCGGCAGTGGAACCAATTCCTCCTCCTAAGAAAACTCAGGAGGATATCCCTCGATAGGAGCTAATTCTGACTCGGGGAGGTCGGCAAGCTGAAAAGAAGATAGTATCTCAGTGTTGCAAAATAACTTAAAGATGAGCACATAAGAAGGGGTTGTTGCTAAAGCTTACCAGCACAACGGGATCTTCCACTGTATGCATGTCTAGGGATACCTCCAGAATCTTCTTCTCGATCTGCTCCCTTATCAGCCATTTGATTTAGCATATATAACCTTTATCCATATAGGCTTTGGGGCTGATGCGGAGGGAGTATTTTTTCGACGACGTGATGGAATGCATCAGTCGATCTCCATGGTGTTGGAGAGGTTGGATATGGCGTGATACCCAACACTGGACCAAGTCGGACCCTCTCAGGCCCTTGTGCTTCATCAGATATTTGATCCGCCTCTTGGCGAGAAGCAGATCGTCACTGAGAGCCGGAGAGACCTCGTCCCAAGATGCTCGAGGCGTGGTGGCTCCATCGACGAAAGCTGGCAAAGCAGTAACTTTGCCGGGAACAGGAATATCCTTATGATAGAAAAAGGTAGCCGGCCATTGCTTGACCGACTCACTAGCTAAGATCCGAGGATAGATGCGCTCTCGCCTAACCGAAAAACTAATGGTACCGGTAATATAAGGATTATCGGCAGTGATGGAATTTCTCCGGACATGAAAATAATACCGGAAAAGAGTAACACTCGGCCTAATGCCGAGATACCCCTCGCACAAAGAGGCGTACACACTCATCTCTAAGATGGAGTTCGGGGGAGATGGTGGAGATGAACACCATAATGATCTATCACCTCGGAGAAGAAATCTGAGGGAGGAAAAGAAAGACCTCTGTCAAGGTGAGTGCCTAAATGCACTCGCTCGCTGTCCTGAGGGTTGGGGATGACCTTCTTCTTCTATGTCGTGGAGCTTGGCGTCATTGAGGACGCACGGGATCCAGACCCCATGATTGCTCTCCCTCTCCGACATCGCTGTCGCCGCTGCTGCGCCAGAGGATGATGTGGAAGCCATTTTCCGGTGCTCCGGTGACCTTGGATGGGCGGCGATGGGAATTTCTGGGGACGAGGAAGCTCTGTGCGCGTGGGAGAAGTAGAGGAAAAGGAAACGGTGCTGAGAACTGGTGAAGAAGAATGTGCCACGCGTCATGGAAAGGACGGGGAAACCTTCGCGCGATGATTACGCCGCCTCGATCTCCACGCACGCATTAAAACGGTGCCTCGGTTCCGCGAAAGGCAGACCCACCAACGATCGTGCTGACAGGAAATGTCTGTCAGTGACGTGACTTGACCATGACTAGTGTCAGACTACGTCAGAAACCAAGTTCCGGCTTAGTTTGAATTTCGAGCTAGAAATCTGTATAAACATACTCAATAGGTCCGACTCATCTTTTGAGACCCGGGTCGTATCTTTTGTTTTGAAGTTTCAGGAACCCTTCAAGATTCTGCAAGCCGAAGATCAAGCTAGACGATGAAGAATCCCACTTTGGATCTTGGAAACTTCCGGGGGCTGCTGTTGGGGATATACTTTCTGGGTATCCTCACAATTCCTCAATAACCAGGGTGGCCCACTTTGGGTTAGAGCTTTGCTTCACGGGCGGCCCAGTCAGGGAGAAGAGACGGAGTCCAATCCGGCTACGGGAAGGCCCAGAAGACTTACCGACATAGGCCCATAGTGTTACTTGTAGTTCAAGATGTACTCTGTAACCGACTCTTAGTCATAGCCGGATAGATCTCTCCTATAAACCCTAGGCCGGATATCTATATAAGCCGTCCTAGGGAAAGCCTTTAGGGCACAACCTACCTTGACAATAGTCTACAATCTCAATTCACACAGGCGAAACCCTTGTAACCCATATTCCGGCTCTGTCGTATTACTAGATTGCTAGCAGGAGGAGGATCCGTCCAAAGCCGGCGGATTCGAACCTGGGTAAACTAGTGTGCTCATCGTCCCGAAACACGGTGCGTCTCACACCCCTCTCTTCCACACGCCTCGAGGACCCCCTCATGGCGTACTTGTCATCAATCCGACGACATCTAACTTTTCTATAGTCTTATATGTAAAGATATCTTTGCATAACACTCACTTATCAAACTGTCTAAAGATATCTTCCCGCTCCTTGGAAATGCGAAGTTGACGTTCTATAGGGTACATCCATCTATGCTGTACTGTACCTCTAAGTACTTCCTCGTCAGGTACATCAATAGCCAAATGCTCCATAGTATCAAAGAAGGATGGGGAATATATAGGTCAAAAGCTTGCACAGGATCTCTGCCAAGTCCTTTTTAAGATGTTTTCGAACTCTTCTGTCCAGAGCTTTACTATAGATTTACCTAAAGAACGTACCTACCCAAATCTGCAAGCACCTTGTAAATCTAGATGGTCACAAGCTTTAACTATTTCTAGGAGAGGTGGAGAACAAACCAAATCCAAGAAGAATGTCCAGTGCCTGAATCTAGCATGCGAAGGTGGGGATCACCCAACTGACCGCCAGCCGATGCGTCTCGTGAAGAATGGCACGGCCAATTGTGGTAGGTCGGCACTATTGATAGAAAGGCGTCGAGAAGTTTATTTTAAGACATGGAGAAGTTTGCGACCTGGTTCTAATCCGGTGCATCTCCTATAAGAACAACGAAAATTTTGAAGAGATGGGGGTTGGTCGCTCGATTGAGGGCAGGCTTAGGAAAGTTTGGGGTCTTAGAGGAAAGCTTTGGCGGGCGCAGGATGTTTATCCATAATTTTCACAGAAATATCTGTGAATATTTTATCAGATTTGCTAGTTCTCAAGAGTCATCTCTCTCGCTATTGGATTTACCTCGCGATTCGTGCAACGTGAGGATTACGCATTTCTTGCAATAGCTTGTAACTGGGAATTTAATGAGTTGCAACTACTAGGTTACAACTGAGTATTAGCACAATTAGTAGGGTGACGTCAGCTCCTTAAAATAACAAGTTCTCAGGTGCCAGGGATCTAGGCGCTCATATTTTATACCTTTTTTTTCCTTGTTCACGGCTTTGTTTCGAATCCGGCCAAGCACTAGCACATACCTTGGGATTTTAACTATCGAGTCCTAGAAATGAGCCCATCCGGCCTCATTATAGCCCAAGACCTTCTAACTCGGCCATGTTTTGGGTCATTCGGTCGGGCAAATAGCCTAGTTAGATTGAGCGAGAGCCCATAAAAATAGCCCATCAATCCTTGCTTGGCCCATTTTTCTTCAATTCAGCCTATTTTGGGCACCGTCCACCCACCCCTAAAAAAACTCCGCCTATCCATGTTTTTAAGTACTACCTACTACATTATTTATACTTAACATTTTTTAGTTGAGCTGCTAGCAATCATGCATAGCAGATGGACAAGCAATTTTTTAAGAAGAAAAATAAATAAGTTATATATGATGTTAGTATACATTTTTTACATTTTATAAAAGCATAACAATTTTCTTGTATAGTGGCAAGGCATGCAGTTTATCTGTAGCAATATTTTGTACTGAGAGGCTGACATGGCCGACCCACCTTCCTACAGCTAGCGTCCATCAACCTTTCCATACAAAAGATCAAGTTTAACGAGCGCGTTTAAAAAGTACTTGTATAACAGTCACGACCAGAAAAAAGAAGACCAAGATCGACACATTTCTTGTCGAGAGAGGCCGACATGTGGGCCCAACAGCAAGACCATACATGCCTGTTGCATGGAACAACATTACCAAGGTCAAACCGGCGGACGCGACAAAAAAAATTCCAACATACACACGTTTCCTCTACATAGGCGGCTGACATGTGGACCCAGTAGGGAGACATTATACATGTGTTGTATCGAGCAATGTTGGCAAGTTCCAAATGGGAGTCGCGAGAGAAGAAAAAATTCTAGCATGCACACGTTTCCTACATAGAGGAGGTTGACATGTCAGGTCCACCAGCCTCTATAAACGGCTGAAGCAGCAAGCAACGCTATCAAGTTCGGAACACGAAGGCGCGGTAGAGGGTATAAAATCCATCATACACACATTTCTTCTAATGAGAGGATGACATGTGGGGCCCAGTAGCGTGATTAAATGGTAGATGCATTGAACAACGCTATCAAGTTCAGAACAGGGTAGCACGAGGGAAGGAAAAAATCCATCGTACACACGTTTCTTCTAATGAGAGGATGCCATGTGGGGCTCAAGAGGTTGGTTAAACGGTAGATGCGTCGAGCAGGGCTATCAACTTCGGAACGAAGTAGCACCAGCAAAGGAAAAAATTCCACCACACACACGTTTCTTCTAATGAGAGGATGACATGTGGGTCCTAGGAGGTTGATTAAATGGTAGATGCATCGAGCAGCGCTATCAACTTCGGAACAGGGTAGCGCAAGCGAAGGAAAAAAAATTCCATCATACACACGATCCTTCTAATGAGAGGCTAACATGTGGGAGCTAGCAGCCTGACTAAACGACAGATGCCTCGAGCAACATTATCGAGTTCAAATCAGGGAGGCGCGACCGAAAAGTATGGTCCGCTAGAGAAACTGACGTCCTGTACCACACGCCTAAAAAGACTTCGGTGAGTCAACATCGCGCGAGGAAACGAAAATCTTGCTTCTGCCACGTGCTGGCCGAGCTTTCTCCACGTTTTTAGCAGACCCCTCGTAGTAGAGGGCCATGAAACTGGAAAAAAAATTCCATCGGCCACGGCCAAGCCGAGAATTTCGTCGCAGAAGACGCGCCTTCTACGACGACCGTCGGGCCAAGTCGTTGCGGAAGGAAACTTTTATTGTAGTGTTTCTTGCATCTTAAAGTTATTCCTTAAGAATTGGAACACAAAGCTTTCGAGGCAATCAAGAACGTAAACTATGATCTTAAAGTAGCAGGAGAAAAACGTTTATTAGATATTCATGCTTTAGATGAGTTTAGAAGTGAGGCTTATGAAAATGCTAGATTGTTTAAAGAAAAAGTGAAAAGATGGCAAGGTAGAAAAATAGAATATAAGACCTTTAAAAGTGAAGACAAAGTGTTGTTCTATAATTCTCATCTTAAGTTGTTTCCAGGGAAGCTCAAATCAAAGTGGGAAGGTCCCTATATAGTTGAAGAAGCTTATTCATCGAGAGCAGTGAAGATCCAAGGAAAAACATCCTCTCTTTCATGGGTGGTAAATGGAAAACACTTGAAGCATTATCGAGTAAAATAAGACATAAGTACAGTCACCATACAAGTGATCACCCCAAAATAGGTGATTAAGCAAAGATATACAAGGGATGGCAACTACAAGAAGAACAGACTCGGGACAAAATGAGCAATACTACGGTCAAGCTATTAACCATAAAAGAGCGCTTCATGGGAGGCAACCCATGCAAAGTAAAGGTTTGAGTAAGTTTTTAAATTTTTAATTAAATTTTAATGAGCTTGTGTTAAATGAGGAACATTTGAAGCTCTAGTGAAGAAAAATGAAGATTGATAATGCCAATATTGGTCGAAAATTTAAGCTGTCATTTTTCTGTCAAAACTTGATATTTCGTTAAGTTTCAGATTAATATAGAATCCTCGGAGAAGCAGGAAATTTTTGGTGGATCTAGAGGGTTTAACGACCAACTATACGGCGAGAATAAAATTCTGGCCATATAGTTCCGGTCGTATAGTTGTTTCGACATTACCCCTTCCGTCCACAAAAGGTACTGATAGTTTAACGACCAACTATACGGCGGGAATAAAAATTCTGCCTGTATAGTTGCAAACATATAGATATCGATGCATTTCACAAAGCTCTTTTCTGGGTACTCATAGTTTAACGACCAACTATATGGCGAGAATAAAAATTCTGCCCGTATAGTTGTGGTCGATATGTATAGATATCGACCCATCTCCAAAAATTCTATTCAGAGTACAGAAGGTTTAATGACCAACTATACGGCGGGAATAAAAATTCCCACCCATATAGTTCTAGACGTATAGTTGTTTCCACCGTAGAAGAAATTCTATAGTCAGTTCGTAACTATATGGCAGGACCTATATGGGCCACACCCATATAGTTGCTCGTTATGAAAGGCGGCTAGGGTTTTCGACCTCCCCTTTTAAAGCTGATCGCATCTAATCTTTTTCATTAAGTTTTCACAGAGCTATAGCCTCCAGCCTCAAAAAATCCTCTCCATCCCTATACAAGCCCTTCTAACAACATCCGTGTAGCGAAGCCATGACTTCCCTTCCATGTCAACAAGATCTGGAGGAAGAAAGAAGAGAAACCCGTGAATAGGATCGAAGAAGTAGAACCTAAAGGATCATCGTCATCATCCAGCCCGGAGATTAAGCCTCTCCCAAATTGGGAGGAAATGTTCCTGCAAAGGATGGAGATGATGAGGCAAGATTAGCGGGGAAAGAGCAAGGATGAGTATCTCCCTAATCCCTATCGCTACAACATAGGATCCTATTATAAACCTCCTCTTGGCCCATCACCTCTTAAACCTAAGAAGGTGCGGCAAGATGAGATTCTTGATAAGATCTATGAGTTGGAAAAAGCTTCAAAGGCATGTGTTGAAACAATTGGAGAAGGGATTGAATCCTACTGGATGATGAGTAAAGAACTTGAGAAAAAGGTAATGACATCGATGGTAGAGTTGGTTTCTTGATTAAAACGGTTTTGAGTTGACAGATGAGAATAAATTCCTCAAGAAGAAAAGTTTGAAGCTTCAATACGACATGGCCAAGCTCAGCATCTGCTTTGCAAGCATAGTTAAAGATGGCAACACAGAAGAAGAGGGCAATACTCTTCCTACCCAGGAGGAGGAATAGGTACCAACAAGGAGTTATTTGATCCCACCTGGCTTGATTCCAAGCTTGGGGAGATCTTTAAGACCTTGTAATCTATCTTATAAGTTTTATATTACTACTTTATTTTTGCATTAGTTCGAGTTTAGAAATAAAGTTTGCATCATTTGAATTCCCTTAAGGAATAGTCGATCCCATTTTTGAACTTTGGAGTTTATTATTATATATGGAGCATTATTGAGTTTATGCTTGTTTTATTGGATATATGAATGGCTTGAGTATAATTTTACTTGCACACTATGATAACAATAGGAGTCTTCCACACCATTGGTATTAATGGAACATATACATATAATTTAATCAATATGTTGTAAGTTCATGGTTTGATTTACAAAAAGTAAAAATAATCTGATTATTCAAGTTGAAAAAGAAACCTTGAACAAATGAGAATTAAAAGTGCTATCAAAATAGAGTGAGGACAAGTCGAGGTAGAATCTTCAAGTCATAAAGATGCTTCATATACAATTGGAATTTGGTAACTTAGATCGTTAAACTTTGGATTCCTACATGAAGTGGAATGTATGGCTAGCTTCTTTGCACATCATTTAAACAAAAGTGTGAGCATATATATAAAAAAGGAAAAAGTAAGAAGAAGAAAAAGAGCGAATGTGCAAAGAGAAAATAGGCATACACCATTATATTATGGTATAACAAAGAAGCGTTTTGAGATTTTGAATCCCAAGTGAATATGTTAATCATAAAACACTTGGGACTACCTCACTGACTCATTCTGTCGAACCGAATACTTTTACATCATGTTGAGATTCATCTTTTGTGAATTATTGATCACTAAGGTGTGGAAGCCTTCTAATAATATTCGGATGGTTCGAGTAAGGTACTATTCATGAACTTATTCCTATGTATCATATATGGTAAACACATGATGCAACTAGCTCATTTATTTTATCGACTCATCTTCATGAATATGAGGATCACATCCATTAAGCTAAACTTGCTTGGGACAAGCAAGAGTCTAAGCTTGGGGAAGTTGAGTGCATATTTCCATCGTGTTTTATATTATTGTTTTGCATTGTAGATGTAAGATCTTGGTATTTTACAGTGTTTGCGCGCACATTTTATGTCTGTTTTCACTAGGATTAGGACAGATGATGGATACAATGGACACAATCCTTGGAGCAGTTGTACTGGGGAGAAAAGGAGTCAAAACAATGTAAATTGCTTATTTGGGAAATATCAATAAAACCATAAGAAAACTCGAAGCGACCAAGGCATCCAGAGAGTTTAACAACCAACTATACAACCAAAATACCTTTTCTTGCCGTATAGTTGTGGTCGTATAGTTGGCGCCGCCATCGCCTCCTCAAATAGTTCACCCCGTGCAACTGGATCGGAGAGACGACATACAGAACACCCAGAAATCGCTGAAAACCTCACCTCCAGAAGGAATCTGGAGGGGGAACTTGCCCAAGGGATCCATCTTCGCCCTACACAGATCTGAGAGGCCAAGGCATTGATCTTCATCTTCATCAACTGCTTCATCATCACCATCTCCATCCATCTCACCTTCACCCATCTAGATCTTGTTGTAATTTCTGTACTCGTTGTGGATCTATACAAGAACTATTCATTTACAATTGATTCCATTACCATTGCTATGATGTTGATTGCCTCCATTTTTGAGTAGATCTTTAGTTCTTGGGGAGATGGAGAAACCCTAGCATATGATTGAGATAAGATAGAGATTATTATGTTATACATCATTATGTGTATGTTTTAATTGTCTTCATCTTGATGTTGGGAGTTGTGCACCTCCTTAATATTTGCCTCTTATGGGGACATGATGAAGGGGATTACTTGTTGGTAGACAGAGGGATGATAGCACTTACTGTGACTATAAAGTTGTTGTCATTGTTTATGTACTAACTTGGGGAAGCAAGGAGAACTCATAAAGCCATGTCCATGCCACGGGAGAAATCCCTTAATAGCGGGATAATATGATTGATGTCGTTTATCTATCACCTGTGGTTATGAAGGATGATGTGAGCAGTGGTTGCTGCCTATTTGTCCATATATGGAGCTCCTCCCACAAACATACATATCATGAGAATATTCGTTATAATAATCTTGATTGCTTAGTCTAAATTGGTAGTGGTGTATCCACCACTCCCTGAGAACGCCTTTTTCCCTATTCCAGTTCCAAGTTCTTTTACATACATGCTTTCTGCATTAAGTTTTACTTTACTTTACTTTACTTGCTTCGTTTAATCAAAAACCCAAAATAATTCTACTATTCTTGCATCTTAAAGTTATTCCTTAAGTACTATGTTTAGTTTTAGTTAAAAGCATTTTAGTCTTTTGCCTACTGCTCCCTGTGGGATTGATATCTTTATTTCAAAACTAGCTACAAACAATCTGTGCACTTGCAGTCATCACGTCTCCATGTGCCTCAGTTATCTCTATACCTGAGCTCTTACTTATGCACCTTACTTTGTGATAACCTTCATGCTTGAAGTCTATATCTTGCTATCACATAGTTGCTTGGCTTTATTATCATAAGTTGTTTGTGCACACATGTGAACCCTAGTTATTCTAGGTTTTGTGCTTGACAAAGTAAATGCTAGTTTAATTCTTCCTTTGTTTCACCCCTTTAGTAAAAGTTTTAAACCGCCTATTCACCCTCCTCTAGGCGACATCTTTGTCCTTTCAATTGGTATCAGAGCCCGGCTCTCATTTTTAGGATTCACCGCCATGAGAGTAAAGATGTCGTCTAGGGGATTAGTGCTCACACTACTAGGAAACATCGTATCTGTGGCGCATGAAAATGGACCTTCTATGGAGCATATGCCAGTCGCCACTGTTACCTCGCCACTAATAACTGCTTCCTGTGGCACATATAGATATGCGCCACAGAAGTCTCAGACCTTTGCCTGACATAAGCTTAACCTAGAGCTCGAGGATATTCAGTGAGAAATCGGTAACACAACAATAACCCTGCAACACAAAAATTATTACACCAAGCTCATAACTGAGCAAAGAACCAAAATATTACAAGCAGAGGTCACTGACCACAAATATCAAACAATGGAAGGCAAATTATGCTATTAAGTACAGAAAACTTAATAAATGGCCTAAGAGGTCTGAAGCATAATGATGACGTCCCAACCCATAGATTCCAGACTGCCGACCGGGAACCCTAAGCTACTCGTCGGTGTCGATGTCGTACCAAACTTGTCTTCAGGGGAACACTTTCTCTGCTATAGAAAGTATCAACAAAGAAAGGGTGAGTACAGGGTGTACTCCGCAAGACTTATGGCTGGTGGGGTTATTTTGCATAAAGCCATCTTTGTTTTATAAAACAAGAGGGAGAAGAAGCTCGTCTAATCAGAATATTTTAATAGGGGATAAGAGAGTGACATCTCCAATGAATTGATCATCATCTTTCGATATCCACCAACGTAATCCTCATCTCACAACTAGGATCACCCCCTCGTACCCATGAGGAAGCATCCTTAAGCATATGTTGAACTACCAAGTTTTACGATTAGATTAACGTTCTCTATGATCTTAGAATTCAGTCACCAAGCGTTCATAACCGTGAACACGACTTTTCGAAAAGATTTAACCCTGCAGGGGTGCACAACTTTACCCACACGTACCAACCGACTCTTAGCGCCACTTGACACACTTCCTTGGTGTGCTGGCAGAGGGTGATTGGACACGACCATTTTACCTTGCTTCGCTGAGACCATGAGTCACACCCTAAGGATGGTTCCGCCGTAACGGGTCATATCCTGAAGCCGATCCCTAGATATGTGCGCGAGGTTGGTTTATCAGGGGCTCCATCGACCCCAAGTAACCCGGTCCATGCTTACCTACCAGTTATGATGCACCTCCTTCACCTCCTCTTTCGAAAACATTTTCAATACATATGCCAAATTGAATGCCCGAACTAGGTGACTCATGGAATCTACTAGGCAAGTTAGTTAATCGTGAGGTCCCCATAAACCCCGTGTGGTTGTACGCTCGTCTTGGTACAAAGGCAAGAACTCGGTTCCTAGTGGTGGCGAGCATGGGACTACAAAAACCACATCCCACCGTGGCCTCCCATACAAGCCTTAGCATGTTAAACCTTTACACTGAACTTACCTTATCAGTATACCTCGTTCTCCTGTCATACTAGATTCTCTGCATTTGATACATCCTCTGGATGAACCAGAACTAATAGCTATGCATGGCTAAGCAAGACACAGATATAAGCTCTAGCAGTGCACACAAGCCAAACCTAATTATGCTAGGAGCAGTGGATCCGGTAATATAAGCTCAAAGGGAGTAATGCAATAGATAGGATACTCTATCTGTCGATAAAAGACCACAGTAGAATCGTATGCATCATGGTAAGAATTGAAATGCTTTCAAAATCATAGGATTATATAATGGTGGGGCTATGCTTGCCTTGTTTGTTGATACCCAGATATAGATCTTCGTAAGCCTTGTACTAGACTTGATTACAGTTGGTCACGTATTGATCTCCGGGCTTCGATGGTGTTAATCTCGGTCTTCAATCTCGATCTCGATATTGTATTATACCGGAAAGAACCAAACACCAGAAAGAAAGGGAAACAACAATCAACACATAGCATCGATGCAATGCTCAAGCAAGGATGATGATATGACAAGTTAAATAGATCTTAAATGAAACCCTAGGGCATGCTTGATCATTTTAAACAGGGTCCGAAGGGTACAAACCCTAATACAGGAGAGACTTCGGAATCACCTGTGGGGGTTCATTTAGTTCTCTAATTAAACTTGTCTTGAAAGTTGTTGAACAATGCATGATTTTGATGCTAAAGTGTAGATCTTGTTTTTGAAAATTTTGATATATTATACATATTTTTCTGAATTATAGAATAAAATTTATTGAATTTATAAGATGCTACCATTTTCTGAATTTAATAAAACTATTAAAAGGATTTACTGCGTTAGCATGACACGGGCTGACATCACAGGCGAGGATGGATTATTTCTCACTGGGACTGGGGCTAACCGTAGTGACTGACTGATGGGACCCAGTGCCACATCAGCAACCACACCGACAGGTGGGACCCGAGGCTAGTTTGACCCGGGATGACCACACGCTAATGTTGGCAGGACGTCAACGTGACATGATTCACCGAGGATCAACCCTAGATCAGCGACGGGGCAGCGAGGGAGGCGATGCGGGGCTGCGTGGGCTACCGTGTTCAACTCGCGGGGTTGCGGGGAGCAATATAGTGGCAGCAGCGCTCCAAAAGGGTCACCGGAGCATGCACTGTGATGATGGCTAGCAGCGGCAGACGGCAGCGCACGACGAGGGAGTGGGCCAGAGCGAGAGAGAACGACAGAAGGGGTCCAGGAAGACCGTGTGCTCACCCTAGAGTTGACGGACGTGATGGAAGGCTGGAGGAGGTCTGCGATGGCCGCCATCGACGGTGAATGGCACAGACTGGCGGCGGAAGGAGAGCTCGATTGGGGGCTTCTCTGCTCGATTCCTTCGGCGAGGAGGGAGAGGGTGAAGAGGGGAAGCTCACCGTGCGGCTAGCAGAGCTTGGGGTGCCCGGAGATGGCGGGGTGGCATGGCGACTGGCGAGCTAGTGTTCGGCTCCGAACTGAGGAAGCGAGAGAGGGTGATCTAGGGAGAGAGAAAGAGGCACAGGGGAAGATGGGCACGGCTCAGGGAGGGTCTTATCTTCTCCTCGCTGTGGCATCATTGATCTTGGCGTGGATGCGGTATCGAGTGGCGGCGGGCGCGCCAGCGAGCTGCTCGCCGTCATCTGCGAAGACGATGAGCAAGACGCGTCGAACCGGTACGGGCCGGGTGGGCCAAGATGGGCCGCTGCTAGGCTGCTGGCTTGCGCATGTGAGCAGCAGAGAGAGCGGGGAGGGAGTTGGGCCGGCCTGCATGGCTCTAGTTCCATTTTTTACAGAAATCTGTTTTCCTTTTTCTGAAATCCTTTTCTCTTTTGTATTTCAAACTATTTTACTGGTTTGAATCATTTGAGAAAATATTAGAGAGTTTTAGAAATAAAGAAAACACTCAGGGGCCCTTTATATCAAGTTGGGCTCCACACTTTTGTACTTTTCAAATATATTTAAAACCGTTTGAGAGGTTTTCAAAGAGAGGGAGGATTAGGGTTTAGGGTTTGCATTTTATTTTTGCATGCATTTTTATTTCTTAGCAAAATAATGATCCTCATGAATGCACAAACAAACCCTAATATAATATTAACTAAAACTAGGGTGTTACAGCTCTATCCCCTTACAAGAATCTCGACCTGAGATTCCAAAGGTAGGAAGAGAGACAGAGGGAGAAAGAAACAGGGTCACTCTAAAGATAAGAGGGAAACACACTAAACAACACACCGAGCATCTCATGGTCAACTCATGAAGGAGCATTCAGGGACATCTCTAAGATGACGAACATGGAACACGTCAAGGTAACAGAGGAAACAAGAGGACAAGGTTTCAAGTTGGTAGATAGCTAGTCTTCATAAGGATTGAGACAATGGAGTTTCAGAAGGGTTTAGGCTTCTGAAAAGGAAAGCTTACAATGGAAAGAACATTACCACATACTTCAAAATATGTACCTCTACTAAACGGCTTAAGTAGAGCTTCCAGGATACACAAATACAAATAACCAAGCTATTGAATTGCTTTTGATACAGAAGGATCACTCTTTGTTCAACATAAGGTTAAGACGGGAAGGTGTTTTGTGGAGAGAACTCATAAGATTCACAAGGAACACGTAACAAGAGGAACTTCTGATTACCAAAATCATAGTCACTCTATGAACATGCTTGATAAAGAAGGAAACTGTTTATTCATCTAGGGTCTATCAAAATCTTTGCCAAAGATCATGATATCACTTTACTCCACTAGGATGAAGAGGTAAGAAGATTCCTGATGACACGAGGAAAAAGAAACTTCATTCTTAGACTTTAATTACTTGGCACAATGAGAAGCTTGCCAACATAAAGGGTCTGCAGGATCAACCGAGAGACATTTAGCAACGCTACTTTAAATGTTCTCCTTGATGTTCGAGGAAGTAAATATCAAGTAAAGGTCGGACTTCGGATACCAAGGAAACCATAGGAAAAACTCCTATAATTAACTCATAGAAGATGCCTCATGAAGAGTGGTTATTCTTGCTGATTCAAGAGAATATGACACTAGGGATTCTGACTAGTTGTGTCAACCATTACATCAATCTTGTCGTATTTACATAGAAACCTATGTCAAAACCTTGAAGAACACCAACCATCATATCTTCTTGAGATCTAGATTTGGTTATGTAAGATGATACTTCAGACTCAGCATGTCCGAATAGAAAGTGTGCAACATTTACCGTAAAGGTAAAGTTACTAGATTCTCAAGATATGGACTACAATGTTAAGCTCCAATAGACTGAGCTAGATTGTTGGACCCATTTATTAACAACTTGTCGGAGGAAAATTGCTCATACATCGAGTTATGGCAACAAAACACACATGTGTCCTTAAGGAACATCTATAACTCTACTCAAATTCACGGTGACATCTTTCACCATTTGCCCGTGAATCAGAGAAGGTTACTTCTAACATCCAGAACACATACTTCGAGATATCACAAAGAAGGTTCTTAAAAAGTTTTCCAACATTAATGCCAAATGTTCCATATGAATCTATTCTAGCATGGAGAGGATAAGGATGTCATCGATGGGCTCAACAACAAACTTATCGAGACACTCCAGGAAGATGGACTCATATGTTGTACGAACGAGGCAAAACTATTGGTTAGACCAACATACATGATGGCGTACTCACGTGACACATCACGAGTAGCAACATCATCAAGATAGTCCTTGGAACAGAGTTTGATTTTACGACAACCCAGATCAAATCAAAGGCGAGGGGAGCTAACATATCCATGAAGGAGATACTATCTTTCTTCAGCACGAACAAAACTAGACATCCCTTTATAGAAGGAACTAAGTCGGATAGAACTTTTGTCTTTACAACTCTCCATGTTGTTGTTTAAGCTCAACCAACTAGTTCAAGGGTATCCAGTATGGATCCTTGGAGAAGGAGTTGTTCAGAGAACTTGCTTGCTCAAGAACATGGAGATACTTCTAGTAAACATCTAGAATATCACGGACCACCGATATGTCACTTAGTTCGAGAGGAAACTTGCTTGGTAACGCAAGAAGACATAGTCTCAAAGCTTCGGCACAAGCCTAACTCTTTGACTGAGGAGAGTGAACCAGAATAGAGGACTTGGTAGCACAATCATCCTTCGCCTAGTGATAGGATTAACCAGTCACGCTAGGAATGACACAAATGTCCTTGGAGTTCGAAGCAATAAAAGTTGCTAGGAATCTCCGATGGCCACATTATTACGCACACGCATCATTCACGAGCAGGAAAGCTTGGAGGAAGGGTGGGTAATAATATGTAAGAGCATCACTTCATTAAGAGGGTCATGAGACTCGGCACGACCTCTTAGCGTAAAAGGGTGTGATACTCTAAGGTAGAATAGTTAGAAGCTAATCAATGCCTCTTAATCTGTGGACTACAACACTTTGACCTGTCCTAGATATGATGAGGTACTGGAGTTTGTTTCTCCTGACATCCCGATATGGTTTGTCTTGACAGACCACAAGAGTATATTGCATCAGAAGACACCAACGTGAATTACTACTTGGCTACCAACTTATAGACAGAGGTTGGAAACAACAAGGGGAAAAGGATCATGCTCAAGATAGAATCCCGATATGTGGACGCATAGATTATTAATCTTCCGAAAACCAATGCATAGAAGGGAGGGTGTGGCAGAGTCATGAATATAGATATGAGACTCACGAGGAGTACTCTTGTCATGATCTATTTGGTTCCATTAAAGAACATCTGCTATGGCTAGTGGTAGGGGAAGTCCTTAATTGTCGATATTCAATCGCGACAAAGACCACAATCTTGAAGGCTAGAATTGTAGTACCAGCCATCCTGAGGTAGTGTGGACATCTACGATAGGGGTCAATAGAATGGACATTGGGTTAAAGATCAGTTTCATGTACAAGATTCACAACACCAGAATCCAGCACAATCCGGGATCTTTGGTTCAAGTCCAGGGGTTAGAACCCGAGAAAGAAGTAACAACTACTTGAGTGACACAGTGTACACTGCAAGGTAGTAATCACGAGGTAGCTTCCAAGAGAAGAAAAGACTTCTGAAATACCCAAACAAATAAAAACGAGGCACACGAGGCAAAAGGAAACCTCAAAGCCTAGAACAGAACACTATGGATCCTACATTATAATATTGAGGGTCCATAAGGTAGATAGATCATGATGGAAAGGAATCTCTCAATTGAAGCATAGCAAAGGGGACAAGGAATGCACAACACACTGACTCTAGAGAACTCTATACTAGGTCAACTAGCTGAGAAACGACATGCCCAGAAGGCACCTAAGTTTTGAAGGACTAGAAGAGATATCAAAACTTTTTCCAAATCAACACAAGATAAGATGACCCAGACTTAGAGTGAAACTAGATAAGAAGAAAAATAAGCATACTAGATTTTTCGCAAATACTTTTCATCTTTGAAATAGTTTTCACAAGAACTAGACTCAATATCGACCAGTAGCAAGGTTTTCCTATGGTCGGTACTGCTCTGATACCAAGAACTGTAACACCCCCGGGATCAGGGTTAAACAAATTTGAGACCTTTGCCTGACATAAGCTTAACCTAGAGCTCGAGGATATTCAGTGAGAAATCGGTAACACGACAATAACCCTGCGACACAAAAACTATTACAGCAAGCTCACAATTGAGCAAAGAACCAAAATATTACAAGCATAGGTCATTGACCACAAACATCAAAAAATGGCAGGCAAATTATGCTATTAAGTATAGCAAACTTAACAAATGGCCTAAGAGGTCTGAAGGATAACGATGACGTCCCAGCCCATAGATTCCAGGATGCCTGCCGGGAACCCCAAGCTACTCGTCGGTGTCAATGTCGTACCAAACTTCTATTCAGGGGAACACTTTCTCTGCTACATAAAGTATCAACAAAGAAAGGGTGAGTACAGGGTGTACTCTGCAAGACTTATGGCTGGTGGGGTTATTTTGCATAAAGCCATCTTTGTTGTATAAAACAAGAGGGAGAAGAAGCTCGTCTAATCAGAATATTTTAATAGGAGATAAGAGAGCGACATCTCCAACAAATTGATCATCATCTTTTGATATCCACCAAAGTAATCCTCACCTCACAACTAGGATCACCCCCTCTTACCCATGAGGAAGCATCCTTAAGCATACATTGAACTACCAAGTTATACGATTAGATTAACGTTCTCTATGATCTTAGAATTCGGTCACCAAGTGTTCATAACCGTGAACACGACTTTTTGAAAAGATTTAACCCTGCAGGGGTGCACAACTTTACCCACATGTACCAACCGACTCTTAGCGCCACTTGACACACTTCCTTGGTGTGCTGGCAGAGGGTGATTGGACATGACCATTTTACCTTGCTTCGCTGAGACCATGAGTCACACCCTAAGGATGGTTCCGTCGTAATGGGTCAAATCCCGAAGCCAGTCGCTAGAGATGTGGGCGAGGTTGGTTTATCAGGGGCTCCATCGACCCCAAGCAACCCGGTCCATGCTTACCTACCTGTTATGATGCACTTCTTCACCTCCTCTTTCAAAAACATTTTCAATGCATATGCCAAATGGAACGCCTGAACTAGGTGACTCATGGAATCTACTAGGCAAGTTAGTTAATCGTGAGGTCCCCATAAACCCTGTGTGGTTGTACGCTCGTCTTGGTCCAAAGGCAATAACTCGGTTCCTAGTGGTGGCGAGCATGGGACTACAAAAACCACATCCCACCGTGGCCTCCCATACAAGCCTTAGCATGTTAAACCTTTACCACTGAACTTACCTTATCAGTTTACCTTGTTCTCCTGTCATACTAGATTCTCTGCATCTGATACATCATCTGGATGAACCAGAACTGATAGCTATGCATGGCTAAGCAAGACACTGATATAAGCTCTAGCAGTGCACACAAGCCAAACCTAATTATGCTAGGAGTAGTGGATCAGGTAATATAAGCTCAAAGGGAGTAATGCGATAGATAGGATACTCTATCTATCGATAAAAGACCATAGTAGAATCGTATGCATCATGGTAAGAATTAAAATGCTTGCAAAATGATAGGATTATATAATGGTGGGGCTATGCTTTCCTTGTTTGTTGATACCCAGATATAGATCTTCATAAGCCTTTAGACTTGATTACAGTTGTTTAAGTATTGATCTCCGGGCTTCGATGGTGTTAATCTCGGTCTTCAATCTCGATCTCGGTATCGTATTCTACCGGAAAGAACCAAATACTAGAAAGAAAGGGAAACAACAATCAACACATGGAATCGATGCAATGCTCAAGCAAGGATGATGATACGACAAGTTAAATAGATCTTAAATGAAACCCTAGGGCATGATTGATCATTTTAAACAGGGTCCGAAGGGTACAAACCCTAATACAGGAGAGACTTCGGAATCACCTGCGGGGGTTCATTTAGTTCTCTAATTAAACTTGTCTTGAAAGTTGTTGAACAATGCATGGTTTTTATGCTAAAGTGTAGATCTTGTTTTTCTGAACATTTTGATATATTATACATATTTTTCTGAATTACAGAATAAAAGTTTTTTATTTTATAAGATGCTACCATTTTCTGGATTTAATAAAACTATTAAAAGGATTTACTGCGTTAGCATGACACGGGCTGACATCATAGGCGGGGAGGGATTATTTTTCACTGGGACTGGGGCTAACCGTAGTGACTGACTGATGGGACCCAGTGCCACATCAGCAGCCACATCGACTGGTGGGACCCGAGGCTAGTTTGACCCGGGCTGACCACACGCTGACGTCGGCAGGACGTCAACATGATGTCATCTACCAGGGGATCGACCCTAGATCAGCGACGGGGCAGCGAGGGAGGCGATGCGGGGCTGTGTGGGATACCGTGTTTGACTCGCGGGGTTGCGGGGAGCATCATACTGGCGGCGCCGCTCCAACAGGGCCGCCGGAGCGTGCACCGCAGCAACGGCCAGCAGCGGCAAACGATAGCGCACGACGCGGGAGCGGGCCAGAGCGAGAGAGAACGAGAGAAGGGGTCCATGAGGACCGTGTGCTCACCCTGGAGTTGACGGCCACGATGGGGAGGCTGGAGGAGGTCTGCGGTGGCCGCCATCGATAGTGAATGGCGGAGACTGGCGGCGGAAGGAGAGCTCGATTGGGGGCTTCTCTGCTCGATTCCTTTGGCGAGAAGGAAGATGACGAAGAGGGGAAGCTCACCGTGTGGCCAGCAGAGCTTGGGATGGCCGGAGATGGCGGGACGGCACGGCGACTGGCGAGCTAGGCTTCGGCTCTGAACCGAGGAAGCGAGAGAGGGCGATCTGGCGAGAGAGAAAGAGGCACAGGGGAAGATGGGCATGACTCGAGGAGGGTCTTCTCTTCTCCTCGCGGCGGTGGCGTTGATCTTGACGTAGACGCGGCATCGAGTGGCAGTGGGCACGCCAGCGAGCTGCTCACCGTCGTCTACGAAGATGACGAGCGAGACGCGTCGAACCGGTACAGGCCGGGTGGGCCAAGATGGGCCAATGTTGGGCTGCTGGCTTGCGCATGTGAGCGGCAGGGAGAGCGGGGAGGAAGTTGGGCCGGCCTGCGTGGCTCCAGTTCCATTTTTCTACAGAAAACTGTTTTCCTTTTTCTGAAATCCTTTTCTCTTTTGTATTTAAAACTATTTAACTAGTTTGAATCATTTGAGAAAATACCAGAGAGTTTTAGAAATAAAGAAAACACTCAGGGGCCCTTTATATCAAGTTGGGCTCCACACTTTTGTACTTTTCAAATATATTTAAAACCGTTTGAGAGGTTTTCAAAGAGAGGGAGTATTAGGGTTTAGGGTTTGCATTTTATTTTTTGCATGCATTTTTATTTCTTAGCAAAATAATGATGCTCATGAATGCACAAACAAACCCTAATATAAGATTAACTAAAACTAGGGTGTTACATATGTGTTTTTTGTTTGAGCCTATTGCATCTTGTTCATATCTTAGTTGGCTCTTGCGGGAGATTAATGGACTATTCCATTTTGGGGGAGTGTGTTATCCTTTGGGGCACCTCATAGTAATAAATGTGTGTACATGAGGAATACCACCTAGTATTGATAGTGCAATATTATCTAGTCTCTATGTGGTATGTTTCTCATGACAAATTCAAGTTCTATAATGTCCATCAATTATCTCTATTTGGATCATTTTGCCTCGTGTCGATATTTATGGTTTATCACATTATGGGGGATTCATATGCTTACTGCATATTACAAGCCTAGAAAATGTGAATATTTGAGGTTGTGTCACTTAGAATTGATATTGATAATTATCTAGCTCCTATGTGACACATTTGCTCAAACAAGTTCAAATTAGCTTGAATACATTTGTTTCTCATCTTTTGGATCTTGTTTGTATGAGCTCTTCTTGGTATGTGTTTCCTCATATTTGTACATCTATATCCTCCATGGAAACCATTTGCTTCAAGTTACTCTAATCATTAATGATTGTGTAGCTATTTGGAGCTATCAAGATTCTCTTCCTAAGCATCGAGCGTAATTCTTATATATTGCCATATGCTTGTGTTGTGAATATGATCTTAGACATCCTTGTAAGCTACCTCGAGAAATTATCTCTGTACTTCTTGTCATTGTACAATTTGTACACCATAAATGGTATAACTTATTGATCATATTCACATTACTTTTGGCATTTTTATGTTGCTCCCACGTTTTCCTTGCTACTTTTGGATCTATTGATTTAATTGGTATTCTCGTATGTTTTATTTAATTGAGGTTATAGTGATGATCCCATTTGTGTGCATTTTGCATTCAAAATAAAAATCCTACATAGTCCACTATTCATGGGGGAGCTCTCATATGTTATTTAGAACACCCCCTTATGTTTCTTGCTTTGATCCATATCATGCTTTATGTTCTTGAAAGATCGATCTTTTCATTTTGGTATTTTATTCCATCATGAAAAATGTTGAGAGTTTGGTTTAATTGTTGGAACCTTGCTTTTTGGTTGGGAGTTGGCTTTGTATCATTCCTTGTTTCGTTTTTTAACCTTTTAGAATGAGATAAATCCTTGAGCATTTGGGGTTTTATCTATCCTTTTCTCTTTGTCTTTTGCCTAGTTCATTTGTTGAACTTGTGATCTTTCATAAGTTGATTGGATTCTTTGATACAATTTGGACACCTTTTGTCGCGTCACACTCTTGAGTGTATCATCTTGGTTTGCTTGGTGTTTTTGTTCAAATTGCATCTCCTTTTGGGTTCTTGAAAGTCTTGTCCATGCATATTTACAAAATGTATATATTATGGTATGCTTGCTTTCTTTGATCCAATATATAGAGGAAACTCCATCAAATCCTATTTTGGCTAAGATGTGCATGAAATTCAATTTCATATCAATATGCACATGTTTTGTGGAGTTTGTCCTATGTATTGTAGTGTATCTAACTACTTTGGACCCAATGAGTTTTGGGACCATTGTGTACATGAATGTGTTTTAGGTACATTGGAGATACATTGGAAGCTTGTCTCAATAATAAGAAGATGTGGTAACGAAATGATAATTGGAGGCAAGCTAGGATTATCAACAAACTCATATCTACTACATCCTAGTAATGGTATCTCGTTAACAAGTATCCCTCTCATGCATACTTTCTAGCATCCAACCTTTGTGGTTGCATCATGGCATGATTTCCTTCAGTTTCTTTTATTGTGGTTCTTGCAAAATTGTATTGTTATATGAGTAAGTTGAGACGAATGCATATGTTTGGGAGCATATAAAAATCATGTTTATGTTTCACCAATCCCACATATGCCAATCTAGCAATTCTATTGCCAATCACTTCCTCGATTTATCTCATGTGCAATATGGATGAATTTGCAAGGTTTATTTGTTATTTATGATAATTGTTTCCTTTCCCAATGCATTCCAACTATCTCTTGTTCCCTTGTGATAGCTGTGATGTATTTGTTGGTGTTTGAAGGTCAATGTGTTCAGTAAGATAAATTTGAGCATTTGGCCATGTGTTCTAGCAAAAATATTATTAGCATTATCTATGACTTTCGTTTGGATATCTTGTTCACTCTTGAGTATCCATTTTATGTGTACATGTTTCTTTGTGGATGTATATCTTGGTGATTGTTGTCTACCTAGAAACTTGTATGCATGATTATGGCCAAATCTCTAGCTGATATGCTTCTGCTTTGGAGTACACCTTTTATTCTTTGGTGGCTCCAAAAGTTTTGCTTTGAGTGCGTAACTTTTTCATTTGCATATTTTGACACTCATTGGTGTTAACAAAGTTGATCTCTCATGCCTCTGTGTTGTTATGTAAGTTTGGGGGAGCAAGGATACCATTTTTATGCACTTTGCATTCAAAGCAATCATTATATTTGGTGCATAAACCTTGGGGAGCTTTCCTAATTAATTTACCTAAGAACATGCATTTGCTTTCTTTTTCTTGTTTGGTGTTTTGTTTGACTATGGGGAGATAGGATTCCATAATTGTGCACTTTGCTGTGCATAAACCTTGGGTAGCTTCCTATTTTCATCTAAACACTCATTTTCTCTCATCATAATATCTTATCTCTTGCTTGTGCTTGTGGTTTAAATAATAGAGAGGAAATGAGGATGCCATGTTATGCATATTATATTCAAATGCAAATTATAATTTGTGCACAAACTTTGGGGAGTCTCCTCATATTATTTAAATCACTATCATGTCGATCTTATCATAACATATATCCTTCTTTTTGTATCTTTGTTTTGTGAAGTGGTTCTTTGGATATTTTGATTGCTGGCTTCATTCGTTGATGCTTCTTGACCATTTTTATTTCTTTGCAATTGTTGGATCCTCAATTTAGTTTGATTCCATCTAGGTATTCGTCATTGGATACGTGTATTTGATTCCACTCATATTACTAGAAATGCATACCATATGGAGGAACTCTCACTAAATTTGAGTTCTAAAATTTTCCACCCATTTCCGCAATCGATGCCAATGGGGGAGAAGTTTTAGAGGGTTTAAGGGAATTGGGTTTTGTGCTTTGAGTTTTGTACTTAAACATTTGCCTCTTGTGCTTTGCATCTTAATGTGTTGCTTTGCATGTTGAATATATCGAGGAAACTCCACCACCGGTAATGGTTGGCAATATATGCAATGAAATTCAAGTTCATACACACGTGCATAGATTGTGGGGGAGTTTGCTCTATATATATTGTGGTTCTACTAACATCACATACTTGTGTAGTATTTGGTGTTAGGACAACTGTTTTGTTTGGTTAATTCCTTATATAAACCCTCTCAAAGGGATTGTCATCAATTACCAAAATGGGGGAGATTGAAAGTGCATGTGTGCCCCCATGTGTGGTTTTGATAATTGATGACAATCTTTATGGACTTATGTTTGCATTGAGTTTTACTTGTAGAATTTTTCCATAGGCAATGTTTGAACTATATGTTGGCTTCAAGGTTGGGATAAGAAGAAAGTGAAGAAGATCAAGTGTTGACCGAGGTTTCAATGAGTGATCCGAAGATGGACCAGAATATCCGATCCGGTTTGCAAGGACCAAAATATCCGGTGTCCTAACCAGAGTTTCGACACGAGTATCCGGTGTGTTCATCGAAACCAAGTCCAAGCCAGTCTGTATATGGGTCCGGAGATTGTCTAGAGATGGACCGGAATCTCCGGTGTGAGATAATTTCTGACCGGAATCTCCGGTCTCTGGGCCGGAGTCTCCGGTGTGATATTTCCCTGATGGGCAGAAAACGACACCAACAAAATGAAGAATGAAGAAATGATGTGCAAGTTCAAGATGACCTATCTCAAAGAGATCATTGGCTTGAAGCTTTCCATCCTATGGTGATCATGGATATGGGAAGATGATATGTCCAAAAGAGAAGCTCTACCATAGTGGAGTATGTGGGAGCAATTTGCAAGTCCTTACCAAGCTAGCGCAATCAAGAAATGTGTTCCATCTTGACATGGAGAAGATCGTCATCATCAAGCTCAAGTGGAATATGTGCAAGGCAAATGTATGTTCTTGATAGTGTTTCCTTCCTACCGGTCTCGTTGTGTTAGTTGGATAGACCGGTTTATAGGATAGATAGCCATACTATCCAGAGGGGCACTCGAGTGAGTAACTTAATCATATCCTTCAGAGAGAGCTCATACCTTTACATACTTGGAATCATCTTTCTTGGTTGTTATTTGGATCTTATCCATGTGAGGTTCTAGAGCTTGTGGTAATATTAATAACAAGCTCTAGTTCATTGAAAATGGATTTCATATGCATTCTCTATTGCATTTTCGATGTTGGAGGTTTTACCGGTTCATCTTTTTGAGAGAGGTAAAACCTTTTGTTATTTGATTCTATCCTCCCTTGCTGTACTATGATGTTTTTCTGTATGATCTTGTAGATCTTATTGTCCTCTTTAAAAACGAGCCCAAGGTCATCAAAATCGGAGTCTGGATGCAAAAGTTATGGTTGTTTTCGTATTGGTCTTTCTGCCAGTTTTTGTAAGACTGGAGACTCCGGACTAAACCTCTGGTCTATCTTCGGACCGAGTACTGAATGTCCCCCAATTTGTCCCCGTTTGGCATGGGTACACCAGAGACTACGGTCCCAGTCCAGAGACTCCGGACCGGGCGATTCCTGGGCCTAACAGTTGGATTTATAGGGACCTATTTAAGGGGCCCTTCTTCCCTAATGGTTCCCTAACCTTACTTACAAGTTTTCCCCTCCATTGTTGACCTTCTTGAGCTTGCAATCCCTCAATCCCTCCTATGATTCTTGCATATTCTTGAGGGATTTGAAAGAGGAGATCTAGATCTACAATCCCATCAATCAATCTCTCCTCTAAGTGAGGGGAACATCTTGGGATCTAGTGTTCGGAATATGCCCTAGAGGCAATCATATGTGATGTTATTCCCAATGTATTCATAAATTTATTGTCCTTGTATGAACTTCTGATATGTATCATTGAATATGTGATTCGATTGTGGAACTATATATTCATGTTGTTCGTACTAGTTGTCCTTGGTCGTTCAGGTTGTGCTGGACACACAACTTAGACTAATGTGAAAGTCGGCTGATGACTCAGTTCCACTTGTCATGGGCATGGTGATGCTATTCCGAGTTACACTGATTCGGCTAAAGAGTTTAGCGAATCAGACTGACCCATAGTTGAGATGCAACGAGCATGTTGTCATTTGTAGTCTCAAGCAATGGAATCCTTCGACCTAAGGTGATCGCATGATCTGAGTTGTGGATCGCCAGCTTAGGTCCTATCAAACGCTATACCGTAAATGGGCAGTTATAAAGGTAGGGTTCGGGTTGGTTGTGAAGCAAGTTGCATGATGTGGATTACCGAAATGGGATTTGCCCCTCCATAATGGAGAGATATTCTCTAGGCCCTCTTGTGTGATATGATTCGGAAGCATGGCCATGCGCGACTTGGTTAAGTGTTAACCAAGAAGTCGGACTAAGTGTTAGTCCGGTGAATCGTATATCATGGAACGAGAAGAGAGAGAACAACTCGCCTATAGATTGACAAGATATATCATGAGGCAAAGGGACTTGGACGAAAGTCACATTGAGAAAGGTTTGTCTTCTGACTTTACGGCACTTAGGAGTTGGCACGTCTTGCTAGAGGCCACTACCAACTATCGACTCGGAGTGGTGAATCGTGTCGTGTACATGTGTACGTGAACCTAGAGGGTCACACACTTAAGGGTAAGGAGCTCATGTGGATTAGATCCATGTGGAGATTGGGGTACGACCTAGATGGGCCTCAAGCATTGAGCCCAGCTAGGAGTCTATATAAGTGGAGTGACAAGGGATTGTCCTTGACCTAGCCGTCACTTTCTCCACTCCCATTTCAAGCTAGATAGGATCTAGCAGTCCTCTGCCCGGAGCTCCTTCCTATACTTGTGGATACCGGTAGAGGCGTTGCACATGCGGCGCTATGGACAAGGAGGTCCGTGGGGATCTGGACGTGCTGTACAGGGATCGGTCGGCACGACATCAACTGACGCGCTTCATCAAAAATCTGCACCTGCGCGTCTAGTGGTAAAACTCGTGGCCTATAACCTGAGCTAGATGTTGGGAGTACCGTGTAGGGGAAAAGTTTTTGTTTATCTCTGTGTGGCCCAACAGTGGTATCATAGAGTTAGCTTCTGGTTTTAGGCTCGAGATCTTGCATATGTGATATGCGGTTGGCGTTAGATTGGATCTAATTGCAGTTTTGGTGGTCGATCTATGAGATAGATCGGTTTTGTACGAAGTTGATTGGATCAACTATACTCGGGGAATGGGTGATCTGGTTTCCGTGATCTAACTGCTAAGGTCCTGGAATGACATACCCCTACCGGTGGGCTTCCGCCATCGGGGTAGACTGTGACACGTAAATCCGGATGTGGTGATCGAAGATCAAAGAGTTTGGTCAAATCATAGTACGGATCGGATTTGGCTGAAATTGTTTTATGCGATGAAGAAATCCATGTCCAGAATGCAGATGAGATCTGCGTTTTCGAAAAATCCATGTTCGGACCGCCGGCTTCGCCCTGTCGTAGCACCTTAGATGTCGTTGCGAGTTTCACAACATTAGTAGATATCGTATCTATGTATATTTTGTTTTTGCAGGATGATGTTGTGAATGGTATAGCTTATGTGCATGTGATGTGTGTAATCCATACGTGATCTACGTATCACGGTTTTGTCAGCCGGCTGGTGCCTAGCTGCTGTCATTTTATTGTATAACAACCTGCGTGTTGGATTCTCTATGTAATTTACATTACTAGCTAGTGTAGCTGTTTGGAGAACCCGGATGGCATGCAAGTCGATGTACAAGTCGGCTACATGGTGTAAGGCGGCACGTGACAAGAGTCGACACGAGTCGAATTACAAGATTTGTGGAGATGGACATCGCCATGAAAAGAGCCATACAATTTTACATTATAATTGCTTTATTTTGTGTTACTTTTGTGTATCTATTTTTACTGCTATTAGATAGTCGGTAGAAAGTAATCCCTCAAAGAAGGTCTAGTCGGTTTCCCCGCAGTGCTACACCATCACAAGTCGGACATTTTTGGTAGTGGGCTCATAAAATTGAGGTGCTATCAATTCTTTCCGACTTGGTGGGTTTGAGTCGGACTCTTACAGCGGAAGCACTCGATAATCTAGACGGGTCTATCACAACGTTTGTGGGACTCGGGGAAAAGTCAGATGGGAGTCGGGGCATGTGATGCCACCCATCCAACAAGAGTCATATGAGATGCGATTGACAAGGAGTTGTCTACCTAGATTACTTGACTACTAGCGGTGATGCTAAGCTCACTAGTCGGCTTGCTTATTTAGGATCCTGAATCACTAAGTAACCATCGGAGGGGTGTTGGTTCTTGACGAGGGTTTAACTCGTCAATGCCCATTGTTATGGACTTGGGTTTTGGAGAAGGAGGGAGCGCCAGAGACATCTATCGGCTAGCAAACAAGCACACAGGGGACAAAGGATTTACCCAGGTTCAGGCCTCGTAGAGGTCCCTACTCCTGCTTGTCTGCTCGTGGAATTATCGAAGGAGTCGAAAGTTACAATGGTGCGCATATGAAATCTGGCGAAGGTTGTGGAAACTAGGGTTGCGTGTCTCCTCCTCGCCGCCCCCTCCTAGCCTTTATATAGATGGGCTAGGTCTCGGGTAGCAGGTCGAGTCAGTTACAAGTTAGGGTTTTCCCCTTCAAACTTTCTATCTTTAGCTTCTTCTTGTCCTTCAAGCAATCGAGAGTCCGTAGGTTACTCGAGTCCCTCCATCCGGGCCTTGGCGACACCGTGGTCCTGTATGTATTTGGACCGTATATACCAAGCTCGAGTACCTGTAGGGTATACCCATGTTAGTAGCCCCCGAGTGCCCAGTGGAATCGCAGATTCGACTGGGGACTTTTGAAGCCTTCGAGTGCCTAAATGAGTACATTTCGATTGCTTTTATTTGCGTCATAGGGATTGTTGATATAAGTGCCTGATATAACCGAAGTATTGGTATCAGTTAACCACCTTAGGGTGAAACAACGCAATCTACTCAAATTCGAGTCCCCGGTCTCGAATCCGGAAAAGTGCTGGTGTAATTCGACTCAGGCCGCGGAGGTCTTACAGGAGTCGAATTCCAGTTATATGGGTGTGAGCACTTGACGTGTCCGTCAAGGCATGTTCATCGTGCCTGTAGGCACGGATATGTTTCTGGTAGTGCGCAGTTAAATGCGTTGCCAGGCCTTATTCAGGTCTTACCTTCACGCCATAGGCGCGGCATCCGAATTTTATCATCGCGGAGACGATTCGGGTAACCCAGGAGACGTAGTCTCTTTGCAGGGAAAAATTATGAGGCGGTGTCACCATGAGTTTCGAGTGTGGATGTTATCAACACACAGTTTTTCTTGCACAAATAATCATACGGTGCGTGGCCAGCGCTCCCTATGGGAGTAGCCCCCGAGTGCCTCGTTGAGTCGAAGACTCAGGCAGGGACTAAAGAACTTTTGCGACTGCTGTCGTCTTTTGCTTGTCTGTTCAGTCAATAACTCAGACAGGTACTAAAACACTTTCGCGACTGTTGTCATCTTTTGCCTGCTTGTTTCAGTCGATGACTCAGGCAACGACTAAAATATTTTTGCGACTGCTGTCGTCTTTTGCCTGCTTGTTTCTGCCGCTCCCGATGGGAGTAATAGATGTCCATAATCGAACTGTGTTTCAAGTGGTTGGGTTTGCTTTTGTGAGTGTCCATGTTCCTGCAACAAGAAAAAGAAAGTCGTAGGGTGCGCGGCCAGCGCTCCCTATGGGAGTAGCCCCCGAGTGCTTGGTGGAGTCGAAGACTCCAGCAAGGACTAAAATAGTCGAAGTTCTCCACTGCATAGCCTTGATGACATCAGTGCTGACGCTTGTATGACCTTAGTTGCCCGCGTGAGCGATTTTGACGGGACGTGACGAGCGGTGGGCCCCACTTTCTGACTTTGATTTGACTGGGCGTGCGTAATCTTATTTTTAACTGTGCCTCCTCGATTTCCACGCGTAATGGTAGGAGTGGGGGGACGGTTCGCGCTTCCTCTTCTCCACGTTTCCTACGCGATGCGTGCCACGCGTCCAATAGGGTTTTTGTCAGTCGTTGGATTGCATCTTCTAGGGGTTAAGTAGCGATGCCGCGGCGGTAATTTCCCATCTGTGCTCTTTCTTCCTTGCTGCCATCGCCATTTCCGTTTGCTTTCTTGCTTTCCTCTGCGCTCATCTTCCCCACGACGCTGGACCAGCTCCGTTCGTTCCCAAGCTATTTCCTTCATTCTCATTGTCGCCGCGCAATGGGGAAGAAGAAGGGAGGTGCTGCCGCTGATTCCGCGGCCACCCTTGCTGCAGTGAAGAAGAAGGGCGGCTCCGCTGCTGCGGTCACCAGTGCCGCCACCGCCGGGAAGAAGAAGGTCGCGGGCACCTGCGTGACCAATGGCGTATGGCGCCCCTCTATTATCAAGGCGTTGGATCTCCGTCTTCTTCGCCAAGACAGAGTGATCTCTGCAGCAGTCGCCGATTCGCGCGTCCCCAACGGTGAGACCATTCCTGTGCCTCCCGCTGGTTATCGAGTGATGTTTCTTGCTTTCATCATTCGTGGTCTTTCCTTGCCTCTTCACCCCTTTATTCGGGGTCTTCTGTGTTTCTATGGGCTCCAGCTCCATCAGCTGTCCCCAAATTCTCTCCTCCACATCACTTGTTTCATCACTCTCTGCAAGTGCTGGCTCGGAATCGAGCCGCACTTTGGTCTTTTTAAACGCATCTTTAAATTGAAGCGTCAGTCCACATCTGGCTCTTTAGTTTATGACGTAGGTGGTTGCGAAATCCATGTTGACCCATCCGCCACCTACTTTGATATCAAGCTCACCAAGTCTATCCAGGGATGGAGGGACAAATGGTTCTATGTGCGCGATCAGAAGGCCAAGGACGAGCACTTTGGACTCACGCCCTTCGATTCCGTGACTCCCTGCAAGAAGATGTGTTCTTGGAAGAACGTGATCATGCCTTCCGAACTCGTGGAAACAGACGTGTTATATCAGCGCATCTGTGACCTCGAGAGTCGCATAGGCGCAGAAGAGGGAGGTTGCGCCCTTGTCAGGACTTGGCTGCGTCCTCGCGTCTAGCTTCTCCAGGCCAGGGTCGATCCCATGTTCCAATGGGGTGGCGCTGATGATCCCACTCGTGTGTCTGCTGATGGCATGTCCACGAGTGAGCTAGATAAGAGGGTGCGACTGGTCGCGAAGTATACCCTCAAGGATGTGCTTCCGAATGAGCCAGTCGTTCCTCCTTTCGATGCTTTGAATCCTCCTCCTGAGGTATGGTTGTGCTACGTAGTAGCTTATTTTCTCGATTGCGTCTTCTGTTGCTTATCTGTTTTACTTTTTGTATGCAGGAGTGGGCGGTGTCGCCTTGCATTCCTCCCCTCCCTGAGGGGATTATTCCTCGTGAAGCTTTTGAAGAGGACGAGTCTGAGTCGACTGTCCCTTCCGATGTGGAAGAGGAAGCCCCTGAGTCTGAAAGTCGGGATACTCGCAAGCGTTCACGTAGCGGGGATTCTGACGCGTCGACTCCTTCAACTCTTGGAGGCGCGGCTGTTGGCGCGGAGTCGCCAATTCCCGCCGTTCCTGTGAGGGCTGTGGCACCGTCTTCTCGTAAGAGAATGCGATTGCCTAAGGATTCTTCGTCGGAGTCGACGGAGGCCACATTTGATCTTGACAGATTTGACTGGTAGGTTTGCTAGTGCACTCATTCTTCTCTATTTTTCTTCTTGTTGGCTTTGCCTTGGAGTTTTCCTTTTCTGAGTGCGGATTTTGTCTTGCAGTCAAGAGGCGTCGTCATCTTCTAGCGACGTCGAATTTTTGAAGGAATCAGGAGTCGCGACCTCAACAGCCAAGACAGAGGTCGAGCGTGCTCCTTCTCCTCCGGCGGCGGCCCACTCCGGGCACAATTCTTCGAGCTCTCCTCATGTAGGGGAGCATCGAGTAGTTGCTCGGATGACGATTCAGCAATCTTCTTCGGAGTCGCCGGAGGACCATGTAAGTGTATCTTTCTTTCTTTTTATAATTTGGCAGTCAACGCCCTTATGTTGCCCTTTGCTAACTCCTTGTTTTGTGCGACAGCTCCTTGTAAAGGAAGCCACGCAGGTAGCAGAGCAGGTGATGGCAATAGGTCGCCAGCATGCGATGCTGGAGAAGCGCCACCGCGTGGTTGAGAGTGAGTGTTCTATACTTATTCTTTTTGTCTTCTCTGTATTTTGGTATAATCGACTGACAGCCAAATTTTTGACTACCCTGTAGCTGAGCATAATGCTTTACTGTGTGATGTCGCCACGTTGGAGAAGACGCTGGTCGCAGCTGTGAAGGGGCGCGACGAGGCAATCGCGGCTCGTGATGAAGCCCAGAAGCGCGAAGAGGATCTGCGTGCCTCCTTTGCGGCTAGGGAGAAGTTGTTCGAAGAGCAACTTTTCTCAGTCGCCAAGGCCCTCTCAGGTACCTTTACTTCGTAGATATTTTATTGATGTTCTTCTCTTCCTCTGTAGTGCCGGTGGCATTAGAAGTTTGATCCGTGTGCGTATTCTGGTGTAGATGCTGGCGGCTTGAGTTTTGATCCACAAGCCCTTGGTCGCGATGACGCTCTTGCGGGCGCGGTATCTGCGGTCGAAGACCATAGCGCCGCTGTCAAAAATACGTTGTCCAAAGCCAAGGCCACCCTGAGTCGCCTCCGGGAGGAGCTGATGCCGAAGGATGAGCTGGTCGACAATGTGAAGGAGCTGGTGGAGTCGCTCGCTGGGGGTGTGCCTGCCATGTACAAGAACTCCCTTCACGCAGCTGGCGCGACCATGTCGCTTGCCATGGTGCAAGCCCATAGAGTCTAAGTGGATCCCTCTGCGGTGTCGAAGACGATGCCTGTTGGCGCGGATGGTCAGCAGGTAGTATTCGCTCCCTTTGCGACTGCCTGTGCCAAATATGGCCATTCCTTGATAAACACTATTGCCAAGTATTCGGAGGAGCTCAATCACGTGAAGAAGGCGGAAAAAACTTCGGCCTCAGGGGCCGGCGGAAAGTCAGTGGCATCTGATACTGCCATGGGCTTGATGAAGCTCGAGGTCATTGAAGTCGAAGAAGCCAGCTGCTCCGTAGTTAGTTCCTTGTAATAGCTGATGAACTTGCTCTTTTTGATGGGAGAACATGCCTGTTGGCGAATGTGTTTGTAGATACTTTTATTGATCCTGAATGCACCTGTTACTTTTGACTTTTGAGTTGGTCGCCTTATTTTGCCTCTGGCTTGATTTTTGGTAGGGTACGTCAAGTGGCCCTGTGGGGGGAACCCCGGACTCGCCATCTCTTGAGGATACAATGGCACCTCCCTGCTCCAGGGTAGAGGAGCTTTCCTTGCTTTCGCGACTTCGTGATCGCGTTAAGCAACTGGAGCGTGAGTTGCCCTTGATCCGTGGTAGCGCGGACGTGTGGAAGTCGAAGGCTGAAAAAGCCGCCGCCTGCGAGCAATATCTGCTTGGCGAGGTGACGCAGCTGGGCGACCAGTTTAAGTGTTAGTTTGCTCATCCTCGTCTTTTCCTTTGTAGTTAATCGCAATGGTACGTTGTACTCATGCTGTTGATGCTGCTTCGTGTAGTTGTTAGCGCACGCCGTCCGCAGGAGGAGAGGGATAGGATTGCCATCCGCCTTCATGATCTCACCCAAGAGCAACTTCAGGAGAGTGGATACTTCTGGGTAGATCATGATCGTGCGACTGCGTTAGCGACCCTGTAGGATCGCACCTTGCGAGTGCTGCTCTTTCTGAAGAAGGCGCAGTCGTGTTTGAAGAACATCTACCGGGCGATGTTCCCGCTGGATGATACTCCATCAAGCCTGCTGGCCCTTCTGACGAAATTTCAAGATATGTCCGCGGTTCGCGAGTGCGTGAGGCAGCAGCTGGTGGCTGGTGCCAAGGCTGCGCTCTCCGTGGTGCGTTTGCACAGGCCTGACGTGGATGTCGCCGCCATTGCATCTGGGCCACCGGTGCCACCAGCAGGATCTTCCTGGAACATGGTGCCGCACTATCAAGCGGTGGATCGTCCAGCCGAGGAAATCGTCGACTTCTTCGAGGAACAGACTAATGTTCTTCTGTTGCAAGGGTAGCCAAATATGTATCCTGCATATAAGTGTACTGGTGTTGTAAAGCTCATACATATTTGTAGATAATTTATTGTTGAATGTATACAAATAGCTTTATAAGCGTGGGGTGCGTTGCACTTATGCGAGTCCTTTTCGTTAGCCTGGCCATCTTTGTATCTTTCCCTTGTCAACCTGTCAGGTGCGTGGCAGCTGGGTTGTGTTTGTGTTAAGGGGTTCGATTGATGTGCCAGCTACTCAGGATGTCGCGTTATTGTTCGAAGAACATATGTGTATAGGGTGGCGTAGCCCCCGAGTATGAAAGTTGACAAAAGAAAAGAGAACACGGAGTTTTGGGGCACTTAGCTTTTATTTATTCGGAGAACAGTACGTAGTACAATGTGCGGCTAAGTAGCCTTGGCTGAATAGCCTTATTTGCGATGCAAAAGTAAAGAAGAAACGACTAAGGGTAGAAGCGTCAGCCAGCGACGTTCCAAGGGTTGGAGTATGCGACTCCTGTCTCTAAATCTTGAAGGCGATAGGCGCCACCTGGGATTACTTCTGTAATCACGTACGGTCCTTCCCAGGGGGACTCGAGCTTGAGATGCCCCTGCTGCTTCAGTCGGAGGACTAGGTCACCTTCGACGAAGGATCTTGGGCAAAGCCTTCTGCTATGGTAGTTGCGCAGGTTCTGCTGGTAGATCGTAGATCTTTCTGCGGCGATTTCTCTTGCTTCGTCAAGGAGGTTGATGGAGTCTTCGAGTGCGAGGGATGACTCCTTCTCGCTGTAGGCGACTACGCGTGGCGCTCTGTAACGTACCTCGGTGGGTAATACTGCCTCTGCTCCATGTACCATAAAGAATGGTGTGTAGCTGGTGGCGCTGTTTGGAGTTGTACGCAGGCTCCAGAGTACGGATTGCAGTTCGTTTGGCCAGAAGCCCGTGGCTTGTTCGATTGGCCGGAGGAGTCGCTTCTTGATGCCGCTGCAGACGAGCCCGTTTGCCTTTTCCACCTGACCGTTGGTCTGCGGGTGTGCGACTGAGGCGTAGCTAATGTTGATCCCGAGGTTCTCGCAGAAATCTTGGAACTCCTTGGATGTAAAGTTCGTTCCGTTGTCGGTGATGATGCTGTGTGGCACGCCGAAGCGGTAGACGATGGACTCGAAGAACTTGATACCAGTGCTCGATTGCTTGGTCACTACCATGGCCTCAATCCACTTGGTGAATTTGTCGACTGCGACCAAGAGGTAGACGTAGCCTCCTTGCGAGGACCTTGGAAGTTTGCCAACCATGTCGAGTCCCCACTAGGCGAAGGGCCAGGCAAATGGAATAGGCCGTAGTTCTGCGCCTGGTGCGTGTGGCTTGTCCGCGAATCTCTGGCAAGCATTGCACTTTTGGACTATGTCTTTGGCGTCGCGCATGGCCGTGGGCCAGTAAAATCCAGCTCGTAGAGCTTTGGCAATGAAGACGCGACTGCAGGCGTGGTGCCCGCAGGTCCCTTCATGGATGTCGAGGAGGACTGCTCTTCCATCGGCTAGGGAGACGCATCACCGTAAGTATCGCCTGTTGATAATTCGCCGTTGATAACGGCGAATACCTTGGAGTGTCGTGCGATGTGTCGTGCATCTGTCGGGTTGTCCGGTAGGCGCTTGCTGTGGAGGTACGTAATGTACGGCTGCGTCCAGGATTGTTCGATCATCATGACGCTCATTGGTCCCTCGAGTCCTGTGTCGAGCTCCAAATCATCGATTGTTGTTGGCTCATTGGGTGGCGTAGCCCCCGAGTCCGTTGCTGCGCTTGTTTTCTTCTCTGCGGCCTTTGGCTTGATGGAGCGTTCGCATATGCGCTCAAGAAATACCCCAGGTGGTATGGGTGCACAGGTGGAGCCTATGTTGGCGAGTGCGTCCGCCTCCTCATTGCTTTCGCGGCCTATGTGTCGCAACTCGCAGCCATCAAAGTCTCCTTCAAGTGTATCGTAGAGGTCGCGGTATGCGATCATGTTGTCGTTTAGTGCGTGCATGCTTTTGCCATCCTCATCCCGTGTAACAGGGCCTCGTATTCAGCCTCGTTGTTTGAGGCTGTGAACTGCATTCGCAGGACGTATTTCAGCTTGTCCCCTTGAGGCGATGTCAGTATGACACCTGCTCCTGCTCCATCTTTCCTCTTGGACCCATCGAAGTGCATTGTCTAGAGGTAGGATATATCTGGCTTGTCCGGGAGTTGGTTTTCCATCCAATGTACAAGGAAGTCCGGGAGAACTTGCGACTTGATTGCGCCGCGCTTTTCGTATGTGATGTCTCGTGGAGACAGCTTGATTCCCCAAAGAGCGACTCGCCCTGTGGCGTCAGGGTTATTGAGGATATGTCCCAATGGGGCGTCGTTGACTACCAAGATTGGGTGTTCCTGGAAGTAATGGCCCAGTCGCTGGGCGGTCATAAAGACGTCGTACGCCAGCTTCTGGTAGTGCGGTTACCGCTGTTTTGTTGGCGTGAGGACCTCGCTGAGGTAGTATACCGGGAGTTGTATGCCATGGACCTTGTTTTCCTCGGCCCGTTCGACGACGAGAATTGTGCTAACCACTTGGTTGGTGGTGGCGATGTACAGCAGCAGTGGTTCCCTTTCTCGTGGGGTTACCAATACTGGCGAGGTGGATAGCAGGCGCTTGAGGTCCTCGAATGCTTCTTGCGCTTCGTTGGTCCACTCGAATTTGTCAGCTTTGCAGAGGAGCTGATAGAAGGGCAGCGCCTTTTCTCCCATTCGACTGATAAATCGACTGAGGGCCGCGATTCGCCCGGCTAGTTGCTGAACGCCTCTTATGTTCTTTGGCTTCTCCATGGCCAGTATGGACTTTATCTTTTTCGGGTTTGCCTCAATCCCTCTTGCGAAGATGAGATACCCGAGCAGTTGTCCAGAGGTTACGCCGAAGGCGCATTTGTCTGGATTGAGCTTTATCCGGTAGAGATCAAGATTGGCGAAGGTTTCGCGCAAGTCGTTGATTAGAGAGGCTTCTTCCTCGGTCTTGATTACTATGTCATCGACATAGACTTGGATGTTGCGACCAAGTTGCTCCTTGAGGCAGGCCTGCATGCACCGCTGGTACGTGGCTCCTGCGTTTTTTAGCCCAAAGGGCATTGTGTTGTAGCAGAACACGTCGAAGGGCATTGTAAACCGGTCTTCTCCTGGTCTTCCTCCTTCATTCGAATTTGGTTATAGCCTGAGTAGGCGTCGAGGAAGTAGAGGCGCTCACATCCAGCAATGGAGTCGATGATTTGATCGATCTGTGGTAGCGGGAAGTGGTCTTTCGGGCAGTGCTTGTTTAGAGAAGTGAAGTCCACGCACATCCGCAGGATATCCGTGTCCTTTTTTGGCACCAGCACTGTATTGGCGAGCCAAGTGCTTTCCTTGATCTCGCGTATGAATTTGGCCTCGAGGAGTCTGTTGATATCCATTCCGACTGCCTGTGTACGTGGCTTAGACAGTCGCCTGATTGTTTGCTTGACTGGCCTTGCGTCGGGGTTGACGTTGAGTGCGTGCTCAGCGAATTCCCTGGGAACTCCTGGCATGTCCGCAGGACACCAGGCGAAAATTTCCCAGTGCTCACGGAGGAATTCGACGAGCGCGAGTTCCTATGCGGGACTCAAGTTGTTGGCGATAAGGGTCGTTTTAGCGGGATCCGATGGATGGATCTACACCTTCTTTGTGTGCACAGATGAGTCGAAGGAGAGGTCAGGTGAGCTTGGCCTACTCAGAGGGGGCAGACTGTTGTCTGTCGTTTCCTTCAATCGCGCGATTTCCTCCTGCATGCCGAAGGACTGGGAGATTCTGTTGAATTCCCTGTCGCAACTATCAGATCGCTCGAAACTCCCGTTGATCGTGATGACGCTATTGGGACCTGGCATTTTCATCTGCAGGTAGGCATAGTGGGGTACTGCCATGAACCTAGCGAACGCGACGCGCCCGAGGATGCAGTGGTATTGTGAGTGCCAGTCGACAACTTCAAAGTCGATGCGCTCGCGCCGGAAGTTCTTCGGCGTGCCGAATATGACGTCGAGGTTGATTTTGCCTAGGGGGTATACGCCTTTTCCTGGGACGATGTCATGGAACGTTGTGTCCGATGCCTCCAAGCAGGTTAGAGGGATCCTCATTGCTCACAAGGTACTCGCGAATATGAGGTTGATACCGCTTCCGCCATCCATGAAGACGCGACTCATGTCGAAGCCTCAATTTGGCGCCGAGTGCGAGGGGCAATGACCTGGGCGAGGTACTTGAGGCGGGTGGTCGCGCTTGTCGAAGGTAATTCACGATTCACTACCACTGAGGTACTCAGTGGTGGATGGTGGCGAGTGCGTAGCCAAATTGACTTGGCGAGTGATGGCCTTCTGCACTCTATTGGAGGGGCGTCCCTTTTGGATCATCATGGTACCCATGGCCCGTGGGTATGGTTCTCCTCCGTGATGCTGGTCTGGTGCAGCTCCGTTTGGGGGTGGCCCGGGTGGTGGCGGTGGTGCGCCATGTGCCACTACGCCTGGAGCGGTCTCGTAGCCTCTTTCGACTGCATTGCGGTTCATTCGAACCAACCCCTCATGTAGTGAGGAACTCGCGGCAGTCCTTAAGGAGGTGACTGGACTTTCTCTTGCCGTCATGCTTGTCGATGTAGAAGTGTACCGTGCATGGTCCGGACAGTTTGTCTTCGATGGAGGTCGCGGGTGCTTCATCGGTTGCCATACTTGCGTGGTCTTCCCGGTGTCCCGATATCCGCCGCTGCGGTATCCGCTGTTGCGGTTATCATCGCGTCTATCGGCGTAGCCGGCTGCGACCATGTTGACGTCATCGTGATCGTCGTAGATGCGCATACGACATTTACTCCGGCGGTCGCGTCTTCGTTCGAGTTCCGCCTCCTCGTCAGAGTGAACGCGATTCTTCAATGAATCTTCTCCATCATCCCACCGATTCGTGATCTCCATCAAGTGGTCGATGGTCTTGGGCCTGGAGCGGCCTAGCTCCTCCCTGAGTTCCATGCGGCAGACACCACCGTTGAATGCATCAATCGCCTGAGATGTTCTCCGCGGAGTTCTTGATGATGGACCATCTTTGGATGTAAGAGCGCAGCGATTCGCCAGATTTTTGCTGGCAGCATCTCAGTTCTTCGATTGAAGCGGGGCATTTGTACGTGCCCTTGAAGTTGCATACGAAGCTGTAGACCAACTCATCCCAGCTGCGAATGGATCCACGTGGGAGGTTATTGAGCCATGCCCAGGCGGCGCCCTGCAGCTGTAGCTGCAAGCATTGCATGGCGGTACTTGGACTGCCTCCATGCAGCCTGACTAAGGAGATGTGGTCCTCCAGCCAGATCTTGGGGTCCTGCAGACCGTTAAATTTCGGGTTCTCCGATGGGAGTTTGAACCCTTTAGGCATTCGCTTTTGCCTGATGGATCTGCTGAAGCATCTGGCACCGCAGAGCTCCCCGTCTTCTTCTTCCGAATCAGTCGACCGAGCACGTCGTGCCCTTGACTTGTCGATTTTGCACTACGTGAGCTCGTCGCGTGCATCGTAGTCGCGATCGTGTCGTCGTGAATGGTGGCGTCGAGATAGGTCGTGACTGTCGTCGCTTGACGAGGACGAGGAGTAGCGTTTTGCTAACGCTTTTCCCTTTTGTGGGTCTGGTACTGGTTCTTTGTCGAGGGCAGGCTCGATTAGCCCAAGGCCTGCGATCGTAGATCGGTGCATGGCCGTCCGGGGATCTCCAGCCGGTGGCTGGTTATTGAGAAGGTACATGGTGGCCGCTGTCACTGCGGCCTGCGGCGTCCTAGGAACCACATTGCCTCTCGTGTCGGCTGTCATAGAGCCGAAGTCGAGGACTTTCACGGTGTCTATGCGTTCTTGTTCGGTGAGGTGAGCCATCCGCGATTGCCTCTTCCTGGCGAGATGCTCGTTGCCTCTTGAGGAGGATCCTCCGTAGGAGGAGAGCCCAGCGCGACGAAGGCTTGACTCATCCGCCGCCTTTTACGGCCGAGTTGCGATTGCTTGTTTCTGGCGTTTGAATTCCTCTTTTAGGAGCCAGTGGTAACCCATCAGTAGTTCCTGAGGGGACCCGAAGGGTAGAGGTGCACCTCGTAGGGCTTCGCGGCAGCGTTCGGGCTCTTGCTCGTTGAGCCTGATCACGACGCGTTCGCCGGTTTTCTCGTTGATTATGCTAGGGGGTCGACTGCTCCTCCATTGCCGCTGTTGGCAGCGTTGGGCGGGTCGGTGCTGTTGCCGGTGTTACCATTGTTGCCGCGGTTGGCAGAGGTGTCGCCCGCGTTGATGACGGCGCACATGAAGTGATTTGGGAAGTTGTTGCTTCCACAACTTTCAGATTCGGAACCGTAGGTTCCATCTTCAGTGGCCAGATCGCTTAGATCGGAGTCGCGACTGTTGTCGCTGATCAGGTTCCCGACCGCCGCTGGAGCATTGAGCTCGCTGAGGGTGCCAATTGATGGAAGGAACCATGATGCTGGGGCAATCGCTGGTGCTGTCGGCTGATCGGGCATGCGAAGCGTGCCCATCTGACCAACTTGGAATCGGAAGCTCCCAATCGCCAGGCTGATTCCGTCGCCCACGGACTCGAAGGCCGGGCGAGTAGCCGGGCGAGTAGCCGGCGTGTGGACGGTGAAGTCGAAGGCGCCGAAAAGCTGGCGAATCTCTGCTGTTGCAGAGTTGTAGATCGCGTTTGATGGGGCCGAAGAAGCCGCAACATCAGCACTCCCAGTTCCCATAGACGGCGCCAATTGACGAGGGTATAACTCGTCAATGCCCATTGTTATGGACTTGGGTTTTGGAGAAGGAGGGAGCGCTGGAGACATCTATCAGCTAGCAAACAAGCACACAGGGGACAAAGGATTTACCCAGGTCCAAGCCTCGTTGAGGTCCCTACTCCTGCTTATCTGCTCGTGGAATTATCGAAGGAGTCGAAAGTTACAATGGTACGCAGATGAAATTTGGCGAAGGTTGTGGAAACTAGGGTTGCATGTGTCCTACTCGCTGCCCCCTCCTAGCCTTTATATAGATGGGCTAGGTCTCGGGTAGCAGGTCGAGTCGGTTACAAGTTAGGGTTTTCCCCTTCAAACTTTCTATCTTTAGCTTCTTCTTGTCCTTCAAGCAATCGAGAGTCCGTAGGTTACTCGAGTCCCTCCATCCGGGCCTTGGCGACACCGCGGGCCTGTATGTATTTGGACCGTATATACCAAGCCCGAGTACCTGTAGGGTATACCCATGTCAGTTCTAGTGGGAGCATAAGTATTAAAGTGTTTGATATGCTTTCTCTTTTATGGATACATGTCTTAAGTGTTTTTGCATATTTTTCTGTTGTAGACCAATGGCACCTAGCAGTCTCCCTCGGATTTCCAGTTTTCCTTTGAGAACCATCTTAGAGAAAGATAAGCTAAATGGAACTAACTTCACCAACTGGTATCGTAATCTGAGAATTGTTCTCAAGCAAGAAAAGAAGGACCATGTCCTAGACAACCCACTTCTAGATGAGCCGAATGAGAATGCGAGTGTCACAGCCACCAATGTCTAATGTAGGACTTGTGATGAGTCTACAGAGATTAGTTGTATTATGCTTGCTCACATGGAACCAGACTTGCAGCAGCAGTTCGAGAATGTTGAGGCCTACGATATGATCGAAAGCCTCAAAAGTATATTCTAGGATCAGGCAAAGACTGAGAGGTATCAAGTCTCTCAGGATTTGTTGAGTTGCAAGCTTAAGGATGGCGATCCACTGAGTCCGCGTGTGATCAAGATGGTTGGTTACGTGCAGTCTCTGGAAAGGCTAGGCTACCCCATTAGCGAAGAGTTTGCTATGAACATAATTTTGAACTCTCTTCCTAGTGCCTATGGTCGGTTCATATTGAACTACCACATGCATGGTATGGATAAGAAGGTCACTGAATTACATGGGACGCTCAAGCAGGCCGAGGCGGATCTCAAGAAAGGCGCCAGTCAAGTGTTGATGGTGCAGAAGGCTAAGTTCAAGAAGATTTCTTGGACTAAGAAGAAGAAGGCAAAGTCGAGAGGTAAGGCTGAGGACCCGGTCCAAAGCGCTTCCTCAGGGACTAAGCCATCTCCTGCAGCCGGATCCACTTGCTTCTATTGCAAGGCGGATGGCCACTGGAAGAGGAATTGCAGCAAGTATCTGGCTAATAAAGCCAAGAGTGGAGGTGTGACTTCTGGCTTAGGTACGCTTGTTTGCAATGTTATAGACATCTATCTCGCAGATGCACCTAATAGTTCTTGGGTATATGATATCAGATCAGTTATTCACATCTGCACACTCGTTGCAGGGACTGGTAAGTAGGCGAGGTTGACATTCGAGTCAGCAACAAAGCGAGAGTCACTGCGTTGGAAGTTGGCAGGATGCAACTTCGTTTACCTTCTAGATTCTTAATGGAGCTAAATAATTATTATTATGTTCTAGTGCTTAGTCGAAACATTATTTCTGCCTCATGTTTGATGAGACAAGGCTATGAGTCAAATATTAAGAATAATGGTTGTTCTTTATATTTGAATGATATGTTTCACGGCTTTGCACCCGTCTAGGATGGGTTATTTATTTTGAATCTTGATGGTGAATCTGTCTATAATATAAATGTGAAAAGGTTAAAACCAAATGATCTGAATATGACTTACTTTTTGCATTGTCAGCTTGGTCATATAAGTTGGAAACGCATGAAGAATCTCCATGATGATGGACTCCTAACTTCGTTTGACTTGGAGTCGTTCGAGACATGCGAATCCTCCCTACTCGGCAAGATGACCAAGACAACTTTTGCAAAGAGTTGTGAAAGGGCGCCCGACTTGTTGGGACTAGTACATAGTGATGTATGTGGCCCAATGAGCACAAAAGCTAGAGGTGGTGATGAGTACTTCATTACCTTCACTGATGATTTGAGTAGGTATGGATATATCTACTTGATGAAACATAAGTCGGAAGCCTTTGAAAAGTTCAAGGAATTCTAGACTGAGGTACAGAATCAACTCGGCAAGAAAATAAAGTTTCTTCGATCAGACCGAGGAGGATAGTACATGAGAAATGAGTTTGATGACCATCTAAAGAGTTGTGGAATAGTTCCCCACCTCACTCCTCCAGGAACACTGATGTCTACGCACTTCTATTCTTGTAGAAAGTTGTTGGGCCTCCAAGTGTAGAGGTTTGTAGAATAGCAGAAAGTTTTCTCTTAAGTGGATTATCCAAGGTATATCGAACTCAGGGAGGAAGTGGTCAAAGGTATCCCCTCTCAAGCAACCCTGCAATCAAGATGCAAGAAGTCTCTTGTGTCCCCAACACACCCAATACACTTGTCAGGTGTATAGGTGCACTAGTTGGGCGAAGAGATAGTAAAATACAAGTGGTATGGATATAAGACAACGGTCCCAGAAAATAGCTTGATGGCATGGAAGAGACTAAAGACAAACTGAAATAAAGATGGAAGCAAGCAAACATGTAACAGATCTAATTGCAAACGATGTTTCAATGTTTAGAAACAAGGCCTAGGGATCATACTTTCACTAGTGAACACTCTCATATAAATATATTTTCTTTATGATACTACTCTTAACTGCTCTTCGGTTGAACACTCTAATCGATGGTAGGGCTATAACAGCACACCTCAAAGTTCGCTTTCCGCATCTAGATAACCCCACACTGTCACCTTGAGCACTAGATGGTTCCAACAAACACCACAATTTCATAGAGACATCCAACTCCAAATATAACTCATAACAAATATTTGTAATCTCTAGCCTAAGTGCGACCATGGTGTGCACACTGTCAACTTCACACACATGGGGAGAGCAGAGATCTATTAAAGCACTTGAGTAGCAAGGTAGATCTATAGATTACAAGCTCATGATCTCAATAAGATCATGCATAGAGAGAGAGAGATGAATACATAGCTACCGGTAGAACTCTTAGCCTCGAGAGATAACTACTCCCTCCTCATCATGGGAATCAGCAATAGCGATGGAGATGGCGGTGGAGATCGATGGAGATGGCTCCGAGGACACTTCCCCGTCGCCAGTATCACAAAGGAGCACCGCCCCTTAGCACCCTTCTTTCATGGCTTCTTGGGAGCTCTTCCCCATGGAGATGGGATCCATGGGGGAGGCAAAAACGTGGCTTTGGTGGCTGCAAATTCGTGGGTGGAGGTGTCTCCCACGAATTAGGTTTCCTCCCTTTATAACTTCTCGGATTCCCGTCACCCCATCTTGGGCTGCAGTAAATCGGGTCTATAGGTCCCGTCCGCACTTGGAATCAACTAAATTTTATGTCTAGAACGTGTGTCGTGAAATTTCCAACAACTTTGTAGTTTAAGAGTTTTCCGTTTGAAGCCGTATTCGACCCGAAACGTGACCATATTTAAAAAGAGTTCTGAGACAGATTTCTATAAAATCCCAATTTGACTCGAACAAGGTTTCCACTTGTATTCTTGGTAATTCCTACACATCAAAGTGTAAAACAAGAACATTGTGCACTTTTGCAACTATTAGTAGGTTAGTCCAAATAAATCATAAACTTTATATAAAAAGGAGTATCAAAAGGATATTATTAGCATAAAAACCATCAAAAATTATAGATACGTTATGGACGTATCAACATCCCCAAGCTTAGTTCATGCTCGTCTTTGAGTAGGTAAACGATAAAAACAATATAATTTTTGGGGTGACACGTAGCTAACACAATATTGATTATCATTATTGTAAAAGCATTGATAGCTGGGATCAAGGTGCTCTAACATAGACATGAAAGATATAGTTCTAATAATAAGACATAGCAACTATGTTGCAACTTGAAAAGGCACAAACAAAATATTCATAAATAACAATGCTTTGAAAGACGTCTGTTTGTTTCACATAAAAAAACATAGCATAGTGACATTCAGTTTGTCCCTCATAGAGTAGCAAACACAAATGCATAGGACACCTTCAAAGTTCATAAGGGTGACTAGATACAAATTGTTTACGAACAAGCAATATAAAAGTTATGCATCAATCAACAAGTCTTGGGACAATGCACATAGAACTAAGAATGGCCACTATGCTCTCTCAATTGGTGCATAAAGATAAAAGATGGAGACTCAACATAAAAGTAAAAGAAAGGCCTTCATAGAAGGAAGTAGGGATTCAAGTCTCATAAAGAGCTTCCAAAAATTATGGTACTTATTAGCTTTCAGCTCTCATTGCCCCTATGATAAGCATCTTGAAGTGATTAAGGTTAAAGTGAACAAACTATGGAGTATATGCTTGACAAAGTATAAGTTGGAAATCTCATGTCCCTTGAATATGAGGGCCGCTCCTCATGCTACTCAAGTTTAGTTACTGGTAAGTTCTTGTCATCGTAAGTACATGTGTATCATAGAGAACCGCCAACGGGGTACCCCTTGCCCGATGATACGGAAGAATCCCCATATCAAAATGACAAGGCAAGCAGAAAACGAGCATCTCAGTCATCTTCTTATTTACCATGGGAAAATGGTTCTTTTTTCTCTCTTTCCTCTTTTCTCATATCTCTTTTTTCTTTTTCTCTTTTTCTCAATATCTGACTCTTTTTTTATAAGAAGAATGCTTCATAGACAGCTCAGTATGGTTACGCTGCAGGTTTCCACCATGATTAGGCATGGATTAGACCGGCGGCCCTGGCGTTTCTCTAACACACATACATCACTCCATGGACTTACAACCTCCCCTTTCATTTCACACCGACGACATCCATAGACAAAAGAGCATGATATAACCTAGGTACAATGTACAAGTGCAATGTTGAAAGCGTTCCCCATGACAGCATGGTTCTGCTAATCCCCAACATATAAGTGCAAGCATATACAACATACATGACACAATGATTCAAGTTTATTAGGGGAAAGAAAAGTAAAGTGTGCCATCAAGTTCATGAGAGCTTTAATCACTAATTTTCTCATAACAAGTTTAATTCGAAAGGTAGATAAAAACATGAATATACTTGGAATAGCAATAATGCTAATAGGTAGGTATTGGTGGACTCTTTGGAATAACGTGGTTTTATTTGGAGTTGGATGCATGATTGGAACTCATACTTGGTACATGTGGAGGCTAGCAAAAGACTGGGAACGACCAACTAAGAGAGCAATAATGGCCATAACCATGCAGAGTGACAAAACATCAGTGACCAAAGCATAAAGTGATACTACAAGTTGAAAACTAAAGGATCATCAAGGCTATGATGACTTGGGATAGTCATAACATGGTGTGAGCATGTGCCAAGTCAACCCAAATAAAACATCAAAGGAGAATACCACAATACTATGCTTTAATATGCTAAAACAACGCATGATCCTTCCAAGGAACATTAAGCAATCTCAATTGTTTATAACAAGTCATCCTACAACAAAGAATACTAAGCATAAATCGAAAACAATATCAAGGATGGCATGACAAAGCATAGGCCACAGTCAAAAACAAGCTCTCTTTACCACTTAAGCATTAACTTTCCTACTCTTTTCCAATCCAAACCGAACTATTTGAAAACCAATTTATGAAAGAGGGGGTACAACCAATTTATTCAAGCAAACTAAGCAAACGAAAACCAAAAACAAAATGAAAACGCTCCAAGAACAACACAACTGTGCAAGAAACAATAAAAATGAAGTGTTTGGAAGAAACCTGGGATTTTTATTGATGAAGAAGGGGATGCCTTGGGCATCCCCAAGCTTTGACGCTTGTACTTATTGGATATTTCTTGGTGTGACACGCATGGCATCCTCAATCTTGAGCTTTGGTCCTTCCTTCATCTCATTACTCATTCCTTCCATACACCTAAAAATTTTCCTTCATACAAAACTTCACACAATCTTTATTAGCAACATTAGTGCATTCAAGATAATAAGTCTTTGGGTTTAGTTTCAACACCAATAAAACTTTCATTAAAACACAAGCTACTGTATCACTTCCCTTAAAAGCTCAATTCCCCAAAAGAACTCAAAAAGGAACCAACAAGAAGCAAATGCAAATAATGGCAGAAATCTGTCAAAACAGACCAGCAGGTAAAGACGAATTTTTTAGAAGACCTTGTATTGCTCAAATCAAAAAGTGTTGCACTAATGAAAGTTAGATAACAACCTGGGGCAGAAGCACAAAAATTCTCGCCTCAAAAGGACATACAGAGATTTTACACGAATTTTTACGGTGAAGAACAAAAATCTGTTTCGGGACAGCAACTTTCCCAATCATTACTTCTCTCTCATTAGAGGTTACTCTTGGCACAAAAAGCAAATAAAAAGGATAAGGAGTGGTTGTTACAGAAGTAATAACTTCCAAAACTCATACTAAAACTTTTGGGTTATCTTCCAATAAGTACTTTTCTTTATCGCCTTTAAGTTAGGCATGATAGTTTGAGAAGATGCTCACATAAGAAATATGAATTGAAGTAAAAGAGAGAATCAAGAAGCAAATTCAAAGCAGATTTAAGTCTAACCCACTTCCTATGCATAGGAATCTTGTAAAGAAACAAGTCATGAAAGCACAAAGCAATAAGCATAGAAAAGCAAACAAGTGCAACTTCAAGACTTTCAACATAAAGAAGGAAAACTTAATATTGTTGACACACATATAACCATATTTCCCTCTCTCATAATAACTTTCAGTAGCATCATGAATAAAATTAACAATATAACTATCACATAAAACATTCTTATCATGAGCCACATGCATATAATAATTATTACTCTCCACATAAGTATAGTCATTCTTATTAATTGTGGTGGGTGCAAATTCAACAAAATGGCTATCATTGTTATTCTCATCACCATAATCATCAAATATAGGAGGCATATTGTAATCGTTAATTTTCTCCTCAATAGTAGGTGGCCTGAAAATATCATATTCATCATTGTAATTTTTTATATATTGGAGGTTTGGTATCATCATATGCAATAGAATAGCTATCTTCCAAAGACGGGGAACTAAAAAGATCATTTTCATAAAAACTAACTTCCCCAAGCTTTGATGTTTCCATAACATTAGTAACAAAGGTGTTCAAAAGATTCATACTAATAACATTGTTATTAGCATGCAAAGAAGGTTCCAAGGGTTTTATAATTTTCTTTTCAAAGAATTCATGTTCTACCTTAGGGAAAATACTAAAAAGCTCTCTAATTTTTTTAATGTTTTCCATTAAGCCTAACTAGTGAAAACAAGAAACAAAAAGATAAAATTGCAGAATCTAAAGGAAATAACTTCGAGCACTCACACCAGAAGGTGTGAGTACCTTTTACCTTACCTCCCCGGCAACGGCGCTAGAAAATAGCTTGATGTCTACGCACTTCTATTCTTGTAGACAGTTGTTGGGCCTCCAAGTGCAGAGGTTTGTAGAACAGCAGCAAGTTTTCCCTTAAGTGAATTATCCAAGGTTTATCGAACTCAGGGAGGAAGTGGTCAAACGTATCCCCTCTCAAGCAACCCTGCAATCAAGATACAAGAAGTCTCTTGTGTCCCCAACACACCCAATAAACTTGTCAGGTGTATAGGTGCACTAGTTCGGCGAAGATAGTAAAATACAAGTGGTATGGATATAAGACAACGGTGCCAGCAATAGCATGATGGTGTGGAAGAGACTAAAGGCAACTGAAATAAAGATGGAAGCAAGCAAACATGCAACAGATCTAATTGCAAACGGTGTTTCAATGTTTAGAAACAAGGCCTAGGGATCATACTTTCACTAATGAACACTCTCATATAAATATATTCTCTTTATGATACTACTCTTAACTATTCTCCAGTTGAATACTCTAATCGATGGTAGGGCTATAACAGCACACCTCAAAGTTCGCTTTCCACATCTAGATAACCCCACACTGTCATCTTGAGCACTAGATGGTTCCAACAAACACCACAATTTCATAGAGACATCCAACTACAAATATAACTCATAACAAGTATTTGTAATCTCTAGCCTAAGTGCCACCATGGTGTGCACACTGTTAACTTCACACACATCGGGAGAGCAGAGATCTATTAAAGCACTTGAGTAGCAAGGTAGATCTATAGATTACAAGCTCATGATCTCAATAAGATCATGCATAGAGAGAGAGAGATGAATACATAGCTACCGATAGAACCCTTAGCCTCGAGTGAACTACTCCCTCCTCATCATGGGAATCAGCAATGGCAATGAAGATGGCGGTGGAGATCGATGGAGATGGCTGTGTGGGCACTTCCCCGTCGCCGATGTCACAAGGGAGCACCGCCCGTTAGCACCCTTCCTTCATGGCTTCTTGGGAGCCCTTCCCCATGGAGATGGGATCCATGGGGGAGGCAAAAACGTGGCTTTTGTGGCTGCAAATTCGTGGGTGGAGGTGTCTCCCACGAATTAGGTTTCCTCCCTTTATAGCTTCTCGGATTCCCGTCACCCCATCTTGGGCTGCAGTAAATCGGGTCTATAGGTCCCGTCCGCACTCGGAATCAACTAAATTTTATGTCCAGAACGTGTGTCGTGAAATTTCCAACAACTTTGTAGTTTAAGAGTTTTCCGTTTGAAGCCGTATTCGACCTGAAACGTGACCATCTTTAAAAAGAGTTCTAAGACAGATTTCTATAAAATCCCAATTTGACTCGAACAAGGTTTCCACTTGTATTCTTGGTAATTCCTACACATCAAAGTGTAAAACAAGAACATTGTACACTTTTGCAACTATTAGTAGGTTAGTCCAAATAAATCATAAACTTTATATAAAAAGGAGTATCAAAAACATATTATTAGCATAAAACCATCAAAAATTATAGATACGTTATGGACGTATCAAACACCGCAGAGAAACGGTGTGTCGGAAAGGAGGAATCGGACCTTGTTGGACATGGTACGATCTATGATGAGTCAAACAGATCTGCCTTTATCATTTTGGGGTTATTGTTTAGAAACTGCAGCATTCAAAATAGAGTACCATCAAAGTCAGTAGAGAAGACACCGCATGAGATGTGGACTGGCAAGAAGCCGAGTTTGTCTTTTCTTAAGATTTGGGGTTGTGAAGCTTTTGTCAAGCGACTTTAGTCGGACAAGCTTACAGCCAAGTCAGATAAGTGTATTTTCGTGGGGTATCCGAGGGAAACCTTGGGTTACTACTTCTACAACCGAGAAGAGGGCAAAGTGTTTGTCGCTCGGAACAGTGTCTTCCTTGAGAAAGAGTTTCTCAGTTGGGGAGTCAGTGGGAGCACGGTGCAGCTCAAAGAAATTCGAGACGAATCGATCAGTAGCGAGTCGGTAAAAGCCTTGGAGGTTGAACCGATCGTGGTACCTGAGCTAGCAACTGCACCGACACTGTGAAGATCGGCCAAATTGTGAAGTGTTTTTGATGTGTTGCTATTGGACAGTGATGAGCCGACAACTTATTTAGAAGCGATGGTGGGATCTGATTTTGAGTCGTGGCTTGGAGCCATGAGATTCGAGTTAAAGTCCATGGATGAAAATCAAGTTTGGAACTTGGTTGATCTGCCAGATGGTGCAAGACCCATCGAGTGCAAATGGGTCTTTAAGAAGAAAACTAATATGGATGGAAATGTTTCTATCTATAAGGCACGACTTGTCACGAAGGGGTTCCGACAAGTTCTAGGAGTTGACTACGATGAGACTTTCTCTCTCGTGGTGATGCTTAAGTCAGTTCAGATCATGTTAGCTATAGCAGCCTATTTCGACTATGAGATATGGCAGATGGATGTCAAGACGGCTTTCCTTAATGGAAATTTAACCGAGGACATGTATATGATACAACCCGAGGGTTTTGTCGATCCAGCTAATGCTGACAAGGTATGCAAGCTTCAGAAATCCGTTTATGGGTTGAAGCAAGCATCTCGGAGTTGGAACATTCGCTTTGATGAGGTAGTCAAATCGTTTGGCTTCATCAAGAGTGATCATGATTCTTGTTTATACAAGAAGTTTAGTGGGAGCAAAGTAAACTTTCTGATCTTATATGTGGATGATATATTACTGATTGGAAATGATGTCCTGATGTTGCAAGAAACTAAGGAATCATTGGAAAAGTGTTTTTCGATGAAGGACTTGGGTGAGGCGACTTACATACTAGGAATCCGGATCTATAGAGATAGATCAAGGCGGCTCATTGGATTGAGTCACAGTACATATTTGGACAAAGTATTGAAGAAGTTCAACATGGAATCGTCTAAGAAGGGGTTCTTACCGATGTCCCATGGCATAAAACTTAGCAAGGCTCAGTGTCCTTCAACAACTGATGAGCGAAGTCGGATGAGTGCGATTATGTATGGTTCTGAAGTCGGATCCATCATGTACGCTATGATTTGTACTAGGCCAGATGTTTCCTATGCTCTAAGTGTTGTGAGCAGATACCAGGCTGACCCTGGAGAGATCCACTAGGCAGCGGCTAAAAATATCCTTAAGTACTTGAGAAGTGCTAAGGATATGTTCCTGGTTTATGGAGGTGAGGATGAACTCAGTGTAAGGGGTTACACGGATACAAGTTATCTCACTGACTCGGATGATTCTCGTTCGCAATCTGGATATGTGCTTGTGATAAACGGAGGGGCTGTGAGCTAGAAGAGTTCTAAGCAAGAGATGGTGTCTGCGTCTACGACAGAGGCTGAGTATATTGCTGCCTCAGAGGCGGCAAAGGAAGCCATTTGGATGAGGAATTTCCTCATGGATCTTGGTGTGGTTCAGGGCTCGTCCAATCCGTTAGACGTGTATTGTGACAACAATGGTGCTATCGCACAAGCCAAGGAACCTAGACAACACCAGAAGAACAAACATATACTCATGCAGTACCACTTGATTCGCCAGTTTGTGGATCAAGGTGATATCAAGTTATGCAAGGTACACACGGATCCAAATATTGCGGATCCGTTGACAAAGCCACTACCACAGCCGAAGCATGAGGCGCACCTGAGAGCTATGGGCATTAGATGCCTAGACATGTGATGTCGGATGATTGAATCTAGTGCAAGTGGGAGACTATTGGGAATATGCCCAAGAGGCAATCATGTGTGATGTTATTCCCAATGTATTCATAAAGTTACTGTCCTTGTATGAACTTCTCATATGTATCATTGAATATGTGATTCGAATGTGGAACTATATATTCATGTTGTTCATACTAGTTGTCATTGGTCGTTGAGGTTGTGCTGGACACACAACTTAGACTAATGTGAAAGTCGGCTGATGACTCGATTCCACTTGTCACGGGCATGGTGATGCTATTCCGACTTACACTTATTTGGCTAAAGAGTTTACTGAATCGGACTGACACACAGTTGAGATGCAACGAGCATGTTGTCATTTGTAGTCTCAAGCAATGGAATCGTTCGACCTCAGGTGATCGCATGATCCTAGTTGTGGATCGCCATCTTAGGTCCTATCAAACGTTGTACCATAAATGGGGAGTTATAAAGGTAGGGTAAGGGTTGGTTGTGAAGCAAGCTGCGTGACGTGGATTACCGAGATGGGATTTGCCCCTCCATAATGGATAGATATTCTCTGGGCCCTCTTGTGTGATATGATTCGGAAGCATGGCCATGCGCGACTTGGTTAAGTGTTAACCAAGAAGTTGGGCTAAGTGTTAGTCCGGTGAATCGTATATCATGGAATGAGAAGAGAGAATAGAGCTATTAAAGGGATGGCAACAACTCGCATATAGCTTGACAAGATATATCGTGAGGCAAAGGGACTTGGACGAAAGTCACATTGAGAAAGGTTTGTCTTCTGACTTTACAGCGCTTGGGAGTTGGCATGTCTTGCTAGAGGCCGCTACCAACTATCGACTTAGAGTGGTGACTAGTCTCGTGTCTAGGTGTACGTGAACCTACAGGGTCACACACTTAATGGTAAGGAGCCCATGTGGATTAGATCCACGTGGAGATTGGGGTACGGCCTAGATGGGCCTCAAGCATTGAACCCAGCTAGGAGTGTATCTAAGTGGAGTGACAAGGGATTGTCCCTGACCTATCCATCACTTTCTCCACTCCCATTTCGGGCTAGACAGGATCTAGCAGTCCTTTGCTCGGAGCTCCTTCCTGTACGTGTGGATACCGGTAGAGGCGTTGCACGTGCGGCGCTAGGGACAAGGAGGTCCGTGGCGATCTGGACGTGTTGTAAGGGGATCGTTTGATAGGGCATCAACTAACACGCTTCATCAACAATCTGCACATGTGCGTCTAGTGGTAAAACTCGTGGCCTATCACCTGAGCTAGATCTTGGGAGTACCGTGTAGGGGAAAAGTTTTTGTTTATCTCTGCGTGGCCCAACATCTAGATCTTGGAGTCTTTGGTGGATTTCCTCCATTGTTCTTCCTCTCTTATTCCCCCATAAGCTCTTGTAGCTTTAGTGGAATTTGGGATAGAAGGACTTGATCACTTCTTGTGTTCTTGCCATTGTATTCGGTGCATCGCTTTGAGTTCATGGTGAGGATTCGATTGGGTGAAAGGTGAGAAGCTTTTTACTCTTGGGTTCTTGGAACGCTAGACAGTTTGGTTGTATTATAGGTTTGTGGATTACTTGGGGACTCCAATTAAGTTGTGGAGATTTCCCCAAGCTTGTTAGTTGGGAGTCTCCAATTTAGTTGTGGAGAAGTGCCCCAATCTTGTGAGAGGTTCCGGATTACCACCGGCACCGATAGTGGAAGTGTGGATCGATCCCGTTGGGGTGAGATTCACAGGAGAACAAGGGAGGCCTTTTGTGGCGTTGGTGGTTTGAAACCACCCCCTCTCCAAACTAGACGTACTCCATTGTTGGGAGGAACTCGGTAAAACATCATCGTCTTCGCATGCCTCGGTTATCTCTATACTCGAGCTCTTACTTATGCACTTACTTTGTGATAGCCTTTGTGCTTGAAGTCTATATCTTGCTATCACATAGTTGCTTGGCTTGCTTAGCATAAGTTGTTTCTACACATAGGTGAACCCTAGTTGTTCTAGGTTTTGTGCTTGACAAAGTAAACGCTAGTTTAATTCCACCTTTATTGAGCCCCTCTCATAAAAGTTTTAAACCGCTTATTCACCCCCCTCTAGGCGACATCCTTGTCCTTTCAAAAGCTATGGAGGAGAAAACTGAGAATGAACATAGTGATGATGATGTCCCTTCTTTGGAACAAAATTTGAAGAAACATGGTCTTATTTCTCCATCTTTTGGTGATAGGCTTCTTCTAGCACTTCTGGCAATTTGCCTCCTGTTGTGGATTACTATAGTCAATACTTGGAATTCATCAAGAGGCCTAGGATTCTGGTGGCTGGTGTAGTTAAGGATCCAGATGAGCCCATAAAGAATGAGTTGACCTATGAATAATTCCTCAAGCAATTATTGGAGACTAAGAGTGATAAAAGGATTGAATGAAGGCAATATCTTGATAGGCTGCCTAGTGCAAATCTGGATCCTGTGGTGGAATCTCCTCGGGACAGGGCAATAGAGTCAAACAAGTCTAGCTCTAATGATAGTGATGGGGTTTCTAGAGATTTCTCTCAGCCTCACATTATACAATCTTATGTTATTTGAATTACTGAGATGCCCTCAGTGCATGAGGAAAATTTGGTCTCTTATTCTTAAGTGAGACCCTTCGTGCCTGTTGTTCCCACTCCTGAGTAATTGGTGCCTATAAGGAACACTATGAGGATGTGATACGTCCATTTTGCATCACTATTCTATATCATAATTTACTATTATTTATTGATATATTTCATATTAAGAGATGATACTTATGTTATTTCTTCTATTTTTGCATGATTGATGACTTTTGGAGGATGAACCACTGGAGTCAGGATTTTGATGCAAAAAGCACTATCCAAACGCAATTTTGGCGAAGATCAGAAAACCCAGAAAATATACGGAAATTCCTATTTTTCCAGAAGACGATGGAGGCCAGAAGGGGAAGTGGATATGGGCCATAGGGGTCCCACACCACCCCCTCGTGCGGGCTGATACGTTGCAAACGTAATTTTGATGTTCCATGCTTGTTTTATATCTACTTTCTTATGTTTTGTCCACACTTTGGAGTTTTTTACACATTTTCTGGAACTAACCTATTAACAAGATGCCATAGTGCTAGTTGCCTGTTTTCTTCTGTTTTTGGTTCCAAAAAAGCCAGAAAATGAATATTCCTACAATTGGAGGGGACAAAAGCCAAAGTCAATATTTCACCAAGGGGAACACGGAGCCAGAAGACGAGATGGAGAGGGGCCAGGGGCTGGCCACACCATGTGGTGGCGTGGGTCCCCCTGTCCGTGCCACTAGGTGGTGTGGGCCCGTGGTCCACCCTCTGACATCGCCCCTTCGCCTATAAGAAGCCTCCCGGTGAGAAAACCCTAAATCATCCAGCCTCCAGCCACAAAAACTTCCACAGCGCCACTTGAAGGGGAGATTCGGGGACAGAAGTCTCTATTCAGCACCTGTTTGGGGACGGGAAGTGACCCCAGAGCCATCTCCATCGATCTCCACCACCATCTCCATCGCCGTTGCTGATTCCCATGATGAGGAGGGAGTAGTTCTTCCTCGAGGCTAAGGATTCTACCGGTAGCTATGTGTTCATCTCTCTCTATGCATGATCATATTGTGATCATGAGTTTTGTAATCAAGTAGATCTACTTTAATACTCAAGTGCTTTAATACATCTCTGCTCTCCCCATGTGTGTGAAAGTGACAGCGTGCAGACCATGGTGGCACTTGGGCTAGAGATTACAAATACTTGTTATGAGTTATATTTGGAGTTGGATGTCTCTATGAAACTGTGGTGTTTATTGGAACCATCTAGCACTCAAGGTGACAGTGTGGGGTTATCTAGATGGGGAAACCGAACTTTGAGGAGTGCTATTATATCCCTACCATGGATTAGAGTGTCCAACCGGAGAGTAGTTCAGAGTAGTATCATAAAGAGAAGATATTTATATGAGAGTGTTCACTAGTGAAAGTATGATCCCTAGGCCTTGTTTCTAAGCATTGAAACACTGTTTGCAACTAGATCTGTTACATGTTTGCTTGCTGCTATCTTTATTTCTGTTTGCCTTTAGTCTCTTCCACACCATCAAGCTATTTTCTATCACCGTTGTCTTATATCCATACCACTTGTATTTCACTATCTCTTCGCCGAACTAGTGCACATATACACCTGACAAGTGTATTGGGTGTGTTGGGGACACAAGAGACTTCTTGTATCTTGATTGCAGAGTTGCTTGAGAGGAATACCTTTGACCACTTCCTCCCTGAGTTCGATAAACCTTGGGTAATGCACTTAAGGGAAACTTGCTGCTGTTCTACAAACCTCTGCACTTGGAGGCCCAACAACTGTCTACAAGAATAGAAGTGTGTAGACATCAATCTATTTTCTGGCGCCGTTGCCAGGGAGGTAAGGTAAAAGGTACTCACATCCTCTGACTACTAATCTATCTTCTAGCATTGTTGCTGGTGTGTGAGTGCTCGAAGTTATTTCCTTTAGATTCTGGAATTATATCTTTTTATTTCTTCTTTTTATTTTTACTAGTTAGTCTTAATGGAAAACAATAAAAAAATTAGAGAGCTTTTTAGTAATTTTCCTAAGGTAGAAGATGAATGGTCTGAAAAGAAAATTAAAAAACCCATGGAACTTTCTTTGCATGCTAATAGCAATGTTATTAGTATGAATATTTTGAACACCTTTGTTACTAATTCTATGGAAACGTCTAAGCTTGGGGAAGTTAGTTTTTATGAAAATGATCTTTTTAGTTCCCCAACTTAAAATAAGAAAATTTTCTCTGATGATACTTTATCTCCTATATGTGGTAATTCTAATGATACTTGTGATATTTTAAATCCACATACTGAAAGCATCCCTTTTAAAATAGCTATAAAAATTGTTGAACGTATTGTGAATAACTCTCATTTGGAAATGGAATTGTCCATCCTAGTGATCATTTACTCTTTATACACGAATTATGCGAGTTGTTCAAGTGTGCAGGTATTTCAATGAACCAAGTTAAGAGGAAGCTATTCCCTTTTCACTTAAGGGCAAAGCAAGGGAGTGGTATGAGCTACTAGATGATCCTCATCATTTGGAGTGGAAGGAACTTGAATCTCTCTTTTACTCTAAATTTTATCCTCCTCATGAAATTCATAAAGATAGGAATTATATTTATAATTTTCATCCTCATGATGGAGAAACTATTGCCCAAGCATGGGGGAGATTGAAGTCACTAATGCTCAAATGTCCCATTCATGAGATCCCCAGTAATATTGTTATTAATAATTTTTATGCAAGGCTTTGAGGACATTACAAGGACTATCTAGACACTTGTTTAGAGGGATCCTTCACAAGTAAGGAGGTAAAATCTAAGTGGGGTCTTCTAGAAACAATTCAAAGCAATACCGAAGATTGGGATAACGGCAAAGGTAAAGAACCACTTATAAACTATGAGTATGATTGCATTAAGTCTTTCGCTGAAACTGCTGATTTTCAAGAGCTTAGTGCTAAATATGGTCTTGATCCCCAAATTCTTATTGATTGTTGTAGAGACTTTGCTTCTCATATTAATTCTCCTAAAGAAAAATGGGACATGTATCATGAACCTTTTAAAGGCACTTGCATGGAAAATGAAATTGTTATAAATGATAGCAATAAACATGCTCAAACCTCTGAAAGTACTATTTCTTATAGGCATGTTAATTTTTGTCGAATACATAGACCTTGTGAGAATAATCAAGTTTAAGAAGAATATTGTATCACCCACAGGAATGAAAAAACTAGAATGTGGTATAGGGCTCTAAATGATCTTGGTAAAAAAGTTTGTGCCCTCTATCCTTTTATTTGCGAACTTTGCTTTGAAGTGGGTCATTTCAATTTCCAATGCTCAGGACATAATAATAGCCCTTCAAATCCAATGAGTACTGCAAGTTTGTATTGTGGTGACATGATCACTCCTAATCAGCATGACGAACTTACATTATTTTTGGGGTGTGAAGAATTATCAAGAAAAACTTTTTTGGTAGATATGAGTGCTTTTGATATGAATAGCGTCCTGCATGGTTGTCATATTTATTGTGTTGATAATTGCCACACATATACTTACATACAAAATATTATAAAAGATGAGATCTTACCAAAATATAACAGGACTAATATGTGTTTTGATCTTATTAATGAAAAGAAGGAATCCTCCAAAGTTTCTTTTATTGTCTCTAACAATAAACCAGAGTATATGGAGAAGCTTCCTTTCAAGCCTCTCCCTCCTAAAGAGAAGAAGAAAAATAAGAGAAGGGGGAATAAAAGGAGAGAGGAAAATGTATTTTCCCCTAAGCATGTTGCTCATATTATAGTTTTTGATGAGTCTGAACTCGATGATGTTCCTATGTTTGTTACCTATAGTAGTGATCATGATCGGGAAAAGCACACTTCTTTTGATATTGAAAATCTCGTTGGTACCAATTCCGAAAATTATGATATTAATAATTGTTGTACTATTAGTACTATCCATGTTCCTTCCAATGATGATATGTTTACAAATGAACACACTTTGGAAGATAACTATTATATTGCTGATGATGCTACTATACCTCCAATATATGATGATCACAATGATGAATATGATATTTTTAGTCCACCTACTATTGAGGAGAAAACTAATTATGATTACAATATGCCTCCTATATTTGATGATTATGGTGATGAGAATAATAATGATAGCTATTTTTGTTGAATTTGCTCCCACTATGATTAATAAGAATGACTATATTTATGTGGAGAGTATTAATTCTTTTATGCATGTAGCTCATGATAAGAATGTTTTATGTGATAGTTATATTGTTAATTTTATTCATGATTCTACTGAAAGTTATTATGAGAGAGGGAAACATGGTTTTATGCATCACAACAATATTAAGCTTCCCCTGTTTATGTTGAAAATTTTGAAGTTGCACGTGTTTTGCTTTCCTATGCTTGTTGCTTTGTGCTTTCATGACTTTTTTATTTACAAGATTATTTTTCATAGGAATATGGTTAGTCTTAAAATTGTTCCATATTTGCTTCTTGATGCTCTCTTTTACTTCAATTCATATTTCTTATGTGAGCATCATTGAAATTATCATGCCTAGCTCAAAGGCGTCAAAGAAAAGCACTTATTGGGAGATAACCCAAAATTCATTAGGAATCTTTTGTTGAGTCTTGGAAGTTATTACCTCTGTAATAACCTCTTCTTATCCTTTTTGTTTGGTTTTTGTGTCAAGAATAACCTCTAATAAGAGAGAAGTAAGACTTAGGAAAGTTGTTGTCCCGAAATAGATTTTTGTGCTTCGCTGCAAAAATTTGTGAAAACTCTTTGTACCTCGGTTTGATCTGTAATTGTTTGTGCTTCTGCCCTAGGTTGTTATCCAACTTTCGTTAGTTCAACACTTTTCGATTTGAGCAACAGAAGGTCTTCGAAAAAATCGGTTTTTACCTGCTACTCTATTTTGACAGATTTCTGCCATTATTTGCATTTGCCTCTTAATCTCTTTCTCTTTGAGTTCTCTTTGATCCTTTGAACTTTTTAAAGTAAGTGCTATAGTAGCTTGTGTTTTAATGGAAGTTTTACTTGTGTTGAAACTGAACCAAAAGACTAATTATCTTGAGTACACTAATTTTGCCAATGAAGATTGTGTGAAGTTTTGTATGAAGGAAATTTTTAAGTGTAGGGAAGAGTAATGTGATAAGATGAAGTATGGACAAAAGATCAAGTTTGGGTATGCCACCCGTGTCACCCCAAGAAATATCCGAGAAGTACAAGCGTCAAAGCTTGGAGAGAGACACACTCTGCTTTCATTGTTTAGAACACTCTAGTTTTCATTCTTATTGTTTTGTGAGTGTTCTTTTTTTCTAGCACTATGTTTAGCCTTAGTTTTCTTCTGCTTTCAGCTTAGAACTTTTTAGTTCTCCTTTTTGGATTTGTGAGACAAGCTCACTGGTCTTTATTTATTATTATCTTTGTGAGTTCTTTCAATTAAGTCGATTGGTGTTGGAAGAGAGTAGAAAGCTTCATGCTTTAGTGGTACAAAAGGGAGCTTGTTTTAACTATGGCTTAGACTTTATCATGTCATGCTAGATATTGCTATGACCTTATGCTTAGTGATTATTGTTGTAGCATGACTTGTTCCAAACAATTGAGCTTGCTTAATGTGCCTTGAAAGAATCATGCGTTGTATTAGCATACAAAATCATAATACTATGGTATTCTCCTTTGATGCTTTGTTTGGGTGACTTGGCACATGCTCACACCATGTTATGACTATGAACTAGTAACCTTAGCCTCTATGATCATTTAGTTTTTTACTTGTGGTACCACTTTATGCTTTGATTGATAATGTTTTGTCTCTCTGCATGATTATGGCCATTATTGCTCTCTTAGTTGGTCGCTCCCAGTCTTTTGCTAGCCTCCATACCAAGTATGAGTTCCACTCATGCATCCAACTCTAAATAAAACCAAGTTATTCCAAAGAGTCCACCATACCTACCTAGCATTTGCTGTTCCAAGTATATTCATGTTTTTATCTACCTTCCGAATTAAACTTGTTATGTGAAAATTAGTGATTAAAGCTCTCACGAACTTGATGGCACACTTTACTTTTCTTGAACTTAATAAACTTGAACCATTGTGTCATCTATGTTTTATTTGCTTGCACTTATATGTTGGGATTAGCAGAACCATGTTATCATGGGGAACGCTTTCAACATTGCACTTGTACATTGTACTCACTTGATATCATGCTCTTTTATTTATGGATGTCGACGGTGTGAAATGAAAGGGGAGCTTGTAAGTCCATGGAGTTATGTATGTGTGTTAGAGAAAGGCCTAGGCGGCTGGTCTAATCCATGCCTAATCATGGTGGAAACCTGCAGCTTAACCATAATGAGAAATCTATGAAGAATTCTTCTTATAAAAAAAGAGATAGAGATTGAGAAAAAATAAAAAAAGGTGAGAAAAGAGGAAAGAGAGAAAAAGCACCATTTTCCCATCATTAATAAGAAGATGTTGAGATGCTTATTGTCTGCTTGCCTTGTCATTTTGATATGGGGATTCTTCCGTATCATCGGGTAAGGGGTACCCCGTTGGCGGTTCTCTATGATACACATGTACTTACTATGACAAGAACTTACCGGTAACTAAACTTGAGTAGCATGAGGAGCAGCCCTCATATTCAAGGGACATGAGATTGCCAACTTATACTTTTTCAAGCATATACTCCATAGTTTGTTCACTTTAACCTTAACCACTTCAAGATATTTATGATAGGGGCAATGAGAGCCGAAAGCTAATAAGTACCATAATTTTTGGAAGCTCTTTATGAGATTCGAATCCCTGCTTCCTTCTATAAAGGCATTTCTTTTACTTTTATGTTGAGTCTCCACCTTCTATCCTTAGGCACCAATTAAGAGAGCATAGTGGTCATTCTTAGTTTAATGTGCATTGTCCCAAAACTTACTGATTGATTCATAATGTTGATGTTGCTTGTTCTTGAACTATTTGTATCTAGTCACCCTTATGAACTTTGAAGGTGTCCTATACATTTATGTTTTACTACTCCATGAGGGACAAGATGAATGCCACTATGCTATGTTTTCTATATGTGAAACAAACAAACGTCTTTCAATACATTGTTATTCAAGAACCTTTGTTTGTATCCTTTCATGTTGCAGCATAGTTACTTTGTCTTATTGTTAGAACTTCATTTTTCATGCTCATGTTTAGAGTTCTTTGATCCCAGCTTTCAATGCTTGCAAATGGTTTGATCAAGATTGTGATGGTGCATGTCACCTCAAAAATTATTCTTTTTTATCACTTACCTACTCGAGGACGAGCAGGAGTTAAGCTTGGGGATGTTGATACGTTGCAAATGTATCTATAATTTTTGATGTTTCATGCTTGTTTTATATCTACTTTCTTATGTTTTGTCCACACTTTGGAGTATTTTACACATTTTCTAGAACTAACCTATTAACAAGATGCAACAGTGCCATTTGGCTGTTTTCTTCTGTTTTTGGTTCCAAAAAAGCCAGAAAATGAATATTCTCGGAATTGGATGGGACAAAAGCAAAGTCAATATTTCACCGAGGGGAACACGGAGCCAGAAGTCAAACACACCAAATTGCCAATTTGGTGATTCTATCAAGTGTCAAGTGTATAGTGATGATGTGAACCTTTTGAAGCCCTGGGAAAACCAACCTTCCGCTTAGACGGAGAGGGGCCAGGGGCTGGCCACACCATGTGGTGGTGCGGGTCCCCCTGGCCGTGCCACCAAGTGGTGTGGGCCCCTGGTACACCCTCTAACATCGCCCCTTCGCCTATAAGAAGCCTCCCGATGAGAAAACCCTAAATCATCCAGCCTCCAGCCACGAAAAGTTCCGCAGCACTACCGCCACCGAAGGGGAGATTCGAGGGACAAAAAGTGTCTAATGTTCCTATGTTGACTAGGGCAATGGAACATATCAATGTTAGAGATAATGCAAGTAAGAAACTCATTAAAGATACTAATTCTTGTTTTGTGTTGAGTGATCATGGGATTATTGACAAGGATTTAGAGATTGGTATTGATGTAAAAAAATTACCTCTTGAAACTGTTCATTTGCTTAAGGATTTAGAAACTGCTAGAGATTGTTTTATGAAAAGCAGATGTGTGGTATTGCCCTGTTAGAGTCAGTGAATGATGATAGTTTCTCATAATGACATGTTAGCTGATGCCACCCTTGGTTATAATTTTTCCACTTGTGGAGAAATAGTTAGTAATAGTTATGAAGAGGTGGATGATGATGATTTTACTCCTGTGGTGTCAAAAAACTAGGAAACAAATGAAGAAAAATTCAAGTTCTTCTAAAAAATCTGTTGGAGTGTCCCTGGGTGGAACCAAAAATGTGGGGAGGGCTGCCAAAAATCACCCTCTGTGTGATATTTTGCCTGGGCCAAGACTTAGAAATAGATAAAATAAATATACATGATAGAACTTATTATGAATTTCAGAGGTGTCGGGAAAAGTGTTTGGTTTTTTGTCTTAGAGATTTAATTATTGAGTATTGTTTTGATTTTGTTGGTTTGCAACAAACCATGAAGAATAAGATTGATATTGTTGTTTATAGAAAGTTTGATCCTAAGAATGAGTTCCTATGGCTTTGGTTCCCCTCTATGGGAAGATCTGGGGGCATTATGTGCTGACTTAAATCTTCAAGATTTAAAATCATCAAAGTTCTTGCTAATAGATATTTTGTTAAGGCTAGGGTGTTTGATAATAAGGAGTCAAGTGAGTTGTTCTTGATTGTGATTTATGGGTCTTCTCAAGTAGAAGATAAGGAAAACTTTCTAACTAAATTTGCAAATATTTGTGATGATTTAATGATTCCCTCCTTGATTCGAGGAGACTTTAACATCCTTCATTTTGCTAGTGAGAAAAATAAGAAGTGTAAGTGTTCAAAAAATTTTGATTTTTTCAATTCAATCATTAACACTTATTCTCTTAGGGAAATTAAATTTTCTGGTGACCAGTACACTTGGTTGTATAATCATAATTGAAAAGCTTGATAGAGTTTTCTGAATGGGAGTCTTTTTTTCCTTTAACTAAAGTAAAGAAAATTCCTCGAGTCATGTCAGATCACAACCCCTTGGTGGTTGATACATGTGATAAATGGAGGCTAAGAGTAATGGATTTAGATTTGAGAAAACCTGGCTATCTCATCCTAATTTCCAATATAGGGTTAAATTTGCTTGGCATTCCTATGTTAATGCCTCTAACAGTATCAGTAAGGTTCAACATAAATTGAAAAATGTGAAGAAAAGTTGAAAAGGGTGCGTGACGAGGGGTAACCTTGGCAATGCCCATGGTTATGGACTTAGGGTTTTGCGGAAAAAAGAATGTTGGGGATTTCATCGGATATCAGGCAAATAAGGGAGTCGAAGTCGCCTGAATACTTAATGAATAGTACTATTATAGATCGCTTGGGTTTTTTTTGGGGCATCCTCATAGGCTTCTTCTGCCCTATATATAATAGGCCGGGTCTCAAAGCCGTATACGGATAGATTAGAAATGTATGATTACAACTCGAACACAACGTCGGTTCATATTTCCTTTCCTAATACAACTAAAGCTTTCCTCGGTTGCTTCTTTGGGCCATCATCTTAAATCTTTATGGGTCGTGAGCCTTTTATATAGTCGGGGTAGCAGATCATAAGCACCTATAACCGTACCGATGTCAGTAGCCCCCGTGAATCTACCTGAATCGTGGATTCTGGTTGAGTCTCAAAGACATTTTCTTTCTTTGTATTGTTCTTATGGTTTTTATTTTCTATAGGGATTTGGTACAACTAGCTTGATGCTTCTGACGGATCGGAAATCAGTTAATTGCTCCTGGGCAAAAACAATGTTGACCTATATCAAATTCAACTCCCCAGGCCTGAACTCGGAATTATAACTAGCGTAATTCAGTTTGAGCCGCTGAAGTCTTATCGAATACTGAATCCCAGTTCTATTTTATCGGGTACCCAACGTGTTCGTCAGGATTTTTCATCGTATCATTGATATGGATATTTTACTGGCATATCGCATACTAGGCCACACAGAACGAATCTCGGGGTGTTACCTTCATGTCTTATACACGACATTCAAAGTTTTCTCTCGTTGGGTGCAATCCGAGTTTTGTGTTATTTTTGTCGACAACTTTGTTTGGCTGCCAGAATTTCTGAACTTTATCAGATTTTTTGTTTTGATGATCTTTTATAGAATCTCCCAATGGGAATAACCTTTGAGGATACATCAAAGTAAAACTCATAGGTTTAGGTTATGATTTCCTTGACTTATAATTCAGTCTTTATCGGGTGTGCGCCAGTGGTCCCGATGGGAGTTGCCCCCGAGGCTATGTTCGGATGCCAGTATCTGGACATAGGATCATAATTTTTATTAGAATAATGCTCACAGAAAAATATAAATCCTTTGTTTTGTCAAGAAAAAAGTATAAACAAAGACTCAGAGTATGAGGAATTTATCTCTTTTTTTATTCCGAAGTCGAGGATACATTATTTGGCGGTTTTTCGCCTAGCCGTTGGCCTTTATATTGTGGCTAAAAAGCCGGGCCGTAGGCCTTATTTGTAATATAAATTGCTAGAGAGCACAAATTCTAAGCGTAAAAACACCGTAGTTGTGCAACGTTCCCTGGATTGCAGTATTTGACTCCCGTCTTCTTGTCTTGTAGCCGATATGCTCCTCCGGGGATAACTTCTATAACGATGTAAGGCCCTTCCTAAGGCGATTCCAACTTTTGGTGACCATCTTTCTTGAGGTGAAGAACTAGGTCCCCTGCGATGAAGGACCTAGGACATAACCATCGACTATGATAGTTGTGCAAGTTTTGCTGATATATAGTAGCTCTTTGTAAGGCAGTGTCACATGCTTCATCAAGTGCATCAACATAGTCTTCAAGCGCTTCTCTTGATGCTTCTTCATCATACGTAGCTACTCATGGAGAGTTGTGTGATGCTTGGACTGGAAGGACGGCCTCAGCGCTGTGGACTAGAAAGAAGGGTGTTTCTTGTGTCAAATTATTGGGAGTGGTACGCAAGCTCCACAAAATAGATGGTAACTCATCAACCCATGCTCCTTTTTCCCTATCGAGTGGTGCTAGTAGTCTTTTATTGAGGCCAACAGTTACTAGGCCATTGGCTTTCTCCACTTGCCCATTGGTTTGCGGGTGGGCTACTGAGGCATAGCTTACTTTGATACCCATGGATGACTGCAAGTGCACAGATCAATTGTAGCTAGTTTTGAAGTAAAAGTATCGAATCCACAGAGAGCTATTGGTAAAGGTCTTTATGCCCCTCGTTACTATTCACTAAAGAGTACTTGTAGGTTATCTCTAATTCCAAGTAATAGTGTATATAGAGTATGTTTGAATGAGTGCTAAAGTAAACAAGAACAAAGTAATTAACAAAAGTAAACTAAAGCAACATAGTATCTATGAAGTGTTGTGTAATATGATTGAGGGGTTCTCAAGGAGTATAGGATTCACCACTAGCATGGAATAATTATGAATTATTAGAATAACCTATTTCTTATGTCATGACATGTGTGGAGAGAGCTCCATAATAAGATGTTCACTACAAGGATCGTAGGAAGCCACTTTGTTGAGCCAAGAGTGAGGTCACCTCAAAATAACCACTGCGGTGTCTGAGAGAAGTCACCCATACAAACCGCCGCAATTAAGGGTTTCCCCGTGGATATCTTAATTAGCTTAGGGAGTCCCTCTTTAATCCTCCGTTGACCGTGTAGGTTACGAATCGGCGCCAATCTGTCACGAGGCATTCCGGGTACGCTTCCAAGACATGTCCAAGGGATTTCTCCCTCCCTTTAGTCCCAAGGGAAAATGATATGTGGTCGACTTCACATATCATCTAAAGAGAGATAAAACACAAATCACAGATCAATGGATCTTTGTACACAAGCAATATATCATCTTTATTTCTATGCATAATAATACTAGGGTTTCACCATCTCTCCCCAAGAACAAGGCAACTACTCATACATGAAGGGGATCAACATCATGGCAATTGTATGGATGCAATATGAAGGTATAATTGAATACAGGTGCAAATCCACAATAGAGATTGGACTACAACAAAATAAACAGAGGGGATTGATGTGAAGACGATGTTGATGAAGATGGCGATGAAGATCGATGCGTAGACCTTCAAGATGCAAGTATCCTCTCTCCCTTGAGTGTATGGTGGTGTAGATCTTGTGGGCGGCGGCTATGGAGGCGGCGAACTGGCAGGGCTCCACCCCTTTGGCGTATGTGGACTCTCTCCCTTCATCTAGGGTTTTCCCCTCTTTAAATAGGCATCTAGATGTCGGTTTTGCGAACCGACGGATATGCCCATTGGGCCTTAACAAATGTTGTTCCGTTTGACGAAACAAAGCCGTCAGAGGACGGTACGGCCGTACGGTACGGGCGGGCTCCACCTGTACCAGTGGTCGTTATCCCTGCGGCACTATGTAGTATTTTGGCCGTCATTTCTTCATACAGACTCCAATTGAGGTGTTCTTTGGGTAGTTGGATTTGTATAGACGAGGGCTAAAACACCATAGCTTTGGATCATCATTTGGAGTTGATGGAAAAATCAACTTTTTCCTCCCCTCAAATGGCTAAGTCTGGTGCCTACAACTCCTCCATATTGAATCCTCTTGGCTCCTTTTATCCATGATTCTCCATAGCACCTACACACAAATCAAAGACAATAAAAAGGTAATAAAATCCTAATAAAACTACTAATGTCTAAAGTCCATGTGGAAATGAATGAAAACTAGAAAACAATACATAATAGGCATAGTTGTAGATAGATGTATCAAGTAATGAGTGACAATATAAATAATTTAGATACTTATATATGCATCAATGTTGGACTCATCAACTTCCCCAAGCTGGACTCTTGCTTGTCCCGAGCAGTAAAGTGGCTTATGTACAAGGTCTTCATGTTCATGAGGCACGAGTCAATAACATAAATGAGGCAAAAATTGAAACAAAAATATAATATCAAATGTAGGAGATCAATGCATTGTATCCTTATTTTCCCTGTAAGCTAAAAGTAAGAAAGAACATATTCATACAAGGCAACACAATCTTAGTTATGCAATCCATCAAAGATCAATTAAAACTTCAATGCTCCATGTCAAAAATGAATTTAGCTTTGAAAGCAAACTTGTGATCCTCCTATTTTATCTTTTATGTTTTGTATCTCCTTGCTTTGTAAAGTAAGGGCTTCAATGGAAATATAAAATCACTTAGGTTGGCAGTCATATGTGTCCAACACTTCATCCATTTGTAGGTCTCATAAAAGTTAGAGAGGTGACAAGAACACTATACAAGCTTTAGGTAAATCAAGACAATCAAAGTAGAGTTTATAAGTATGAATAACTAGAAGTGTAACAATCAATCCAATTCTTCTAGTTAACTCTCAGCTTGCCAAGAAACACTAGGATGTTTTAATAGCAAAATTGAGTAAGAGAGTTCATGTTCTAAGTAGCATAACAGTGAAGTGTCTTATTGACGCCCACACTAGTAAATCAAGGCTATCAAAACACTTCTAAACCAATCATTGTCTTTCAAGAAAATACATAAAGTAGTAATGAGACCATGCCAAGGACTTGTTATGTGGATCTTCATATTTTTTTTCTTCCTTCTTTGAAGGATGATTCTCAACAAGGATCATTGATGATTCTTTTTAAACAATGGTTTGCACAACCTTTGACAGTACCAATACTTTTGCCCATATGGTGACACTTATGCCACCTATGTCGTCAACTCATAGCCAAAATTAGGTGTTGTACCATAGATTGTTCATAGGCTAGCGGAGTTGTTGGCATCCCAAGGAGTGCATCAAAAATAGCTTGATCCATAAGGTTAGCTTTGGCATGCACTCACAATTACTGCTAGACTTCATTTCAATCAAATAACTCCTTTCAAGAGTGTCGTCAAGTCTATCAAAACATCTATGGGGTTAAGCATCTTAAAGGGTATACTCTCAAGACAATCATTCATCAAAAAAGTCATATATTTCAGACTTTTTCTTGTTGTACTTGGTTGGCAATATTATTTCCAAGGAAAGAGTCGGTTACCTAAAAGAACTAGAGCAAATGTTTCCACAACTAATCATCATATCAATAAAAAGCTTTACTCTAACTATTTTGAATTACTCCCACTTGCATGGAATCTTCACAAATGAACCAACTAACATAAACAATTCAAACTTCAAAAGTGGGAGACATATGTTTTAAGTGTAGAAATCATGGCAATGTATTTTAAGAGGATCACAATGTTCTTCTCAAGATGGATAAAGATTTTAACATAGTGAATCAAAGCTCTAACTCAACTCTTATGAATCCTAACAAAATAAAGTGCATCCATTATATAAACATGAAACACAACTTACCTAAGCAAGCATTCAAAAATAGCGGGACACATGATTGCACAAAAAGTTTCATCGAACAAGAAGATTGCACAAGACTCTACAAACGCAAAAGTAACTTCCCCAATCTAGAACTTTAGTAAGAACCAAACTTGAATAGATTACCAAAAGAAAACACAAAATGCAGTTATCAAAAGAGAGTGTGAGAAGTGGTTACCTCCCCAAGCTTGAATAAAGAAAGGGTGACGGACTTTACCGTGGAGGTACAAATAACCTCACTTTCTATGGACATGGACCTTTGGTTCTGCAAATACTTCCATTTTGAAGCGTTGAGTTGAAACAACCAAGTGGATTATGCAAGTATTTGCATGAATGGCACAAACCATGCACGTCATCACATAACGTTCAAGTTCCTGCGAAAATAACAAACAAAGTAAAAGCAAACGATTCGGTGTACGGACGGAGTTTGTTCACCCAACCATGAAAATAAAATAAAAGGAACATGAAACACTACAGAGAATTATAGGCTAGGGAGTTTCGAAGGTAGGTAAAAGAAAATGAAGTACAAAGGAACATGTAGAACCCACTGACCTGATATTGTCGAAATAAAAAGATTCGAGGGGTTGTATCCTTTTTGTACTCATCCCTTCCCTCACTGCACGGTGCTTCTTCTTGGTACGGGAATGAGATACGGACCGACTCCGCTCGTACTGGACCTTGTCTTTTTTTCGAAGGCAGCCGATGAAGTTGGTACGCCTGGGTGGTACTGGCGGGATACGCCCGTACCAGTGGTCGTTAAAACTTTAGGGTCCTCTTCATGTTTTCTTTGCCTGATAACGAGGTCGGTACGAGAGGATGGTATGGACGCGTTCGACCGTACCAATGCTCGTTAAGCGTGATGTCACCTTCCTAGAAAATTTTCTACTTCTACCGAATTGTCACATGAGCGGTACAAGCACGCGGTACGGATAGGTCCGCCTGTACTGCTGCTTGTTAAGCTCACTGTGAGCTCTGGAACAAGTTATTTTTCTCCGAAAATTATACTAAGGACCTGAAACATTAGTCCAGCATCCAAACAAAGCAAACATATATTTTGGTTGAGAAGATTTAACCAAGATATGCAACACATGATTAGAGAAACAATAATTCTAATTGTCGAAAATAGTCCCAAGCCAACTCTAATAGGAAATCATGCATATATACAAGTGCCAATGCAACATGAATGCAACTAAACTCGAAACACAAAATTAAGAAAGACACCTAAAAACTTCCGGGTTGCCTCCCGGGAAGCGCTTTCTTTAAAGCCATATAGCCAGGCTTAGATGCTCCATTAAATCATCCACCTGGATCCTAGGGGATATCAATTTGAGGTGTACTTGTACTTACCTCTAGCAAAGAGTTGGAGCATCTCATTATAGAGTACGGTCAGAGTCGTACCCTCTTGTGGTGCATCAGCATCATATAGATGAATAAGTTCTCGCTTCCAAGCGAGTGTGGATGCACCAAGCGTGGTGAGGATGCCTCCTTATATAGCTGCAACGAGAGGATTAGAGGTTGAAATATAATTATTAAATTGTTACCTTGGTTAGCATTGTAGGGGAACACTTCATAATATCCTTCCTTTGCAACAGGGAGTAAATCTGGTCCCTGCATATTAGCATTGAAAGATTCATAGCAAGGTTATATCTCTAGTTCATCATTAGTAATGCTCTCCTCAAGAGTGTCTAGGAAAAAGGCCTCCACAGATAAATTACAATCAGTTTTAGCATTATAAGAATCATTTCTAGAGAGAGAGGCATCATAAACAAATGTAGTATTTGTAGTGTGCCAATCTTTGTCAACCTCACCTTTTTGTTGTTCCTCCTCTTGATCTTGTGGTTCCTGCAAATGGTTATCTTTGGACACTATGGTTCTAGACCATGCCTTACTCTCTACCACAAGTGGATTATCACTAAGACGTTCTTGGAAATAATATTGTAACATTGGTAACAAGTTGGTAAGTTTCATATGAAGCATACTATAACTACTCTTTCTCATGATTGAATCTTTTGAGAGTAGATCATGGACACCTTTATAAACCAAAAACTCTAAGACTTCAACTCTAGTGTAAGATACAAGGGATTCTTTAAGAGTAATGGAACATTGAAAACTAAGGTGGCTAATGATACGTTGTAAACCTATCTATAATTTTTGATGTTCCGTGCTTGTCTTATATCTACTTTCTTATGTTTTGTCCACACTTTGGAGTATTTTAACATATTTTCTAGAACTAACCACAAGATGCCATAGTGCTAGTTGCTTATTTTCTTCTGATTTTGGTTTTAGAAAAGCTAGTAAGGAAATATTCTCGGATTTGGACCGGACAAAAGCCAAAGTCAATATTTTACCTGAAGCAATACGAAGTCAGGAGGGGAGACGAAGTGGCACCCCAGGGTGGCCACACCTGGTGGAGGCGCGGCCTGGGGGCGCGCCACCAGGGGGTGTGGGCCCCTGGTGCTCCACCGACCTAGCCCTTCCACCTATAAAAGCCTCCTGGGACGAAAACCCTAAGGACCCGATCAAAATTCTACGAAAGAGTATGTAGCCGCCGTCATCTCCATCCCTAGATTGGTAGGGATCTGAAGCTCTTCCCGGCACCCTGCCGGAAGGGAGAGATCACCCTGGAGGCCTTCTTCATCACCATGCCTGCCTCCGATGCGATGCATGAGTAGTTCACCCGTGGACTACGGGTCCATGTAGTAGCTAGATGGTTGGTTCTCCTACTTTGTGCTACCATGTTTAGATCTTGTGAGATCCGTTCATGATCAAGATCATATATTTGTAATCCTACGTGTTGTGTTTGCGGGGATCCGATGAATATTGAGATGCTATTTTAGATTGATTATTGATTCTATCATGTCTTTGTTATTTGTGATCTTGCATGCTTTCCGTTGTTAGTAGCTATCTTGGCCAAGTAGATGCTAGCAACTCAAACATGGAGTATTTATGCTCGATAGTGGGTTCATGCCTCTAGTAATTTGGGGAAGTGACAGAAATCTCTAAGGTACTAGATGTGCTATTGCTACTAGGGAGAAAACAATAATCCTTTGTCCATAGGGAAATCGTATTGTTTACTTTACACACTTTGCTTAATGCAATTATATGTTGCTTGCAACTTAATACTGGAGGGGGTTTGGATGATAACCTGAAGGTGGATTATTAGTCATAGATGCAGTTGGATTACGGTCTATGTATAATGTTGTAATGCCCAATCAAATCTCATAGGAGTCAAGATGATTAGTATATGCATGTATGCTTTCTCGGTGTTTGTCAATTGCCCCGCTGTAATTTGTTCACCCAACATGTCATCTATCTTAAGGAGAATCACCTCTAGTGAACTATGGACCCCGATCCATTCTTTTACCATCAATCTACAATCTACTATTTACTGTTTACTATTTACTTTCTGCAAATAATTACTATCTTCCACACAATACGTTTAATCCTTTGTTTCAGCAAAACCAGTGAGAGTGACAACCTCACTGTAAGTTGGGGCAAAGTTCAGTGGTTGTGTTGTGCAGGATTACAAGTTGGAGACAACACCTTGAGGTTGTTTCCTTGCTCCTACTGGTTCGATAACCTTGGTTTCATAACTAAGGGAAAACTTGCTAATGTGCTCATATACCTTCCTCTTGGGGTTCCCAACGAGCTCATCGTATTTTGAGCCATCAAGCCTATTTTCTGGCACCGTTGCCGGGGAGTCAAGGACAGCTTCACAAGGGGAGTCCTTCATAACCAATCTCTTTACTTTGTTTTTTGTTTTTCTTAGTTTATTTCTGCTTTGTTTGATTGTTTCTTTTATCAAAAACACAAAAAAATAGTTGTAATAGTTTATTTCTTTATATAAAAAACACAAAAAATAGTTGTTTCTATAAGTTGTCACCTTGTTCTTAGCCCACTATGTTGACACCTAAGTTCACTCTGAAAGACCTTCAATAGGTAGTGGCTCTATAATTTGGAAAGATAATATTCAAGAATTCTTTAACCATGTTAGCAAGCATGAGGATATTGAGGATAGGTCCTTGGCAGAACTTGCTCCAAATTATGAAATTGATGTAGCTTCTTTAATTCACTTGTTGGAGGCTAGGTTTGTTAACCTTAACCCCATGATGCAAGTAATGTTTCTTAAACTTAAAGATATTGAGGATACTGAAAAAAGAGATTTCATTCTGGAAACTTTGCTTAAGGAATTCTATGATGTTGCTAAAGAAGCTAGAAAAGTCTTTGATCGTTTTAATATGATAGGCTCATGTGTATATGTTATTGGAACACGATAAAAGATGGACAAAACCAAACCTAATGGGGAGGAAATTAAGATACCAATACCTTTTAAACTTGTAGGAATGCATGAAGCCTTAGAAAAGAATTTTGACTGGATTGTTCCTGAAAACCCGTTTAATGAAAATAGTGAACCCAAGAGCATTGAAAGAGGATCCTCTAGAACTTATTTGTATGAGATACCTTGCCTTGTTGAAGATATTTCTGGTATTGATCTTAATGCTTCTTCATTTGAGAATACTTGATTCTTGCTTCTTATGCCTAGCTGAAATGCGTTAAAGAAAATCACTTATTAGGAGATAACCCAAATTTCTTTAGGAATCTTTTGTTGAGTCTTGGAAGTTATTACCTCTTTAATAACCGCTCCTTATCCTTTTTGTGTGGTTTTTGTGCCAAGAGTAACCTCTAATGAGAGAGAAGTAAGACTTGGGAAAGTTGCTGTCCCGAAACAGATTTTGTGCTTCGCTGTAAAAATTCCTGAAAAATCTCTGTACGTCGGATTGATATGTAATTTTTTGTGCTTCTTCCCCAGGTTGTTATATAACTTTAGTTAGTTCAACACTTTTCGATTTGAGCAACAGAAAGTCTTCGAAAAAATCGGGTTTTACCTGCTTGTCTGTTTTGACAGATTTCTGCCATTTTTAAGTGTAGTGAAGAGTAATGTGATAAGATGAAGTATGGACAAAATCTCAAGCTTGGGGATGCCACCCGTGTCACCCCAAGAAATATTCAAGAAGTACAACTGTCAAAGCTTGGGGATGCCCAAGGCATCCCCTTCTTTATTAATAAAAATCTCAGGTTTCTTCCAAACACTTCATTTTTATTGTTTCATGCACAATTGTGTTGTTCTTGGAGCGTCTTCGTTTTTGTTCTTAGTTTTAGTTTGCTTGGTTTGCTTAAATAAATTGGTTGGACCCCCGTATTCATATTAGTTTTCAAATAAGTTGGTTTGGATTGGAAAAGAGTAGGAAAGTTCGTGCTCATAAGTGGTATAAAAGGAGACTTGTTTTTGACTGTGGCTTAGACTTTGTCATGTCATGCTTGATATTGTTTTGGCTTTATGCATAGTTATTATTGATGTAGCATGACTTGTTACAAACAACTGAGATTGCTTAATGTGCCTTAAAAGAATCATGCGTTGATTTAGCATATAAAAGCATAATATTGTGGTATTCTCCTTTGATGCTTTATTTGGGTTGACTTGGTGCATGCTCACACCATGTTAAGACTATACCAAGTCACCATAGCCTCTATGATCCTTTAGTTTTTGACTTGTAATATCACTTTATTCTTTAATTAATAATGTTTTGACGCTTTGCATGATTATGGCCATTATTGCTCTCTTAGTTGGTCGCACCTAGTCTTTTGCTAGCCTCCACACCAAGTATGAGTTCCACTCATGCATCCAACTCCAAATAAACCAAGTTATTCCAAAGAGTCCACCATACATACCTATTAGCATTTTCTATTCCAAGTATATTCATGTTTTTATCTACCTTCCGAATTAAACTTGTTATGTGAAGATTAGTGATTAAAGCTCTCACGTACTTGATGGCACACTTTACTTTTCTTGCACTTAATAAACTTGAACCATTGTGCCCATCTATGTTGCTTAGATGCTTGCGTTTTGTAAGTTGTGAATTAGCAGAACCATGTTATCATGGGGAATGCTTTCAACACTGCACTTATTTAGTTGATATCATGTTCTTTTGCTTATGGATCCCGGTGGTGTGAAATGAAAGGGGAGCTTGTAAGGCTTATGGAGTTTGTATATGTGTTAGCGAAACGCCTGGGCGGCTAGTCTAAGCCACGCCTAATCATGGTGGAAACGTGCAGCGTAACCATAGTGAGGAATCTATGAAGCATCCTCTATATAAAAAACCCTATGCAAATAGGAAAGAAAAAAAGAAAGAAAAAAAAAGAAAAAAAGGCCTATGCAAATAGGAAATTAAAGTTTGTTGAGATGCTTATTGTCTGCTTGTGTTGTCATTTTGATATGGGGAATCTTCCGTATCATCGGTCAAGGGGTACCCGGTTGGCGGTTCTCTATGATACACATGTACTTACAATGACAAGAACTTACCCAACAAGTCATCTATCTTAAGGAGAATCACCTCTACTGAACTATGGACCCCGGTCCATTCTTATGGTACAAATAACCTCACTTTCTATGGACATGGACCTTTGGTTCGGCAAATACTTCCTTTTTGAAGCGTTGAGTTGAAACAACCAAGTGGCTTATGCAAGTATTTGCATGAATGGCACAAACCATGCACGTCATCACATAATGTTCAAGTTCCTGCGAAAATAACAAACAAAGTAAAAGCAAACGATTCGGTGTACGGATGGAGTTTGTTCACCCAACCATGAAAATAAAATAAAAGGAACATGAAACACTACAGAGAATTATAAGCTAGGGAGTTTCGAAGGTAGGTAAAAGAAAATGAAGTACAAAGGAACATGTAGAACCCACTGACCTGATATTGTCGAAATAAAAAGATTCGAGGGGTTGTATCCTTTTTGTACTCATCCCTTCCCTCACTGCATGGTGCTTCTTCTTGGTACGGGAATGAGATACGGACGGACTCCGCTCGTACTGGACCTTGTCTTTTTTTTGAAGGCAGCCGATGAAGTTGGTACGCCTGGGTGGTACTAGCGGGATACGCCCGTACCAGTGGTCGTTAAAACTTTAGGGTCCTCTTCATGTTTTCTTTGCCTGATAACGAGGTCGGTACAAGAGGATGGTACGGACGCGTTCGACCGTACCAATGCTCGTTAAGCGTGATGTCACCTTCCTAGAAAATTTTCTACTTCTACCGAATTGTCACATGAGCGGTACAAGCACGTGGTACGGATAGGTCCGCCTGTACTGCTGCTTGTTAAGCTCACTGTGAGCTCTGGAACAAGTTATTTTTCTCCGAAAATTATACTAAAGACCTGAAACATTAGTCCAGCATCCAAACAAAGCAAACATATATTTTGGTTGAGAAGATTTAACCAAGATATGCAACACATGATTAGAGAAACAATAATTCTAATTGTCGAAAATAGTCCCAAGCTAACTCTAATAGGAAATCATGCATATATACAAGTGCCAATGCAACATGAATGCAACTAAACTCGAAACACAAAATTAAGAAAGACACCTAAAAACTTCTGGGTTGCCTCCCGGGAAGCACTTTCTTTAAAGCCATATAGACAGGCTTAGATGCTCCATTAAATCATCCACCTGGATCCTAGGGGATATCAATTTGAGGTGTACTTGTACTTACCTCTAGCAAAGAGTTGGAGCATCTCATTGTAGAGTATGGTCAGAGTCGTACCCTCTTGTGGTGCATCAGCATCATATAGATGAATAAGTTCTCGCAAGCGAGTGTGGATGCACCAAGCGTGGTGAGGATGCCTCCTTATATAGCTGCAACGAGAGGATTAGAGGTTGAAATATAATTATTAAATTGTTACCTTGGTTAGCATTGTAGGGGAACACTTCATAATATCCTTCCTTTGCAACAGGGAGTAAATCAGGTCCCTGCATATTAGCATTGAAAGATTCATAGCAAGGTTCTATCTCTAGTTCATCATTAGTAATGCTCTCCTCAAGAGTGTCTAGGAAAAAGGCCTCCACAGATAAATTACAATCAGTTTTAGCATTATAAGAATCATTTCTAGAGAGAGAGGCATCATAAACAAATGTAGTATTTGTAGTGTGCCAATCTTTGTCAACCTCACCTTTTTGTTGTTCCTCCTCTTGATCTTGTGGTTCCTGCAAATGGTTATCTTTGGACACTATGGTTCTAGACCATGCCTTACTCTCTACCACAAGTGGATTATCACTAAGACGTTCTTGGCAATAATATTGTAACATTGGTAACAAGTTGGTAAGTTTCATATGAAGCATACTATCACTACTCTTTCTCATGATTGAATCTTTTGAGAGTAGATCATGGACACCTTTATAAACCAAAAACTCTAAGACTTCAACTCTAGTGTAAGATACAAGGGATTCTTTAAGAGTAATGGAACATTGAAAACTAAGGTGGCTAATGATACGTTGTAAACCTATCTATAATTTTTGATGTTCCGTGCTTGTTTTATATCTACTTTCTTATGTTTTGTCCACACTTTGGAGTATTTTTACATATTTTCTAGAACTAACCAATTAACAAGGTGCCACAGTGCTAGTTGCCTATTTTCTTCTGTTTTTGGTTTTAGAAAAGCTAGTAAGGAAATATTCTCGGATTTGGACCGGACAAAAGCCAAAGTCAATATTTTACACAAGCACACGAGTCGGGGAGAGAAGTGGCACCCAGTGGTGGCCACACTGTGGAGGCGCTGGCACAGGCGCGCCACCGAGGGTGGGCCTGGTGCTCCACCGACCTAGCCCTTCCACCTATAAAAGCCTCCTGGGACGAAAACCCTAAGGACCCGATCAAAATTCTACGAAAGAGTATGTAGCCGCCGTCATCTCCATCCCTAGATTGGTAGGGATCTGAAGCTCTTCCCGGCACCCTGCCGGAAGGGAGAGATCACCCTGGAGGCCTTCTTCATCACCATGCCTGCCTCCGATGCGATGCATGAGTAGTTCACCCGTGGACTACGGGTCCATGTAGTAGCTAGATGGTTGGTTCTCCTCCTTTGTGCTACCATGTTTAGATCTTGTGAGATCCGTTCATGATCAAGATCATATATTTGTAATCCTACGTGTTGTGTTTGCGGGGATCCGATGAATATTGAGATGCTATTTCATATTGATTATTGATTCTATCATGTCTTTGTTATTTGTGATCTTGCATGCTTTCCGTTGTTAGTAGCTATCTTGGCCAAGTAGATGCTAGCAACTCCAACATGGAGTATTTATGCTCGATAGTGGGTTCATGCCTCTAGTAATTTGGGGAAGTGACAGAAATCTCTAAGGTACTAGATGTGCTATTTCTACTAGGGAGAAAACAATAATCCTTTGTCCATAGGGAAATCGTATTGTTTACTTTACACACTTTGCTTAATGCAATTATATGTTGCTTGCAACTTAATACTGGAGGGGGTTTGGATGATAACCTGAAGGTGGATTATTAGTCATAGATGCAGTTGGATTACGGTCTATGTATAATGTTGTAATGCCCAATCAAATCTCATAGGAGTCAAGATGATTAGTATATGCATGTATGCTTTCTCGGTGTTTGTCAATTGCCCCGCTGTAATTTGTTCACCCAACATGTCATCTATCTTAAGGAGAATCACCTCTAGTGAACTATGGACCCCGATCCATTCTTTTACCATCAATCTACAATCTACTATTTACTGTTTACTATTTACTTTCTGCAAACAATTACTATCTTCCACACAATACGTTTAATCCTTTGTTTCAGCAAAACCAGTGAGAGTGACAACCTCACTGTAAGTTGGGGCAAAGTTCAGTGGTTGTGTTGTGCAGGATTACAAGTTGGAGACAACACCTTGAGGTTGTTTCCTTGCTCCTACTGGTTCGATAACCTTGGTTTCATAACTAAGGGAAAACTTGCTAATGTGCTCATATACCTTCCTCTTGGGGTTCCCAACGAGCTCATCGTATTTTGAGCCATCAAGCCTATTTTCTGGCACCGTTGCCGGGGAGTCAAGGACAGCTTCACAAGGGGAGTCCTTCATAACCAATCTCTTTACTTTGTTTTTTGTTTTTCTTAGTTTATTTCTGCTTTGTTTGATTGTTTCTTTTATCAAAAACACAAAAATTAGTTGTAATAGTTTATTTCTTTATATAAAAAACACAAAAAATAGTTGTTTCTATAAGTTGTCACCTTGTTCTTAGCCCACTATGTTGACACCTAAGTTCACTCTGAAAGACCTTCAATAGGTAGTGGCTCTATAATTTGGAAAGATAATATTCAAGAATTCTTTAACCATGTTAGCAAGCATGAGGATATTGAGGATAGGTCCTTGGCAGAACTTGCTCCAAATTATGAAATTGATGTAGCTTCTTTAATTCACTTGTTGGAGGCTAGGTTTGTTAACCTTAACCCCATGATGCAAGTAATGTTTCTTAAACTTAAAGATATTGAGGATACTGAAAAAAGAGATTTCATTCTGGAAACTTTGCTTAAGGAATTCTATGATGTTGCTAAAGAAGCTAGAAAAGTCTTTGATCGTTTTAATATGATAGGCTCATGTGTATATGTTATTGGAACACGATAAAAGATGGACAAAACCAAACCTAATGGGGAGGAAATTAAGATACCAATACCTTTTAAACTTGTAGGAATGCATGAAGCCTTAGAAAAGAATTTTGACTGGATTGTTCCTGAAAACCCGTTTAATGAAAATAGTGAACCCAAGAGCATTGAAAGAGGATCATCTAGAACTTATTTGTATGAGATACCTTGCCTTGTTGAAGATATTTCTGGTATTGATCTTAATGCTTCTTCATTTGAGAATACTTGATTCTTGCTTCTTATGCCTAGCTGAAATGCGTTAAAGAAAATCACTTATTAGGAGATAACCCAAATTTCTTTAGGAATCTTTTGTTGAGTCTTGGAAGTTATTACCTCTTTAATAACCGCTCCTTATCCTTTTTGTGTGGTTTTTGTGCCAAGAGTAACCTCTAATGAGAGAGAAGTAAGACTTGGGAAAGTTGCTGTCCCGAAACAGATTTTGTGCTTCGCTGTAAAAATTCCTGAAAAATCTCTGTACGTCGGATTGATATGTAATTTTTTGTGCTTCTTCCCCAGGTTGTTATATAACTTTAGTTAGTTCAACACTTTTCGATTTGAGCAACAGAAAGTCTTAGAAAAAATAGGGTTTTACCTGCTTGTCTGTTTTGACAGATTTCTGCCATTTTTAAGTGTAGTGAAGAGTAATGTGATAAGATGAAGTATGGACAAAATCTCAAGCTTGGGGATGCCACCCGTGTCACCCCAAGAAATATTCAAGAAATACAACTGTCAAAGCTTGGGGATGCCCAAGGCATCCCCTTCTTTATTAATAAAAATCTCAGGTTTCTTCCAAACACTTCATTTTTATTGTTTCATGCACAATTGTGTTGTTCTTGGAGCGTCTTCGTTTTTGTTCTTAGTTTTCGTTTGCTTGGTTTGCTTAAATAAATTGGTTGGACCCCCGTATTCATATTAGTTTTCAAATAAGTTGGTTTGGATTGGAAAAGAGTAGGAAAGTTCGTGCTCATAAGTGGTATAAAAGGAGACTTGTTTTTGACTGTGGCTTAGACTTTGTCATGTCATGCTTGATATTGTTTTGGCTTTATGCATAGTTATTATTGATGTAGCATGACTTGTTACAAACAACTGAGATTGCTTAATGTGCCTTAAAAGAATCATGCGTTGATTTAGCATATAAAAGCATAATATTGTGGTATTCTCCTTTGATGCTTTATTTGGGTTGACTTGGTGCATGCTCACACCATGTTAAGACTATACCAAGTCACCATAGCCTCTATGATCCTTTAGTTTTCGACTTGTAATATCACTTTATTCTTTAATTAATAATGTTTTGACGCTTTGCATGATTATGGCCATTATTGCTCTCTTAGTTGGTCGCACCTAGTCTTTTGCTAGCCTCCACACCAAGTATGAGTTCCACTCATGCATCCAACTCCAAATAAACCAAGTTATTCCAAAGAGTCCACCATACCTACCTATTAGCATTTTCTATTCCAAGTATATTCATGTTTTTATCTACCTTCCGAATTAAACTTGTTATGTGAAGATTAGTGAGTAAAGCTCTCACGTACTTGATGGCACACTTTACTTTTCTTGCACTTAATAAACTTGAACCATTGTGCCCATCTATGTTGCTTAGATGCTTGCGTTTTGTAAGTTGTGAATTAGCAGAACCATGTTATCATGGGGAATTCTTTCAACACTGCACTTATTTAGTTGATATCATGTTCTTTTGCTTATGGATCCCGGTGGTGTGAAATGAAAGGGGAGCTTGTAAGGCTTATGGAGTTTGTATATGTGTTAGAGAAACGCCTGGGCGGCTAGTCTAAGCCACGCCTAATCATGGTGGAAACGTGCAGCGTAACCATAGTGAGGAATCTATGAAGCATCCTCTATATAAAAAACCCTATGCAAATAGGAAAGAAAAAAAATAAAAAAAGGCCTATGCAAATAGGAAATTAAAGTTTGTTGAGATGCTTATTGTCTGCTTGTGTTGTCATTTTGATATGGGGAATCTTCCGTATCATCGGTCAAGGGGTACCCGGTTGGCGGTTCTCTATGATACACATGTACTTACAATGACAAGAACTTACCCAACAAGTCATCTATCTTAAGGAGAATCACCTCTACTGAACTATGGACCCCGGTCCATTCTTATGGTACAAATAACCTCACTTTCTATGGACATGGACCTTTGGTTCTGCAAATACTTCCTTTTTGAAGCGTTGAGTTGAAACAACCAAGTGGCTTATGCAAGTATTTGCATGAATGGCACAAACCATGCACGTCATCACATAATGTTCAAGTTCCTGCGAAAATAACAAACAAAGTAAAAGCAAACGATTCGGTGTACGGATGGAGTTTGTTCACCCAACCATGAAAATAAAATAAAAGGAACATGAAACACTACAGAGAATTATAAGCTAGGGAGTTTCGAAGGTAGGTAAAAGAAAATGAAGTACAAAGGAACATGTAGAACCCACTGACCTGATATTGTCGAAATAAAAAGATTCGAGGGGTTGTATCCTTTTTGTACTCATCCCTTCCCTCACTGCACGGTGCTTCTTCTTGGTACGGGAATGAGATACGGACGGACTCCGCTCGTACTGGACCTTGTCTTTTTATTGAAGGCAGCCGATGAAGTTGGTACACCTGGGTGGTACTAGCGAGATACGCCCGTACCAGTGGTCGTTAAAACTTTAGGTCCTCTTCATGTTTTCTTTGCCTGATAACGAGGTCGGTACGAGAGGATGGTACGGACGCGTTCGACCGTACCAATGCTCGTTAAGCGTGATGTCACCTTCCTAGAAAATTTTCTACTTCTACCGAATTGTCACATGAGCGGTACAAGCACAGGGTACGGATAGGTCCGCCTGTACTGCTGCTTGTTAAGCTCACTGTGAGCTCTGGAACAAGTTATTTTTCTCCGAAAATTATACTAAAGACCTGAAACATTAGTCCAGCATCCAAACAAAGCAAACATATATTTTGGTTGAGAAGATTTAACCAAGATATGCAACACATGATTAGAGAAACAATAATTCTAATTGTCGAAAATAGTCCCAAGCTAACTCTAATAGGAAATCATGCATATATACAAGTGCCAATGCAACATGAATGCAACTAAACTCGAAACACAAAATTAAGAAAGACACCTAAAAACTTCTGGGTTGCCTCCCGGGAAGCGCTTTCTTTAAAGCCATATAGACAGGCTTAGATGCTCCATTAAATCATCCACCTGGATCCTAGGGGATATCAATTTGAGGTGTACTTGTACTTACCTCTAGCAAAGAGTTGGAGCATCTCATTGTAGAGTATGGTCAGAGTCGTACCCTCTTGTGGTGCATCAGCATCATATAGATGAATAAGTTCTCGCTTCCAAGCGAGTGTGGATGCACCAAGCGTGGTGAGGATGCCTCCTTATATAGCTGCAACGAGAGGATTAGAGGTTGAAATATAATTATTAAATTGTTACCTTGGTTAGCATTGTAGGGGAACACTTCATAATATCCTTCCTTTGCAACAGGGAGTAAATCAGGTCCCTGCATATTAGCATTGAAAGATTCATAGCAAGGTTCTATCTCTAGTTCATCATTAGTAATGCTCTCCTCAAGAGTGTCTAGGAAAAAGGCCTCCACAGATAAATTACAATCAGTTTTAGCATTATAAGAATCATTTCTAGAGAGAGAGGCATCATAAACAAATGTAGTATTTGTAGTGTGCCAATCTTTGTCAACCTCACCTTTTTGTTGTTCCTCCTCTTGATCTTGTGGTTCCTGCAAATGGTTATCTTTGGACACTATGGTTCTAGACCATGCCTTACTCTCTACCACAAGTGGATTATCACTAAGACGTTCTTGGCAATAATATTGTAACATTGGTAACAAGTTGGTAAGTTTCATATGAAGCATACTATCACTACTCTTTCTCATGATTGAATCTTTTGAGAGTAGATCATGGACACCTTTATAAACCAAAAACTCTAAGACTTCAACTCTAGTGTAAGATACAAGGGATTCTTTAAGAGTAATGGAACATTGAAAACTAAGGTGGCTAATGATACGTTGTAAACCTATCTATAATTTTTGATGTTCCGTGCTTGTTTTATATCTACTTTCTTATGTTTTGTCCACACTTTGGAGTATTTTTACATATTTTCTAGAACTAACCAATTAACAAGGTGCCACAGTGCTAGTTGCCTATTTTCTTCTGTTTTTGGTTTTAGAAAAGCTAGTAAGGAAATATTCTCGGATTTGGACCGGACAAAAGCCAAAGTCAATATTTTACCTGAAGCAATACGGAGTCAGGAGGGGAGACGAAGTGGCACCCCAGGGTGGCCACACCTGGTGGAGGCGCGGCCTGGGGGCGCGCCACCAGGGGGTGTGGGCCCCTGGTGCTCCACCGACCTAGCCCTTCCACCTATAAAAGCCTCCTGGGACGAAAACCCTAAGGACCCGATCAAAATTCTACGAAAGAGTATGTAGCCGCCGTCATCTCCATCCCTAGATTGGTAGGGATCTGAAGCTCTTCCCGGCACCCTGCCGGAAGGGAGAGATCACCCTGGAGGCCTTCTTCATCACCATGCCTGCCTCCGATGCGATGCATGAGTAGTTCACCCGTGGACTACGGGTCCATGTAGTAGCTAGATGGTTGGTTCTCCTCCTTTGTGCTACCATGTTTAGATCTTGTGAGATCCGTTCATGATCAAGATCATATATTTGTAATCCTACGTGTTGTGTTTGCGGGGATCCGATGAATATTGAGATGCTATTTCAGATTGATTATTGATTCTATCATGTCTTTGTTATTTGTGATCTTGCATGCTTTCCGTTGTTAGTAGCTATCTTGGCCAAGTAGATGCTAGCAACTCCAACATGGAGTATTTATGCTCGATAGTGGGTTCATGCCTCTAGTAATTTGGGGAAGTGACAGAAATCTCTAAGGTACTAGATGTGCTATTTCTACTAGGGAGAAAACAATAATCCTTTGTCCATAGGGAAATCGTATTGTTTACTTTACACACTTTGCTTAATGCAATTATATGTTGCTTGCAACTTAATACTGGAGGGGGTTTGGATGATAACCTGAAGGTGGATTATTAGTCATAGATGCAGTTGGATTACGGTCTATGTATAATGTTGTAATGCCCAATCAAATCTCATAGGAGTCAAGATGATTAGTATATGCATGTATGCTTTCTCGGTGTTTGTCAATTGCCCCGCTGTAATTTGTTCACCCAACATGTCATCTATCTTAAGGAGAATCACCTCTAGTGAACTATGGACCCCGATCCATTCTTTTACCATCAATCTACAATCTACTATTTACTGTTTACTATTTACTTTCTGCAAACAATTACTATCTTCCACACAATACGTTTAATCCTTTGTTTCAGCAAAACCAGTGAGAGTGACAACCTCACTGTAAGTTGGGGCAAAGTTCAGTGGTTGTGTTGTGCAGGATTACAAGTTGGAGACAACACCTTGAGGTTGTTTCCTTGCTCCTACTGGTTCGATAACCTTGGTTTCATAACTAAGGGAAAACTTGCTAATGTGCTCATATACCTTCCTCTTGGGGTTCCCAACGAGCTCATCGTATTTTGAGCCATCAAGCCTATTTTCTGGCACCGTTGCCGGGGAGTCAAGGACAGCTTCACAAGGGGAGTCCTTCATAACCAATCTCTTTACTTTGTTTTTTGTTTTTCTTAGTTTATTTCTGCTTTGTTTGATTGTTTCTTTTATCAAAAACACAAAAATTAGTTGTAATAGTTTATTTCTTTATATAAAAAACACAAAAAATAGTTGTTTCTATAAGTTGTCACCTTGTTCTTAGCCCACTATGTTGACACCTAAGTTCACTCTGAAAGACCTTCAATAGGTAGTGGCTCTATAATTTGGAAAGATAATATTCAAGAATTCTTTAACCATGTTAGCAAGCATGAGGATATTGAGGATAGGTCCTTGGCAGAACTTGCTCCAAATTATGAAATTGATGTAGCTTCTTTAATTCACTTGTTGGAGGCTAGGTTTGTTAACCTTAACCCCATGATGCAAGTAATGTTTCTTAAACTTAAAGATATTGAGGCTACTGAAAAGAGAGATTTCATTCTGGAAAATTTGCTTAAGGAATTCTATGATGTTGCTAAAGAAGCTAGAAAAGTCTTTGATCGTTTTAATATGATAGGCTCATGTGTATATGTTATTGGAACACGATAAAAGATGGACAAAACCAAACCTAATGGGGAGGAAATTAAGATACCAATACCTTTTAAACTTGTAGGAATGCATGAAGCCTTAGAAAAGAATTTTGACTGGATTGTTGAAAACCCGTTTAATGAAAATAGTGAACCCAAGAGCATTGAAAGAGGATCATCTAGAACTTATTTGTATGAGATACCTTGCCTTGTTGAAGATATTTCTGGTATTGATCTTAATGCTTCTTCATTTGAGAATACTTGATTCTTGCTTCTTATGCCTAGCTGAAATGCGTTAAAGAAAATCACTTATTAGGAGATAACCCAAATTTCTTTAGGAATCTTTTGTTGAGTCTTGGAAGTTATTACCTCTTTAATAACCGCTCCTTATCCTTTTTGTGTGGTTTTTGTGCCAAGAGTAACCTCTAATGAGAGAGAAGTAAGACTTGGGAAAGTTGCTGTCCCGAAACAGATTTTGTGCTTCGCTGTAAAAATTCCTGAAAAATCTCTGTACGTCGGATTGATATGTAATTTTTTGTGCTTCTTACCCAGGTTGTTATATAACTTTAGTTAGTTCAACACTTTTCGATTTGAGCAACAGAAAGTCTTAGAAAAAATCGGGTTTTACCTGCTTGTCTGTTTTGACAGATTTCTGCCATTTTTAAGTGTAGTGAAGAGTAATGTGATAAGATGAAGTATGGACAAAATCTCAAGCTTGGGGATGCCACCCGTGTCACCCCAAGAAATATTCAAGAAGTACAACTGTCAAAGCTTGGGGATGCCCAAGGCATCCCCTTCTTTATTAATAAAAATCTTAGGTTTCTTCCAAACACTTCATTTTTATTGTTTCATGCACAATTGTGTTGTTCTTGGAGCGTATTCGTTTTTGTTCTTAGTTTTCGTTTGCTTGGTTTGCTTAAATAAATTGGTTGGACCCCCGTATTCATATTAGTTTTCAAATAAGTTGGTTTGGATTGGAAAAGAGTAGGAAAGTTCGTGCTCATAAGTGGTATAAAAGGAGACTTGTTTTTGACTGTGGCTTAGACTTTGTCATGTCATGCTTGATATTGTTTTGGCTTTATGCATAGTTATTATTGATGTAGCATGACTTGTTACAAACAACTGAGATTGCTTAATGTGCCTTAAAAGAATCATGCGTTGATTTAGCATATAAAAGCATAATATTGTGGTATTCTCCTTTGATGCTTTATTTGGGTTGACTTGGTGCATGCTCACACCATGTTAAGACTATACCAAGTCACCATAGCCTCTATGATCCTTTAGTTTTCGACTTGTAATATCACTTTATTCTTTAATTAATAATGTTTTGACGCTTTGCATGATTATGGCCATTATTGCTCTCTTAGTTGGTCGCACCTAGTCTTTTGCTAGCCTCCACACCAAGTATGAGTTCCACTCATGCATCCAACTCCAAATAAACCAAGTTATTCCAAAGAGTCCACCATACCTACCTATTAGCATTTTCTATTCCAAATATATTCATGTTTTTATCTACCTTCCGAATTAAACTTGTTATGTGAAGATTAGTGATTAAAGCTCTCACGAACTTGATGGCACACTTTACTTTTCTTGCACTTAATAAACTTGAACCATTGTGCCCATCTATGTTGCTTAGATGCTTGCGGTTTGTAAGTTGTGAATTAGCAGAACCATGTTATCATGGGGAACACTTTCAACACTGCACTTATTTAGTTGATATCATGTTCTTTTGCTTATGGATCCCGGTGGTGTGAAATGAAAGGGGAGCTTGTAAGGCTTATGGAGTTTGTATATGTGTTAGAGAAACGCCTGGGCGGCTAGTCTAAGTCACGCCTAATCATGGTGGAAACGTGCAGCGTAACCATAGTGAGGAATCTATGAAGCATCCTCTATATAAAAAAACCCTATGCAAATAGGAAAGAAAAAAAGAAACAAAAAAAATAAAAAAAGGCCTATGCAAATAGGAAATAAAAGTTTGCTGAGATGCTTATTGTCTGCTTGTGTTGTCATTTTGATATGGGGAATCTTCCGTATCATCGGGTACCCGGTTGGCGGTTCTCTATGATACACATGTACTTACAATGGCAAGAACTTACCCATGACTAAAGTTGAGTAGCATGAGGAACGATACTCGTAAGCAAGGGGCATGAGATTTTCAGCTTATAACTTGTCAAGCATATCCTCATATTTGTTCACTTTAACCTTAATCACCTAAAGATGCTTATGATAGGGGCAATGAGAGCTGAAAGCTAATAAGTACCATAATTTTTGGAAGCTCTTTATGAGAGTTGAATCCCTGCTTCCTTGTATGAAGGGCCTTTCCTTTACTTTTATGTTGAGTCTCCATCTTCTATATTTATGCACCTATTAAGAGAGCATAGTGGCCATTCTTAGTTTAATGTGCATTGTCCCAAAGCTTGTTGATTGATTCATCACTTTGATATTGCTTGTTCTTAAACTATTTGTATCTAGTCACCCTTATGAACTTTGAAGGTGTCCTATGCATTTATGTTTTGCTACACTATGAGGGACAAGCTGAATACCATTCTCACTATGTTTTCTTTATGTGAAACAAACAAACGTCTTTCAAAGCATTGTTATTCATGAATCTTGTGTTTGTACCTTTTCATCTTACAACATAGTTGCTATGTCTTATTGTTAGAACTATATATTTCATGCTATGTTAAAGTACTATGCTCCTAGCTATCAATGTTTTACAAATACCTTGATCAAGATTGTGATGGTGCATGTCACCTCAAAAATTATTCTTCTTTTTTATCACTTACCTACTCGAGGACGAGCAGGAGTGAAGCTTGGGGATGTTGATACGTTGTAAACGTATCTATAGTTTTTGATATTCCATTCTTGTTTTATATCTACTTTCTTATGTTTTGTCCACACTTTGGAGTATTTTTACATATTTTCTGGAACTAACCTATTAACAAGATGCCATAGTGCCAGTTGCCTGTTTTTTGATGTTTTTGGTTTCAGAAAAGCTAGTAAGGAAATATTCTCGGAATTGGACCGGACAAAAGTCAAAGTCAATATTTTACCCGAGCAACACGGAGTCCGGAGGGAAGACGCGCGCAGTGAGGCCACACCTGGTGGCACACAGCTGGGGCGCCACTCAGGTGTGGGCCCCCTGGTGCTCCACTGACCTAGCTCGTCTGCCTATAAAAGCCTCCCAGGATGAAAACCCTAAGGACCCGATCAACATTCCACGAAAGAGTCTATAGCCTCCATCATCTCCATCCCTAGATCGAGAGGGATCTGAAGCTCTTCCCGGCACCCTGCCGGAGGAGAGAGATCACCCTGGAGGCCTTCTTCATCACCATGTCTGCCTCCGGTGTGATGCATGAGTAGTTCATCCCTGGACTACAGGTCCATGTAGTATCTAGATGGTTGGTTCTCCTCCTTTGTGCTACCATGTTTAGATCTTGTGAGCCTTGTTCATGATCAAGATAATCATTTGTAATCCTACATGTTGTGTTTGCGGGGATCCGATGGATATTGAGATGCTATTTTAGATTGATTATTGATTCTATCATGTCTTTGTTATTTGTGATCTTGCATGCTTTCCGTTGTTAGTAGCTATCTTGGCCAAGTAGATGCTAGCAACTCCAAGAGGGAGTATTTATGCTCAATAGTGGGTTCATGCCTCTAGTAATCTGGGGAAGTGACAGAAATCTCTAAGGTACTAGCTGTGATGTTGCTACTAGGGAGAAAACAGCAATCCTTTGTCCATAGGGCAATCATATTGTTTACTTTGCACACTTTGCTTAATGCAATTATCTGTTGCTTGCAACTTAATACTAGAGGGGGTTCGGATGATAACCGGAAGGTGGATTATTAGTCATAGATGCAGTTGGATTACGGTCTATGTATAATGTTGTAATGCCCAATCAAATCTCATAGGAATCAAGATGATTAGTATATGCATGTATGTTTTCTCGGTGTCTGTCAATTTCCCTGCTATAATTTATTCACCCAACAAGTCATCTATCTTAAGGAGAATCACCTCTACTGAACTATGGACCCCGGTCCATTCTTTTGCCATCAATCTACAATCTACTATTTACTGTTTCCTGTTTACTTTCTGCAAACAATTACTATCTTCCACACAGTATGTTTAATCCTTTGTTTTGGCAAACCAGTGAGATTGACAACCTCACTGTAAGTTGGGGCAAAGTTATGTGGTTGTGTTGTGCAGGATTCCAAGTTGGAGACAACACCTTGGGGTTGTTTCCTTCCTCCTACTGGTTCGATAACCTTGGTTTCATAACTTAGGGAAAACTTGTTGTTGTGCTCATTATACCTTCCTCTTGGGGTTCCCAACAAGCTCATCATATTTTGAGCCATCAGCAAACTGCCATACATTTGTCACAAATCTCATGATATGAATTACAAAATGATTTTGCACAACCATCTAACAGGTCATACAAGTTAAACAAACCCATACTAGCGGCAGTAGCATGTTCACTGCGGTGTACATCCTTGTCTTCTTTCTTCTGTGAGTCCTGCAAAAGGTTAGTATCTTCCACAACGGAAGTGGTGAATAATGCATTACTACTGAAGTTATCAAAACAATAAGAGTATATATGATGTACTACTCCATAGACTCTATCTAGTGCTTTATTTTCTACATTTATATTTCTCATGTGAGCTAGCAACTCACAACAACCAGTAAAAAACACATATTCTAAAACATCCACATCAACAAAGCCTTCATTACTTTTATTGTAAGATGCTAATGTGGTATCAATGCTACACTCACATTGATAATTAATATGATCTATGGATCCGCAATGTTCACAAACAAATTTGAATGAGGCACATAACATGGAGGAATAATGTTTCAACCATTCCAACCATTCTTCTAATGTGTATTGCCTCGTAACATAATATCCGAAAGTTCCAACTTTCTTCTCCTCCATTGTGAGCTTAATTTTTTCAAAAATAGCAATATAGGAAGACATGATTAGTAGCAAATATTTTTATAGTTTTTGTTTTATAAATTTTTTGGGTTTTTGGTTTTATAATTTTTTTTGTTCTTTTAAAATAAGTAAAAGTAGTAAAAAGTAATAAACAGAAATAAAATTGAAACTCGTAAACAACTAGTAGTACAACAACAATAAATTAGCAACTAAAGACAAAGACCAAAAGCGCTTAGCTCCTTGGCAATGGTGCTAGAAAATAGCTTGATGACTACAAGTGCACAGATCAATTGTAGCTAGTTTCGAAGTAAAAGTATCAAACCCACAGAGAGCTATTGTAAAGGTCTTTATGCCCCTCCTCACCATTCACTACAGAGTACTTGTAGGTTATCTCTAATTCCAGGTAATAGTGTATAAAGAGTATGTTTAAATGAGTGCTAAAGTAAACAAGAACAAAGTAATTAACAAAAGTAAACTAAAGTAAGAGTATCTATGAAGTGTTGTGTAATATGATTGAGGGGTTCTCAAGGAGTGTAGGATTCACCACTAGCATGGAATAATTATGAATGATTAGAATAACCTATTTATTATGTCATGACATGTGTGGAGAGAGCTCCATAATAAGATGTTCACTACAAGGCTCATTGTCAGGGGGATGATCCCCGGATACCCCACCCGAGTAAGAAACAGGACAGTCGGTCTCGGCCGGTTGACCAGATGCAGCCAGACAGGGTAGGAGGCACCGGCTATCACCTAGTAGCCGGACCTTGGAGAGGAAGCCGGATATAACTACGTAGCCTGATCCAATCAGAGGGACAGGACGGCGATCAGACGTGTACAGTGCAGACGCATTCTGACGACAAGACGGGCAACCACCCGCCCATACTGAAGACTTGGCGTGGCTGATGGGGGAACAGTGGCCTGTGCTGACGACGGTCTCGCACGGCGTCCACTGTGCCTACGACAGCCATACCGCTCATACACCAATGTGACATACCATGCCGGGTACTGTAGATGACTAGCCGGCTAAGACCCGCCTGAGGGGCCCGCCAGCCGGACTAGCCAGTGAGACCCTTGCCTCTCTTCCTATATAAGGAGAGGGAGGGCCTCAGTAGAAAGGGTTGGTCTCAGTTCATTTAAGGCAGTAGCTAAGGGATACAGCTCGAGGAGCACTTGTAGCTCGTATATTTCACCTAGTCAGGTCAGGCAGGAGTAGGAGCTTTACCTCACCGCGAGGGCCCCGAACCTGGGTACTTCTTGCGTCCCGCCACGCTCGCTCGTATCCAATCTCGCCTGTGGACGCCGTCGATAGCTTTCCTGCTAGTCCCCACACCTCTATCTAACCATTTTAGGTACTGTCGTTCCCAATACAACGACAGTTGGCGCCCACCGTGGAGGAGATGGCTTCGACCAGAGTCACGTTCCGCACGGGACCCCGCACTTCAGCCGGTGAGCGCGTGGCCTCCGGCCTGGTGCTCACGCTTGGCAAGTTCGACTGCATCATCGATAACGCCTCCTGCTTCGCCGGAACTTCCTTCCCGGCAAACGGCACCGTTCTGCTATTCGGCGATCTCCCCGTCTACGTCGCCACTGTCCCGGAGCGTTTCCCTAGGGAAATCGTCTCTGTCGCGGGGCCGCCATGCTCAGCCGGCCCACCTCCGCCGCACCGTGCGGCGTGGAGGTCATGATGGCCGGATCCAGCTCGCAGCCCCGCCGGCCGCGGGACCAAGGCGTGGACGAGGTCGGAACTTCCGCTCCTTTGCATCCTCAGAACCCGGTCGAGGAAGCCATTGATCGGCTCCTGACGCCGGTTACCCTCGGGGACAACCCGGAGGAGAAGGAGGCCAACTTCACCATGGAGAGACAGATCCTCCTCCAGGAGGCCATGGAGCTGGCAGCAGCCCGCAAGCGCCGAGATCGCCAGCGCGAGTATGATACAAGACGGCCTCACCCCGGCTACCGTGGAGCCGAGCCGGCGCGGCCAGGTACGACGTTGAGGCGGTGAGCTAGGCGGCAGGATGGAGAAGGACAGAGAACCGGATCCCGCGCCTGCCCCTACACGGCCCATCTACACCACGCCCATCAAGAACTTGCGCGCGGCGCGAGCCGCAGCGGAGGAACTACCCAGCCTGGAGGGCGAGGAGCGGGCCCGCCAGCACGCTCGCGTCCAGGAGCTCCTCCGCGTCGCGGACGAGCAGGCCGGGGCCAACCGGCAGACGCAGGAGGACCTTAGCTACTCCAGAGGAAGGAGGCTACCCGCCAACAGCAGGGACGCACCACGTGACACGCAGCAGGCGTCCTCCCCTCAGCCGGCTAGGGCCCACAGCAGGCAACGCAGATCCGGCAAAAGGGGCCAGCCGCGCCAGGAGCAGACGGTCAACAGCAACTCGCCACCTCCACCCCCGCCAGCCGGAGCACCCAGACCAGCCGGTTCCCGCCTCTCGGGCCGGGTGGGCGCGCCCAACCCGGATTGTCCGGATGCCCGCGACCGCATCGAGCTGCTTGCTCAAGCGCGCGTCACGGAGGAGGAAGATTCTACCGGACGGGTTTGTTTCGGACCCCGCATCCGGAACGAGCCGTTTCCGGATAAATTCTCCTGCCAGGACACCCCTGGCACGACAGAGATGAAGCCGGAAGACTGGTTGACCGACTACGCCACGGCGCCATCGCACGGAATAAGCCCACAGCCGTGCGTTATGTCCCCCTCATGCTAACCGGGTCGGCAGGGACCTGGATCAATAGCCTCGCGCCCAACAGCATCAACGCCTGGCCTGATTTCGAAGGTTTTCGTCCGTAACTTCAACGGCACGTACAAGCGCCCAGGGCCCCCGCGCGACCTGGCCTTGTGCGTCCAGGGCGACCACGAGACCGACCGCGAGTACCTCTCCAAGTGGACGGAGCTTCGCAACACTTGCGAGGGCATCCTAGAGAGCCAGGCCATTGGTTTCTTCATCGAAGGATGCCGAGAGGGCACCATGCTTCGCCACCGGCTACTGTGTGACGAGCCGAAAACCATGGCGGAGCTCATGACGGTTGCCGACCAGTATGCCACGGCAGATGCCGCCATGAAGAAGCCCCTCCGAGTAAACGCGGAGCCGGCTCGCGACCGTCCGAGCAATCCGGTTGGTGAAGCCGGATCCTCCAGGCGCCACGGCAATGACAACCAGTTCCACCGGGACTGCCAGGACAGGCAACAGAAGCCTCGCTACCACGCGCGGCAGGTCAATGCCGTAGAAGGTGCGCCCGATGCACCGGCTAACGACGCAAGAAGGCAGAAGCCCCGGCTCACCTTCAACCAAATGATTGACGGCCCGTGCAAGTGGCATAGCGGTCCCTTCAAACCGGCTACGCACACCACCCGAAACTGCAGCTGGACTCGCCAGCTAAAGGACCAGGGCAACCAGCCCCGTCTCCTGCCTCCCCCACCGGGTGGACCCCCACCACCGGCTAGGGGAGCCGGTAACAGCGGCAACAACGGCAACAACAACAACGGCTACCCCCAGCCGCATGCCGCCTACCACATCTTTGAGACGGAGCAGGGCGACAAGCACAGCCGAAGACGACGCTCCAAGGAGGTCAACGCCATCGTTTCCCCGGTCCCCCAGTACCTGAATTGGTCGGAAACCCCCATCACCTGGAGCCGGGCAGATCAACCGGAGCACCTGCCGACTCCCAGGGGCTACGCCATGGTGCTTGACCCCCTCATCGTCTCCAACGCGCGCACCTGCCGATTTTCGCGCGTCCTCATCGATGGAGGTAGCAGCCTCAACCTCCTTTACCAGTCCTCGCTGGAGAAGCTGGGCATTCGCGAAAGCGACCTGCGCCCGACTACCACGACGTTCCACGGCGTACTGCCGGGGCCAGCCTGCGCTCCGCTGGGAAAAATCCAGCTGGACGTCATCTTCGGGACCGAGGAGAACTTCTGCCGCGAACCAATCTGGTTCGAGGTGGTAAATTTGACGAGCTCCTACCACGCTCTCCTCGGGTGCCCCGCCCTCGCCAAGTTCATGGCCGTCCCCCACTACGCATACCTCAAGACGAAGATGCCAGGACCCCACGGCGTGATCATCGTCGCCGGCTGCTTCAGGCGATCAATGGAGTGCGCCTCAGCCGGTTCTAAACTGGTAGAGGCCCTCATCATAGCCGAAGAAAGGCGCGCGATCATGCGCAATGTGGCCATGGCCCAGCAGGACATACCGGCCAGCAGCAAACCGGCTGGAGAAGGAGCTTTCCAGCCGGCAAAGGAGACGAAGAGGATCCTGCTCGACCCCTCCGACCCGACTAAGTTCGTCACAATTGGTGCCGGCTTGGACAGCAAATAGGAAGGCGCGCTCGTCGACTTCCTCCGTGAGAATCGGGACATCTTCGCATGGTCTCCCAAAGACATGCCGGGTGTGCCGAGGGAGTTCGCCGAGCACTCACTTCATGTGCGTCCGGATGCCAAGCCGGTCAAACAACCTCTGCGCCGGTTCGCAGAAGAGAAGAGAAAGATAATCGGTGACGAGATCACCCGACTCCTCGCAGCCGGGTTCATCATGGAAGTATACCACCCAGACTGGTTGGCGAACCCAGTCCTGGTGTTGAAAAAGAACAAGACCTGGCGCATGTGTATCGACTACACCAGCCTGAACAAGGCATGCCCGAAAGACCCCTTCGCCTTGCCCCGTATCGATCAGGTCATCGATTCCACGGCCGGCTGTGACTTGTTGTCTTTTCTAGATTGTTACTCCGGATACAATCCGATCCGGCTAAACCCGGCTGATCAGATTAAGACATCATTTATCACCCCCTACGGGGCTTTCTGCTATGTAACCATGCCTTTCGGCCCAAAAAACGCAGGCGCCACCTATCAGCGATGTATGCAGAAATGCTTGCACTCACAGATAGGCAAACGCATGCGCCACGTGGATGACGTAGTCATCAAGACCAAGGAAAAGCGCACCCTCCTCGAGGATCTGCGAGAAACATTTGGCAACCTCCGCAAGTACCAGATGAAGCTGAACCCAGAAAAATGCGTCTTCGGAGTACCATCCGGCCAGCTACTCGGTTTCCTCGTATCTCAGCGAGGCATCGAGGCAAATCCGGAGAAGATCACGACCATCGAAAGGATGCAATGGCCCAAGAACCTGCTTGGAGTCCAGAAGTTCACCGGATGCCTGGCTTCCCTCAGTCGTTTCGTCAGCTGGCTGGGGGAGAAGGCACTTCCGTTGTACCAGCTGTTGAAAAAGACGGACAAGTTCTCCTGGACTTCGCAGGCCGACACCGCGTTTCACGACCTCAAGCGCATGCTGTCCACAGCGTCGGTTCTAGCCACACCGGCTAGCAAGGAGCCGATGTTGCTCTATATAGCAGCCACCAGCCGGGTCGTCAGCGTCGTCCTAGTGGTGGAGCGCCCCGAGGAAGGCAAGGCTCAGCAAGTTCAGAGGCCCGTCTACTACCTCAGCGAGGTTCTCTCCCTCTCCAAGCAGAACTATCCCCACTACCAAAAGATGTGCTACAGCGTGTACCTAGCATGCAAGAAGCTCAAGCAGTGCTTCCAGGAGCACCCGATCAAGGTCGTGTGCACTGCACCCCTTCCGGAAATCATCGGCAACAAGGACGCCGCCGGCCGGGTCGCCAAATGGGCTATCGAGCTCGCCGCCTACTCCATCCAGTACGAGCCCCGGCTCATGATCAAGTCACAGGCGATGGCGGACTTCCTCATCGACTAGGCTGAGACCCAGTATCTCCCACCGGTTCCGGATTCGGACCACTAGAGGATGCACATCGACAGGTCGAAGATGCTCGGTGGCTTGGGAGCCGGCATCGTGCTCACCTTGCCCAAGGGAGACCGGCTAGAGTACGTGTTGCAGATCCACTTCAAGGCCTCCAACAACGTAGCCGAATACGAGGCACTGGCGCACGGGCTCCGGCTGGCCAAGGAAATCGGCGTCAACCGGATCCTGTGCTTCGGCGATTCGGACTTGGTGGTACAACAGGTATCCGGGGAATGGGACGCCAGAGATGCCAACATGGCCCTCTACCGGTTCCACATCTAGAAGCTCAGCTCCTCCTTCGACAGATGTGAATTTCATCACGTCCCCCTGTAGTGACCTCGGATCGGTAAGGATCCTAAGTCCCTGTGATTAACATGCTAGTCCCTGGATCAATAGCTAGCACTCACAGTCGATGAAATATCATGTAAAACACAAGTCTTTATTACATGAATCGAATAATCCAGAGTTTACATTATTACAACAGAAGCGATAGAAATACAACTTGGAGTCCCATCAATGCCACAGGCAGGTTGAGTGAAGACCTGCGATCCTAGCGCACCTTTCAACGATCTCTGAAATTCTGCACATGAAACGTGCAGCCAACAAGTTGGGTCAATACTTTGAATGTATTGGCAAATTACACCAAGGAAAGAAAGACTAACTCTACATGCAAGGCTAGTTTAGGCTTTGGAGTTCATTTGCATAAAGCTAATTTTCTCTAAGTATGGAGAAAAGAGAGGATTGTCCTACTTTGTAAACATTTGATTAGTTAAAATAAGGTCGAGTGGCACACGAGGATATTACGCACCAAGTGTCCAAACAACCAAACACTTGGATATTACGCACCAAGCGTCACTTGGATATTACACACCAAGTTCCCCAAATTCCCACCCATTAGCGATATTACGCACGCCATGGGGTTTCAAAACTTTGTTTTAGAAAAGAGAGAGGAAGATCCTTCAGAGGCTCCATCCTTCAGACGCTCATTGTTGTTCTATTACCGTGAACACGGCTGATCGATCAGATTGCAATACTCTCGAGAGTTTGTGCACTTTACCCACAATCCACAATCAAGTCCTTTTACAGACAAGACCATGGCGAGGCTTTCCCTTAGTAGCCCCTCTACCTTCCGGATCCAACCGTGCCAAGAACCTCCAAATGTTGGTACCCAGGTGAGGTTTCCCACTAAGTACTAGGCCAAGACAGAGCCCATAATGTATTGTGGTTGCACTGGAAGCTTCTGAATTCCGAAACATGGCAAACTTCTTTGATTCCTGGGCGGCCGTCCTCCACCAAAATCACACTCGTTGACCCGACAACCATTCCGCCCAGAAGAAAACTTAGTTTTATTTTGAAGTGGATTTGAGAGGAAACGTTCGCTCTAGAGAGCCTTTATACTTAGAAAATTCTTTGTCTTTCGAACCCCCCAACGGTACTTTGTATATATATAGCATAGCAAGCAATACTTAGCAAAAACAGGGGTACCCTATTAGGATGGGAAATCCTAAGTATAGAGCTACTCATGGCATACTACAAAATCATCGCACTTGCAAAATAATACTAAGGAAAAATTCTACTAGATCATCCTACACATGCATACTACAGAATTTTGAAGATCACATGCATAGAATCAAAACTGGGACAAAATTATGAACAAGTGGTGTAACTTGCCTTATGTTGATAATATGAGTGTTAGATTGTATTTCTCCGCAGCAATCGCACTCTCCGAACATTCTAATACGAGGACAAGGTAGTTCCAATCAAAACAATTGCAAACATAGCAAACACAACAAGGATGATCGAAAACATGCATGACGATTTAACATTACACAATGGGTATAATTAGTTTTATGAATATTAATATATCATATGATGCATGTATGAGTTCATTTAATGCAATAGGGTACTTGTTATTAATAATTACTTGCCAATATAAGGGTTTTGATAGTTCTGTTGAAACTTCTGTACTAATTGCCGTATTAAATTTGTATCTGGATAGAGGGCATTAATACGAACCAGTAGCAATTGGATTCAAATTAATAGGAGTTATAAATCTTTTCTTATGATTTAAATAGTGTTTAATGGAGTTTAAATCATTTAAACAATTTCTGTTGTATAAAATTCAAACTAATTCAGATCTGTAATCTACATGATAATGTGATTCCAGAGACATATTATTCATATTTTTCTGAGTTATAAATTATTTACTATGAATTTAATACTCTAAAAGTCCATTAAAACTATTTAAATCACTACAGCAATTTTAGACTGCAAAATTTGGATCTAACAGCATATTAATGTTTTATATGAAATTATGAATCCATAGACACTTTATTTGTATTTTTAGGATCTACAGATAATTTACTATGATTTATAATGTCTAAAAAGCTCATTAAACCATTTAATTTATTACAGTAAATAGGTACTGTAAAAGTTATATCTATTCTCTTATTATTGTTCTACACAATTTTATGAATCCAACCATATATTATTTATCATTTTTGGACATGTATTCAATTTTATATGAATTTTACAAGATTGGACATAATTCTGGCTATTTTAAATATTAAAATCAAATAACTTCATGTTGAAGCTGACCTGGCTGACTTGGCGATGACGGGGCGGTGACGGAACTTGCTGACTGGGCGACACACGGCACACCCTGATTGGAGGATACCGGTTGGGAGATTGAATCTAATCTTGGTCGTCCCCTTCTGATCCAATGGACAGGAATGATTCCTTCACAGCTTCTTTGTCGGTTGGAGGTCAACCATGGCGGTCGATGGTCAACGACGGCGGCAGCGGCTCAGATGGTGGCCTTCGGCGGTGCTCCAGTGATTCCCGCGTGCGTGGAGTAGCGGACAGTGATCAGGCGAGGACGGCGAGTCGATTTGTGGGATCTGCGTCGTGATCCGCTTCCTGGGGTGGCGAGGAGGCGCGGCTGGCCATTTTGGCTGCAACGGAACTCCGGCGAGCAATTCAACGAGGCAGCTGCGACCTGCGAAGGGAAAGGTTGGTCAGGGCGAATCAGTGCTCCAAGGTAAAGTGGTCCAGAGGGATACGGAGGGTCGGGGTGGACGGATTTGATGGGTTCGAGCTTGACCTCGAGCTTGGCGGCGGTGAGATTGAGTCAATTTTCGTCTCGGCATCCTGGGGGCAGATAATTAGGGTTTTGAGGGGGATTACGGAGAGGGGTCTCGGGGGATTTTATCTGCAAAAAAACTTGGAGAGGGGGTCAACAGATCGAACGGATTTGCGGGGTTCCGATCGACCAGTGAGTTCTTGCGGGAGACGGTCTCTCCTGGCCCGACGAGGAAGACAGTGGGGTAGGCCCCACACGTCAGCGACGAGTGGAGGAAAGCAGGATGCGGCTTCTGCTTGTTGGGCTCCTGGCGGGCCGCGTCTGCGGCTGCACGCTGCTGCTGAGCGATAGAGAAGGGGAGCGGCTGGCTGATTGGAGCCTGGCCCAGTAGAGTAGGTTAGGTTTTTTTTTTCCTGTTTCTTTTTTTCTGTTTTTAGTATTCCTTTTGTAGATTTAGTTTTATAGCTCCAAATGGAGTGATTCAAATTTCTAATTTTTTGTAAATTTAAAATACACCTAATAAACTTTACGGACCATAGTTTTGGTCAAAAGCAAAATGACAAGATTGCCATTATGCATATATTGCATTATATTGCCACTTTAGAGAATTTCACAAAAGGGTTTAAGGTTTTGTAATTTTCCAAAATATTTTAGGACATATAGGGATACGTTATTCCTGTCCAATTTAAATAAAATATATTATCAAATATAATCCCATTAACAAAAAATCTGGGGATTTGAATTAGAGTTTTCACACAAGATTTTTTTGCATGAGGGTTTGCATGAGATGCCATGATGAAATGCAATGCAATTTTTGTAATCCCAATTTTTGAATTCCTGGGATGTTACACGCCCGCACCAACAACGAAGCAGTCGACGCGCTCTCCAAGATAGGGTCCACCAGGCAGGCCATCCCACCAGGGGTCTCCCTAGAGCACCTACGCAAGTCATCCATCGACCCGTCGCCGGAATCAGATTCCACCATCTGGGCGGGGAGCGTCCCGGCAGCCGAGGCAGCGGAGGCGGAGCCACCAAAGAATAAAACTCGTGACAACTCCGGCCAGGCGGTGCCCTCTGGCTCGCAGGACCTGGGGGCTACCGGCTCGCCCAGTGGCTCAGGGGCTGCCGCCCCGGACATCCTACCCGGACGGCCCACCGACACCCGACAGCCGGAGGACAGGAGCGTCCTCGTCATCCGTGAAGTGCCATCCTGGGCACAGCCCTTCATGAACTACATCGCCAACAACGAGCTCCCGGATGACGAGGTGGAGGCCAGACAAATCCGACGCCGCGCGCATACATACACCATCATAAACGGCGAGCTATACAAGCGCAGTGTATCCGGTATCTTCCAAAGATGTGTCGACATAGACACAGGCTACCGGCTACTCAAGGACATCCACCGGGCGAAAAGGGCACCACGCTTCGTCCAGGGCGATAGTCGCCAAGGCGTTTCGCCACGGCTTCTATTGGCCCACCGCCCTCGAGGATGCCGAGCAGCTGGTCCGTGCGTGCAAGGGGTGTCAACGCTTCGGGCAGCTCAGGCACATGCCAACCTCGGTGCTCAAGACCATACCGATCACCTGGCCTTTCGCGGTTTGGGGCCTCGACAAGGTCGGGCCCTTCAAGCGAGCTCGCGCGGGAATGACCCACCTGCTGGTAGCGGTGGACAAGTTCACAAAGTGGATCTAGGCCAAGCCTATCCAGAAGCTGGACGGGGCGACGGTTGTTACCTTCTTCACCGACATCATCAACCGCTTCGGCTACCCCAATAGCATCATCACCGACAACGGCACGAACTTCGCCAAGGGGGCCTTCGCGCGGTTCGGCAGCAACAAGGGCATACGGCTAGACCTCGCCTCCGTTGCACATCCACAGTCCAACGGGCAGGTCGAACGAGCAAACGGCTTGGTGCTAGCCGGCATCAAACCACGTCTCATCGAGCCGTTGGAGCGGTCACCCGGATGCTGGATCGAAGAACTTCCGGCTGTGCTGTGGAGCCTCCGCACCACACCTAATAGATCAACCGGTTAAACGCCGTTCTTCCTGGTCTACGGATCGGAAGCCGTCCTCTCCGCCGACATCGAATTCGACTCCCCCTGCAAGCTCCTCTACGACGAGCAGGCCAACAGGAAGGCGCGGGAGGACAGGGTAGATCTCCTGGAGGAGGCCCGCGAGCTGGCCCTGTCCAGATCCGCCCTGTACCAGCAGCGACTACGCTGCTACCATTCCAGCCGGATTCGCCCAGTCGCATTCCGCGAGGGTGACCTGGTTCTCCGGCTGGTGCAAGACACGAAGGGCATGCACAAGCTATCACCACCCTGGGAGGGCCCCTTCATCATCAGTCGGGCGCTGCCCAACGACTCTTACTACCTCATCGACGCGCAGCAGCCGCGCAAGAACAAGATGGACAAATCGGACAAGGAGACCGAATGTCCGTGGAACGCGGCCCTGCTACGCCCGTTTTACACCTAGTCGCCAAACAGTGTATGTATCCCGAAAACCTCATAAATGAAAATGCAGACTCCCACGAGAATCTCGGGGGCTCCTTCTGAAAATGTGTGCGTACCTGTTCTCCGATTAAAAATCTTTCCGGCTCCGGCTACCCCTACCCGGGGGCTCGCCGGCTGGCCCGGCCTGTTAAGCCAACTAACCGGCTGAGTAGTGTGCGATGATGTCAGAGGCCCACTCTTCGTCTCAGCTACAGACCGCAACCCGGCTGTCCGGCTAGCAAGAGCAAAAGCCCGAGGCATCCCACATGAAAAACGGGGAAGAGGCGCGACAGATCGGGCGTCCCGGCCCAGCAACTAGCTCAAACCAATCCAGCCGCTAAGCCGCTAGTACCGTGCGTAATGTACTGTCAGCTCCCTTCGATTCCGGCTGCAGACCGCAACCCGGCTGTCCGGCAAGGACGCAGCGAAAACAGCAGAACACACGAGAAAGCGACTAAGCGCCTAGAAAGGAGCAAGCTGGTTTTTGAAAAAATAAGCCGTTTTCCGGCTATGATTTGACGGACTAACCTATTAACCTATGAAGATGTACGTGCATGCATATGTGCGTTCTTGTCCGACTATTTCGAGTCGGAATTCAGGAGAAGGAAAGAAGATTCGAAGCCCTTGCCTTCATCAAGCGCTCCGAATCTCGGGGGCTACACCCACTAGGTGCGCTCGCGCGCCCCCAGTGGAATCCTGTAGTTCCCGGCCGACTAAGGGCGTTTAGCCGGCAGTTCGGAGCCCAGGTGAGGGCAAGGGCGGGAGCAATAAAGGACAAGAAAGATTGGCACACGCTACGCTACTTGAATCTCTACACCGATTAGTGCGCTCGCGCCCCCACTGGAATGTTGGTTCCCCGGTGAAGGCGTCCGGCAACGTGAAAGCAGACTAGGCGAGGCGGTCGGATAAAGTTAGAAGAGCGGGAAGAACAAGGAAGATTGAAGCACTGCTCGCCCGACTACTCCGAATCTGGGGCTACACCAATGGAGTGCCTTTCATCGGAGGTGTAGTTCATCCGGCTAAAAGCGTGTAGCCGGGCCAGGTCAGCCGGGCGAAGCGAGCCGGCAAAGATATCAAAGGAAAACGCAACACACAAATAAAGGAAGGCCCAAGAATCCAATATTAACAAGCAAAAGGGAGACGAAGCTCCCGAGAGTTACCCGGCATCAAATATAGCCGGTACAGACAGACAAGTTTTACGATAATCAAAAACAAGACAAATACACCCGGCATCCCAGGGCAACAGGTAAACGGCAGGGCCTTTGCCGTGGGGACGCTCCTGGCTGGCAGATCTTTGGGCGGGCGGAGCCGCAGTGCTTGTTCCGGCTCCGGCGCTGGCGGACGGCGGCACCGAGGACTCCGCATCCGGAATGTCGGGAGACTCCGAGTCGGTGAGCACCTCGTCCGGATCCACATAGTCGGCGATCTTGATGGCGGACCCGCGAAGCTCCGGATGGGCTTGGCGGATAGCGGCAAGATCGGCTCCGGCGCGGAAGCCCCCGTCGATCTTCTCGACGCGAGCATCCTTGTACCAGGAAAGCATCAGTGCCAAGGCCATCTCTGCTCCACCCCGTGCCGCCAGATCCCGCAGCCGGCACCTCTCCCACCTTCCCCGCCGCTTATCGCCATCGGAACCTCGAACCGACCACATAAAGGAGAAGATGTCCCGCCGCTGGTGGCTTCAGCGGCCTCCTTGCCAAGAAGAACGACGAGCTCCTGAGCCGTCGGCTGCGCTCCCGCCCAGTTCTCCTGCAGTCGGTTGTAGGCCAGCAGGTCTATGCCGGGGTAAAAGGCTGTCAGAAAAGAGGAGTCAAATCCGTCTACCGGATCCGGAAAGAAAAGAAGACGGAAGAAAGAACTCACCTTTGGCAGTGTGGCCGACTTGCATCAGATCCTCCACCAGCGCCTTCTCCTTGACCGCTAGCCGTTTTATCTCCTTCTCTTGGTCCTTGCTCTGGGCCTCGAGAAGGGAGAGGGCTTCGGCCCGGCTAGCGAGCGAGGCGTCGCGCTCCTTGACGGTAGCCTCCAAGCCGTCTACTCGCGCGTGCCAGTCCTTGTTCTGCAAGCGCAGTGTGGAGTTGGACCTGATCTCGCGCTGGGCGCACACGAGGACAGCTGCAACGAAGCCGGCTATAAAAAAACCAGACGGATGAGGCAGGCTTACTCTGGGAGGTCCCGTTGGCTGCAGCAAGCTTCTGCTCCAGCGTCCGGTTCCCACCGGCTGTGGCCTCAAGCAGCCGGATCTCCTTCACCGCCAGCTCGAGCGTGGCGGCAAGATCCGACATCAAAGCGGCGGAAGAGGCGTCGTCGTCCACGGTGTTGACGGCCAAGGACTCCTTCACCGCAAGCACCGCTGTCTGCCACTCCTCCCCGAGTGCCTCGTCGAAGTCGTCGTCGCCTACCACGACAAGCTCCTTGCCAGTAGCCCCCCGCGCGCCCGCGGAGGAGCCTTCCGGCTGGGCGTGAGTCGCTTCCGGATGGGGACCCTCCGGCTGGGAGGGGCAGCCGGCTCAGCTTGAGGAGGAGAAGGAGGCTGCGCCTCAGAGGAAGGGGAGGCACCGGTTGGATCCGTCGGGGTGCGAGGCGGCGACCCGGCTAGCGTCCGAGCCGGGCTCGCGGCGCCGAAATAAACTAGTGCGCTAAAGAGAAAGAGGAAAAGACAAGAGCAAAACAGGCTAAAGTCAGAAAAACAAGGACAAGGCAAAACAAACAGAAAGCACCAAGGGGGGAGGGAGAAAAACGTACCCCGGCACAACTGGGGGCGGCCCTTTCTTCCGGCCAAGACGGCTTGGCGGCAGGGCGCCGGTTCGGCTCCTCTTCGGAGCCGGCTCCTCCGCCGCAGGCCAGCAGGAGCCGGAATGGCCAGAGCCGCTCCCACCTACTTCGTCGTCCGCCGCGGAGCGTGTCGCCGGCTCCGCGGTCGGCCCGGCATCCTCCTCCTCGTGCACCACCGCGTGCGGGTCGGCGTCCGGCTCGTCGTTCCGGCTGGGGAAGGCATCGTCGTCCCCATCCGATTCCTCGCCGGATCGCGGCCTTGCTCGGGCAAGTCCGGTGCGAACACCTCGAGAGGAGCGTCGCCCTCCTCGCAAAGGATGCAGGGGAAGATCTGGCAAACGCAAAAGGGTATGCCAGACAGAACAAGGAAATAACAGAGGGAATAAGAAAAAAATTCCGGCTACAAGTACTTACCCGGGGCGCGCGGTTCTCCCGGTTGTAGGGTGCCAGGCTGAACTTCCAGTTCTCCAGCAGCCGCTCCTTGCTAATCGTCCACAACCACTCCTTCAAGTTGTGGTAGCGGGGATCATGGTAGCGACAAGGGTCGGGTCCAGCCGGCCGGAGTAGAAGCACATCTTGTGTGCCCGCTGCTGGAGCGGCATCATCAGCCGGGACATCCAGCTAAGGGTGATGTCCCGACCGGTCAGCTGGCAGGTGACAAGGGAGCGCATGCGTGCCAGCATCGCGTCCGTCTCCGCCTTGTCACCGTAGACCTTCAAGTCCCAGTTTTGCCGGCTGGACTCGACGTCTTGGAAGGCCGGCAGGTTTATCCGGTCGACGTCGGTGACATTCTTGACATAAAAAGTACGACTGCTGCCACAGCCGTCGTGTCTGGAAGCAGAACTTGGTAGCGGATTGGGGCGGGAGTATATGGGCGCGCCGCCCGAGCGACTAAGCGGGCCTTCGTGTACTTGACCTGCGGCGAACTCGGAAGAGCGGCGAGAAGCCGAGATCGGCTGGATCGAGGTAGCTCTCGCGAAACGCCATGAAGTGCGCCCGGCGTTCGATGGCGTTGGCGCCCGAGTGGTGGAGGCGGAGGTCAAAGAAGGCGAAGGTGAGGAAGAAGGGATGCAGCGCGAACCCTGCGCCCAGTGCGAGAGGAAGATCACGCGCTCCCCCTCCGCCGGATGCGGCGACTCTTCCCCCACCGGCGCCAACCGCACCGCCACCTCCTCCGCCGACGGAAAGACGCGGGTCGCGCGGTACTTTGCGATCTGGTCCTCGGTGACGGAGGAGCCACACCAGGCTCCGCGGTGAGCTGCCATGTCCGGCTGAGGAGAAGGAGCGGCAGCGGAGGAGTGACGGTGGCCCGTAGCGTTGACGGCGGCGAACAGGAGGCGCAGAGGGCAAGAGCACAGGAGCAGCGGCGCGCGAGAAGGAGAGGAAGATTGCAGCAGGGGAGCGAAGGAAAAGAACTGCCTCCCCCGCGGCATCCCTTTAAGGGACCGGAAGGGCAACCGTCGGCGGGGCCACGTGGCGCGCATCCGGGCGACTCACACCCCAACCGCCGCCTAGATCCCGTGTGCCGGGACGGGATGCGCAGAAGATCCTGGGACGGAAACCGAGGCGCCGGGCAAGTAGTTCCCCGAGGCGACGCGCGACGGGACGTTACGCTTCCCGCAGCAAAGCAATGATGGCGCGTGCGCGCATGGCCGACGTCAGCACTGACGTCACGGGTAGCGCAACCGCTAGGCTCAGCCGGATCAAAATTGAAAGCGAAGGAGCGCCGCGCATTTCGCCCAAAGGCGGAATCCACACGCCGAGGCTAGTGTCGAGGATGATCCCGGATACCCCACCGAGTAAGAAACATGACGGATCGGTCTCGGCGGTGACGAATCTGGCCGGACAGGGTAGGAGGGACCGGCTATCACCCGATGGCGGACCACGGAGAGAAGCGGATACAACTACGTGGCGGATCAATCAAAGGGCAGGACTATGCGTATCGATTGCACGGCACGCTGTCACGGCGACAAGGCGAAACCACCCGCCCATACCGAAGACTTGGCGTGGGCGGCGGAACGATGGCCTGTGCTGACGACGGGCTCGCACGGCGTCCACTGTGCCTACGACAGCCATACCGCTCATACACCGATGTGACATACCATGCCGGGTACTGTAGATGACTAGCCGGCTGGTACCCACCTGAGGGGCCCGCCAGCCGGACTAGCCAGTGAGACCCTTGCCTCTCTTCCTATATAAGGAGAGGGAGGGCCTCAGTAGAAAGGGTTGGTCTCAGTTCATTTAAGGCAGTAGCTAAGGGATACAGCTCGAGGAGCACTTGTAGCTCGTATATTTCACCTAGTCAGGTCAGGCAGGAGTAGGGGCTTTATCTCACCGCGAGGGCCCCGAACCTGGGTACTTCTTGCGTCCCGCCACGCTCACTCATACCCAATATCGCCTGTGGACGCCGTCGATAGCTTTCCTGCTAGTCCCCACACCTCTATCTAACCTTTTTAGGTACTGCCATTCCCAATACAACGACACTCATAGGAAGCAACTTTCTTGAGCCAAGAGTGGGGTCACCTCTAAATAACCACTGAGAAGTCTGAGAGAAGTCACCCATATAAACCACCGCAATTAAGGGCTTCCATGTGGATATCATAAGTAGCTTAGGGAGTCCCTCTTTAATCCTCCTTTGATCATGTAGGTTACGAGTCGGCACCAATCTATCACGAGAAATTCCAGGTACGCTTCCAAGACATGTCCAAGGGATTTCTCCCTCCCTTTAGTCCCAAGGGAAAATTATATGTGGTCGACTTCACATATCATCTAAAGGGAGAGATCAAACACAAATCATAGATCAATGGTGTCGTGGTGGTGGCACGGCAGATGCCATGGATAGGCTAAAGATGGGGCCAATGAGTGCTAGGGGAATCCAGGGAGGGAGAGCGTGGTGATTCCACGCACGGATGTTCTTGTATATTCTCTATCAATGGTGTTTACAAGTGCTCCTAAGGCTCTCAACAAGAAGGAGACGATGTCTCTTACTCCCTGTTTACTAGCCCTTGAGTTCTACCTTAGACAGAGAATGATTGATCTATTTGCCGTCCCTCTCTATGGAGGCCCCGGTGCTCCTTATATAGGGGAGCCCGGGTTACAATTCTAGGGCACAGGTGGCAGCATATTCGACGAATATGCTCTTTTCCTGAAGAAGATGCTTCTTTATTCCTCTTTAACGGCTCGTCCGAGCTTTGGACGTAACCTACAGCGTCATCCTTGCCTTTTGGTGTCACCAGACACGGGCTACGTCATCCGGCTTTGCCCGCATCACCTTGGTCGCCCCTGACCCGCCGGTCCTCTTCTTTACTTTACTTTGCACATGTTCCAGCTAATAAAGCCACCTTTTGACCAGCGGGGGATCCCTTCTCTTGGAAGCTAAGATAATCCGGCTAGCATATAGCTAATCCGGCTTACCCATTCACCTGCAAAACAGATAGACACGGTCGGCATAAATCTTATGCCGGCCGGACCATTATCAAGGAAATTCCCCATGGGCCAGGCCACACCGTGATTCGTCCTGCCATGAGGTGACCCGGGCAGTAATTCACTTTGACCGCACCGTACCCCGGCTAACTTGTCCCTTATACCCCAGGGTTACCCTACCCGGGGGTATCCCCCAACATTAGTCCCCGAAGCTGGTGCGGTCTTCGCAACTTTTAGTTGTTAAGGCCACAGCAGGTTCCCATGTCTGGATCTTTTGCTCCTTAGGCCGAGTTATCTCGTAGCCCAGAATTTCTCTTCTTGCAACCCTTTTGCTCTTTCTGAGTCATTCCTCGTTAGATAGGTCTTTCGCCTGCTTATCCTGGTTATCTTTCATTCTCCCATACTCTTCTCCACATCCTACATGGAGGGTAATCATCATTTGCCTCATTTTAAGGGCCATGCGCATTTACTGCACCGGTTACTGTCGCTGTGTCAGGCATAGCTGCTGTAAACGTCCCATCACTGCAGCGCCTCATTAACTGTAACACCATGTCATGTCATGGGATCGCTTGCTCCTGTGGCCCCTCCTATGGCCTTGTTCTGATTGGCTTCTCGGGCCGCATACGTCCTCATTGCGTGCGGCACCTCACCTGCAAAGGATCCCACGACGTCCGTGCGGCATAGTTAAGTAGGGGGTGTGGGGCACTCCTAGGGGAAGTTCCCCCATTTGCGCCGCGCTCCACTACTCTCTCTCTTTCACAGTGACTCCGCCGCCGCCGCTAGTTTTCTTCTCCACGAGCGCCACCGCGACCGTGCTCCGGTACCACTTCGTGCCAGCGCCACCATTCCCAGTGCTAATTTCCACCACGGGGCCTTGCGCTTCCTGTTTCCCTTCTTTCGGCTACCTTTATTCCGACTACCCTGTCGAAAGCTTCGATCTTACCATGACAGAGGCGGAGGCATCGGTGGTGGTGCAGCAGGAAGAAGGGGCGGAGGGCCACGAGCGCGGTTGCTGGGACGGGTCAACCGTCCGTGAGGAGGACTTGGCTTGGCTCCACGCCTCCCGTCGCATTCCCGCCGGCGTCGCCTGCCGTCTCGCCGCTAGTGAAATTACTCCTGCCCCCAAATCTGGGGAATATGTGGTTTTCTTATCGCATTTCCAGCATGGCTTCGGCCTTTCCACATCTGATTTTTTCTTTGATTTAATCTCTACATACAAGTTGCAGCCGCATCACCTCCCCGCAAACGCCATCACCTCTCTATCTTCCTTTGCCTCCGGCATTGAGGGATATATTGGCCTCTGGCCAACCAAAGAACTTTGGGTTAAGTTCTTTGGTCTGCGGAGGAACGTAGTTGCGGATCCAGAGCTTGCCCCGAAGGACAAGCACCTAACCCAATGCGGCGCTGCCTCCATTTCTCCCCAGAAGCAGTCCATGTTTCCCCGGGTCACCGGACTCGAATCGTGCAAGGGCTGGGCCCAGACCTTCTTCTACATCCGGAACACCACCAAGGAGGACCAGATTCGGCTGCTCCATTTCAAGCTTGGCCCTCCAGATGCTTCGCTTTGGGAGAGCATTCCCGAACGCGCCACGGCCCTGGCGAATCAAGTGGCACGCCGGATCATGGAGTTCCTCAAGGAGCATCTCCAGGGGAAGGATATTATGATTACTTTCATCCGCAGCCGGGTCTCCCCCCTCCAGAAGCGAACCCACAAGATCTGCTATCTTAGCGGTCCTCTTGACCCTTACCGGACCTCTTCTTTTGAGCTGGATAACTCGGCGGTTTACCACCGGGTTAAGTCCATATTTAACATGGAGAAGGAGTTTTCCGAGGCCTGGGAGTGGGGTCTTGAGCCCTTCACCCGTATCAACCCCCCTCCAAAGGTAAATTACCCTTTTCTGTTTTCCGAATCTTCCTTGTATGTTGTTTTATTTTCGTAACTTGGCGATTGTCTTTCAGAAATTCCTCCAGCAACCACTAGAGGATGGCGAGGTACCGGCGAGCAAGTGGTTGGAGGACCGCACCGAGGGAGACGAGGGGAGACTGATCCAGAGGCCTTCTTGCCTACCCCGGACGTCGTCAAACGCAATGCTGGTAAGGCCTCTTCTCTAAGGGATTGGCCAGACGATGATGATTCGGACGTTGAAGTCCTTGAGGTACTTGATCCGGTTCTCATCTCTTATTTGCACCTGGCTCATGTTTGAATGTTCAGCTAACCCGGACGATCAGGTCCATGAGGTTCCTCCCCTTTGCACCGGTGGCCCGACCCCGACCCCTTCCCAGAAGCGTGCAGCTACCTCGGCCGCAGCTTCGGAGGCGCCGCCGCCCAAGAAGAGGCAAAAGAAGTCCGGGGTTAAACCCTCGGCCAAGCCTACCACCAAGAGCACAGTTCAGAGGGCACCCAAACCTCGGGCTCCCCCTACCGCAGACGAGTAAGTCCTTTTAGCATTGCTACTTTGGACTTTTTTTCTTTGCTTGCCTTTCTGGTTGGTTCTATCTTTTTGACTAACTGCCCTTCCTTTTTTCTAGAGCTCCTGTGGATATTTCTCAGAGCGGTTCCGGCATAGCCTCCCCGCTCCGGAGTGGCCCCTCTCCCTCCCGCAACGATAATTATCGCCCGCTCAGCCCTATTCAAGAGGGCTCCGCGGCTGCGCTGACCAGAGCCCACCTCGCCAAGAGGAGGGCAATGTCGGCATGGGGGTAGTGGGCCGGATCGGGATACGGCGATGCCGGATCTCCCCAGCTCGACCTCAGTGCCAAATCCTGATGTGCCAGCCTCATCGGCGCCGCCTCCAGCATCTCTAGTATCAGCACCAGCAGCAACGACACCAGCACCAGCAACAGCACCCGCACTAACAGCACCAGCATCAACAACAGCAAGAGCCTCCAAGCCTCCCAAGGGAAAACCTCCTTCGGCTCCCACCAGGTCTACTACCTCCATTGCTGATATCTTTCAACTAGCTCCTCAATCCTCATCCGGCAAAGCCAAGAAGACCTCCGGGTCAGCCAAAGATACTTCTTCCGGGTCTACTGCCTCCGGATCAGAGGGAAGCCAATAGCTGGTTTTGCATACCATCCTCGCTGCAGCTCAATCCTCCAGGCGGGAGGCCCATGTGAAGGGCCTCGTGGCGAGTTGTTCTCCGAGCAGCGAAAGCTACAGTCCACTACTCCTTGAGTACGTGAAGAACTGGAACAACGCGGAATTCGTCAACCAAGACGACCTGCCGGATAAGTTAGGCCTAGTCGAGTTCAGCGCCCAAATGAATTCCGCTACCAAGGCTATCTCCCTGGCTGGCCGGATGATGGAGGTAATTCGTTTTCTCCGCTGTTAACGTCTTCCAAAACTGAGCACTTTAGATATAGCCCCTAGTCCCCAAGCCTCTGAGGGAATAACTTGTTATTAGGTCGGATGCTTCTTGTAGAGCTTAGTTTTTGTTCATAATGACATTAATTTGCAATAAATTTTGGGCCGGGTCTAGTTCCCTTGGCCTGTATCTTATGTACTTCGAATATCCACACACCTAGAGCCGGGTTAAGTTCCACTTGTCCCGGGTCTTGTAGACTTCGAATATGCACACATCTAGAGTCGGGGTAAGTTCCACTTGGCCCGGATCTTGTATACTTCGAATATCCACACACTTAGAGCCAGGTTAAGTTCCACTTGGCACGAATCTTGTAGACTTCGAATATGCACACATCTAGAGTCGGGTTAAGTTCCACTTGGCCTGGATCTTGTATACTTTGAATATCCACACATCTAGAGCCGGGTTAAGTTCCACTTGGCCCGGATCTTGTATACTTTGAATATCCACACACCTAGATCCGGGTTAAGTTCCACTTGGCCTGAATCTTGTATACTTCGAATATCCACACACCTAGAGCCGGGTTAAGTTCCACTTGGCCTGGATCTTGTAGACTGAATTGTTTTGTAGCATCCCAATTGTCTAACAATTGCAATGCTACTAGCCTAGTCTATATAAATGCTACTTCCTATATATAATTGCTGCATCATAATTATATCATGCTCATGTCATCATGCCACCTTGCATTTGAGCATCATATAAAACACTCTTTCTTTGGTTCTTCTCTCATATGCATTATTAATTGTATTTGCCTCTTGATATTGTATTTGGTTATTGATATATTGTTTAATGCCCAAGTTGAGTTGGGGGCATATCTTTTATTCCACTCCACCACCTTTCTTTGTCACCACCTTATAATTCCACCACCCTAATTACCCATGAGCTTGTATTTCTTTTTCTTTGATATTATTCTAGCTCATGTGGGTGGGGTGGATCTAATTCTATAAATTCTTTTGCTTGGCTTTTATTCCACTTCTTGGGAATGCATAAGAATAATGCCATATCATCATTATTGTTTTCACAAGGATAATACGTGGCATTTATTATTTTGCATGGGCCATGCAAGAGTACCACCACCTTTAGCCATTTGCGTTCTCTTGGTTTAAGTGGGTTTTTCTCTTTATGGGATCATCTCCATCCCTCACCACCATCTCTCTCTACCACTCCTTTTGCTTGATCTTGTTTGATCTTGCTAAAAACCCTACCACCACATCACCCTCTCTCTCTAATCCTCTCTCCAAAACCCTAATACCTAGCTAAACCCTAACCCTTAATCTCTCTCTCAACCATGATGGCCCCACCTGGCCACCCTCTCTCCCTGGTCCCACACCCCATCTACCCTCCTACCCTAACCCTAGCACCACCCTAACCCGAGCCACCACCCCACTTCTAACCTAGCCTAAGTTGCACCCGAGCCCCTCTCCTCTCTCTTTCTCTCTTCCTGCCGTGCCAGCCCACAACCACGCTGTCCCCACCTGGCCCGCCTGTCAGCACCACCCCACTTGCCCCTGCCTACCCAGCCCGAGCATGTGCGAGGAGGAGATGGAAAAAGGTGGCCGAAGCCACCTTTATCTACCCCGAGTCCCACACGGCACCTCCTCCCTCTCCCTCGCTTTACCCTCCGCCCCACGGCTCCTTTGCCTCGCCAGATCCACCTCGGAGCCCTGCCTCTTCCCTCCTTCTTCTTCTTCCTGATGCCATCTCCTCTCGCTGTTCCCGCTAGTACTACCGGCGCCTCCTCGTTCCGGTCAGCACGACCGACGTGGAAGTGGTCGAGGAGACCGAGGACGATCCCCTGCTTCGCCCTGGACGCGCCAACGAGGAGGAGGAGCGCCAGGATCGCCAGGACCAGCGCCGCCCGACGAAACCCTAGATCCCCGGTTCGCCAGCTCCGTTGATGCTTCGCAGCTCCCCACCGCGATCCGAGCCCTCCGTCGAGCCCGCGGTGAGCCCCTGTACCTCCCAGACAACCCCATCTTCGCCGTCGTCATCTAGCCGCGCCGGACCTTACACCGAACGCCCTCGGTGCGCCACCAGTCGCTGGCGTCTGCACGTCGCCGCGACGCACCACGACCTATCTAGCCGGCCTTTCCCCTCCTAACAGCAAACCCCAGCTACCACAGTGGCTACCGCCCCCAGCGCACGCCCAGATCCCCGGTTCAAGTCCCCGCCTCGCCGCGCCACGCGCGGATCTGCCGCCAGACAGTGGAGAAGATCCACAGTACCGCGGCCCCCATTTTGCTTTTACCCCCTCTTTTTATCTCGCGCTCAACCCGCGGTCCAGCCGACCCCGCCTGCCAGCCGTTGTGCACTTTATGCAAAAAGGCACCCGTCTTTTCGTCACACCTAACCCGCGGTCCAGCATGCCCCACTTGTCAGCCCCTGCAAGTTCAGCCGATGTCACGTGGGCCTCTAGTCGCTGGCCCACCAGTCAGCCTCAGGGGCTAGCTAAGGCTGAGGTGAGAAAAGCCTTTTCCGTGCGCGTGGCCCCAGTCAGCCGCTGATCCACCCGTCAGTGACTTGGGCTAGAATCCGCTGTGTGTAAAAAGTCTGGCCGTTTCTCTGTTTAATAAAACAATTTCAGAAATGTTTAAATACAAATTCAAATCAGATTTTAAATAACTTTCAAATTATAAATCCAAATAATACATATAATATATGTTTTTGAATCAGAAAAATGTGAGGAATTCAAATATCCCATTCAAAATATTATTTGAGCACTTTAAAATTTCGAGATGATTAAAATTACAGTAGAATGCCCTTTTTCTTAATTAATTAATAACTTTAGTTTTATAACTCCAAATTTGACAAATAATATGTCTAAGTCGATCAGCGCGACGAGTCCGTTCTATCTATGCACTCCATGTTCTGAATTGCAGCATGAATTATATAAATATAAGATTACAGCAAGTGTTATGAGAGCAAACCGGGCTAAAAACTTAATTAAATGCTTTAATCTTGTACCCCACACCTCACCCATGCCATGCTACATTATTGCCATGCAAATTGTGCATCATTCATCATGGCATGATTGTTTGCTTGTCGCATTTTAATTCATATGCTTGTGCACTCTATTTATGTTGGCCCTTGTTTGTTTGGTTCTTCTTCGAATAGACGCTGAGCAGGGGATATATCAGGAAACCCAGGAGCACTACCCAGATCTGTCCCTCGCTTCAATTAAGCTGCCAGGCAAGCACTACCACATGCTTGCATACATATAGTACAAATTGCCTCTATCTTATTCTTGCATCATTGAGTCGCGATTGCATTAAATTGAATCCCAAGTACTGCATATCCTTTACTTTTAAACCCCACCGAAGCTTGTTGCTCCATCCCATGAGCCATTACTACAGGAGTTGTTTGAGCCAAGCGGGTCGTAGAATAGCATGAGTAGGGTATGTGATAGTCCGATGGATAATGAGGTACCTAAACAACTTAATCTGAGTAGTAATGGGATAACTAATGAAAGTGGCACCGGTGAGCAATATCTGTTATTTGGTTTTTCATGCTCACTTGTGTCCCGTAGGACCCCGAGTACTTGATTCCTGTTCCTTGACTATTCGCACTATCCACATCCGGGAGGCCTTATGGACCCCCCTGAGCCAGAGCTTGATTCATTCTTATTTCTTGGAGCCACAAAGTAGTTTGGGGCTTTATTACTATCCTGTACTTATGCCATGCTTTACTGCTTTATTTAAGATTGTGCTTGGAGCACTGTCTTGTTCTGATCGTGACACGTTTTTGTATCGACAAGCCTAGTCACACTTTCGGGTTCCCAATCGCTTTCTGTCCACACAAACCTGGTCCGCTTCGAGCCGCCAACTTCGCTATGGTAGCTTAGTGGGGTGGCCCCCTGAAACATTTCTGAATCCTGTGATCGCTTTGTCGTGAATGCCTCGTTGGGTTTTGATTTGGTTTTTCCGAGGTTGATCGAGTGTGTGTTGCTATTTGTGCACCCCTGTAGGGTAAATCTTTCTTAAAGCCGTGTCCGCGGTTATGGACGACTTGGAGCACAGTTTCTCGATCATAGACAAGTACAACTAAAGTACCGCTTTTAATTTAACTAAGTACCTGACTAGTAAATAGTGCAACACTCATGGAATGGTTAATAAAACTGCCAACGGATGGGGGGTTGTTCGTCCGCTTCCTCATTGGTAAGCGAGGAGGAGGATGGATCTGTTAATTACTGTTATAACTGTTGTTATTAATTCACGGACATCCGTCTATCTTTGGTTAGGCGGATGGTTAGCAAGTATCTATAGACTTGTTAGGTATTATATTTTACTACAATTGCGTCACCCCAGGTTGTGTCCCCTTTGGAGGCATAAAGACTTGCTGAGTACCCCTAGGGTCTCACACGATAAATTGTTTGATTCAGATGAACATATATACTCGCAAGATGGATACTGGGTGGAGGAGACGGACGATGTTGGCAACAATCACTCGGTGTAGAGATTCCGGGAACGGGGATCCGTGAGATCTATGGGCGGGATGTGTTTATTTATGAGGCATCTTATGCCGATTTGCTTCTTATCCGTACTCGGATCTTGTTTTCCGCTTCCGCCTGATACTCTGATGTTTGAAGTATGAGGAGCTATCCTAAAATATTATCTCTATCTAGGATATTTGGATCTTGACGTATGGCGTTGCAATATTTCTATTTCTTTTAGATGGAATGGCTCTGAGGACTATTGTATGTGGCTTGCATACATACTCATTTGTGTATGTAGTTGATCCCTTCGCCTGCTGATTACGCCGCTCGTTCTTGTCCCGATGTTCTGGAAATGGTTAGGACGGCCGAAAGGTCTACCTGTGAGTGGCATTTGGCCCCACCGTACTATTTTAACCATTTTCGCTCATCCAGGCATGTAACTAAGAGCGTAATTCACCGAGGTAGTTACAATTGGTATCAGAGCCATCCCGCCCTTCAGGTCTCAGCCAAATGGTCGTTGTCAGTCGAGCAAATATTTTGGTAGCTATGTATACTAGGGAAAAACAAAACGTGAGAGTAGGACTGCTTTCATTTTTCTTCTTACCCACCCACCCACCCTTTTCTGGTAAGGAAGTGTAACGTTTTCAATCCTCTTCTAAAAATTCAAACTAGGATTCACGTGTCCTGGGTTCCGTAGTACCATAGGTTATGTGTGTGTGCGTGTGTGTGTAATTCCTTGTCTACCTGTTGCATCCAACCTTGTTGTCACTATCTGCCTTTTGGTTATCAACTGTTGGTACATTCCATACCGACAGGCTTTTGTAAACCGATGTGATCTATCCAACTCCTTGTTAACCTGTGCCATCGTGTTAAGGGTGTTCTTCCTTCCAGCATGCTTTCACAGAATGTGGAGTTGCTAATCTCTATCTGATGAGTGGTTTTGTGCATCTATTGGTATTTTAATGCCGAAAAATGCGGAAAAAAATTTCTTTGATACATTTGTGTTTCCACACTCCTCTTCAGTCGTGTGTGAAACATTATCTATCTTCCTTTTATCGGCATGTTCATGCTAACTCATTCTTTTGTCACCGGCGCTTAATCCTGGAGTTTTACTTCACCTTCAAATTTCCTTGGGCTAAATACATAACATGTGTCGATTCGATGCTTGTGATTGTAATTTGGTTCTCGACATAGCTATATGACACTTATCATGAGTGGAGTATGGTTAATGCTATCTATTTTCATCCTCCAAATGATGGCGGTTATCTCCTGTGATTTTGGGTTATACCGGGATCATATCCTTGTCATATTCAAGTATCTTTGTCAATCCGGAGTTTTTCTTAAGGCCCTACGGTGGTCTATCATCTGTTCATCATGCGGCACATCTTTTTTAACTCCATATCTGCAAAGTTCCCTTTGATACAAGGGAATTGCATTTTTTTTCATCTCTGATAGCTTTGCTTAAGGTATGATCTATCATCTTTTCTTTATCCAAGATCTCTTTATCTTTGTAACCGGTGATCCGATCGACAATGTGAACCAGGTGGCATTTCCTGTTCCCTTCCGAAGGACCAGATAATCTATTCTGCCAGTGCATCTTTCCAACATGAATCCTTACTCGTAACATTGATCTTTCAAAGAGCGTTGAGCTCAGAAAGTGTTTCGAGCATTTGTTCGTTTCTCCCGCCTCTTGAACTTGATATTCTTGGAATATCTTGGTAATCTGTGGTGGTATATCTTGATGATATGCTTGCCTACTCTATGTCAATGGAAGAACATGGAAGGTCATCTGTGTCTCTTTCTCTCAAGCTTCGCGAACACTACCGTGTGCAAAGTTCCCAAAGTGGAAATTCTGACTTTTTGAAGTCACCTATCTCGGACACGTCCTTCTGCTAAATAGATTGCTTCAATTCTGGAATCAGCAAGTCCATTGTTAATTCCATCTTCCATCTTCAATCAAACCCGGAGTTTTCCTTGTTGGCGAGTTATCATCGTCGTTCCGCTGTAGATTTCCTCAAAACTTCTAAATCTCTCTCAATCATTTCAAGAAGAACATGGAGTTCTTTTCACCTCTGTCTCGTTAAGTAATCTCTTGAAACCCTCTCGCTCTATCGTCTATGCTCAATCCACCGGAGGCCATGAAGACCTTCCAGATCTTGTATTCCTTCTGTTCAAGTTGGTGCTATCTTTTCTGTAGCTGTTCAATCTTGCAGTTGTTCTCCGTAATCTTCCTTCATATCTTGCCAGTGGCTTGGTACTTCCGACATGACGACAACATCATCATCTTTATCTATCTGTGAATCCGGCGAATCGTTTGCATCTATCCTTGTTTTCTAACGAAGTTCCATGAGTTATTGTCAATACCTTCAGTCTGTTTCGGTAGTTGGGTTGCATGGTTTTCTTATTCATGTGCGGAGTAATGCTATGAGTGCAGGATGGAGTAGCTACCATACCACTACTCTTATCATTCGCTCTTGTACATTGAATTGGTGAATTAATGTGATTTCACTCATTCCACGGAAGTTAGAAGTGGCCTTTATCCCTCGATACTTTTACTTCCGTCCTTGTTTTTCCTGAGTGCTCTCTCGAAGAAAGTAATCAATAATCTCTTGTTGGTGGTCTGTCTATTCTAGATGGAGCAAAATCTTCAATTATCTGGTGGAAACAAACGCAAACTCTTTTATGTCCTCGTCATTCTACCGATGCTCGACATCCCCAAACAAGATGAAAGGAAACTATCTCTCTCTTTGTTTCATCAATTCTTTTTCTGTGGTAAAGCCAATTATGGTTGATGCCATCAGCCGCAAATCTATTGCGTTAGCCTCAAGGCTAAAGAAAGCAATAAGTATCTCTACAATAAACTCCAGATCCTCCATATTCTTTGCTTCTCGGGATTCCACCATGATCTGGCTTCACATCCGTCTCTGGAAGTTATATCCGCGCACCTCAATTGCGTGATCCTTTGGTTATTACCGGCGCAAGAAGAATCTAATCTGATGATGTCTAACTAAATCTTTCTGTTGATATCAAGGGACTCTATTGTTTGAAGGCAAGATTGTTTCCGAACTTCATTTCTCAAATCCGAGAGAAGATACGATGCTATCGTCATAGTGGTTCAAAACCTCTACAACCTAGCTCTTTTCTTCCGGCGAGACAAAGATTCATCCTCTCTAGTATCGGTAAATCTTTAATCTTAATGGTGTGTCTTTCTTTATCCATGATACATCATCTTGTCCTTTCTTTCACAAGTTGTTCTATTCTCTTATCATGTTTCTTGAGAAAACCGGAGCTATGTTCATCCTATCCTTCTTGTCTCATGACAATCCTTCAACTCTTCTAACCGTTGTTTCTCAAGAAAAACGCAAGACTCGCAACAAGTCTAGCAAGTTTTGCAAGGTGTAGTGGTCGCACCATTCCGTTGTTCATCAACTTGGGAACGTGAGGGTCACCTTCGTTTGAACACCCGCCTATCCTTGTGTTGTTTTCTTTTTCCTAGGAATCTCGGGGCGAGATTCTTGTTTAGTGGGGGAGAGTTATAGCATCCCAATTTTCTAACAATTGCAATGCTACTAGCCTAGTCTATATAAATGCTACTTCCTATATATAATTGCTGCATCATAATTATATCATGCTCATGTCATCATGCCACCTTGCATTTGAGCATCATATAAAACCCTCTTTTTTGGTTCTTCTCTCATATGCATTATTAATTGTATTTGCCTCTTGATATTGTATTTGGTTATTGATATATTGTTTAATGCCCAAGTTGAGTTGGGGGCATATCTTTTATTCCACTCCACCACCTTTCTTTGTCACCACCTTATAATTCCACCACCCTAATTACCCATGAGCTTGTATTTCTTTTTCTTTGATATTATTCTAGCTCATGTGGGTGGGGTGGATCTAATTCTATAAATTCTTTTGCTTGGCTTTTATTCCACTTCTTGGGAATGCATAAGAATAATGCCATATCATCATTATTGTTTTCACAAGGATAATACGTGGCATTTATTATTTTGCATGGGCCATGCAAGAGTACCACCACCTTTAACCATTTGCTTTCTCTTGGTTTAAGTGGGTTTTTCTCTTTATGGGATCATCTCCATCCCTCACCACCATCTCTCTCTACCACTCCTTTTGCTTGATCTTGTTTGATCTTGCTAAAAACCCTACCACCACATCACCCTCTCTCTCTAATCCTCTCTCCAAAACCCTAATACCTAGCTAAACCCTAACCCTAAATCTCTCTCTCTACCATGATGGCCCCACCTAGCCACCCTCTCTCCCTGGTCCGACACCCCATCTACCCTCCTACCCTAACCCTAGCACCACCCTAACCCGAGCCACCACCCCACTTCTAACCTAGCCTAAGTTGCACCCGAGCCCCTCTCCTCTCTCTTTCTCTCTACCTGTCGTGCCAGCCCACAACCACGCCGTCCCCACCTGGCCCGCCTGTCAGCAACACCCCACCTGCCCTTGGCTGCCCAGCCCGAGCATGTGCGAGGAGGAGATGGAAAAAGGTGGCCGAAGCCACCTTTATCTACCCCGAGTCCTACACGGCACCTCCTACCTCTTCCTCGCTTTACCCTCTGCCCCATGGCTCCTCTGCCTTGCCAGATCCACCTCGGAGCCCTGCCTCTTCCCTCCTTCATCTTCTTCCCGACGCCATCTCCTCTCGCTGTTCCCGCCAGTACTACCGGCGCCTCCTCGTTCCGGTCAGCACGAGCGACGTGGAAGTGGTTGAGGAGACCGAGGATGATCCCTTGCTTCGCCCTGGACGTGCCAACGAGGAGGAGGAGCGCTAGGATCGCCAGGACCAGCGCCGCCCGACGAAACCCTAGATCCTCGGTTCGCGAGCTCCGCCGATGCTCCGCAGCTCCCCACCGCGATCCGAGCCCTCCGTCGAGCCCGCGGTGAGCCCCTGTACCTCCCAGACAACCCCATCTTCGCCGTCGTCATCTAGCCGCGCCGGACCTTACACCGAACGCCCTCGGTGCGCCCTGGGCCATACGCGTCAGACGTTGCCGCGACGCACCACGACCTATCTAGCCGGCCTTTCCCCTCCTAACAACAAACCCCAGCTACCGCAGTGGCTACCGCCTCCAGCGCATGCCCAGATCCCCGGTTCGAGTCCCCGCCTCGCCGCGCCACACGCGGATCTGCCGCCAGACAGTGGAGAAGATCCATAGTACCGCGGCCCCCCGTTTTGCTTTTACCCCCTCTTTTTATCTCGCGCTCAACCCGCGGTCCAGCCGACCCCACCTGCCAGCCGCTGTGCACTTTATGCAAAAAGGCACCCGTCTTTTCGTCACACCTAACCCGCGGTCCAGCATGCCCCACTTGTCAGCCCCTGCAAGTTCAGCCGCTGTCACGTGGGCCTCTAGTCGCTGGCCCACCAGTCAGCCTCAGGGGCTAGCTAAGGCTGAGGTGAGAAAAGCCTTTTCCACGAGCGTGGCCCCAGTCAGCCGCTGGCCCACCCGTCAGTGACTTGGGCTAGAATCCGCTGTGTGTAAAAAGTCTGGCCGTTTCTCTGTTTAATAAAACAATTTCAGAAATGTTTAAATACAAATTCAAATCAGATTTTAAATAACTTTCAAATTATAAATCCAAATAATACATATAATATATGTTTTTGAATCAGAAAAATGTGAGGAATTCAAATATGCCATTCAAAACATTATTTGCGCACTTTAAAATTTCGAGATGATTAAAATTACAATAAAATGCCCTTTTTCTTAATTAATTAATAACTTTAGTTTTATAACTCCAAATTTGACAAATAATATGTCTAAGTCAATCAGCACGACGAGCCCGTTCTATCTATGCACTCCATGTTCTGAATTGCAGCATGCATTATATAAATATAAGATTACAGCAAGTGTTATGAGAGCAAACCGGGCTAAAAACTTAATTAAATGCTTTAATCTTGTACCCCACACCTCACCCATGCCATGCTACATTATTGCCATGCAAATTGTGCATCATTCATCATGGCATGATTGTTTGCTTGTCGCATTTTAATTCATATGCTTGTGCACTCTATTTATGTTGGCCCTTGTTTGTTTGGTTCTTCTTCGAATAGACGTTGAGCAGGGGATATATCAGGAAACCCAGGAGCACTACCCAGATCTGTCCCTCGCTTCAATTAAGCTGCCAGGCAAGCACTACCACATGCTTGCATACATATAGTACCTATTGCCTCTATCTTATTCTTGCATCATTGAGTCGCGATTGCATTAAATTGAATCCCAAGTACTGCATATCCTTTACTTTTAAACCCCACCGAAGCTTGTTGCTCCATCCCATGAGCCATTACTACAGGAGTTGTTTGAGCCAAGCGGGTCGTAGAAGAGCATGAGTAGGGTATGTGATAGTCTGATGGATAATGAGGTACCTAAACAACTTAATCTGAGTAGTAATGGGATAACTAATGAAAGTGGCACCGGTGAGCAATATCTATTATTTGGTTTTTCATGCTCACTTGTGTCCCGTAGGACCCCGAGTACTTGATTCCTGTTCCTTGACTATTCGACTATCCACATCCGGAGGCCTTATGGACCCCCGAGCCGAGCTTGATTCATTCTTATTTCTTGGGGCCATAAAGTAGTTTGGGGCTTTATTACTATCCTGCACTTATGCCATGCTTATCGCTTTATTTAAGATTGTGCTTGGAGCACTGTCTGTTTAGGATCGTGACACGTTTTCCTGTGTCGACAAGCCCACCACACTTTTGGGTTCCCGATGCTTACATTCCCACAAAACCCTGGGTCCGTTTCGAGCCGCCAACTTCTATGGTAGCTTAGTGGGGTGGCCTCAAACATTTCTGAATCGTGATCGCTTTGTCGTGAATGCCTCGTTGGGTTTTGATTTGGTTTTTCCGAGGCTGATCGAGTGTGTTGTTATTTGTGCACCTAGCAGGTAAATCTTTCAAAGCCGTGTCCATGTTATGGACAACTTGGAGCACAGTTTCTCGATCATAGACAAGTACAACTAAAGTACCGCTTTTAATTTGACTAAGTACCTGACTAGTAAATAGTGCAACACTCATGGAATGGTTAATAAAACTGCCAACGGATGGGGGGTTGTTCGTCCGCTTCCTCATTGGTAAGCGAGGAGGAGGATGGATCTGTTAATTACTGTTATAACTGTTGTTATTAATTCACAGACATCCGTCTATCTTAGGTTAGGCGGATGGTTAGCGAGTATCTATAGACTTGTTAGGAATTATATTTTGCTGCAATTGTGTCACCCCAGGTTGTGTCCCCTTTAGAGGCATAAAGACTTGCTGAGTACCCCTAGGGTCTCACACGATAAATTGTTTGATTCAGATGAACATGTATACTCGCAAGATGGTACTGGGTGGAGGAGACGGACGATGTTGGCAACGATCACTCGGTGTAGAGATTCCGGGAACGGGGATCCGTGAGATCTGTGGGCGGGATGTGTTTATTCATGAGGCATCTTATGCCGATTTGCTTATTATCCATACTCGGATCTTGTTTTCCGCTTCCGCCTGATACTCTGATGTTTGATGTATGAGGAGCTATCCTAAAATATTATCTCTATCTAGGATATTTGGATCTTGCCGTATGGCGTTGCAATATTTCTATTTCTTTTAGATGGAATGGCTTTGAGGACTGTTGTATGTGGCTTTCATACATACTCATTTGTGTATGTAGTTGATCCCTTCGTCTGCCGATTACGCCGCTCGTTCTTGTCCCGGTGTTCTGGAAATGGTTAGGACGGCCGAAAGGTCTACCTGTGAGTGGCATTTGGCCCCACCGTACTATTTTAACCATTTTCGCTCATCCAGGCATGTAACTAAGAGCGTAATTCACCGAGGTAGTTACAATTGGTATCAGAGCCATCCCGCCCTTCAGGTCTCAGCCAAATGGTCGTTGTCAGTCGAGCAAATATTTTGGTAGCTATGTATACTAGGGAAAAACAAAACGTGAGAGTAGGACTGCTTTCATTTTTCTTCTTACCCACCCACCCACCCTTTTCTGGTAAGGAAGTGTAACGTTTTCAATCCTCTTCTAAAAATTCAAACTAGGATTCACGTGTCCTGGGTTCCGTAGTACCATAGGTTATGTGTGTGTGCGTGTGTGTGTGTAATTCCTTGTCTACCTGTTGCATCCAACCTTGTTGTCACTATCTGCCTTTTGGTTATCAACTGTTGGTACATTCCATACCGACAGGATTTTGTAAACCGATGCGATCTATCCGACTCCTTGTTAACCGGTGCCATCTTGTTAAGGGTGTTCTTCCTTCCAGCATGCTTTCACAGAATGTGGAGTTGCTAATCTCTATCTGATGAGTGGTTTTGTGCATCTATTGGTATTTTAATGCCGAAAAATGCGGAAAAAAAATTCTTTGATACATTTGTGTTTCCACACTCCTCTCCAGTCGTGCGTGAAACATTATCTATCTTCCTTTTATCGGCATTTTCATGCTAACTCATTCTTTTATCACCGGCGCTTAATCCTAGAGTTTTACTTCACCTTCAAATTTCCTTGGGCTAAATACATAACATGTGTCGATTCGATGCTTGTGATTGTAATGTGGTTCTCAACATAGCTATATGACACTTATCATGAGTGGAGTATGGTTAATGCTATCTATTTTCATCCTCCAAATGATGGCGGTTATCTCCTGTGATTTTGAGTTATACCGGGATCATATCCTTGTCATATTCAAGTATCTTTGTCAATCCGGAGTTTTTCTTAAGGCCCTACGGTGGTCTATCATCTGTTCATCATGCGGCACATCTTTTTTAACTCCATATCTGCAAAGTTCCCTTTGATACAAGGGAATTGCATTTTTTTCATCTCTGATAGCTTTGCTTAAGGTATGATCTATCATATTTTCTTTATCCAAGATCTCTTTATCTTTGTAACTCGTGATCCGATCGACAATGTGAACCAGGTGGCATTTCCTGTTCTCTTCCGAAGGACCAGATAATCTATTCTGCCAGTGCATCTTTCCAACATGAATCCTTACTCGTAACATTGATCTTTCAAAGAGCGTTGAGCTCAGAAAGTGTTTCGAGCATTTGTTTGTTTCTCCCGCCTCTTGAACTTGATATTCTTGGAATATCTTGGTAAACTGTGGTGGTATATCTTGATGATATGCTTGCCTATTCTATGTTAATGGAAGAACATCGAAGGTCATCTGTGTCTCTTTCTCTCAAGCTTCGCGAACACTACCGTGTGCAAAGTTCCCAAAGTGGAAATTCTGACTTTTTGTAGTCACCTATCTCGGCCACGTCCTTCTGCTAAATAGATTGCTTCGATTCTGGAATCAGCAAGTCCATTGTTAATTCCATCTTCCATCTTCAATCAAACCCGGAGTTTTCCTTGTTGGCGAGTTATCATCGTCGTTCCGCTGTAGATTTCCTCAAAACTTCTAAATCTCTCTCAATCATGTCAAGAAGAACATGGAGTTCTTTTCACCTGCAGGGTAAATCTTTCTGAAAGCCGTGTCCACGGTTATGGACGACTTGGAGCACAGTTTCTCGATCATAGACAAGTACAACTAAAGTACCGCTTTTAATTTGACTAAGTACCTGACTAGTAAATAGTGCAACACTCATGGAATGGTTAATAAAACTGCCAACGGATGGGGGGTTGTTCGTCCGATTCCTCGTTGGTAAGCGAGGAGGAGGATGGATCTGTTAATTACTGTTATAACTGTTGTTATTAATTCACGGACATCCGTCTAGCTTTGGTTAGGCGGATGGTTAGCGAGTATCTATAGACTTGTTAGGTATTATCTTTTGCTGCAATTGCGTCACCCCAGGTTGTGTCCCCTTTAGAGGCATAAAGACTTGCTGAGTACCCCTAGGGTCTCACACGATAAATTGTTTGATTCAGATGAACATGTATACTCGCAAGATGGATACTGGGTGGAGGAGACGGACGATGTTGGCAACGATCACTCGGTGTAGAGATTCCGGGAACAGGGATCCGTGAGATCTATGGGCGGGATGTGTTTATTTATGAGGCATCTTATGCCGATTTGCTTCTTATCCGTACTCGGATCTTGTTTTCCGCTTCCGCCTGATACTCTGATGTTTGATGTATGAGGAGCTATCCTAAAATATTATCTCTATCTAGGATATTTGGATCTTGCTGTATGGCGTTGCAATATTTCTATTTCTTTTAGATGGAATGGCTCTGAGGACTGTTGTATGTGGCTTGCATACATACTCATTTGTGTATGTAGTTGATCCCTTCGTCTGCCGATTATGCCGCTCGTTCTTGTCCTGATGTTCTGGAAATGGTTAGGACGGCCGAAAGGTCTACCTGTGAGTGGCATTTGGCCCCACCGTACTATTTTAACCATTTTCGCTCATCCAGGCATGTAACTAAGAGCGCAATTCACCGAGGTAGTTACATGTTTTCACCATGCCTTTTAACTTTGTCATTGCCTTGCTTGTTTCAGATTACCACTAACCGCCAAACCGCTGAGTTCCAGCACCTGCTGGACTCCTACAAAGATATTCGCGCGTGTTATGGTAAAATCCTGGCGGAGTACCAGAAAAGGGGTAATTTCCCATTCTTCCTCTTCCTTGTTCGTTCAAACTTCCTAGGACCCATATGAATTTCTCGTCCGAATCTTGCAGCCGAGGTTGAAGCCGAGAACATAATCATGAGGAAGAACCTTGCGGAAATCAAAGGTAAACTTAACCGCTCCACATGATCATTGTATTTTTGTTGCTTTATCCGGTGGACACTTATGCTCTGGGTCCTCCAGGTTATTATGCTGTTGCAGTTTCTCTCGAGGATAGCGTCACTATGCCCGAATTGATGACTCATTCCCTCGAACAAGCAGGGAAGTACAAAGTTGAGCTGAAGAAGAAAGACGCTGAGATAGCTCGGCTCTAGTAGCAGGACTCGGAGATTACTCGGCTAAATGCCGAAATCCAGAGGCTTAAGAGCTCTCATCAGTCCGTGCTAGAGAAGGTTGACCAGGAGTTTGCCGAGGAGAAAGAGCATTTAACCACGCAAATCTCCAAGGACAAGAGCCTCTTGGAGGAAGCCGACATCAAGCTTATGTTGGTTACCACCGAATACGAGAAACTCCAGGTCCATAATTCCAATGTTGATTCCGAGCTTCAGCGACTTCTCTTCCAAATTGCGCGTAAGTTTCCTGCCCTTGCTTGCTCTTCCACCATTCGGATTTGGTCCATTTACTCACTGTTTTTCTTCTTATCCTTAGGAAAATTTCCATAAAGCGATACGCGCGCTGGCTCTGCCGACGGCGTGGAATTCCTGTTGTCCCTGATGGTGAGCCAATCCCCTATAGCATAGAAGTTCTCCTGGCGAGTCTCACTGCTCGCCTTGAGGTAGTTAAGAACCATGGCACGGACATCATCCCGGCGGCAACACGGATGTTCAGCTGCCTCTGGCCCAGTGAAACCATTCTCAAGAAGAGCTCCGCTTTTATAGCCAAACTCATGGAATGTGACACGCAGCTGCATTTGTGGCGCGAATCTACCGCACGGGCTGGGGCCGACATTGCTCTAAAATTTGCGCTCTCATGGTATGAAGGAATTGACCTGGCATTGCTCACTCGTATGCGCACCGGGTCTAAGTGGTGCGAGGATCCGGAGTGGATCGCGCACTTCCAGGCATGTGCCAATAAGCTCATCCAGTACTCCTTCTGCCATGCCTGGAATGAAGGGTCGAGTTATCTTGACGCTGACGAAGAAGTTGTCTCTGGAGCTGAAGAGGAAGGGAGTGAGAGCGAGGGCTCCGAGCTAGGCGACGAGGCTGAAGACCCAGAGGATACCGAAGTCAACCCGGAAGACGAAGCCGAAGCTAGCGCTCCTCCCCCACACTCTGGAGTACCTCCCTCCTCGACAGATGATTCGCTTGCTGCTCCTGCCCCTTGAAAAACACTTACCATATTGATCAGATCCCCGGAATGTCGGGTGCAGATGTATTTAAATACTTTGGTTTGTTCGTGCTACAATTTTAGGTTCTGAACTAAGTTTTATTGCCAGATTATCGTGGGCGGAGTCCTCGAGTTTCATTTTCTTGTTCCCCAATTTTTGACTCGGCTCGCGTCTACCTTGATTCGGTTTTTCAACTTACGAGTCTGAGGTTCAAAAAATTGACTTAACAATACTTGAAACCTTGAGATTAGCTCAAAATGATTCGGCACTTTATTGAAGAAAATATACCAAGGGTTAGCCAAAAAACCAATGTCGGCCCGCTTAAGTTCTTTCCCTTAGTCATTTTTCATGTGCTTTGCCATTCCAAACTTGTTCTCTTGCTTGCCATGAAGCCAATTTTTGTTGGACAAAAGCAAAGTCGAAGAGTTAGGTTTTTGGTGCTCACACATTACTAATCCAACTAAGACATAAGCGACTTAACCAAGCCGACACAAAAATACGAAAACAAGAGACAAGTGTTATAGCAGTCCCCGTGTCTCTGCTCGGGGTAGTAAAGTTTTTATTGATAAGCTCATTGCCGATATACATACCGACATATGAGTAGTTCGGATACATTCACCTCTTTAGGTGTAGAAAGGACGAAGCAGTGCTACGTTCCATGGTCTTTTGGATTCTTCTCCGGACCTGTTCGCCTTGTTCTTTTGCTGGGGCTGTGCATCAATAAGATAATAGGAATCATTGCGCAAAGCTTTGCTCACAATGAAAGGTCCTTCCCATGGAGGATATAACTTATGCATGCCAGTAGTGCGATATATTAGCCTTAGCACCAAATCACCTATGTGTAGCGTCGGAGATTTTGCTAATAAATGGCGTATCTGGATAAGGCCAATTCTCTCGCTTCTTCCAGCAGATCAACATCATTTTGCCGGGCCTCGCGCACTTCGGCTTCTATGTATTGGGTGACCCTTGGCGAATCATGCTCTATGTCAGCTTGTAATACAGCTTCTGCCCCATATACCAGAAAGAATGGCATATAACTTGTTGATCGATTTGGAGTTGTTCTTAAACTCCATAGTACCGCTGGTAGTTCTTCTATCTAGCACCCCGCTGATCTTTGCAGCGGCTCTATAAGCCAGGGTTTTATCCCGGACAGTACCAGTCTGTTGGATCTTTCCACTTGCCCGTTTGATGCGGGGTGGGCGACTGAAGCGACATCTAACCGGATCTTATTTTCCTGGCAGAATCTCGCAAATGCTCCTTCAAATAAATTTGTTCATATCGCTATGATGCTATGGGGGTAGCCGTACCTTAGGATTATATCCTTGAGGAATCTTACTGTTGTTGCCCCATCACATTTCTGAATCGGTTTCACTTCAATCCATTTCGTGAATTTGTCAACCATGACCAGAATGTGGGTCATCCCTCCTTTGGCCGGCTTAAATGTTCCTACCATGTCTAGGCACCATACAGCAAATGGCCATGTAATGGGGATAGTTTTCAGCTCCAACATTGGTAGGTGAGTTTTTGTGGCGTATCTTTGACAACCATTGCATTTTCTCACCAAGTCCTCTGCTTGCTCCAAAGCATTGGGCCAATAAAACCCATGTCGGAAAGCTTTTGCTACTAAGGCCCTTGAGGAGGCATGGTGGCCACATTCCCCTTGGTGAATATCCTGGAGTATGTCGAGTCCTTCCTCCGGATCAACGCACCGTTGTAGTACCGCAGTCACACTTCTTTTATATAACTCTACGTTGATAATGGTATAGGCCTTTGCCCTTCTCTGAATTTGCCTTGAACTTATTTCATCATCTGGCAAGATTCCCTCTTTCAGGAAATCAAATATTGGCTTTGCCCAAGTTGGTATAGCCCGGACGGGGAATGGTCCCTCATCGACCTCCATTGCATCCACCGGCATAACTCCTGCCGGGTCAGTCCCCGGGTTTGCTGCAGCATTCCCCGAATTTGTGGAGGTGCTTCCCCATTCTATCTCCATAAGTGCTGCTCCTGATCCGAGGGATGCCGGGATGAAAATGGAATCTGATTCGGGTGATGGTGTGATAGATGGTTTTCTCAAGTGCTCCAAAGCCACGTTTGGCGGAATGGGTTGCCGGGATGAGCCCAGCTTTGACAGTGTATCTGCTGCCTCGTTTTCGATCCGAGGTACGTGATGGAACTCACACCCTTCGAAAAACCCGCTTATCTTCAGGACATGGAACCTATACAAGGCCATGTTAGCATCCAGGGCATCCCAATTTCCAGGCACTTGCCGCACCACCAAATCCGAATCACCAAATCATTGTATCCTACGTATCCCCACTTCCTTTGCCACTTTGAGACCATGTACCAATGCTTCGTACTCCACCACATTATTCGAGGCACTGAAATGGATTTGAAGGACATACTTTAGTTGATCCTTCTTGGGCGAGGTAAGAACTACTCCAGCGCCTAATTCGTCTTTTAGTTTCAATCCGTCAAAGTGCATTTGCCAATAATTGGAGTCCGGCAGGGGTGGCTCGTATTGCATTTCAGCCCAGTCCACAAAGAAATTCACCACAGCTTGTGACTTGATTACATCCCTTCTATTGAACTGTGGTGCGTATGGAGCTAATTTGATAGCCCACTTTGCTATTCGGCCGCTTGCGTCCTTGTTACTCATGATCTCTGAAATGGGTGCCACACATATTACCTTGATGGGGTGTTCCTCAAAATAGTGTTTGAGTTTCTTGGCCGACATATATACGTTGTATGCCATCTTCTGATAATGAGGATAATTCTGTTTTGAGGCTGATAATACTTCGCTCAGATAATACATCGGCCTTTGCACCGACTTTCCTTCCTCCTCGCGCTCCACTATGATTACTACACTTACGACTTGGTTGGTCGTGGCTACGTAGAGCAACATTGGCTCCTTAGGTAGTGGTGCAGCTAGGATTGGCGTGGTAAATAACATCTTTTTCAAGTCTCGAAATGCAAGATCCGCCTGCGGTGTCCATGTGAACCTATCTGCCTTTTTCATCAGCTGATAGAGGGGCAAGGCCTTCTCTCCCAACCGACATACGAATCGACTTAGCGATGCCAGGCAACCAGTGAACTTCTGGACATCGTTAAGACATTTTGGCAATTCCATTCTTTCTATGGCCTAGATTTTCGTCGGGTTAGCTTCAATGCCACGACTAGATACCAAGAAACCGAGTAACTTTCCGGCGGGTACGCCAAAAGTGCACTTCTCCGGCTTCAGCTTCATTCGGAACCTTCTTAGGTTCGCGAATGTCTGTCGGATATCCTCAAGGAGCGTATTGCTTTCCTTGGTCTTTATTACCACATCATCCACATAGACCTGCTCATTCCAACCTATTTGGTCATGCAAGCATTTCTGCATGCATCTCTGGTGCGTTGCTCCTGCATTACGTAACCCAAACGACATAGTTCGATAGCATTTCTTTGTGTCCTTAGTTGCCTGGAACAGATCATCGATTGGCACTTTCTCTGGAAACAGATCATCGATTGGCACTTTCTTTGTGTCCTTAGTTGCCTGGAACGATACGCTCCCGTGCGGGTTGGTCAGGGCTGGCATATGTTGTTGCGTGGATTGAGCCAATGCCGCCACTTCTAGTATCTTCCTTTTTTCTTGAGCTATCATGAGTGACTCGGCTAAATTGGATCCGGCTGAAGCGCAATCGATCGAACGCCGGAAGTCCCCTGATATAGTTATCACGCCCCTTGGTCCGGACAATTTCATCTTAAGGTAACTGACGTGGGTAGTTGCCATGAATTTGCTCAGTGTTGGCCTACCGAGTAACGCGTGATAAGCACTTTCCAGATTCACTACCTCGAATTCCAAGTTCTCAGTGCGGCAGTTGTCTCTTGTGCCAAATAACACGTCAACTCGGACTTTACCAATTGGTTCACAAGAAATACCCGGCACAATGCCATGAAAGGTGGTCCTTGGTGCTTGCAACATGTTCTCTGTTATCCCCAACTTGTGCATGGTATCCTTGTACATAATGTTGATACTGCTGCCATTGTCAATCAACACCTTGGAAAACCTCACATTGAGATTCGGTCCGATGAACGTCGGATCCAGGACCAGGGCGTAGGTTCCTGGGCTTGGCATGATCTTCGGGTGATCCTTGATACTCCATGTGATTTCTTGATCCGCCCAAGGCATATATCTTGGCACAACCGGCATTACTGCGTTCACCTCCATATGCCGGCACTGCAAGCTTTTCCGGTCATTCTCTTCCGTGGTGAACACACAATAGCTTTGATGGTGTTCCCTGTACTCATTTCGGCCCTCATTCTTGTTGTAACCTTAGCCTTGTTGTTGGTTATTTCCTACCTGATGTACCACATCCCTTCTTTCCGGATTCTCGTACCTCGGCGGAGGTGGTGGCAGCATCAGTTGCTGTCCATTCCCCCTGTTAGTAACGGTGGCCGAGGTGTTTCATTTCTAGGTGCTTCGCTCTGAGGTGCCTGAGTATTCCCCAAACTCCCCTGTTCTAATTTCCTCATCCACTTACATTGCCGGGTTGTATGATTCGCTGGACTGTTCGGACTTGGCGTATGAAATTTGCAAGGTTGATCTAGCATAGACTCGAATGTATACCTCGGCCTATCCTTTCGTTCCTGCCACTGCTTTTTCTGCTCCGGGGTCCAAGGCTTTCTCCCTTTGTTTTTTCTATTGCCAGCTCTGCCCTCCAGTTTTTTGGTGTTGACTGGCTCGGCATTGGGTTGATCCCGGTCCACTGCTGTGACTTGTTGCGATTTATACCGATAATCCAGACGCTCATCCCTTCTTTTTCCTTGGAAATCATTCCTTCTTGATGGTCCGGGGCCATCCTGGCTGTAATACTCTTCGTTTGCTTCGCTAGACATTAACCGGGGTTGCGTTGGATCTCCCAAGGCATATGAATCTGTGATCTAGATCGTCTCAGCCAAGGTAGTTGGCATATCTCGCTGTAAGCTTTGCCACAGCATACTTCCATATCTGCACCCCTGAGCGAACCACGCAATAGCTTGTGATTCAATCACTCCTTCGCACGAGTTTCTCACATTGCACCATCGAGTCAGGAAATCTCTATCTGGCTCATTCGGTCTTTGCCGGCACAACGCTAGGGTTTGAGGCCTGTTGGGTCTCTTGTAAGTGCTTGAGAAATTGCTAACGAATAGCTCCTAGAAATCCAGCCAGCAGTTAACGCTTCCTGGTGGTAAATTGTTCAACCAAACTCGTGCTGGTCCTTCCAACATCTGTGGTACATATCTCACCGCCCATCTCAAATTTCCTGTTGCGATCTTGACTGCTGTGGCATATTCAATTAGCCAATCCTCTGGCCTGGTACTACCATCATAAGTTCGGGTTCCTCTGGCCAGCTGAAAGTTCGGCACTGGTGGCTCATTCATGATCCGGGGCCTGAAACACGCCGGACCCGGTGGACCTTGTAACTCGATTTGTTCCGACCTATAAATCTTATCCAACTTCAACCTCTCATCATCTGGCTGCAAGTTCCTGCTTCCTAACCATGATCCAATTATGTGGTGATCCGGTCTAGGGTATCCATCGTTGACCATAGCCGAATAACCATCATTGTATCTTTCCTGATCCGGACGTGCATGATGTTGTTGTGCCGCTTGGCCCGCACTTCCTTCTTGCCGAGGTACGCGTTGTTGTTGCGCCCGAGGTAAATTTTGCCCCACTCCCACGGGATTGCGCTGTTCGGCATTGCCGTTGGCAGCATTTCTTTGACCGGCATTGCATTGGTCATGGTTACCTCGGGCAGCCACACCTCGGCTGGTACTGTGGTGGTCCTCATCAACTTGCATTGTTTTTCCTTTTCCAGCCCTTACCGGGTCATAAGGGGCCATTTGCTTATTTCTTCTCCCAGAGTCCACTACCTCTTCTCTCCTGGGATCGTGTCCCGGAGACGACGCAGCTCGTCTGGATCTTGTCGGGTTATTTCTGGCCGAATGTACCACCTGTGAGGCCCCTGGTGGTGCCAGGTTAGCTTTGTTTATTTCTTCATTTTGTTGGCATGCAACTCTCAACAGGTGATTTACCCTCTCTTGCTGCCTTTGTTGGCCTCTCCGGTTAAACCTTCTAACTCGGACGCGGCCGCATTTGCTGCTCTGAGGTTCTTTCCTGGGGTACTGTACCGATCCAACCCTCATGTTACTATCGTAGTTGTCTGACCCGGCCTAGGCTCGTACTCCTTGTCAATCTCAGTGATCAGGTTCCTACCCTGGATTTTTACTCCATCGATACGGTTTGCCTTAGCATACTCTCTCAAGGTGATGTTCAGCGACTGATGTAGCTCTGCTACCTTCTTTGCTCCGGCTAAAATCTTCCGCCTAGTTTCCTCTAACTCAACTTGCGCCTGAGCCGGATCTACTACAGGTGCTATTGGCATTGCCAAGCTATCTATCGCTTGTTGGAGCACATTCTCTGGCTTCCCTAGCAGAGGAAACCTAGATCTTGTCTGTTTGGGCGTTACCTCTGGCTCTGGTGCCGGATCTTTGCTTGGTCCCACATCTGGCGCGGTCATCAGGACTTCAACACTGCTAGTGGGGCGAGTGATACGCACTCCACGAGAGGTGCTGAGAGGTGGTTCGCCTCCCTCGATGATGTGTCACGGGTGAACGCAGGACCCATCCACCCTGACGTAGATCTTGTGCGTGCCAAGCTTGAGGAAGATGTCGTTGCGTGGTGGAGGGTGCCTGCCAAAGCTTCCCGCGTTGTCACTGACATAGTCCAGCGCTCCAAAGCACTGAACCAAGCCTGAGACGATTCACTCGCCGGTGCTTGAGAAGTTTCCCGTCTGAATTTTCACCCCTGCTAGCACCGCTAGCCCCACGGTGGGCGCTAACTGTCATGGTGGTGGCACGGCAGATGCCATGGATAGGCTAAAGATGGGGCCAATGAGTGCTAGGGGAATCTAGGGAGGGAGACCGTGGTGATTCCACGCACGGATGTTCTTGTATATTCTCTATCAATGGTGTTTACAAGTGCTCCTAAGGCTCTTGATGACCCACAAGTGAAACCCAATTTATTGATTCGACACAAGGGGAGCCAAAGAATATTTATAAGCCTTAACAACTGAGTTGTCAATTCAGCTGCACCTGGAAACAATCTTGCTCACAGCAGTTTATCAGTAGCAACAGTTTTGTAGTAGGAATAGTAAAGTAGCAGCAGTAGTAAAGTAAAGACAGCAGTAACAATAGCAGCAAACAATAGGATTCGAGTGCGGTAGGCATAGGGATGGATGGACGGGCGTTGCATGGACAAGACAATTCACATAGCAATCATAACATAGGGCAATTGCAGATAAATAAGATAAAGCATCCAAGTACTAGATAATCCTAGGCATGTGTTCCATATATAGTCATACGTGCTCGCAATGAGAACTTGCACAGCATCTTTTGTCCTGCCCGTTTGCGGGGGCCTCAAGGAACTATCGGCAATTAAGGTGCTCCTTTTAATAGAGCACCGGAGCAAAGCATTAACACTCCGTGAACACATGTGATCCTCACATCAAAGCCATTCCCTCCGGTTATCCCGATTTCTGTCACTTCGGGGCCATTGGTTCCGGACAACAACGTGTGTATACAACTTGCAGATAATACCATAAACAATACTATCATAATGAATCAATAACATGTTCAGATCTGAAATCATGGCACTCGGGCCCTAGTGACAAGCATTAAGCATAACAAGTCGCAACAAAGTCATAAAGCACTAATAGAAGATACTAGGCACCATGCCCTAACAATCGGATGCCATTACATGACAATCTCATCCAATCCCTACCATCCTGATATCCTACAGCGGGGGATTACTCACTCGTAGATGGGGGAAACATGGATGGTCGATGGAGAAGCGATGGTGATGATGATGGCGATGATCTCCTCCAATTCCCTGTCCCGGCAGGGTGCCATAACGGAGTTTCTGGTGTTGTTTCGTGGAATCTGGTGGTGGCGGTGGAGCGGAACTCCTTCTGGAAAAACGTCGAACCCCCTGAGTTTTTAGGTCAGAAGGCAACTTATAGGTGAAGAGGGAGACCGAGGGGTAGTCTGGGGCGGCCAGACCACCCCCTGGCGTGGCATGGACTTGCCCGCGCGGCCAGGTGGTGTGGCCTTGGCCCAGCCCCCCTCTGTCTCGTATTCTGGCTCCGGAAGTTTCCTGGTGAAATAGGATTTTTGGCAAATTTTCGGGATTTTTCCTGATAGTTGATTTTCTGCACAAAAAGTAGACACCAGGGCAATTCTGCTGAAAACAGCATCAGTCCGCGTTAGTTGCATCCAAATCACACAAGTTTAGAGGAGAAACAATAGCAAAAGTGTTCGGGAAAGTAGATACGTTTTGGACGTATCAGCTCTCAACAAGGAGACGATGTCTCTTACTTCCTGTTTACTAGCCTTGAGTTCTACCTTAGACAGAGAATGATTGATCTATTTGCCGTCCCTCTCTATGGAGGCCCCGGTGCTCCTTATATAGGGGAGCCCGGGTTACAATTCTAAGGCACAGGTGGCAGCATATTCTACGAATATGCTCTTTTCCTAAAGCAGATGCTTCTTTATTCCTCTTTAACGGCTCGTCTGAGCTTTGGACGTAACCCGCGGCGTCATCCTTGCCTTTTGGTGTCATCTTGGTCGCCCCTGACCCGGGCTACGTCATTCGGCTTTGCCCGCGTCACCTTGGTCGCCCCTGACCCGCCGATCCTCTTCTTTACTTTACTTTGCACATGTTCCAGCTAATAAATCCACCTTTTGACCAGCGGGGGATCCCTTCTCTTGGAAGCTAAGATAATCCGGCTAGCATGTAGCTAATCTGGCCTACCCATTTACCCGCAAAAGAGATAGACACGGCCGACATAAAACTTATGCCGGCTGGACCATTGTCAAGGAAATGCCCCATGGGCCGGGCCACACCGTGATTCGGCCTGCCTTGAGGTGACCAGGTCAGCAATTTTCTTTGATCGCGCCGTACCCTGTTAACTCGGTCATTATACCCCGGCGTTACCCTACCCGGGGTATCCCCCCAACAAATGGATCTTTGTACACAAGCAATATATCATCCTTATTTCTATGCATAATAATACTAGTGTTTCACCATCTCTCCCCAAGAACAAGGAAACTACTCATAGATGAAGGGGATCAAAATCATGGCAATTATATGGATGCACTACGAAGGTACAATTGAATACAAGTGCAAATCCACAATAGAGATTGGACTACAACAAAGTAAACAAAGGGGATTGATGTGAAAACGATGTTGATGAACATGGTGATGAAGATCGATGTGTAGCCCTTCAAGATGCAAGTATCCTCTCTCCCTTGACTGTATGGTGGTGTAGATCTTGTGGGTGGCGGCTATGGAGGTGGCGGAGTGGTAGGGATCCGCCCCTTTAGCGTATGTGGACTCTCTCCCTTCATCTAGGATCTTCCCCTCTTTAAATAGGCATCTAGAGGTCGGTTTCCTGAAGCGATGGAGCTAGGGGATGAATATGCCCATTGGGCCATCAAAAATGTTGTTCCATTTGATTAAACGAAGCTGATTGATGGTGGTACGATCGTACGGTACGAGCGGGCTCCGCCCGTACTAGTGGTCGTTATCCCTGCGGTACTCCGTAGTATTTTGGCCGCCATTTCTTCATACAGACTCTGATTGAGGTGTTCTTTGGCTTGTTAGATTCGTATGGATGAGGGATACAACACCATGGCCTTGGATAATCATTTGGAGTTGATCGAAAAAATCAACGTTTTCCTCCCCTCAAATGGCTAAGTCTAGTGCCTGTAACTCCTCCATATTGAATCCTCTTTATCCATGATTCTCCATAGCACCTACACACAAATCAAAGACAATAAAAAGGTAATAAAATCCTAATAAAACTACTAATGTGCAAAGTCCATGTGGAAATGAATGAAAACTAGAAATCAATACATAATATGCATAGTTGTCGATAGATGTATCAAGTAATGAGTGACAATATAAATAATTTATATACTTATATATGCATCAATTTTGGACTCATCACCCATCTACTCACAGTATTCCTTGAACTCATTGGAAGTAAAGTTAGTTCAATTATCTATGATGATGCTATTTGGCACGCCAAACCGGAACACTATGGATTTGATAAAATTCACAGCCGAAGTTCCATCTTGACTAGTAATAGGCATTGCTTCAATCCATTTAGTAAATTTGTCGCCTTCTACTAGTAGAAAGACATGTCCTCCTGGGGATGATTTGTGAAGCTTTCCCACCATATCAAGTCCCCACTAAGCAAAAGGACAAGCAAGAGGTATGGGATTTAACTCAGCAGCGGGTGCACCAGGCTTTGTTGCGAATCGCTGACATGAATCGCATGTTCTAACTATATATTTTGCATCTTGTACTGCTGTGAACCTATAACATCCTTCCCTAACGCTTTGGCGACAATTGCTCGACTAGTAGCATGGTGGCCGCATACTCCTTCATGTATATCCTTGAGTATAATTTTTCCTTTGTCGGGTGTGACACATTGCTGCAGCACACTGAAATACTTCTTTTGTATAATTATCCTTTGATGATTCGAAAGGCTTTTGATCTTTGAGTGATTTGCCGAGCTTCTGTCACATCTTCGGGGAGTTCTCCCCGAGTCATATATGCTATGTATGACTGCATCCATGTAGGTTCTATTATCATGACTTCATCAACTTCTGATTCTTCTTCAAGAACTTCCTCTGTACTTTTGTTAGCTAGTGAAGCCCGCGGGTCCTTTCGCGGCTTAATATTTTTCCCTGTCTTGGGTGATATAACCTCGGAGTCTCTCTTGGATTTGATAGAACGCTCAGTTATTTCTTCCCAGAAAACCCTGTGTGGCACTGGTAGTCATAAGGACCCGATGTTTGCCAGATTATCACCTTCTTCATTGTTTGCTCTTCCTATGTGCAATATTTCGCACCCGTCAAATTGGGCCTCCATAATGCTATACAAAACATGGTAGGCAATCATGTTGTCACTGATGGCGTCGCATTTGTTCATTGCTTGTTGTGCTACAAGATTAGAATCACAAAATATTTTAAGGCGAGTTGCACCGCAAGCTTTAGCCATACGCATACCGTGCAACAAGGCCTCATACTCAGGGCGTGTTTGTTTGGGTTGTGGCTAGTTGGCTGTGGATGGTTGTGCTGCTGTCCAGGGAAAGCTGCTATGTAGAGAAAGCAGCTTTTCTGAGTTTGACTGTTTGGCAACGTGACTGTCTGTCTAGCTGTGTGCTAGGGAATTGTCTGAAATACCCCTAAAGCCAAGAACATGTATACTTGTTGATCGAAGCGTATAAGCGTATATGTCACTAGAAAATACCATGAATTCACAATTGTAGATATAAAAATGATTTATCAGATATAGTTCATGTAAACCGTGTGTAGTCCACTCACAATAGTGTCTCCTCGAGCTCAAGCAACAACAATAATGCACATCCTTAGCATATCGTTTTCTTAAAATCAGAGTAAAATTCTATGACAACATGTAGCAGCAAGCTACATCATAGAGCACAAGCATCATTGCCAAGGCATGTCACTGCCTGTCTTCGTTCCGAGTAGTCTGGTGCCATGACAGGTTGCCATCTGCTACTGCTACTACCCATGTGCATAAACGACCGTGGCATCAGCTTCTGAATGGAATGGTGTGCAGGAGCTAGGAACCACATGACCATAGGGATTAGGGACAGTGGCCTCACCTCTGCCTGGGATAAGACCACAGTTACCAAAATCACAAGTCGGAGCTTAAATTACAAGAACATAGGGATTAGGGACGGTGGCCTCACCTCTGCCTGGGATGACCTCGGTCAGGGAGGTGGCCAGCTTGGGACGTGGTAGGCCGAGGATGAGGTGATCCGGCGGGAACTCAGGCGGTCGACCGACAGCGCAAATCAGCGTGTCCGTCGATTTGGGATGGAATGGGTGGGGGAGGTGGGGGAGGCCGGAAGTTACGATGGAATCGAGGGTGGGAAGGAGGTCATACGGGTAGCAGGGCCAGCACTGGTCACCGGCGAGAGTCAAGCTGGTGGCGCTGGGAGGAGGACGGGACTCGCCGTTGATAGGATAACGTTTGGTCCAGTTTTATAGGAGATATTTTGGGAACCTTGTGGTGGCAATTTTCTGGTAAATATCTCCAAACGATATGTCATATAGATGGAAACGTTTTGGGGGTGTGCGGGAAACCAAGGGAAGCACCTCTGTGGGTGCTTCCTCCTGTCTATCTATTCTGCTCGGTCGCTTTGATGAAGCCCACAACCAACACAGTCTGTTTGTTTATGTTTGCCTGCTTTTTCGAGTGGAAAGTTGGAGAAAGCCTAAACAAACACCCCCTCAGCTTCATTACTGGACACGTTCGTGAAGCTCATAGTATATATTGCATTTTGTCGCCTTGTGGTGATACTAGTATGACTCCTGCCCCTGCTCCTTCCGTTCTTTTCGATCCATCAAAGTACATTGTCCATGCGCTAGAGAGGTCGGGTGGTCCTGCACATTGTAGTCCAGTCTATTCACTGATAACATCAAGCAGAACTTGTGATTTAATTGCTTTATGCTTCTCGTATGTGATATCTCGAGGTGAAAGCTCAATGCCCCATAGAGAGACACGCTCAGTTGCTTCTGGATTATTGAGGATATTGGACAGAGGTGCTTCATTAACCACTATGATCGGATGTTCCGAAAAATAATGGTGTAACTTTTGTGATGTCATAAATACTCCATATGCTAATTTTTATAATGCGGGTACCTTTGTTCGGATGGCAAAAGGACTTCTCTCAAGAAATAAACAGGCCTTTGAACACCATGAGACTTTCCTTCTTCAGGTCGTTCTACAACCAAAACCATGCTGACCACTTGATTTGTGGCAGCAATGTAAAGAAGTAATGGATCTTTCTCGCGCGGAGACATGATGACGAGAGACGTCGAAAGTGTCCTTTTGAGGGCTTCAAAAGCATGTTGGGTTTCTTCCGTCCATTCGAATTTATCTGATTTCCTCATGATAGCGTAGAATGGTAGCACCTTTTCCCCTAATCGAGCAATAAAACGTCTGAGTGCTGCAACTCGCCCATCCAGTTGTTGAACACCCTGAAGATTCGTTTGTTTTTTCATTGTTAGAATCGCCTGTATTTTTTTAGGATTGGCTTCAATTCCTCTTGCTGATACGAGGTATCTGAGGAGTTGCCCTGCTGGGACTCCAAATGAGCACTTCGTCGGGTTCAATTTGATGTAGAATTTGTCGAGGTTCTCGAATGTTTCTTGGAGATCTTTGATAAGTGAAGACCCTTGCTTAATTGTAACTATGGCATCGTCAATATATACTTGTATGTTTGTGCTGATGTGGTTTCCCAGACAATTTTGCACCATCTGCTGATATGTTGCCCTGGCGTTTTTGAGGCCAAAGGGCATTGTTTTATAGCAGAATACGCCCTATGGCATGATAAATGTTGTTTTCTCTAGATCTTCCTCCTTCATTAGAATTCTATGGTATCTTGAATACGTTTCCAGGAAGGAAAGACGTTCGCATCCCGCGGTTGCATCGATTATCTAATCAATTCGTGGTAATGGGAAGTGATCCTTTGGACAATGCTTGTCCAGTGCAGTGAAGTCTATGCACATCCGTAATTCTTTTGTATTTTTCTTTTGGCGACATACTGGATTGGCAACCCACTCAGCTTTCTTTAATTCTTTGATAAATTTGGCATCAGTAAGGCGATGGAGTTCTTTTCCAATCGCCTTACATTTTGGCTCTATGAAGCGATGTAGCGACTGTTTTACTGGATTTGCATTTGGATCCAAATTTAATGCATGATCAGAGAGTTCCCAAGGAATCCCTGGCATGTCAGAAGGTAGCCATGCGAAGATCTCCTAGTGCTCACGGAGGAACTCGATGAGCGCGCTTTCCTATGTTGGACCGATATTGGAAGCCACAAATGTCGTCTTTTTCGGGTTGGTAGGGTGGATCTGTACTTCCTTTGTATCTTTCGTGGTCTCAAAGGCCTGATCGGGATTGACACGCGCTATTGCTAGAGGTTCTGCGGTTGCTAATGTTTTCAGCTGCTCGAACTCAGTTGACATTCTGAAGGATTCAGAAATTTTGTTGAACTCCTGATCACATTTTTCGGATCGTGTGAAACTTCCTTTTACTGTTATAATTCCTTTTGGCGCTGGCATTTTCATAACTAGGTCTGCATAATGGGGGACTGCCATGAATCGTGCAAAAGCTAGTCGTCCCAGGATCGCTTGATATTGTGATGGTCAATCCATGACTTCAAACTCTAGCTTTTCTCGCCTGAAATTTTCTTTGGATCCAAAAACCACATCAAGGAATATTTTACCTAAGGGATTTTCGGCTTTACCTGGTACTATGCCGTGGAAGGATGTTTCTGTTGGTGCTATATTTGCCAAAGAGTAGTTCATTTCTCTCAATGTTTTGGCCTAGATCAAGTTTATGTTGCTTCCTGCATCCATGAAAACTTTGCTCATCTCGAATCCTCCCACTTGCGCTTCAAATATCAAGGCCGAATGACCCGGTCTTGGTGCTCGTAGTGGGTGATCAGCTCTGTTGAACGTGATTTCTTGCTCGGACCAGTGAAGATACTCGGGTGTGTCTGGTGGGGAAGTCGCAACCATGTTTACTTGTCTTGTAGTTAGCTTCTGGATCCTATCGGATGGCCGACCTTTCTGGATCATTGACATTGCTCCCTTTGATTTGGGGTACTCACTACCTTGATCTGCTGTGTTTTGTGGTTGTCCTCCTGGCTGGTGTGCCCGTGGTGGTGGTGGTGCACCGATGGCTAACGTGCCAGGCATGGTGGTGTATCCTCGGTTTGCTGCTTCGGTTACCTTTGCATTGCATAGCTCTTGCATCTTTAGGAACGTTCAACAGTCTTTCATGAGGTGGTTGGATCGTCTTTTGCCCGCTGAGTCGACATAGAAGTGCATATTACAGGGTCCTTCCAGCAATTGCATTGTGGATATAGGTGGGTCCCGAGCTCTCGGCTGATACTACTATGTTGATTGGCCTCCTCTGATGTCATCTCTGCTACTGCGATGCCCGTTGTTGTAATCGCCGTTCATGTGATTGCCCTCTCCCGAGAAGTTGGCAGCGACATAGCTTGGTCCCGCGTGTCCATCATTGTTCCTCCATCTCCTGTCACTGCTGTGTTTATCCCTGTTTTTTTCGGGTGAGCATGTTCACTTGTTGTGTAATGCGTCCTCTCCATCATCCCAGCGATTTGCTATGTCCATTAGTTGTGCGATTGTTTTGGGTTTGACCCGTCCTAGTTCTTCTTTAAACTCTCAGCATCGGAGGCCGTCATTCAAGGCGTCAATGGCCCTTTCGTTGGATATGGCTTCATCTGAGTTTTTGATAATATTCCATTGCTGAATGAAGGCTCTTATTGATTCTGCGTTTTTCTGCTTGGACGCACGAAATTGTTCTAGAGATGCGGGTCGTTTAAATGTGGAGTGAAAGTGTTAGATGAACTTATCCTCCAGATTGTTTCAGCTGCTGATTGAATCTTTGGATAGTTGTTTGAGCCTCGATCGTGCAATGCCTATTAAGTGCAGCTGCAAGCTTTGCATTGTGGTGGCCATGGAGCCACCCTATAGCTTGATGGTGGCTAGGTAATCTGCTAGCCATGCTTTGGGTTCCTGTAGTTCATCGTACTTTGGTCGGTCATGCAGGAGTTTGAAGTCCTTGGGTATGGAAGCTTTGTGAATCCGCTGGGTAAAATGGCTGGCCCCACATAACTTGTGGTCATCTTCACTATCATCGTTTCGATATCTTTGGTTGTGGCTCTCACCCCTTGATCCGTCGGTTCCTGTGCTGAGTGTTATCCTTTCTTGTGTTGTTCTGTTGTTCGGATCCTGAGAAGTGCAACTGATGTGGTGATCGCGATCGTTGGGTATGCCCCATCTGCCGAGGGCTGCTGCGATGGCGTGGGGATCTGTCGGGTTGGTGCGTGATTCCTTGTTCTACTTGTGCAAGAGATGATCCCACCATACCAAGGTTCATTAAAGCCGAGCGATGAAGATCCGCATGGGGATCGTCGGGTGCGGGTTTAATTGTGATTAGATACGTTTGTGTGGCCACGTTTGCTGCCTAGGCTGTTTTTGCTTTGATGTTTCCTGCTTGATCTACTGACATGAATGATAGATCGAGGTCTCAAATTAGCTCGTTTCTTTCGGTTTCAGGGATGTTATGCAGTTGAGAGGTTCCCCTTCTTGGCGGTGCTCCCCCAATTATGCTTTCGGATGCTCTAGTATGTAACATCCCAAAACTCTAATCCAAGGTTATTAAGATCCAAATCATCAAAATTAGGGTTAACAAAAACTTTTCCAATGAAAATTATTAAGGCATTCATATGGGTGTGCATTTAAATAGGAGTTGTTTTGAATTGCCTTGATTAAGTGATCCATTGCTTGTAAAATGATTCTTAGGTGAAATAAACATCATATAGATCATTCCCAAAGAAAAACAAATCAAAATGAATAAAAGAAAGAAATGGTCATTTGTGCCATTTTAATCAACATGCCTACTTTGGCTATTCCTAGGACTCGGTTCTTAACAGAAGTAAATATGGCTCTTTACACCCCTTGCTAGTACATGTAATAATGTACCAAGGCCCACCTTGTGATCTGCCAAAAACTTTCAAACACTAATTTTAAATGACAATTGAAAATTGAATCTAGTGTAGGTATCAAGATCACCCTATTTCAAAAATCACTCAAATGAGCTGCATTTTCAAAACCCAAGAAACCACAAAAGCTTAAGCATGTGTATAGCAAACCCACCAAAATTCATCCAAAAATTCCAAACTTGATTTCTTTCGGCCATTTTCACAAACACTTGGTGGATAGAATTCAAACAAAACACAAAACACTATTTGGAGCAGTGTTTGAACCAAATTGGTTCCCCATTTACCATAGCCAACCCATACACTCCCCTACCCCTCACTAGCCCAGCCACTCACTGTGCCACGACCAAATGGTCATGGCCATTAAGGCGGAGCCCCCATTTGGGCACCTCACCAGCGACAGCATGCCACAGCCGCCGCCAGCGCCATCCACCATGTCCAGGAGGCCGCCCGTGGTCCACCTCCACCGCCTAACCAGCCCCAGCCCGAGGACAGCGACCAGAACGGCCAGGAACCGCCGCGCCCGGAGACTGTCGGCCATGCTGACACCGCCCGCAGAGCGCGCCCTGTCCCCGTGCAGCCAGACCTCGCCTCGCTCCAGCCGCCCATCTACACGATCCCCACCGGCCTAGCAAGCTAACGGACATGCCCTTTCCCCTGACCGTGCCCCGTAGTCGCCGGCTGCCGTGAAACTCGCCGTCGGTAGAGACTTAGTGTGTGCCGTGCCATTCACTGCCCACGACCGCAAACCACTGCACACTCACCGCCGTGACACTCGCCAAGGCACCGCCCACCGTCCTAGCGCACCGCCCACCCCTCTAGCTCGTTGTGTCGTCGTCACCGGCGAGCAACGCCCATGCTTCTCTGCCGCTTAGCCGCGCCTATAAAAGGAGCCCTTCCCCACACCAACTACTCACACCATTCCACTCCCCTCTCCTCACTGATCCTTCCCCACCTCTCGTCGGAGCCGCTCGAGCCTGGGTTCGCCGGAATTTGGCCAGAGGAGCCCGCTGCAGAGGAGGAGAAGGCGCCATCGATTTCGTCCACCCAGGAGCTGCCGCGACCACCCTTGAGTCCGCCGTCGACAGCATGTTCGATCGCCCCCATCACCATAGTAGCTGGAGCCCTGGTATGCCTCCTGAGCACCCCCACCGAGCTGCTAGGGTTAGACCTCGCCGGCGACCTGTCCATCGTCGAGAACAAGCCACGGCCGTAGATCTCCCTTCTAATCTAACGGCCCACATCGCCCCGTCCTGCTTCGCGTGTAAAGAGCCGCTGACCAATGGACTCCCCTGTCAGCTATTCTCTGCGCCGCGGAACGCCACTAGGCCGGCCCGTTTTCTTTCCCGCGCGACCCATTTAATTCAAATTTAGATTTTTCTAATTTAGTTTGAACCTAGTTCTGTCCCTTAGTTTGAAAATAAATTCAGAGAGATTTACAAATCCAAATGGAGTGATTCCAATTATGTTAGAAAGCTACTGAAAAGATCTACCCTAGCCCGTTGGATTTAATTCAATTAGAATTAGAGATCCCTCCTAGTAAAAATAACAATACAGAAGCTTTTGCACATTCAACAATTTTTATAAAATCAACCATGATAGCTTTTGAGTTGTTTCCAACTCACAAAAATCACATTTAACCATACCTATCTGAATATGTAATAATATTAAGGTTTACATGCAGTGACTTTGGACTAGTACCAAAATAATGCTATATAGGAATTTCTAGTCACTTTAAATCATTAAATAAAAAACTTAAACTTAAGTAAATGTGATCCAACCCTTAAATCACATTCCCACATGTTAGAATATGTGGTGATGACATGTGTCCACATGATCCCATATTTTAAGTGGTGAATATTAAATCTTAGTTAATTTTCAATGAGTAGAAATTACTTTTCTTAAATAAAAAGAATGAAGCTAGTTAATAAAACTTGTGATGCTTGTGATGATAATAGATCATCAAATGTGTGCCTTAGTGTTCTAATTAGACTAGTTAAGTATTGTTTGGTGATTGTGTACTCCGTATGTATTTATAGACGATAGTACGGACCAAGCTTTCGAGGAGGAGGAATTTTATCAGGAGGAGGAAGAAAACTTCAACCACTGCACTGCACAAGGCAAGCCACCATTAACAATGCAAGCTAACACTTGCAAGTATAATGCTTAGCAAGCTAGAATTAAGCTAGATGATTGAGCAAAGATGCTTTAGGCATGCTTTGGTTATACCACTTTGACTATTACTTACCCCAAGTATTATCTTCAAGCTTTACTTCCTTTACTTTACCCAAAGTCTTTTACTTGTTTTGAAGGTAGCATAAAGAGTATAAAACTTGACCTATATAGATAACTTTGGATGTCATTCTATGGCATGAGATTGATCCCATCTTTCCACCTTAGTGAACACTCTTAACTTAGTAGTTTAGAGTAGATAAAAACTTGAGTCACTTTAGATGGGAATACTTGGTGAAAATGAATTGTGAAAACCTTGGAATGATGAGTCATTCTATTGAGATGTTTTGACATGTGTTGAGAAACACAAATGGTTTATGATGGTGAAAATGTTGAGGCATGAGCCTTAACCCCTTTTACAAAACTGATGGTTGGATTCGGATGCGATACCATTCCAAATTTACCGTACAACCACAATACCTGAATTGGGTAAGGCTTAGCCAGAAATTTATATGCATTAGTATTAGTTCCCTCGCGGGAGAGGTTATAGCTGAGGCTACCTCTCAATGTTGTCCACCTATGCAGTGCCCAAGATGACAGATGGTCATGGTTGGGAGGCCATGCTCATAGGAGAGGTGCTTATACTAGGGTGTGTAAAGGAAAGGTTATGTTTGATTATCTACATACTAAGTATGATGATTCAGGGTTATCCCTGACAGATGTATCGAATCTTGTGGTGAAAGTGTACCGCCTCTGCAGAGTGTCAAACTATTCGAATAGCCGCGTCCGCAGTTATGGACCGTTGGAATGGCCATACTGTTTTGTTGTCAGATGTTTTCAAAATAACTTATGAAGTGAATGATGAATCTTGACTTGACCACAACAGGGTTGTGACTTTGACACTAGCTTCCCAACTTAAGTGATGCTAGAACTTTATTTTATCTTTCTTTTCTTCTGAACTCAGTTTAGGTTTCAAACTTAACTTGATAGTTAAACTTAGAGTTAGCACTTTACTTTAGAACTATACTATATTGTTAGTGGTAGTTTGCGAGTACTTAAAGAGTACTCATGGCTTTTGTCCCTGGCTATTCTAATGGCCAGACTATGAAGGAGATTACCAAGATGATGGCCAGCAGGACGGCTATGATAACTAGGACTATCTTGATCGGCATTACATGCCTCAAGATGGACCCCACCGCTACGCTTATCATTTATTCCGCTGCTTGTTATATTAAGACTGGATCATGAGATCCTTATTTGTGTAAGACCTTATGTATGGTTTGTAATGGATGATGTACTGTGATATCCAATCTGTTATGTCTCGCAAAAATGGTAATCCTGGGATTGCGATGAATGACATAACAGGCATCTGGGATTAAAAGTCCGGGTGTTGACAAGTTGGTATCAGAGCCATCCTGACCATAGGAGACCCTAGTTAGAATGGACGTCCGAACAAAAACTTAATTTCTAAACCAAAGTGAGTATTTATGAAAAACTATTTCCTCTCTTATCCTTGGGAATTCATTCTTTCTCAAAAATTCATGTTCCTCAAAATTCTTACATTACTACTTAAAATTTGACACACTTGATCACTTCACTAATTTCCTCATCCTTAATTCTTGTAGATGGAGACTCGGTTCAGCAAGTTCTACTAGTTGGGAAATGGAGGTCAGCTGATCTTCGAGAGGGACCTAGATTCACTGTCGGAGTTACTGGGGCACCCACATCCGGAGTTTCTTGGAGCTCAACTTCCAGGACCCCCAGGAGGAGATTTACAGTGGCTAGTCACCGCTGATCTTAGAGGAAGCATAGAAGCACCAATGTCTGGGAGAATCCAGTTCTCCGTGAGAGAGAACAACTGGCTAGATGGATTAGCCAGGGCAATGCATGAAGCCCTCGCACGTCTATGTGCCCTTAGCGTCAACCAAATCCAAGGAACCCGTTTTGCTCACTACGCAAGACGTGACTTCATGGGAATGCCGATGGAGATGCCAAGTCACCCAGAGCTGAAGCGTCAAGTGGAGAACCTTGACTTCCTGCTGTATGATCGCCAGAAGGAATTGGACAATGCTAGGGAGTTCGCCAACCACAACAGTGCTATTGCCGCCCAGAAGGCCCAGACTTTCTCACTGCTTGTCAAGGACCATCAGTCTCTTCGCCTCTAGCGCGAGAAGAAGGATTGCACCATCGCCCGTCTTTGCAAAAAGGTGGCCGACCTCAAGAAGACCGTCAAGGAGCAAGAAGCTCAGCTTGCAGCAAAGGAGGAAGAAGAGGAGGGTGAAGACATCCAGGGAGACATGGATTCTTACCTCAGCAATGATGATGACTTCCTGGAGGAGGATGTTGTGGACTTCTACACTGACGATGAGGACTCCGACTTCATCGACGATGAGTAGATGCACTAGAGCACTATCGTAGCATGAGATGTATCGGTCCCACTATATCATAGCTGGCAGAATGGTTCTTCAAACCATCTGTTTTCCTTTATTGGTGTGGTGTGTGTTTGTACCGTGTGCTTGTTTGAGTGAATGAAATGGAGTTAGTTGCAAAACCTGAGTCAAACTCAAAGTTTTAGCTTTGAAACCAACCATGAACCTTAGAACTTTCCCTCTTACCCCTTTATCTACATCAATCTTCAGATGACTCGTGGAAACCAGGGAGGGAGCAGCTCGTTGCAAGACCCAATGCTGCAGATTATGCAGATGTTAGTTGCAGACCGTGAAGCAAGCAGGGCAGAGCGCCAGGCCAACTTAGCAACATTGCAGCAGATAGCTTAGATGGCCCAAAACAACCAAGGGCATGGAAATCAGGATAACCATGGATCCAAACTCAAAAACTTTCAGAATACCAATCCCCCAATCTTTAACCAAGCTGAAAACCCACTGGATGCTGATGACTGGTTACAGACAATGGAAAACAACTTAGAAGTAGCAGGAGTTGATGACAACGAGAAAGTTCTCTTCGCCACCCACTACCTGGCGGGAGATGTAAGAGCTTGGTGGACTAGTATCCGTAACATGAACCATGGTTAGTTGATGACATGGGAAGCCTTCAAAACCAAGCTCAGCCGCACCCACGTGCCGCAAGGTCTAGTCACCAGACTGAGGGATGAGTTTCGCGATTTGAAGCAAGGTAGAATGACTGTGGTGGAATACCATGACAGATTCCTGTCGCTTGCAAGGTACGCCCCTGATGAGATCAACACAAAGGTCAAGAAGAAGGAGAGATTCTTGAACAGACTGCATGACGAGATGCAGACTGTCCTCATCAACATCCGCTTCGAGGATCTCGAAGAGCTAGTCGACTCTGCCATTTAGATGGAAGGGAAGATTAATCAGGCAAACGACAACCGCAAACGTCGTATGATGCAGCAATCCGGATCCAGCAGTCACCAGAAGTACCGTCCCAACCCCTCACTAGGATATGCACCAAGGAACAATCGACCCCCAATGGCTCGCCCAAGCTACCCCAACCATAGCGGAGGCAATGTGAAGTCCGGAGGAAACAATCACAACTCTAGCAATGCCAACAACTTCAACCGTGCACCTCCCAAGAACAACAACAACAACAACAACACTGCACCCAGAACTGGCAGCAATGATGTGCCCGTTGTAGCAAAGGACAAGTCCCAAATCACCTGTTTCGAGTGTGGAGTGAAGGGTCACTATTCCAATGAGTGTCCCAAGAAGACGGCCGCCACTGCCAATGTGAATGCCCCAGCTCAACAGCAGTGTCGTGTTCAACCAGGGAGAAGGTTTGCTCCAGGGAACCCTCACAACCGCAACGGCCGTCTCTTCCACATGAACGCCGAAGAAGCCCAAGAAGCGTCAGATGTAGTGCTAGGTATGTTTTCTGTCAAATCAGTTTTAGCAAGGGTATTGTTTGATTCGGGAGCATCGCATTCATTTGTCACCGAAGAATTTGCATGCACTATTAAGATTCACCCAACCAACTTGAAGCATGTCATGATAGTTCAAATCCCCGGGTCAACGACAAAAGCTAGAAAAATTTGCAAAGTTGTGCCTATCAGAATACATGGGATAGATTTTATGCCAACCTAATTGTACTTGGAACCAAAGGATTGGAAGTAGTACTAGGTATGGACTGGATGTCAAGGCATAAAGGGCTGATAGACTGTGCTAAGAAAGCCATCACCATGACCAGTAGCTCTGGAGTAACAGTAGAGCATATCTCTGAAACCTTACCTCGTCAATTCAAGTGCAATAAGAGTCTAGCCCTACCCACCATAGACCAAGTTAGAGTAGTCTGTGAATACCCCGATGTATTCCCAGATGAATTGCCAAGTATGCCCCCAGATAGGCATATTGAGTTCATTATCGAACTGATCCCCGGAACCAGACCCATAGCCCAGAGACCCTATAGCATGAACCCCTCAGAGTTAGTGGAACTGAAGAAGCAGTTAGATGCCATGTTAGCAACATGCTTGATTCAACCAAGCGCATCGCCATGGAGATCACCAGTGTTATTCGTCGACAAGAAAGATGGAGGCAACCGTCTGTGCACAGATTACAGGAAGCTGAATGACGTCACCATCAAGAACAAGTACCCCTTGCCAAAGATAGAGGATCTATTTGATCAGTTGACTGGAGCACAGGTATTCTCAAAGATTGATCTTAGGACTGGTTATCACCAACTTAAGATTCGTGCAACAGATATTCTGAAGACCGCCTTCACTACTCGCTATGGTTTATACAAGTATACGCTTATGTCTTTTGGATTAACCAATGCCCCTGCTTATTTCATGAATCTCATGAATAAGATCTTTATGAATTTCCTAGGTAAGTTTGTAGTTGTGTTCATCGATGACATCCTTATCTACTCCAAGTCAGAATAAGAGCATGAGCAACATCTGAGAATCATCCTAGAAACCCTGAGAGAGCATCAGTTATATGCCAAGTTTAGCAAGTGTGAGTTTTGGCTAAAAGAAGTAGGATTCCTAGGACATATTGTGTCTGCCGAAGGAGTCTTTGTTGATCCTGCCAAGATCAAAGATGTTGAAGAATGGGAAGCCCCAACCACTCAAACCCAAGTCCGTGCATTTCTCGGATTAGCGGGATATTACCGCAAGTTCGTAGAGGGATTCTCGAGTATTGCCAGACCCATGATCCAATTGTTGAAGAAGGACAAGAAATTTGAATGGGCCGACAAATGTGAAGCCAGTTTCCAAGAACTGAAGAAGAAATTGATATCAGCCTCAATATTGATCATGCCAGACATCAAGAAGCCGTTTGATGTATATTGTGATGCATCCAAGATTGGTATCGGATGTTTATTGATGCAAGAAGGCAAGGTTATTGCCTATCTATCTCGACAACTGAAGCAGCATGAGCAGAACTATCCGACCCATGATCTTGAATTAGCAGCCGTAGTGTTGGCATTAAAGACATGGCGTCATTATCTGATGGGTAATCACTGTGAGATTTACTTAGATCACAAGAGCTTGAAATATATTTTCACTCAGAAGGAGCTGAATATGAGGCAAAGGAGATGGATAGAGTTAATCAAGGATTATGACCTTGACATTCACTATCACCCCGGCAAAGCCAATGTGGTAGCAGATGCTCTTGGCAGATTGCCGTGTAGGCTAAACACCATGATCAAAGAGAAGCAGCCAAGTTTGTATGAAGAGTTGGAGCAGTTCAGAACTGAATTGATTAGCAAAGGATTCTTAGCTAGCATTGAACTTCAACCCACTTTGATTAGCCAAATCAAGGAAGCCCAGAAGGCAAATGAAAGTATCGACGAAATCAAACGTCGTATTGGTACAGGAAAGGTACTTGGATTCACGGAAGACAAAGAAGGAGTTCTGTGGTACAAAGGACGTATCTGTGTCCTAGCAGATTCGGAGCTGAAGCAAGTTATCATGCAGGAAGCTCATGATACTCTTTATTCTATCCACCCCGGAGGAACAAAGATGTATCAAGATTAGAAAGAGAAATTTTGGTGGCACAAGATGAAGGGAGAAATCGGAAGCTACATCGCCAAGTGTCACATCTGTCAAAGAGTCAAAGCAGAGCATCAGAGACCCGCGGGACTATTGCAACCATTGCAGATTCCGGAATGGAAATGGGATTCCGTTGGAATGGACTTTATCACCGGTTTGCCTACTTCTAGTAGGGGAAATGACTCAAGCTGGGTCATAGTGGATAGACTGTCCAAGGTAGCTCACTTTATCCCTGTCAAGACTACCTACCAAAGTTCGAAGCTAGCAGAACTATATATTGCTAGGATTGTTAGTCTGCATGGAAACCCCAAGACCATAGTATCAGATCGAGGAACCCAGTTTACTTTGAGATTTTGGCAGAAAGTTCAGGAAGGATTAGGCACCAAGTTGAATTTCAGCACCGCTTATCACCCGCAAACTGATGGATAGACTGAGAGAGTCAACCAGATCCTAGAGGACATGTTAAGAGCTTGTGTGTTGGAGTACGGATCAAAATGGGAAGACTGCCTGCCTTTCACAAAATTCTCATATAACAACAGTTATCAAGCTAGTTTGCAGATGGCACCATTTGAGTTCCTATACGGAAGAAAGTGCCGCACCCCTTTGAATTGGTCGCAAGTAGGAGAGAGTCAGATCTTTGGACCCGACATTCTCCGAGAAGCCGAAGAGAAGGTTCACAAAGTCCGTGAGCACCTCAAGACCGCCCAATCTAGACAGAAGAGTTATGCTGACAAGAGAAGGAGAGACCTGACTTTCAATGTCAGAGATTTTGTATATCTCAAGGTTTCACCATTGAAGGGAACGCAACGCTTTAGTCTGAAAGGAAAGTTAGCCCCCAGATATATCGGGCCCTTCAAGATTCTGAATTGTTGAGGAGAAGAATCGTATCAATTGTAGCTACCTGAAGAGATGTCAGCCATCCACAATGTGTTCCATATTTCGTTACTTCACAAATGTCTAGAAGTGCCAGAGAAGACTGAAGTTTTCAAGAACATCGATCACAGAGCTGTGGAGATCAACAATGACCTGACCTATCGTGAAGTGCCCATCCGTATCTTGGAAGAAGCATACAGAACCACCAGAACCAGGAGTATCAAGTTCCTCAAGATTCAATGGAGCAACCATACCGAAGAGGAAGCCACTTGGGAGCGAGAAGATTACATTAGGACAGAGTTCCCAGATCTCTTTAGTTCCTAGTTTTCTTTGTAAATCTCGGGACGAGATTTTGTTTAAGGGGGGAAGGTTTGTAACATCCCAAAACTCTAATCCAGGGTTATTAAGATCCAAATCATCAAAATTAGGATTAACAAAAACTTTTCTAATGAAAATTATTAAGGCATCCATATGGGTGTGCATTTAAATAGGAGTTGTTTTGAATTGCCTTGATTAATTGATCCATTGCTTGTAAAATGATTCTTAGGTGAAATAAACATCATCTAGATCATTCCCAAACAAATCCCAAAGAAAAACAAATCAAAATGAATAAAATAAAGAAATGGTCATTTGTGCCATTTTAATCAACATGCCTACTTTGGTTATTCCTAGGACTCAGTTCTTAACAGAAATAAATATGGCTCTTTGCACCCCTTGCTAGTACACATAATAATGTACCAAGGCCCACCTTGTGATCTGCCAAAAACTTTCAAACACTAATTTTAAATGACAATTGAAAATTGAATCTAGTGTAGGTATCAAGATCACCCTATTTCAAAAACCACTCAAATGAGCTCCATTTTCAAAACCCAAGCAACCACAGAAGCTTAAGCATGTGTATAGCAAACCCACCAAAATTCATCCAAAAATTCCAAACTTTATTTCTTTCGGCCATTTTCACAAACACTTGGTGGATAGAATTCAAACAAAACACAAAACACTATTTGGAGCAGTGTTTGAACCAAATTGGTTCCCCATTTTGCAACCACAGCCAACCCATACACTCCCCTACCCCTCACTAGCCCAGCCACTCACTGTGCCACGACCAAATGGTCATGGCCATTAAGGTCGAGCCCCCATTTGGGCACCTCACCAGCGACAGCACGCCCGCCCAGGCCACCATCGGCCATGCGCCATGCCGACACCGCCCGTAGAGCGCGTCCTGTCCCCGTGCAGCCAGACCTCGCCTCGCTCCAGCCACCCGTCTACACGCCCTTTCCCTCGACCGTGCCCTGTAGTCGCCGGCCGCCGTGAAACTCGCCGTCGGCTGAGACTTAGTGCGTGCCGCACCATTCACTACCCTCGACCACAAACCACTTCACAATCACCGTCGTGACACTCGCCAAGGCACCGCCCACCATCCTAGCACACCGCCCAAGCCTCTAGCTCGTTGTGCCATCGTCACCGGCGAGCACCGCCCATGCTTCTCTCCCGCTTAGCCGCGCCTATAAAAGGGGCCCTTCCCCGCACCAACTAATCACACCATTCCACTCCCCTCTCCTCACTGATCCTTCCCCACGTCTCGCCGGAGCCGCTCGAGCCTGGGTTCGCCGGAATTTGGCTGAAGGAGCCCGCTGCAGAGGAGGAGAAGGCGTTGTCGATTTTGTCCACCCCAAGAGCTACCGCGGCCACCCATAAGTCCGTCGTCACCAGCACGTTCGATCGCCCCCATCGCCGCAGTAGCTGGAGCCCTGGTATGTCCCCTGAGCACCCCCACCGAGCCGCAAGGGTTAGACCTCGTCGGCGACCTGTCCGTCATCGACGACAAGCCATATCCGTAGATGTCCCTTCTAATCTAACGGCCCACATCGCCCTGTACCGCTTCGTGTGTAAAGAGTCGCTGACCAATGGACCCCCCTGTCAGCTGCTCTCTATGCCGCGAAACGCCACTAGGCTGGCCCGTTTTCTTTCCCGTGCGATCCATTTAATTCAAATTTAGATTTTTCTAATTTAGTTTGAACCTAGTTATGTCCCTTAGTTTGAAAATCAATTTAGAGAGATTTACAAATCCAAATGGAGTGATTCCAATTGTGTTAGAAAGCTACAGAAAAGATCTACCCAAGCCTGTTGGATTTAATTCAATTATAATTAGAGATCCCTCCTAGTAAAAATAACAAGACAGAAGCTTTTGCACATTCAAACACTTTTATAAAATCAACCATGATAGATTTTGAGTTGTTTCCAACTCTCAAAAATCACATTTAACCATACCTATCTGAATATGTAATAATATTAAGGTTTACATGCAGTGACTTTGGACTAGTGCCAAAATAATGCTATATAGGCATTTCTAGTCACTTTAAATCATTAAATAAAAAAACTTAAACTTAAGTAAATGTGATCCGACCCTTAAATCACATTCCCACATGTTAGAATATGTGGTGATGACATGTGTCCACATGATCCCATATTTTAAGTGGTGAATATTAAATCTTAGTTAATTTTCAATGAGTAGAAATTACTTTTCTTAAATAAAAAGAATGAAGCTAGTTAATAAAACTTGTGATGCTTGTGATGATAATAGATCATCAAATGTGTGCCTTAGAGTGCTAATTAGACTAGTTAAGTATTGTTTGGTGATTGTGTACTCCGTATGTATTTATAGACGATAGTACCGACCAAGCTTTCGAGGAGGAGGAGTTCTATCAAGAGGAGGAAGAAAACTTCAACCACTGCACTACACAAGGGAAGCCACCATTAACAATGCAAGCTAACACTTGCAAGTATAATGCTTAGAAAGCTAGAATTAAGCTAGATGATTGAGCAAAGATGCTTTAGGTATGCTTTGGTTATACCACTTTGACTATTACTTACCCCAAGTATTATCTTCAAGCTTTACTTCCTTTACTTTAACCAAAGTCTTTTACTTGTTTTGAAGGTAGCATAAAGAGTATAAAACTTGACCTATATAGATAACTTTAGATGTCATTCTATGGCATGAGATTGATCCCATCTTTCCACCTTAGTGAACACTCTTAACTTAGTAGTTTAGAGTAGATAAAAACTTGAGTCACTTTAGATGGGAATACTTGGTGAAAATGAATTATGAAAACCTTGGAATGATGAGTCATTCTATTGAGATGTTTTGACATGTGTTGAGAAACACAAATGGTTTATGATGGTGAAAATGTTGAGGCATGAACCTTAACCCCTTTTACAAAACTGATGGTTGGATTCGGATGTGATACCATTCCAAATTTACCGTACAACCATAATACCTGAATTGGGTAAGGCTTAGCCAGAAATTTATATGCATTAGTATTAGTTCCCTCGCGGGAGAGGTTTGAGCTGAGGCTACCTCTCAATGTTGTCCACCTATGCAGTGCCCAAGATGACAGATGGTCATGGTTGGGAGGCCATGCTCATAGGAGAGGTGCTTATACTAGGGTGTCTAAAGGAAAGGTTATGTTTGATTATCTACATACTAAGTATGATGATTCAGGGTTATCCCTGATAGATGTATCGAATCTTGTGGTGAAAGTGTACCGCCTCTGCAGAGTGTCAAACTATTCGAATAGCCGCGTCCGCGATTATGGACAGTTGGAATGGCCATACTGTTTTGTTGTCAGATGTTTTCAAAATAACTTATGAAGTGAATGATGAATCTTGACTTGACCACAACAGGGTTGTGACTTTGACACTAGCTTCCCAACTTAAGTGATGCTAGAACTTTATTTTATCTTTCTTTGCTTCTGAACTCATCTTAGGTTTCAAACTTAACTTGATAGTTAAACTTAGAGTTAGCGCTTTACTTTAGAACTATACTATATTGTTAGTGGTAGTTTGCGAGTACTTAAAGAGTACTCATGGATTTTGTCCCTGGCTATTCTCATGGCCAGACTATGAAGGAGATTACCAAGATGATGGCCAGCAGGACGGCTATGATAACTAGGACTATCTGCCTTCGTCAGCATTGCATGTGCCCCTGAAGATGGACCCAACCGCTACGCTTATCTTTTATTCCGCTGCTTGTTGTATTAAGACTGGATCATGAGATTCTTATTTGTGTAAGACCTTATGTATGGTTTGTAATGGATGATGTACTGTGATATCCAATCTGTTATGTCTCACAAAAATGGTAATCCTGGGATTGCGATGAATTACATAACAGGCATCTGTGATTAAAAATCTGGATGTTGACATGGTAGAACTTAGTTGTGCATGTCTTAGGCTGGATTCATCGGCTAGCCTTTTTCTTTCATAGAGTTTCCTTTGCATCCTTAGCAAGTCTCTCTTCTTGTAATGAAGCAGATATTGATATGCTAGTAAATCGTCGTGTATGGCATTGTCTGTCACTGGAACTGTGCCCGAGATTGCTTCCCTTACTCTTTGCCATGCTACGGCTGGTAATCGAAGAGTTTGCCTCTCGACTCCATGTGATCCGCCTCCTCCTATGGTTATGCGGTTCTCTATCGGGTCTCCTTCAGTTTTGTGATTCCCTTCATTGTTGTGATTTCCTGCATTGTCATCTGATAGATTATCATCGGGGTTAATAATAGGGTTACCTTTAGAGTCGCGTTGTGTCGAAGGTTCTCCCTTGATCATGCACACTTGCTAGCGTGTTTTGTATGACCTAGAGGCGTCGTTGTTAGATCCGAAGGAGACACTGTCTAGGGCAGCGGTTCCTGTTCTGGGTAGATTTCAGGTTTCCTAATTCCGAAGTCAATACTTTCTCTATTTTCGTCAGGTTCCTTGTTTTCTGAGGTTGGTCCTTGTAGTGTAGTTGACTGATTATCCGACCTAAGGGAGAGGTCATTGTGGGGACCATCGAGGTCCCCTAGATCTTTTGTGCCTTGATTGTTTTTGTTGGCCATCTCCATTTGCGGTTTGGCTTCTGTGGATGATTCGTCGGGTAATGCAGTTATCGTCGAGGGCGCAGATTTCTTAACCGACGGTTCCGATGAGATCGGGGCCAAGGGGTATAATTCTTCAGGATCCTCTACTTCGAAGTGGAAACTTCTGATGATGAGATCAGATCCACCGTTCAAATCAGCGGGTACCAAAACAGGGTGGGGAGGCGTGGTATCACTTTTGCTGGTCTACTGCTTGGTGAAAATAGGTCCACCGAATCCATGACTCCAGTGTTCAGATTTCCCACAGAGAGCACCAATTGACGAGGGGTAACCTCGACAATGCCCATGGTTATGGACTTAGGGTTTTGCGGAAAAGAGAATTCTGGGGATTTTGTCGGATATTAGGCAAACAAGGGAGTCGAAGTTGCCTGAATACTTGATGAATAGTACTATTACAAATCTCTTGGGGTTTTTTCGAGGCGTCCTCATAGGCTTCTCCTGCCCTATATATAATAGGTTGGGTCTCAAAGTCGTATACGGATAGATTGCAGATGTATGATTACAACTCCAACACAACGTCAGTTTATATTTCCTTTCCTAATAGTACTAAAGCTTTCCTCGATTGCTTATTTGGGCCGTCATCTTGAATCTTTATGGGTCGTGAGCCTTTTATATAGTCAGGGTAGCAGATCATAAGCACTCGGGTAACCATACCCATGTCAGTGGGGGATCAATATTAGAGGACAATCTATTAAATAAAAGAAGGATCTTATGTTGGAACTAGAAAATTTGGAACTTCTGCAAGAAGATAACTTACTGTCTAGGGAACAGTTTCAGAGAAAATGCTTTGTTCAATTCAAATTAATGCAAATTTATGAAGAATAGGATTTTTTTGGTTTAGTAGATCTAGTGCCAAATGGATTTTGCAAGGGAATAATAACACTGCCTACTTTCATAGGATTGCAAATGGTATAAGAAGGAAAATTTTAATGTACTCTCTAAAGCATAATGATCTTTTGATTCAAGGGACCTCTAATCTCCTTTCCCATGCTATCGAGTACTATAAAATCATGTTTGGTAAAGGGGAGGGGAATCAAGTTGGATTAGACTCTTCAATATGGTATGTGGGGGAGAAGCTGAATTATCTTGATAATTTGGTTTTAGATAGCCATTTCATTGAAGAAGAAGAAGAAGTTAAAAATGCTTTATATCTCATGGTTAGAAATAAGGCTCTTGCCTTGATGGAATTCCTGTTGAATTCTATAAATCTATCTAGCCTATAATAAAATGTGAGATTATGGCTTTGTTTAGAGATTTACATTCTAGTACCCTTGATCTGTTAGAGTTAATTTTGGCATGATTATCCTCCTACAAAAAACTTCTGATGCTGATATTATCTCTAAATATATACCTATTTGTTTGTTACAAGTCTTGTATAAAATCATTACTAAAGTGACCACTGTTAGATTAGAACCATTCATGGACAAATTAATCTCAAAATGTTAGCTTTCATTAAAGGTAAAAACATTATGGATGGTGTGATTTCCTTGCATGAATCAAGGAGGAGAAATTGTTAGGGGTGATTTTAAAAATTGACTTTGAAAAAGCTTATGATAAGATGGACTGGGATTATCTCTTGAAATGTGTTTCCCAAAAAGGGTTCACTAAGTTTTGGTGTAAATTAGTGGAGGTTGTAATTAGGAATGGTACCTTGTGTGTTAAAATTAATAACAAAAGAGGCAAGGATTTTGGTAGTCATAGAGGGGTGAGGCAGGGGGATCCTTTCTCTCCCTTCCTATTTAATCTGGCCGCTAAGGGGTTGGCTAAAATGATTTCTCAAGCCCAAGCAAATGGGTTGGTAACTGAATTGGTGGTGTCCAACTTGGTTGATAATGGTGTGGCTATATTACAATATGTTGATGATACTATTATATTAATTCAAGATGATTTGGAATAGTTGGTCCATGTAAAATTGATTTTGTACATGTTTAAGGCTATGTCAGGGTTGAAGATTAATATTTCAATAAAAGTGAACTTATTATGGTTTTGGAGGATAGTGATAAAGGGCTGAGATATGCTGACATGTTTGGTTGTCAACTTAGTAATTGGCCTATCAAATATCTTGATGTCCCTATTTGTGGTACTAGACTTCATGTTGTTGATTTGCAACCTTTACATGATAAGTTTAAGAAGAAGTTTGATGGTTGGGTTGGAAAATCCTCTTCAATTGGTGGGAGATGTACTCTTATACTATCCTCTTTGAGTAGTCTTCTCATTTATCATATGTTGATGTATCTCATGGCTGCACTAGTCTGTAAAACTTTACCAAAATCATTAGAAAGTTCTTTTGGGAAGGAGCAGCAAACAAAAAGAAGTACTATATGGTCAAGTGGTCTTTGATTTGTAGACCCAAGAAAAAGGAGGTTTGGGGATTAAAAATTTGAAGTTGTTTAATATTTGGTTCTTATGTAAATGGTGGTGGAACTTGGAATTTGAAGAGGGATTTTGGGAGCAAATTGTTAAAGCTAAATATGGTATAACTCATGGTATTTGGAGGATCAGAGTGAGACAAGGAGACTTTGTTGCTTGGAAATATTTAATGAAATTGAAGCAAATTTATCTTGCTAATAGGAAAATGGAATTAGGTAGTGGATGGGAAACTGATTTTTGGCATTACCAGTGGATTGGGGTTTTCTTCCTCTCTGAGAAATTCCAAGATCTATTTGATATTTGTAATCAGCAGACTGGGATTGTTCAAGAAATGTCAGACTTGGGTTGGTTCTTTACATTTAGGAAATGGATATCACCTAGGTTAGCTTCTCAATGGCGAGAGTTTAGGAATATGCTTGCTTCTGTTAGGCTAAATGATGAGAAGGATAAGTCTAAGTGGAAGCTCACTAAGTCTAGGGGTTTTCTAGTCAAATCTCTTTATAATAGGTTTGTTGATGCGGGGCCAGATAGATCGTTTAAACACTCGCAGAAATCTAAGTTGCCTCTTAAAATCAATATCTGGCTTTGGCTCGTTCGGCATAATGCAATTGCTACAAAAGACAACATGAAAAAAAGAAAATAGGTGGGTAGTTATGTTTGTCGGTTCTGCCCTATGGAGGAGAGTATCAATCATCTTTTTTCACTTGTCCCGCTGTTGTTTACATGTAGAGTGTTATTCCTTCTGCTATTGGTGCTAGAACCAGACCTTCTTGTTTCAGACAATACTTCTGGTGGATTGTGAAATTCCTTCCTTTTGGTTATAATATTCACATTATTTGCATTGCTCTTTGTGTTGGGCTCTGTGGAAAACTAGGAATCACTCATGCTTTGAAGGAAAAATGATTTCTTCCCCTATGGGATTAATTTGTTACATGTGTGCTTTTCTTCGGTTTTGTGCAGGTATAGCATGATATGTGTGTGATGACTGATGTCTGCAACAGATAGCCATTCTAATTTATGACATGGCGAGGTGTGCTTTGACCCTTCGAGTCAGGAATGGGGAAGTGGATGAGGATGTCGATGTTACTCGGGACTGATTGCTCCCTACACAAAAAGTTGGGCTCTAGTTTATGTTTTTACCTTTTGAGCATGGTTTGTCTTTGTCCTGATGGTAAAACAATGTTGGTTTGATAGCAGTAGGTTGCGTTATGGGTGCGTTTGCACTATCAAAGTTCCATGGAGATGATGTTGTGTTATGTGTTTTTCTTTTTTACCATTTTGGACTTGGGTTGCCTCTTAAAATCAATATCTGGCTTTGGCTCGTTCGGCATAATGCAAATGCTATAAAAGACAACATGAAAAAAAATAGGTGGGTAGTTATGTTTGTCGGTTCTGCCCTATGGAGGAGAGTATCAATCATCTTTTTTCACTTGTCCCGCTGTTGTTTACATGTAGAGTATTATTGCTTCTGCTATTGGTGCTAGAACCAGACCTTCTTGTTTCAGACAATACTTCTGGTGGATTGTGAAATTCCTTCCTTTTGGTTATAATATTCACATTGTTTGCATTGCTCTTTGCGTTGGGCTCTGTGGAAAACTAGGAATCACTCATGCTTAGAAGGAAAACTGATTTCTTCCCCTATGGGATTAATTTGTTACATGTGTGCTTTTCTTTGGTTTTGTGCAGGTATAGCATGATAGGTGTGTGATGACTGATGTCTGCAACAGATAGCAATTCTAATGCATGACATGGTGAGGCGTGCTTCGACCCTTCGAGTCAGGGATGGGGAAGTAGATGAAGATGTCGATGTTACTCGGGACTGGTTGCTCCCTACGCAAAAAGTTGGGCTCTAGTTTATGCTTTTACCTTTTGAGCATGGTTTGTCTTTGTCCTGATGGTAAAACAGTGTTGGTTTGATAGCAGTAGGTTGCGTTATGGGTGCGTTTGCATTGTCAAAAATCCATGGAGATGATGTTGTGTTATGCGTTTTTCTTTTTTATTGTTTTGGACTTGGGTACCGTAACGTTGGATACATATGTTGTGTTACCGTGAGATAATGGAACCCGAGTCAATGGAGTCATATGGAAAAAAATCCTCGGTGGCCCGTGTTTGGCCGACGAATCTTGATGCTGGCAGGCGGCAACTCCAGAGCCTGACGCCGGCGTTGCATCATGTTTTCTTCAACCTCCTTCGGAGGCCCTATGTAGGACTCGCGGAGGAGATCATCCTCTCCACTGCACCAAGTGGCTTGGTCCCCGGTGCCGCTGGCGATGGCCGTCGCTTGAGGCCTAAAATTCTCATCGGTGGTGGCGGACCTGATTGTGTTTTCACCTTTATATTTTTATGGTATGTTCTTTAAAAGCCAAGGACCTAGATCTTTTTACTCCATTTAGTAAGATCCTTTATGTAATTGTAATTTGTACCACACTTCTTTGAAATTAATGCAGTATCCAGGCCCTTCAGGGCCCATCCCTGTTAAATAAAATAGTTTGTTTTCATGTCACACTAGCTGTGGGGTCACCGTCAAGTCCAACTGTACAAGGTCATTAACGCTTAGGATCGAAAAAATGGCTTGGCCCTCGTGTCGCCCTCCCAAAGGCGACTCGGGGGAGACTAGGGTTCCTCGTGCCGGCACCCCCTCTAGCCCATCCCATGCTTCGCTGCCGCCTGAGAAGGGCCCTGGGCAAGCCCATGTGGCCTACCGGTGAAGGTGGTGGCGAGGCCTCTTGTCGTGTTGCGTCTCACACGGCGGACAGGGGACACCAAGGCAGCAGACGCCGGGCACGGTGGGCAGCGTCGACTATCCGACGGGGTGGCACTTGCGTGGATGCTGGTTGCCGTCCCTCGGCTGCGTGGCAGCGACACAGCAGCAAGTGTTGGTCCAGCGCACGGGCTCTCCGGCATTGCTTGCCCCAGATTTGAAGGTTGTTGGAGGGTCCAACACTTCACTTGAGATCCCTCACCTCTCCTAGCCGCCGGAACTTGGCTGGGTGGGTCATGGTGGGCGGGGGGGTGGGGGCTCCGGGAGAAATCCCTGGCCACGATGGCGACGACGCCCGCGGGCATCATCTTCCTCGCTGGAGGCGCCTTCGAGGTTTTCCCCTCCCTCCTTCCTCTCCCCTGCTACCCGGGTGAAAACCCAATTCCTCTGGAATGGGCAGCGGCATCGCTTCGGTGTTGTGACCTTCCTGAAGGCGCCGCTTTGGGAAAAGGGGTGGTGAAGTGCTGGCCCAATTCCCGCAAGTTGACAGCAGCGGTTCCTTTAGCGGTGCCCCTCTGCGGATCTCCGATGAGGGCCACATTCTTGTGGGACGCTTACGTCAAGATCAGATGAGCTCTCATGTCCGGTGGTGGAGTTGTACTGGTGGTGATCTCACCTGATCTAGTTCGTCATGTTCGGTATCTGTCCATGGCAACAATGTCTACATTGCCGTTCGAGCTGCAGGGGGAGCGACTCCGGCTGACGCTTTGGCGCCATTTGAACCAGGGTGAGAGAGCAGGGGCTCTCTTCAGTATCGGAGGCATATCGTCGCATTGCTCCTGCCATTCGGAGTAGATGCGGGTTGGATTCTCTTCGACGGCGAGTTCCACTCAGGCGCTTCGGTTGCCTCTCGTGTGTGGCTTCAACTTGGTGGATGAGGACTTTGACCAACAAGCTATGTGTGTCTTGTGTATTCTCTGTTTTGCTTGTGTGAGTTTTTGACTTGTAAGCTGATCCCTCAGCATCTTGTATGTTTAGCTGTTCTTGGCTTTATTAATTTAAAGTCGGGCACTTATTGCCTTCAGTTTAACAAAAGTAAGGCTTAGGATCTTAGAATAAAAAAAACAGTAACTATACACAATTGTCAGACTTGTGTTTTCTTTTCCAACTTCTAACTACTGATTACTGACTACTGCAGCGTGCAGGTGACAAGCAGTTTTGAGCTTTCTGCTAATGTAATGATCATCTCTGCCTGTAACGGTAAGAGACAGTGGTTGCCATAGTGCCAAATATAGATCAAGCTGTTTTGTGGCCTGATAACGACTCATAATTGTTGTCAGCTCAGAAGCACCCTACCACTGTTCCATCTGGCCGCTCTGTTCTTCAGCCACTATACACGGAGACTGAACTGAACAGTCCGTATATGCCCCACAACCCAGTGAGTTTAGCATCTCAGGGACCCATGTGCATCACTAGAAGTCCACAACTAGTTTTAATTGCTGAAACGACTCCGATCGATGGTAGGGTACGATGCACTAATGCAGGTATGCCTAGATGCAAAGCATCCCATCTCATGGTCATCCGGCCCTCCTGTCGCGTGCCGTACGTGCGTGCGGCCCATGTGACCACCGCCTATTTCGCTACCGATCTCGTCCCTTGCAGCCAGTTTTTCACGGGAGATCCAGCAGCACCAGGAGATTGGATCCCATCTCTCACTTTGCTTCCTTTTGTTTTTGTTTCTCCATTTCAGCCTGTTAGGTCGTGAGTCGGTGAGTGTGCGATGTTTGTTCTGTTTTGAGCTTCGCTCCAGGATCAGGAGTGTGTCGTCTCGCTTAAGGACAATGCGGCAGATTTGTCAGTAAGTTCAGAACCATGCTAGTAACACTAATAACTGCCGCAATATGGAGCAAGTCTATTTATTCGTCGCCTCTCTCTCTCTCTCTCTCTCAGGGTAGATCTCTAGATCCGTAGATCGCATCTTGCACCCCCAGCTCGCGTTAAAAAATATAGACTCTTCAGGCTAAACCAGGGGGAAGAAATAAGTCGGAATATCATGGAGAAGAGATTCCCACGGACAGGGCGAAACATGGCCAGCATACGATCGGAGCTTAAGCAGCCTTCGTACCGATGAAGTGAGCTGTGGCCATGAAGCACCTGTCCCCGAACGGAAGAACACGAGCACCAGGCGCTCTCCCGGATCGGAATCGCCTGTCTGGACAGTGTCCTCCACATCTGGCACATCTCAGGTGCTGGGAGGTGGAAACAGCGCCCGCCGGTGCCATCCACGCATCTGTCTATCATTGCAGCAATCAATCGGCTCCTGTAATAACCTGTTTAGTCCTTACCTTTTGTTGTGGTAGGTCACCCCCAACCGTGACTGATTCAGAGCTGGAGCTCGCAGGTTCAGACGTGGCACGTAGAGATAATCAGTCACTGAAGAAGGCTGCAGCTAGCTCATGTTTCCTTGCAAGTTTTTCATCCAGAAAAAATGGCTTGCGCGTGCGGCGAATGCGAAGTGGTACTCCAGTATCTACCCGAAAAGGCGGAGCCGCTTTTGCGCGCAGAAGCGACCGCTACTAACGACGCGCGGCACACGCTTGCACGTGAGTTTGTTACCTAAAAAAATCACCCAGATGATTACTAGACTGGTAGCTCGCGCACGGCCGCACGCCACGGCGTAGGAAGGGTGGCCGCGAGCGACGCCGTGGGTTCGACTCAAAGCACGTCCCGCCATTTTCTCCCCCAGCGCGCGGCCGGGGACCGCGCGGGGTGGCCGCCGTCCCCGTGATCCGGCCGGCGGCAGCCGCAGGGGGTTCAGGAAAAGGTACGCGTTGTCACGCCGCCAATCTCTCCCTAGTCTCTAGCGCCGCCGCATCTTCGCGCCAGTTGCTTAACGCGGACCTTTCTGTTCGTTCGTGCCTGTGTTGCTTGCTTAGCGTTAGGTAGGACCTCGGGCGCAGGAATGCTACTACACACGACACATGGGTTCGAGCGACATGGGAAGGAACTACGGTTTGGCCTACTCTATGTACAGTAGTACGAGTAGCAGTAGTGTTTGTAGTAGTAGATGTCGCTGGAAGCATGGAAATGGTACCACATTTTCCCTTGGAATTTGCGTTGGAAAATGGAAACGGGAGTTTTTTAGGCGTAAAATCAGATAGCTTGCTCTTTCGAAACTTACTAATTTCCTTTCTATGTGTGCATCTCTAGTTTTCTACGAGGGCGACGTGGCTACGTTGGCCGTACGGTGCGTCTCCGTGAGATGGGATCGATAGTCAAACTTGAAAGGCATTGCCAAGGGTCAGACAAATCCTCATTACACAATAATGTGTGGATCAATCGTCAACTCTGAGACTGAGCCGCACGCGGCGCGTGCGCCTTTAACAAATATGCGCGTCCCTTGCTCGCGGTAACATATGAAATCAACCAGAAGCCAGCAGTCCCTCTATGCAAATGCAATTAACTATGCATCCCTGAGCACGTCGAGCCATTGACTAAACGGAAGCCAACCCACTAGCTAATCATTTGCAAACTACTACTACTCCATTGGGTGAAGAAAGCGATCCCTAATTTCCATTATTAGTGTGGGGTTTCATGCCGACATTAGCTAGGGCGCAGGGATTTAATTTCGTGCCTGCTACTAGTACTACACTGCAAACGGTACAACCAACGATGACGTCGCTGGCTCGCGGCCCACGTCATGCTCCCGTCACGTCAGTTGGAGTACTACACGTACCCCTTTTTCTCTTTGGTGGTGGCGCGGCGGCGACGATGGTGTGTCCTTGTATGTTGCTTCTAAGGCCTGTTTGGTTTCTAGCCATATTTTGTCAAGCCAAAGTATGACTAGTCATAAAAGTGTGGTAGCCATAAAAAGTGTGGCTGAAAATTTTGAAGCCAAACTTTGGCAAAAATGGGCAAAAATAATGGCTCTATGACAAGTGGATCATAAGGGTAATAAAGTGTGGCAAGCCAAAGTATGGCAAAAACCAAAGGCATGTAAACTAAAATATGGTTGCCAAATTTTAGCTTGGCAAAGTGTAGCCTAGAACCAAACAGACCCTAAATATGGTGCGGTTGTTTGGTCCTAATCCGGTTCGGCTCGGTGCAAAGACACCACACACGTCTTTGTTTGCACGTACACATCCCAGTACGTTATGGTGATGATGGACCATTCCATGGATCTTCCCTCGCCTCTCATCACCTAGCTAGTATGTCACCTGTGTACCACGAACATAACGTGTGTGCACTCTACGTCACACCACGTTGCGAAATAATGCTACAGTGACAATGATAGTAAGAAAAGAGAGAAAACAAAAGCGCTAAAACGATTTATTTCGATATAAGGTAATCAAGTTTCCGGACAAGTTATCAGTTGCCCGTGTACATCGGCAAGTGGCAGAGCCACCTTTAGCCCACATCTAGGAAAGAATTTGGATCGGATTAGTGTTTTTAGGGCAAGTTATAGCCAACATAGCAGCAGGTAGAAACTTGTAGAGGTTTTATAAATCGGTTAGCTCCACCATTATATGGGTGATAGGGCAGATTAGGGTTTTGAACGAGTTCGGTTGCGAATTACGAGTGTACGAGGGTGAATCGCATGGGAGGGACACGGCGAGGGCTAGGTCATCCCGTTCCCATCGGTGGTGACGGGGCTTCATTGCGCCTTCCCAACGGGGAACTCCAGCATGTATGGGTGGAGGCGTCGCCTGCGGATGTGCTACCACCGATTGCATCTCCTGACATCGTAAGGGGGGTTCGCACTGTAAGTAGCGGCATGAGTAAGGAGTGAGCCTAGCTCAACTGGTTGGGGAAGTGGATGTACAAACCCAACGCCTGAGTTCAAATCCTCATGGAAGCGAATTAAGGTTCCTATTTATACTTGAGGACTAGGCTCTCCTGGTACTCATACCATTTATCTTGAGGATTAGGCTTGGTGTTTACCAAGTTTAAAAATCCTGGTACTCATGCTTAATGGCTATGTGCATCCCTAGTTGGTGCAGAGGCCGGGGAAGTGAAATCCTCCCTCCATGTTAAAGGAGTGAGCCTAGCTCAACTGGTTGGGGGAGTGGATGTACAAACCCAACACCTGAGTTCAAATCCTCACGGAAGCGAATTAAGGTTCCTATTTATACTTGAGGACCAGGCTCTTCTGGTACTCATGCAATTTATCTTGAGGACAAGGCTTGGTGTTTAACCAAGTTTAAAAATCCCAGTACTCATTCTTAATGGCTGTGCATCCCTAGTTGGTGCAGAGGCCGGAGAAAAGTGACATCCTCCCTCCATTTTAGTGTTAATATGGGTAGATCTATAAAGAAAGTTAATTTATCTAGTTCCGTTTTGAGACATATGGAGGTTGACCGTTTAACGGTTACTCCTAGAGTTTCTGTTGTTTCTGATTCTTTACCGATGGAGGAGGAGGAGTTGCATTCCACGGAAGATGGCTAACTCTTCTCTCACTTAATTGGTGAAGTATCGGAGGTGGGATTTGATGAGACTGAGCTGGGTTCATTGTATGAGCTCAAAGCTTCCGATCGAAAATCAAAGTCCCATAAATCTCGCAAGAGGTCTCGTGTATCCAAATCTCCTATTGTTTCTCAATGAATGGTATGTTCTCAAATAGCAGAGGTCTTCGTGACTTGGCTAAACATTTGTTCTTTGCCGATTGTGTGAGAGATCATAAGTTGGACTTTTTGGGTATTTCTGAGACTGGTAGACGTGATTTCTCACAAGCTCAACTCAATCGCCTTTCTGGTGGAGTGGACTTTACGTGGGTATCACGGCCACCGCGTGGTCGATCCGGGGGGATCATGTTAGGCATCAGAGATGAGACTATGGAAGTCTTAGCTAGTTCGGTTAGAGATTTTTTTATTAAACTCCATATTCCTAACAAGGCTGATGACTTCATATGGTCTCTAGTCGCTGTCTACGGGGCTGCCCAGGATGTTTATAAGGCTGACTTTTTACGTGAGTTGGTTAATCTGGCTAAGGACAATCCGTATCTTATTCTTATAGGCGGAGATTTTAACTTGCTAAGATTCCCTCATGAGAAAAGTCAGGACCGTTTCGATGAACATTGGCCTTTCATGTTCACTGCTGTCATAGAGAGCTTGGACTTACGAGAGGTTATAATGTTAGAAAGACAGTTCACCTAGGCTAATAGTCTTCCTGAGCCTACATTTAAAAAACTGGATAGAGTGCTTATGGATATCGAATAGAAAGAAAAATTCTCTATGGTAACTGTTCGTGCTCTTGAATGTATTGAGGCTTTGTTGAATCATGCTCCAATATTATTAACTGTTGGAACACCACCACGTAAATCCAAACATAGTTTCAAATTTGAACTTGGATGGATGGAGCATGATGGTTTCCATGACCTGGTGAAGGATATTTGGAAGAAACCTGTTAGTGGTCAAACGCCTATACGCCTTACGCACGTTCCTTCGTGGTTGGGCCCGATATATTGCTGGAATTCTTAAAAAAGAGAAAATACGCCTTTCATCTATTATCAACGATTTAGAGGCGTCTGCGGAAGTCAGGCTTTTATCTGCCCAAGAGATTGAGCTTAAAAACCAATCAAATGCAGAAATTGCCAGACTACTTTGTGAGGAGGAACTCAAATGGTATCAATGCTCTAAAGAGAAATTCATTTTTGAAGGAGATGCGAATACAAAATACTTCCATGATGTTGCCAATGGAAAGCATAAGAAGAAACTTATCCATTCTATAATTCAGGATGAAGGTATGATTGAGGGTCAGGAGCAACTAAAATCTTATATTACTTACTGTAAATCTTTGTTTGGGGCACCGCCAGAAAATTCTTTCTTGCTGGATGAGTCCCAAACTGCGGATATTCCGCAGGTTTCTGCTCAGGAAAACAACTTTCTAACCGCTCTTTATACGGAGGAGGAGGTCAAGAAAGCCGTTTTTCAAATGGAACATAACAAAGCACCAGGGCCTGATGGCTTTCCAGCGGAATTTTATCAAAAGTTCTGGGAAGTTATTACGGGGGACCTGATGCAATTGTTTTAGTTTTTGCATGTCGGTCAGTTAGACCTTTTTTGACTCAATTTTGGCAACATAAGTTTACTTCCTATAAGGTTAATAACGCAGAAAGAATACAATAATATCGTCCAATCTGCCTTCTTAACGTTAGTTTTAAAATATTCACAAAAGTTGCTACGATTAGACTAAATTCGATAGCTGATCATGTTGTAAGTCCATCTCAAACTGCTTTCATGCAAGGAAGAAACATCCTAGATGGTGTAGTAATCCTACATGAAACAATCCATGAACTACACTCAAAGAAATTAAATGGTGTATTGTTCAAGATTGACTTTGAGAAGGCTTATGACAAAGTTAATTGGTCTTTCCTTCAGCAAAGACTCCGTATGAAAGGTTTTTCAGAGGAGTGGTGTGCTCTCGTACAGTCTTTTGTGTCCGGTGGTAGTGTTTCCATCAATATCAACGATGACACTGGCAAATACTTCCAGACCAAAAAAGCATTAAGACAAGGGGACCCATTATCTCCTATACTATTTAACATAGTGGTTGATATGTTGGCTATCCTTATCAAGAGAGCCAAGGCTGATGGCCAAATTGAAGGATTAGTTCCCATCTGGTTGATGGTGGTCTCTCCATTCTTCAATATGTTGATGATACAATCTTATTTATGGAACACGACTTCGATAAAGCTAAGAATCTGAAATTGATATTATCAGTATTTGAGCAACTCTCTGGTTTGAAAATTAACTTCCATAAGAGTGATTTGTATTGTTTTGGCGAGGCTCAAAATGAGGCCCACCTATATGCTGAACTTTTCGGCTGTAGTCAGGGGCAAGTTCCAATCAACTATCTGGGAATACCGATCCACTATCGGCGTCTCACGATTGCTGAATAGAAACTCGTTAAGGAAAGACTCCAAAAACGTCTTAATTGTTGGAAAGGTAAATTGCTATCCCTCGGCGGAGGACTTGTACTCATAAATTCAGTCCTCACCAACATGGTAGTGTATATGATCTCATTTTTCCAACTACCGAAAGGTGTCTTGAAGAAAGTGGATTATTTCCGATCAAGATTCTTTTGGCAAGGGGATAGTGAAAAATAGAAATATCGACTGGCCAGATGGAATGGGTTTGCCAACCAAAAGAATACGATGGACTGGGCATACATGATTTGCAAGTCAAAAACACCACTCTTCTTGGTAAATGGCTTTTTAAACTACTATCAGAAGATGGTGTCTAGCAAACCATTCTATGGAGGAAATATGTTGGCTCTAAAGCTGTGTCTCAAGTGGTTTGGAAACCCGGTGATTCACACTTTTGGGATGGACTAATGGCATCTAAAAACATTTCTTCCATTTTGGTGTCTTCAATATTAAGGATGGATCACAGATTATATTTTGGGAAGATAATTGGCTTGGCCAAACTTCTCTTCCTGAACAATATCCAGCTCTTTATTCGATTGTTAGGCACAAAGAAGATACACTTTCCACAGTATTGGGATATGATCCTCCTGATGTGTCTTTCAGACGAAGCCTCATTGGTCCTAGACTCGTATCGTGGAACACTCTTTTATTACGCTTATCCATGATACAGTTGTCAGAGGGGGTGGACGAGTTCAAATGGAAACTACTGGAGAGTGGTAAATTTTCTGTTGACTCAATGTATAGAGCATTGATCCAACCTGATATTCCAGTCGATGATAATTCTAAAATTTGGAAGATGAAAATACCCCTTAAAACAAAGATTTTCGCTTGATATCTTCGTAAAGGGGTCATTCTTACAAAGTATAATCTTGTTAAGAGGAATTGGCATGGAAGTACACAATGCGTTTTTTGTCATCATAACAAGACAATCTGGCATTTATTCTCTTCCAGTGTAAATTTGCTCGTATTATTGAAGGAAATATGCCCTAAGAGGCAATAATAAAGTTGTTATTATGTATTCCTTATATATGATAGATGTTTATTTTGCATGATAGAATTGTATTGATCGGAAACATCAATACATGTGTGTTTAATAAACAAAAAGGGTTCCTAGTTATGCCTCTCTTATATACTAGCTTGTTGATTAACAAGATGATCAAAGTTTTCCTGATCATGGACATTGGATGTTGTTAATAACAAGGTCACAACATTTGTGAAATGATATGATGAACATTCATCCGAAGTATAGCATTACGATCAAGTCATTATGTTTACATTGCTATAACATCATATGAAGTAATCTTTATCCTTAGACCATGAGATCATGTTAATTGCTAACACCGGAAGAGTATCGTGATAACATCAAACGTCACACCGTAACAGGGTGACTATAAAGATGGGTTCAGTGCTACGAAGGTGTTATGTTGAGGCTCATGGATCAAGAGTGGAATTTGTCAATCCCGATGACGGATATATATACTCTGGTCCCTCTCGGTGATATCACATTAAGATAGCTTGCAAGCAAGTGATGTGATCACTAGAATGTTATATCACGGGAACGAGAAAAGAGTGCATGTCGGTAACGAGATCAAACTAGGTATTTGGATACCGATGATCGAATCTCGGACATGTATTATATCAAGAGACAAAAGGATTAAATTACAAGCATTAAAGGTTCTCACGATCACAGAAGTCATCGTTGAATATGCAGAGTCGAGATGGACCTCCGTGTCCCGCTCGATTATTGATCCGAGGAGTCTCAATCATGTCTGCATTATTCGCGAACCGTAGGGTGACACACTTAAGAGTTACCGGACACCATTTTGGAGCACATATGTTTCAGACGAAAGAATTGCAAAGCGCGGGAATTGTTTCGATAGAAACCGGAAATTGTTTCGGGTGAAATTGCAGAAAGTGGTTATGCATGTGATATTGAAATATTGCAAGGGGTCATATGTGAATGTTTGTTAATTAAAGTAATTAATAAAATTCTGAATAAATTTAATAAAAGAGTTTTATTAAATGAGAGAGCATTAAACTTAGAGAATTTAATGCATTTAAAGTGGGGACTTTAAAAGGGAATGTGAAGAGGCATTTTAATGTGGAGGGGTTACCACCACATGAATGGGGGAGGTGAGGAGTCACCCCCCATGCGCCGGACATGGAGAGAGGGGCACCCCCTCCTCCTATAAAAGGCCCCCCTCTTCCTCCTTCTTCCTCACACCTCCTCGTGAAGGATCTCTCTCCCCCTCTAGAATTATTCCCCCATGGTCTCGGATTAGCGAGATACATGTTCCCGGTGGCATTTAAATGCGGAAGGAGTTCTTTGCTTCACTGGATCGCTGGAGCGAGGAGGTGGAGGTTGTCCGGTGGCTTGAACGTGTGTGCGAGTACGGATGCGCCGCTGAGTTGCGGCACTCGGACTTCCTCACGATCTTGAGATCGGCAAGTGTACGACTACATCAACCACGAGTTCCTACTCGTTAACAAAACTCGTTTTCTTCGAGGGTAAGTTCTCGATGGATGTATGTCCACCCGTTGCTCTGTACCTAGTAGATAGATCTTGGCGTGTAGTTCTCATCATAGGAAATTTTTTGTTTTCTATGCTGCGGACCCAACAATTATATGGTCAATCATCCAAGTAGCCTCTGGTTTATCTCCTCCACGCTCGGTAGCCAATGTATTTGGTAACTGGTTGCATGGGATACATGATAAATATGGGACTTTGTTTAGGGTGAGAGCCCTTGCCATTATTTGGTCGCTTTGGCTATGTAAAAATGACAAGATTTTTAATAACATTGTGTCTTCTTCTTTGCAGGTGATCTATCTTGCTAGGACTATCCTCCGATCATGGACTACTCTCCAACGTATGGAGTTTCGCGACTTGTTTGTGGAGGGGTGTACACGATTAGAGGATGTGGCGAGGGATATTTTCTCCCGACATGGATGGCAGCATGATCTACAGATAGATTTGCCATAGTTCGAGGCATTTCCTCATAGGTTTATTATCACTTTTGTAATGCTGGTACTTTTCCTTTGGTCACTTTGTGTGTGGTTAATCGGCTGCGTACATCCTAGCTATGCAGAGGCCAGGTGTAAACTTTATTTATGATAATAAAGCGCCCATTTCCAAAAAAAAAGTAGCGGCATGAGTACATAGTTTGAGGGAGCGTAATTTCGAGGTGACTACGTGAGAGATTGGATGGATTGGAGCGTCCTGGGCGAAGGATTTGGCTCGAGAAAGGGCAATTGAACTTGGGGGACTCATCAATGGTAGGTGGATACCCTCGGATGGCATCGCGCACATCCAAGCATCCATGGCGGAAAGAACATAGACTATGTCTCGAGGGAATATGCATTTATTCCTCCTACTAAAACACAATGGAATAGCCCGTCTCCATCCAGGGTTCAATACAGAGGAGCTTGGATCCAGATTATGCAGAGGCTTACATACTCTGGCTTGCAAGTGGCGGTTGAGGCTGTGGAGTGGCCGGTGGGGAGTGGAGGAGGAAGCCCTCTACCTTCTACATCCGGCAACATCTCTTTCGCTCAAGTAGCTATGGCGTGTCGGAGGGTTTGTCATGGCGGGCGGGGGAACGATGATGGCCTTGGAGAGTGGATGGCGGTGCGAGAAGGAGGGGAGACTAGAGCGGGAACTAGTGTGGACCCTCGCCACAACAGTTCCAATGAGGACCCTCTAATGTTCGACGGCGAGGACCGGGGAGGGTACTACGGCGATCCTAGATTGGGTTTTGGAGGCCAATTTAGACCAGAACAATTGGGTTCCTAGCAAAATTTCCACGGGCCTTAGTTTCAACAACAATGTAATTTCTAGTGGTGGAGGGGCTGATGCTAATATCTCTCATATTGTGGGGAAACCTCGCATATATCTAGCAAATGCTTACTGTAATCCCAACCAAAACCATATTCTCCTCTAATTGCTCGAGGTGCAGATGGCTTGCGGATGTTTATCTCTCTAACCAGCAAGAAGGTTGACTCAGAGCAATCAAAACAAGCAGTTGCAATTGTGACATTTCATTCTAGTATTGTTATAGCACAACAACTTGTAGATGCATTTCGCAAACAGTTCTAATATTGATGGGCTTGGTAGGTAAATCCTTACCTAAAAGATAGTTTCCTCGTGAAATTTCCAAGTGCACTCTAATGGTCCAAACAATTAGGAAAAGGGGCTAGGACTAATATTGAATTTGTGCATTTCATATTAGGACATGAAATTGAGAGGGAATTTGAACCTTTTGTGTATGGGTGATAACACTTGATAATTTGAACTAGAGTTGAGTTTGACTCAAGTCAACCTAGGATTTGAATTCAAATTTGAAATTTGAAATGATATAGAGTCATTTGAATGAGTTGTTACTCTAGAATTAGCCACATAGTCATAAGCCATATACATCTGACCAAGCAAGTCAATGAACTAAAAAACACACACACTTGGAATTCCAAATTGAGGTTTGAATAATTCAAACTTGAATTCACAAGTAAATAATACAACATTAAAGGAAATACAATAGGAAGCTCATCAAACTCAAAGTAATCTAAAATTTATTCGTAGTTGAAATGAGTACAAGCTTGAGATATAAAATGTTTGAATCAAAAGAAAGAAAATCCTAAACAACTAAACCTATCTGCTTCCTATCAATCATCTATCTACTCTTCTTATCTTGATCCTGTTGAACAAACACCACATCATCTACACTTCTTATCCTTGTTGTCACTTGAGCAATGCAATCTGCAAACACTAAAACACAACAAAGTTTGGATAAGATTAAAATGTAGGTTTTTCCCCAAGGCAAAACCAAATAAATGTTGAATCCATGTACCAGAATCCAGGAACTAGTCCTGAATTCTAGTGGCTTGAGCATATCCAAATAATAAACCCAAATAATAGCAGCCAGTTATCAGAGATAATAACAGAACAAGAACCAAGTCAGTTTAACCTGATGCTTACAGTAGGAATCATTCAATCAACAGTAAGACACTAGGCATGAACCTATAGACAACATCTAGTAGAAATTAGGAGCCAACCAGATGAACAATAGGAAATAATAGAAACTCTTTCAACCAAACCAATTACCCAAGCCTTGAATTCATATTAGAACCACAAACATTAGAGGATGAACACTTAATAGTTCATCCCTCTAAATTATCAGGAACTAGAGTAAAATTCAGAAAACATTTGGAAAACAAATAGATCATGAACCAATAGGAACCCAGAATACAACCACAACAAAGTGCACTAACAGAATCCCAAAATAGACTAAAACCTAGTAATATAAACCCTTCCAGAAATTCCCAACATTACTAGTGAGAAATCTAAACCTATAGAAATCTTAGCAACCAACAAACAAACCTAATCACCAAAGGAAAACCCTAAGCTCTAGATTCTACCAAGAACAGGTAGAACTCCAGAAAACTAAATCATCAACAATCAAGGATTATAAACTTTAGTAACTACTAAACAAGAACATTAACCAAATGATTCATTAAGGAATTAGATTCTACGAAGAACCCTATAATTCTAGAAATTTAAAACATGATCAATTCAAATTCTGAACCAATCAAACTTCACAGCAATGGAAGCTATGAATAATCATCCAAACAGAAATACAAGGGGCCATGGAGGAAAACTAATTTGAAAACACCACAAATCAAATAATAAACACTTTTCATGTTCCAAAACCAGAACAGGACAAAACCCAAACTGACATGCCTATTTGGGCATATGCAAATACTTATCCCCTGCATATACAAACAAAAGGATCATATGCGAATTTTGACATGCACATATAAGTTAATCCTAGCATGGACTTAACCACCAAAAATCTCTTGCCAGTTATGAATAAGTTAGCCAACATAGGCAGTTTCACACATACATAAGCAAGTGAATCACCTAAGTGCATGGTATAGGGGTCATCACCATAGACATTTAGGAACACTATAAATAGATGACCATCTGAGACCCTAGAGCTCAAAACTCACTAGTCTAGCTTACACTAAAAACACACACATACTAGTTTGGATAGAGATCTAAGAGATAGAAGAAGCAAGAAGGAAGGAAGAGGAACTTGAAGAACACTACAAGAACCAGAGGAAGAAGAAGAAGCAACTACTACAGATCTTCATCAAGCAAGCTTAAAAAACTACAAAAGTTTAGCTTAGGAACTCTTATGATGGGTAGGATATTAAGGGAAAGTGTATAATATTAGCAATATCACTAATAGATAGAACCAACACAACATTCGTGATAATGTTCTTGTTGATAGGAACTAAGCACAAGCACTCGATTATAATCTGTGTACACTCAATTAACATGCATCATAGATCATAAACAAGTGCCTATGCCCTATGGACAACCATTAAACCTTGATTGAATAATTGATTGATTGAATTGAGTGTGATTCAAATAATAGAATGAAAGAAAGCGATATTTAATTAAAATACTCTAATTAACAGCAACCTATAATGAATTATAGTAACAATGCCACCTGTCAAGTGAGCCATGAAATGAAATCATAAGCAGCATCCTCTTCATCCTCTAAGAATCGTAAATTCAGAGGATGAAGATGACACCGTGGATGACAAAACATCAAACTGTGTCTGCATTAAGAAAAAATACTAATTTAGAACATGTATTAACCATCAACTCATTTGAGTTGTGGATTTTTATCGTAAGAAAGAACTTATCAGTCAACACCATCAACCAGAACTAATAACATCCCTAAATAGTATCCTAAATGTATTGCTTATACAAATGAATGGTATCAGTACACTACACCTAAAAATTAACCATACAACACTAGACTAAGTAGAGATCAACCTCAATTGATAAACACAACAACTGTCAACCGAACATTTAGAAAACCATGAACTGACAGCTAGTACAGTAAACAACTTCAGTAGAACAGAAACTAATTCCTAAGCCTAACTAACCCAGACAAACCTTCTAAGCCTAATTAGCATTTAGAATATCCTAGAACTACCTAGAACCTACCATGAAACCTAGAATCAAAGCCACTAGGAAGAACGGGAGGAAACCCCTAGAAATTGGGGAAAACTTCCTAGGTGAGCCAGCAGTAGAAATTGTTTTAGAAAAGTAAGACGAAGGAGAGAATTACCTTCAAAAGGTAGGAGCCTATCTCAACACGAGTGATACGTTGCTAACGTATCCATGATTTTTGATGTTACATGCTTGGTTTTATCTACTTTCTTATGTTTTGCCCACACTTTGGAGTAATTTTTATACACTTTCTTGGACTAACCTATTAATAAGATGCCACAGTGCCAGCTGCCTGTTTTCTGTTGTTTTTGGTTCCAGGAAAGTCAGAAAATGAATATTCTCGGAATTGTACGGGACAAAATCCAAAGTCAGTTTTTCACCGAAGGGGACACAGAGCTAGAATACGAGACGGAGAGGGGACAGGGGGCGGCCACACCACCTGGTCGCACGGCCAGGCCTGGCCCGCGCCAGGGGGTGGTGCGGCCACCCAGGGCACCCCCTCGGCCTCTCCTTTCGCCTATAAGATGCCTCCGATACAGAAACCCTAAGTACCCGATTAAAAATCCACGAAAGAGTTTGTAGCCGCCGTCATCTCCATCCCTAGATCGGGAGGGATCTGAAGCTCTTCCCGGCACCCTGCCAGAGGGGAGAATTCACCCTGGAGGCCTTCTTCATCATCATGCAAGCCTCCGATGTGATGTGTGAGTAGTTCATCCTTGGACTACATGCCCATGTAGTAGCTAGATGGTTGGTTCTTCTCCTTTGTGCTACCATGTCTAGATCTTGTGAGCTCCGTTCATGATCAAGATCATCTATTTGTAATCCTACATGTTGTGTTTGCGGGGATCCGATGGATATTGAGATGCTATTTCAGATTGATTATTGATTCTATCATGTCTTTGTTATTTGTGATCTTGCATGCTTTTCGTTGTTAGTAGCTTTCTTGGCCAAGTAGATGCTAGCAACTCCAAGAGTTAGTATTTATGCTCGATAGTGGGTTCATGCCTCTAGCAATCTGGGGAAGTGATAGAAATCTCTAAGGTACTAGATGTGTTGTTGCTACTAGGGAGAAAACAACAATCCTTTGTTCATAGAACAATCGTATTGTTTACTTTACACGCAATGCATAATGCAATTATCTGTTGCTTGCAACTTAATACTGGAGGGGGTTCGGATGATAACCTGAAGGTGGATTATTAGTCATAGATGCAATTGGATTACAGTCTATGTATAATGTTGTAATGCCCAATCAAATCTCAAAGGAGTCAAGATGATTAGTATATGCTTGTATGCTTTCTCGATGTTTGTCAATTGCCCCATTGTAATTTGTTCACCCAACATGTCATGTATCTTAAGGAGAGCCATCACTAGTGAACTATGGACCCCGGTCCTTTCTTTTACCATCAATCTACAATTGTTTACTGCTTTCTGTTTAGTTTCTGCAAACTATTACTTTCTTCCACACAATACGTTTAATCCTTTGTTTTCAGCAAAACCGGTGAGATTGATAACCTCACTGTAAGTTGGGGGCAAAGCTCTGTGGTTGTGTTGTGCAGGTTTCCATGTTGCTGCTAGCACCGGTAGTGCGCCCTACCAAAGGCCAGCTGGCAACACCTTGGAGGTGTTTCCGTGCTCCTACTGGTTCGATAACCTTGGTTTCATAACTGAGGGAAACTTACTGCTGTGCTCATCATACCTTCCTCTTGGGGTTCCCCAACGAGCTCGTTATTACACGAGTCAGCAAGTACTTTTCTAGCGCCGTTGCTGGGGAGTCAAGGACATCTTCACAAGGGGAGTCCCTCATAACCAATCTCTTTACTTTGTTTTTTTTGCTTAGTTTATTTCTACTTTGTTTGCTTGTTTCTTTATCAAAAACACACAAAAAAATAGTTTTACTAGTTTGCTTTCTTTATTAAAAACACAAAAAATGACTACTCTTGAAAACACTAAGTTGTGTGACTTCACTAGCACCAACAACAATGATTTCATGTGCACACCTATTACTCCACCTGTTCCTAAAGCTACTTTCTTTGAAATTAAACCTGCTTTACTCAATCTTGTTATGAGAGAACAATTTTCTAGAATTGGTAATGAAGATGTTGCTGCTCATCTAAATAAATTTGTTGAACTTTGTGAGATGCAAAAGCATAGGGATATAGATGGAGAAATTATTAAGCTTAAATTGTTTCTTTCTCTTTTAGAGGAAAAGCTAAAGAATGGTTGCAATCCCTAACTAGGAATAGTATTGATTCTTGGACTAAATGCAAAGATGCTTTCATTGGAAAATACTATCCTCCTACTAATATTATATCTGTGAGAAGTGAAATAATGAAGTTTAAACAATCTGATAATGAACATGTTGCTCAAGCTTGGGAAAGAATGAAATCTTTGGTAAAGAATTGTCCCACTCATGGACTAATTGCTTGGATGATTATCCAAACCTTTTATGCAGGGTTGAACTATTATTCAAGAAATCTATTGGATTCTACTATTGGAGGTACCTTTATGACCATTACTTTGGGTGCTGCAACAAAGCTTCTGGATAATATGATGGTTAACTATTCTGAATGGCACACTGAAAGAGCTCCACAAGGTAAGAAGGTAAATTCTGTTGAAGAAACCTCCTCCTTGAGTGATAAAATTGATGTTATTATGTCTATGCTTGTTAATGGGAAAGCTCATATTGATCCAAATCATGTTCCCTTAGCCTCTTTGGTTGCTCAAGAAGAGCAAGTTGATGTGAACTTTATAAGAAATAACAATTTTAGCAACAATGCCTACAGGAATAATTTTGGTAACAACAATTATAAGCCATATCCTCCCAACAATGGTAATGCTTATGGAAATTCTAAAAATAATAGGAGTGCACCCTCTGAACTTGAAGTTATGCTTAAAGATTTTATTAGCAAACAAACTGCTTTCAATAAAACTATTGAGGAAAAACTCTCTAATGCTGAGAGAAATTTAGCATCATTGGCTGAAGCACAATCTTCTTTGAATAAAATGGCTGCTAAACCTGGAAATATTGATAATCCCTTTGCTGCTACTAATGCCATATAAGTTAGAATTGATGAAAATGTTAAACTATTAGCTGAATTGCATGCTAAGTGGGAAAGAGAAGATGAAATTGCTAGAAACATTAGTGTTTCTACTATCACTACCACTGGTGCGAAAGCTAGTAATAGCCCTACTACTTTAGATGATAATTATGATTTTGATCTTGATGGTTGCAATATCTCTGAAGTTATTAAGTTCCTACAAAAGCTAGCTAAAAGTCCTAATGCTAGTGCTATGAATATGGCCTTTACAAAACACATTACTGATGCTCTCATAAAAATTAAAGAAGAAAAGATGTTGAATGCAATGCTTCTTATCCTATTACTTTGGGAAGACCTTTTCTTAGAACTGTTGGTGCCATTATTGATATGAAAGAAGGCAACATTAAATATAAACTCCCACGTAAGAAAGGTATAGAACACTCCCCTAATAAGATAGAGAAGATTTCTTTTGCCTCTCCTATGAAAACAAAATTTGCTCTTGCTTCTTCATTGGAGAACACTTGATTCTTTTTCTTGCTTCTTATGCCTAACTTAAAGGTGTTAAAGAAAAGTACTTATTGGGAGATAACCAAAAGTTTTAGATGAGTCTTGGAATTTATTACCTCTGTAATAACCGCTCCTTATCCTTTTGATTTGCTTTTTGTGCCAAGAGTAACCTCTAATGAGAGAGAAGTAATAATTGGGAAAGTTGTTGTCCCGAAACAGATTTTTGTGCTTCGCCGTAAAAATTCGTGTAAAATCTCTGTACGTCATTTTGAGTCGTGAATTTTTGTGCTTATGCCCTAGGTTGTTATATAACTTTCGTTAGTTCAACACTTTTTTATTGAGCAACAGAAGGTCTTCGAAAAAATTGATTTTTACCTGCTGGTCTGTTTTGACAGATTTCTGCCATTATTTGCATTTGCTTCTTGTTGGTTCCTTTTTGAGTTCTTTTGGGGAATTGAGATTTTTGAGGGAAGTGCTTCAGTAGCTTGTGTTTTGATAGAATTTTTATTGGTGTCGAAACTGAACCCAAAGACTTATTATCTTGAGTGCACTAATGTTGCTAATAAAGATTGTGTGAAGTTTTGTATGAAGGAAAAAATTGAGGTGTATGGATAGAATAATGTAATGAGATGAAGAATGGACTAAAGCTCAAGCATGGGGATTCCACCCCGTGTCACCCCAAGAAATATCCAAGAAGTACAAGCGTCAAAGCTTGGGGATGCCCAAGGCATCCCCTTCTTCATCAATCAAAATCCCAGGTTTCTTCCAAACACTTCATTTTTATTGTTTCATGCACAGTTGTGTTGTTCTTGGAGCGTATTTGCTTTTTTGTTTTGGTTTTCTTTTGCTTAGTTTTCTTAGTTTGCTGAATAAATTGGTTGGACCCCCTCTTTCATACATTGGTTTTCAAATAGTTTGGTTTGGATTGGAAAAGAGTAGAAAAAGTTCATGCTTAAGTGGTAAAAGGAGCTTGTTTTTGACTGTGGCCTATGCTTTGTCATGCCATGCTTGATATTGTTTTGGCTTTATGCTTAGTGATCTTTGATGTAGCATGACATGTTATAAACAATTGAGATTGCTTAATGTGCCTTTGAAAGAATCATGCGTTGTTTTAGCATATTAAAGCGCAATATTGTGGTATTCTCCTTTGATGCTTTATTTGTATTGACTTGGCGCATGCTCACACCATGTTATGACTATCCCAAGTCACCATATCCTTTATGATCCTTTAGTTTTCGACTTGTAGTATCACTTTATGCTTTGATTAATAATGTTTTGTCGCTCTCCATGATTATGCCATTATTGCTCTCTTAGTTGGTCGCTCCTAGTCTTTTGCTAGCCTCCATAACTAAGTATGAGTTCCACTCATGCATCCAACTCCTAAAACCAAGTTATTCCAAAGAGTCCACCATAACTACCTATTAGCATTTGCTATTCCAAGTATATTCATGTTTTTATCTACCTTCCGAATTAAACTTGTTATGAGAAAACTAGTGATTAAAGCTCTCACGAACTTGATGGCACACTTTACTTTCTTGCACTTAATAAACTTGAACCATTGCATCCATCTTTGTTGCGTATATGCTTGCGCTTTATAAGTTGAAGTTAGCAGAACCATGTATCATGGGGAAGGCTTTCAACATTGCACTTGTACATTGTACCTAGTTGACATTATGTTCTTTTGCTTATGGATCTAGGCGGTGTGAAATAAAAGGGGAACTTGTAAGATCATGGAGTTTGTATTTGTGTTAGAGAAACACCTGGGCCGCTAGCCTAAGCCATGCCTAATCATGGTGGAAACTTGCAGCATGACCATAATGAGCACTCTATGAAGCATCCTCAATAAAAACCTATGCAAATAGCAAATAAAAAGATCGCTGAGATGCTCATTGTTTGCTTGCCTTGTCATTTTGATTATGGGATAGCTCCTGTATCATGTGCAAGGGGTACCCCGTTGGCGGTTCTCTATGATACATATGTACTTACAATGACAAGAGCTTACTTGTGACTAAAATTGAGTAGCACGAGGTTCGGTCTTCGTAAGTAAGGAGCATGAGATTTCATCTTATAACTTTTCAAGCATATCCTCTGAGCTATGTCACTTTAACCTTAATCACCTAAAGATTCTTATGATAGGGGCAATGAGAGCTGAAAGCTAATAAGTACCATAATTTTTGGAAGCTCTTTATGAACTTGAATCCCTGCTTCCTTCTATGAAGGCCTTTCTTCCACTTTTATATTGAGTCTCCACCTTCTATCTTTATGCACCTACTTTGAGAGCATAATGGCCATTCTTAGTTCTATGTGCATTGTCCCAAGACTTGTTGATTGATGCATAATTTTGATATTGCTTGTTCTTTAACTATTTGTATCTAGTCAATTTTATGAACTTTGAAGGTGTCCTATGCATTTATGTTTGCTACTCTATGAGGGACAAGCTGAATGCCACTATGCTATGTTTTCTTTATGTGAAACAAACAAACATTTTGCAAACCATTGTTATTCATGAATCTTTTGTTTGTGCCTTTTCATGTTACAACATAGTTGCTATGTCTTATTGTTAGAACTTTGTCTTTCATGTTATGATTGAAGTACTATGATCCCAGCTTTGAATGTTTTACAAATACTTTGATCAAGTTTATGATGGTGCATGTCGCCTCAAAAATTATTCTTTCTTTTTATCACTTACCTACTCGAGGACAAGTAGGAGTTAAGCTTGGGGATATTGATACGTTGCTAACGTATCCATAATTTTTTGATGTTCCATGCTTGGTTTTATCTACTTTCTTATGTTTTGCCCACACTTTGGAGTACTTTTTATACACTTTCTTGGACTAACCTATTAACAAGATGCCACAGTGCTATCTGCCTGTTTTCAGCTGTTTTTGGTTCCAGGAAAGTCAGAAAATGAATATTCTCGGAATTGGACGGGACAAAAGCCAAAGTCAGTTTTTCACCGAGGGGGACACGGAGCCAGAATACGAGACGGAGAGGGGCCAGGGGCGGCCACACCACCTAGTCGCGCGGCCAGGCCTGGCCCGTGCCAGGGGGTGGTGCGGCCACCCAGGGAACCCCCTCGGCCTCCCCTTTCGCCTATAAGATGCCTCCGATACAGAAACCCTAAGTACCCGATCAAAAATCCACGAAAGAGTCTGTAGCCTCTGTCATCTCCATCCCTAGATCGGGATGGATCTAAAGCTCTTCCCGGCACCCTGCCAGAGGGGAGAATTCACCCTGGAGGCCTTCTTCATCATCATGCAAGCCTCCGGTGTGATTCGTGAGTAGTTCATCCTTGGACTACTGGTCCATGTAGTAGCTAGATGGTTGGTTCTTCTCCTTTGTGCTACCATGTATAGATCTTGTGAGCTCCGTTCATGATCAAGATCATCTATTTGTAATCCTACATGTTGTGTTTGCGGGGATCCGATGGATATTGAGATGTTATTTTAGATTGATTATTGATTCTATCATGTCTTTGTTATTTGTGATCTTGCATGCTTTCCGTTGTTAGTAGCTATCTTGGCCAAGTAGATGCTAGCAACTCCAAGAGTTAATATTTATGCTCGATAGTGGGTTCATGCCTCTAGTAATATGGGGAAGTGACAGAAATCTCTAAGGTACTAGATGTGTTGTTGCTACTAGGGAGAAAACAACAATCCTTTGTTCATAGAACAATCGTATTGTTTACTTTACACGCAATGCATGATGCAATTATCTGTTGCTTGCAACTTAATACTGGAGGGGGTTCGGATGATAACCAGAAGGTGGATTATTAGTCATAAATGCAGTTTGATTACGGTCTATGTATAATGTTGTAATGCCCAATCAAATCTCAAAGGAGTCAAGATGATTAGTATATGCTTGTAAGCTTTCTCGATGTTTGTCAATTGCCCCACTGTAATTTGTTCACCCAACATGTCATCTATCTTAAGGAGAGCCACCACTAGTGAACTATGGACCCCGGTCATTTCTTTTACCATCAATCTACAACTGTTTACTGCTTTCTGTTTACTTTACGCAAACTATTACTTTCTTCCACACAATATGTTTAATCCTTTGTTTTCAGCAAAACCGGTGAGATTGACAACCTCACTGTAAGTTGGGGGAAAAGTTATGTGGTTGTGTTGTGCAGGTTTCCACGTTGCTACTAGCACCGGTAGTGCGCCCTGCCAAAGGCCAGCTAGCAACACCTTGGAGGTGTTTCCGTGCTCCTACTGGTTCAATAACCTTGGTTTCATAACTGAGGAAAACTTAATGCTGTGCTCATCATACCTTCGCTTGGGGTTCCCTAATGAGCACTTTATTACATGAGTCAGCAACGAATTGAGTAGAGGAAGAAGAACAACGATGGTAGCGGCACAGGGAGTACCCCAAAGGGGACATATCAACCTACACCTACCACAATAGTTATAGGAGGTGACATAGACGCTTCTAGGAGCCATATCAATGGCGGGGAGAACACTAGAGTTGCGCTAGAGACGAGGAAGGTGATGCATCACCGAAACCCTAGATTTGGTTAGGGTTGCAAGATAGTAGTAGGACGCGAGAGAAATGAATCTGATTTGTACAATCATAAAGTAGGAGGAGGGGAGTTGTTTGGTGGAAGAACTATGGCGAAGGAGGTTGGAGACGGCCGGGGCAGCGAGGCAGACGGCGGCGGTGCCATCGCCCGAGTGAGAGTGAGAGAGAGGGAGGGAGGGAGAGAGCATATGAGAGAGAGTGAGGGGTGAGGCTGTGCACGTGGACCCAATGTGTCCAGTCAATTAAGTGATTGGGCTGACTAGTGTCCCTAAGGACATTTTGGTCTTCTCTAAATGCTCATTTAATCAAGAACAACCTTAGACATTTTAGAAAAATAAAATAAAAATACCCCTAAATAGATAAAAATGAGCAGAGTATAAAAGATAATTTTTGAGGATTTTTTAAAATAGTTATGAAGTGATGAAAATACAAAGCTTTTAATATAGAAATAAAACCCTAAAGAAAAATGCAAATTTCAAACAAATAAATTTAAAATAGTTCCAAATATGGAAAAATAGAAGGAATGAAATTCCTATTTTTCTAGAATTTTAAAATTAAATAATCAATAATCCTCTAATAAAACTCTACAATAATTATTAAATAATTAAAAAAGGAATAAATACCTCAAAAATAGTAAAATAACCCATTAAAATATAATCCCTAATTATTTCTAAAAGTTGGGTGTTGAATAAAATTCAAAGTAATATTCGAACTAAGGACTTGATGAAAGAAACCTTGAAGGATTTATGAAAATTCTAAAGTGAAATAAAATTGACAACAATAAATACTTTAATAAAACTTAAAACACCTAAATTAGGGGGAAGGGAACAACCAAATAAAATAAAATAGATATCTAGGACCCCCATACATTTGGATTTTATACATTGTCTTTGTCGGACAATGATGCTTTTTTTTAGAAATAGAGGTCCAGAATAGTATAGAATCTTTGGATTGTCTTAATCCGAAAGACTCAGGTACGTTCACTCTTGCATATATTATAAGACCAAACTTGAAGTATTCATTGCAACAGAATGATTACATGTCCGTTGACGTATTTTAGAAAGCATTTTGAAAACCTTATCACCTGCACTTAAAATAAAAACACTATTTTCATAATAAATATGTATTATGGATTACCAGTTCAGGGTAGCATGATAATCTAAAATGGTGGGCAGTGGAATCATGGTTAAGATATGGGAAACCATATGGTGGAGATTCCATTGTACTTAGTATACATATAGGATTAAAAACTAATGTAGTAAGTGATTCTTGCGCCATACAATAACGCACTAGCCATAAGTTCTGAAACGGGACATAGAAGTCAGATGTACCTTTTTTCTTTCATATGTCCTCGTATCCTAAATCGAGCTAAGATCCAGAGACGAGATCAGTGGGCGGGAGGCTGTGATGTCCCTATCCTGTGATACAGGGTAACATCTTAGCATATTATAAGGGGGGTAATTAAGCGTAAGTCTCCCGACCGAAACTCGTTATAGTGGGTGGACTGCGGGATCGTGGCGAAGGACAGTGATTGTCTTGGATCTTGACTAAGCCTCAAACCAAGAAAGTTTGAACGGGAAGGCATATCCTTTTATGCACTCGGGATTTAGATCATTTGTGGGCAAAGTAGTGCCCCACTCGAGTATGAATCGTGACATGTTACTCCCTATCCTGGGAAAGAATCGCGAACGCAACGGGAAAGGGATTCCGTGAAATCCTACACAACCCGTAAAGGATGACAAACATAGTTTTTGAAAACACTAAAACTCACCTTTTCTAACATGTCGATTTTGAAAACTAAGAATAGGCCTAGGATTCTTATCCACAACATTAGATAAAACATCAGACGACCACTATAGGATTTGTTGAGTACACTCGTACTAAATATATACTTCTTAAAACCCTTGCTTAGGTACCACGAAGACCGAAGATACGGCTGCCACTCAAAACATCACTGAGGAGGTGGTTTATTATGATGAACCCATCCTCTTAGGTGGAATTGAAGACATAGAGTATGGAATAGAATTTGGAATAGGAGAGGATAACATAGATCTAGAGGAATACATACAAACGCATAGGATAGTCGAGCTGAGCAATCTAGATCGTACCAATAAAATTGTAATGCTTAGATGGTTGTCAACACCCGGATTTTTAATCCCAGATGCCCGTTATGTCATACCTCGCAATCCCAGGATTACCATTTTTGCGAGACATAACGGATTGGATATCACAGTACATCATCCATTACAGACCATACATAATGTCTTACACAAATAAGGATCTCATGATCCAGTCTTAATACAACAAGCAACGGAAATAAAAGATAAGCGTAGCGGTGGGGTCCATCTTCAGGGGGCACGACAATCTTGGCAGAGATAGTCCTAGTTATCATAGTCGTCCTGCTGACCATCATCTTGTTAGTCTCCTTCATAGTCTGGCCATGAGAATAGCCAGGGACGAAAGCCATGAGTAATCTTTAAGTACTCGCAAACTATCACTAACAAGTAGTATAGTTCTAAGTTAAAGTGTTAACTCTAAGTTTAACTATAAAGTTAAGTTTGAAACCTAAGCTGAGTTCTGAAGCAAAGAAAGATAAAATGAAGTTCTAGAATCACTTAAGTTGGGAAGCTAGTGTCATAAACACAACCCTATTGTGGTCAAGTCAAGATTCATCCTCCATTTCATAAGTCATTTTGAAAACATCTAACAACGAAACAGTATGGCCATTCCAACTGTCCATAACCGTGGACGCGGCTATTCGAGTAGTTTGACACTCTGCAGAGGTGGTACACTTTCACCACAAGATTCGATACATCTGGCAGGGATAACCCTGAATCATCATACTTAGTATGCAGATAATCAAACATAACCTTTCCTTTACACACCCTAGTATAAGCACCTCTCCTATGAGCATGGCCTCCCAACCATGACCATCTATCATCTTGGGCACTGCATAGGTGGACAACATTGAGAGGTAGCCTTAGCTCAAACCTCTCCCGTGAGGGAACTAATACTAATGCATATAAACTTCCGGCTAAGCCTTACCCAATTCAGGTATTATGGTTGTACGGTAAATTTGGAATGGTATCGCATTCGAATCCAACCATTAGTTTTGAAAGAGGGTTAAGGCTCATGCCTCAACATTTTCACCATCGTAACCATTTGTGCTTCTCAACACATGTCAAAACATCTCAATAGAATGACTCATCATTCCAAGGTTTTCATAATTCATTTTCACCAAGTGCTCCCATCTAGAGTGACTCAAGTTTTTATCTACTCTAAACTACTAAGTTAAGAGTGTTCACTAAGGTGGAAAGATGGGATCAATCTCATGCCATAGAATGACATCTAACGTTTATCTAAATAGGCCAAGTTATATACTCTTTATGCTTCCTTCAGAACAAGTAAAGAACTTTGGGCATAGTAAAGGAAGTAAAGCTTCAAAATAATACTTGGGGTAATTAATAGTCAAAGTGGTATAATCAAAGCATGCCTAAAGCATCTTTGCTAAACCATCTAGTTTAATCCTAGCTTACTAATAGTAGCTTGCTAAGTATAATACCTCCAAGTGTTAGCTTGCCAGTAGTAGCTTGCCTTGGTTGGTGCAGTGGTTGAAGTTTTCTTCCTCCTCTTGATAGAACTCCTCCTCCTTGTAAGCTTGGTCGGTACTATCGTCTATAAATACATACGGAGTACACAATCACCGAACAATACTTAACTAGTCTAATTAGCAATCTAAGGCACACACTTGATGATCTATTATCATCACAAGCATCACAAGTTTTATTAACTAGTTTCATTCTTCTTATTTTAGAAAAGTAATTTCTACTCATTGGAAAAAACTAAGATTTAATATTCACCACTTAAAATATGGGATCATGTGGACACATATAATCACCACATATTCTAACATGGGGGAATGTAATTTAAGGGTTGGTTCATAATTACTTTGGTTTAAGTTTATTATTTAATGATTTAAAGTGACTAGAAATGCCTATATAGCATTATTTTGGTACTAGTCCAAAGTCACTACATGTAAACCTTAATATTATTACATATTCAGATAGGTATGGTTAAATGTGATTTTTGAGAGTTGGAATCAACTCAAAAGCTATCATGGTTGATTTTATAAAAATGTTGCAAGGTGCAAAGACTTCTGTCTTGTTATTTTTACTAGGAGAGATCTCTAACTCTAATTGAATTAAATCCAATGGGCTTGGGTAGATCTTTTCAGTAGCTTTCCAACCAAATTGGAATCACTCCATTTGGATTTTTAAATCTCTCTGAATTGAATTTTAAACGAAGGGACAGAACTAGGTTTAACTAAAATAGAAAAATCCTAATTCAAATTAACTGGATTCTTGGCTGAAAGCTAACGGGCCGGCCGGTGACACGCTGGCCTTGAGGCTCGGTGACAGGGTCCACCGGTCAGAGGCTCATAACGCGCGAAGCGGTACATGGCGATATGGGTCATTGGATTAGAACGGGGATCAACGGATGGGAATCATCGTCGACGACGGACCTGTCGCCGGCGAACTCTAACCCTAACGGCTCAGTGGGGGTGCTCAGGGGGCGTACCAGGGCTCCAGCGACAATGGTGAGGCGGGCAAACAGACTGGTGGTCAACGGCGAGATCAGGGACGGTCGAGGCAGCTCCGGGGGTGGTCGCAATCAGCGGCGCCCTTCTCTTCTAGAGGCGGCCTGCTCCGGTGCAATTCCGGTGAACGGCTGCTCGCCTTGCTCCGGGAAGAAGTGGGGAAGGCTCAGTGAGGTGAGGGGAGGTGAGTGGTGTGCTGCAAATGACTGGGGGTGGCCTCTATTTATAGGACGACGACGCGACCGAGAGGCATGGGCGAGCGGCTCCTACGAGGGCTACACAGCGAGCTAGCGGCGTGGCTCGAGGTAGGGGCGGTCACTGGTCTCCTGGCGGTGCTCTACGTGATCAATGCGGACTAGGGGCGGTGGTATGCGGTCGAGCGGTGCTGGCGCTCTGAGCGGCAAAGACGGCGGTGTCCACGGCGAGCGGTGGTTGTGGTGCGTTGGGCAGCGAATGGGCATGTCTGGCGTGCTCCCTGGGTCGTGGCAGAGCGGTGGGCGTGGGCTGCGGTCGACGGGCGGCGTCTACACACGTGTCGGGCGCGGTGCTCTGGCGCGTACTCGGCATGGCGCAGACAGGCAGTGCGTGGTGCTTTGGTGGTGGTCCACAGTCTGGCTCGGCTCAGGGAGGGGACAGAGGGTGGGGGTGAGGTGAGAGCTAGCTAGTAGACATGGCGAGGGGGAGGAGGACGATCTGCTGCGGTGGTGGCATGGTCGGCCGGTCAGCAGGTGCTCGGCATGGCATGGCATGGCCACTAGGGGATATGGGAGGGGGTGATAATGGCATGGTTAGAACATTTGGAGACAGATGGAGTGTTTTGAGGAGAATTGGGTCCAAAACCCTGTTCAGAACAGTAAGCTAAATACTAGGTGCAATTCATGCCTGCCAAGTGTTTGATGAAATGGCCGCAAGAACTTTCTTTTTGAATTTTGGAAAGATTTTTGGTGGGTGTGCTAGATATAAGTTTGAGACTTTGTGGGTGCTTGGGTTTTGAAAATTGAGCTTGTTTGAGTGGTTTTTGAAATAGTGGGATCTTCCCATATGATATAGATTCCATTTTCAAATGTCAATTACAATTAGTATTTAAATGTTTTTGGCAGATCACAAAGTGGGCCTTGGTACCTCATTATGTGTACTAGCAAGGGGTGCAAAGATTTATAATTGTTTCTGTTAGGTTTTGAGTACTAGGAATAGCTAAAGTAGGCATGCTGATTAAAATGGCATAAATGACCATTCTCATCATTAATTCATTTTGAGTTGTTTTTCTTTGGGATTTGTTTGGGAATGATCTAGATGATGTTTATTTCACCTAAGAATCATTTTACAAGCAATGGATCACTTAATCATGGCAATTCAAATCAACTCCTATTTTAAATGCACACACACATGAATGCTTTCTTATTTTTAATTGGAAAAGTTTTTGTTAACCCTAATTTTGATGATTTGGATCTTAATAATCTTGGATTAAAGTTTTGGGATGTTACAAACCTTCCCCCCTTAAACAAAATCTCGTCCCGAGATTTACAAAGAAAACTAGGAACTAAAGAGATCTAGGAACTCTGTCCTAATATAATCTTCTTGCTCCCAAGTGGCTTCATCTTCTGTATGGTTTCTCCATTGAATCTTGAGAAACTTGATACTCCTGGTCCTGGTGTTTCTGTAATCTTCTTCTAGGATACGGATGGGTACTTCACGATAGGTCAGGTCATTGTTGATCTCCATAGCTCTGTGATTGATGTTCTTGAAAACTTCAGTCTTCTCTGGCACTTCCAAGCATTTGTGAAGTAACGAGATATGGAACACATTGTGGATGGATGACATCTCTTCAGGCAGTTCCAGTTGATACGATACTTCTCCTCGTTGGTTCAGAATCGTGAAGGGCCCGATATATCTAGGGGCTAACTTTCCTTTCAGACTAAAGCGTTGGGTTCCTTTCAATGGTGAAACCTTGAGATATACAAAATCTCCGATATTGAAAGTCGGGTCTCTCCTTCTCTTGTCAGCATAACTCTTATGTCTCGATTGGGCGGTCTTGAGGTGCTCGCGGACTTTGTGAACCTTCTCTTCGGCTTCTCGAAGAATGTCGGGTCCAAAGATCTGACTCTCTCCTACTTGCGACCAATTCAAAGGGGTACAACACTTCCTTCCGTATAGGAACTCAAATGGTGCCATCTGCACACTAGCTTGGTAACTGTTGTTAAATGAGAATTCTGCGAAAGGCAGGCAGTCTTCCCATTTTGATCCATACTCTAACACACAAGCTCTCAGCATATCCTCTAGGATTTGGTTGACTCTCTTAGTCTGTCCATCAGTTTGCGGGTGATACGCGGTGTTGAAGTTCAACTTGGTGCCTAATCCTTCCTGCACTTTCTGCCAAAATCATGAGGTAAACTGGGTTCCTCGATCTGATAATATGGTCTTGGGGGTTCCATGCAGACTAACAATTCTAGCAATATATAGTTCTGCTAGCTTCGCACTCTGGTAGGTAGTCTTGACAGGTATGAAGTGAGCTACCTTGGATAGTCTATCAACTATGACCCAGATTGAGTCATTTCCCCTACTAGAAGTAGGGAAACCAGTGATAAAGTCCATTCTGACGGAATCCCATTTCCACTCCGGAATCTGCAATGGTTGCAACAGTCCTGCGGGTATCTGATGCTATGCTTTGACTCTTTGATAGATGTCACACTTGGCGATGTAGCTTCCAATTTCTCTCTTCGTCTTGTGCCACCAAAATTCTCTTTCAAATCTTGATACATCTTTGTTCCTCCGGGGTGGATACAATAAAGAGTATCATGAGCTTCCTTCATGATAACTTGCTTCAACTCCGAATCTGCTGGCACATAGATACGTCCTTTGTACCACAGAACTCCTTCTTTGTCCTCAGTGAATCCAGGTACCTTTCCTATACCAATATGACGTTTGATACCGTCGATACTTTCATTTCCCTTCTAGGCTTCCTTGATTTGGCTAATCAAAGTGGGTTGAAGTTCAATGCTAGCTAAGAATCCTTTGCTAACTAATTCAGTTCTGAACTGCTCCAACTCCTCATACAAACTGGGTTGCTTCTCTTTGATCATAGTGTTTAGCCTACACGGCAATCTGCTAAGAGCATCCGCTACCACATTGGCTTTGCCGGGGTGATAGTGAATGTCAAGGTCATAATCCTTGATTAACTCTATCCATCTCCTTTGCCTCATATTCAGCTCCTTCTGAGTGAAAATATATTTCAAGCTCTTGTGATCTGAGTAAATCTCACAGCGATTACCCATCAAATAATGACACCATGTCTTCAATGCTAGCACTATGGCTGCTAATTCCAGATCATGGGTTGGATAGTTCTGTTCATGCTGCTTTGGTTGTCGAGACAGATACGCGATGACTTTGCCTTCTTGCATCAATACACATCCGAGACCAATCTTGGATGCATCACAATATACATCAAACGGCTTCTTGATGTCTGGCATGATCAATATTGGGGCTGATATCAATCTCTTCTTTAGTTCCTGGAAGATGGCTTCACATTTGTCTGTCCATTCAAATTTCTTGTCCTTCTTCAACAATTAGGTCATGGGTCTAGCGATGCTCGAGAATCCTTCTATGAACTTGCGGTAGTACCCCGCTAATCTGAGAAATGCACGGACTTTGGTTTGAGTGGTTGGGGCTTCCCATTCTTCGACATCTTTGATCTTGGCGGGATCAACAGAGACTCCTCCGGCAGACACAATATGTCCTAGGAATCCTACTTCTCTCAGCCAAAATTCACACTTGCTGAACTTGGCATATAACCGATGCTCTCTCAGGGTTTCTAGGATGATTCTCAGATGTTGCTCATGCTCTTCTTCTGACTTGGAGTAGATAAGGATGTCGTCAATAAACACAACTACAAACTTATCTAGGAAATTCATAAAGATCTTATTCATGAGATTCATGAAATAAGCAGGGGCATTGGTTAATCCAAAAGACATGACCGTATACTCGTATAAACCACAACGAGTAGTAAAAGCGGTCTTCGGAATATCCGTTGCACGAATCTTAAGTTGGTGATAACCAGTCCTAAGAGCAATCTTTGAGAATACCTGGGATCCAGTTAACTGATCAAATAGATCCTCTATCTTTGGCAAGGGGTACTTATTCTTGATGGTGACATCATTCAACTTTTTGTAATCTGTGCACAAACGATTGCCTCCATCTTTCTTGTCGACGAATAACACTGGTGATCTCCATGGCGACGCGCTTGGTTGAATCAAGCCTTTTGCTAACATGGCATCTAACTACTTCTTCAGTTCCACTAACTTTGAGGGGTTCATGCTATAGGGTCTCTAGGCTATGGGTCCGGTTCCGGGGATTAGTTCGATAATGAACTCAATATCCCTATCTGGGGGCATACCTGGCAATTCATCTGGGAATACGTCGGGGTATTCACAAACTACTCTGACCTGGTCTACGGTGGGTAGAGCTAGACTCTTGTTGAACTTGAATTGACGAGGTAAGGTTTCAAATATATGCTCTACTATGACTCCAGAGCTACTGGTCATGGTGATGGCTTTCTTAGCACAGTCTATTAGTCCTTTATGCCCTGACATCCAGTCCATACCTAGTACTACTTCCAATCCTTTGGTTCCAAGTACAATTAGGTTGGCATAAAAATCTATCCCATGTATTCAGATAGGCACAACTTTGGAAATTTTTCTAGCTTTTGTAGTTGAACCGGGGATTTGAACTATCATGACATGCTTCAGGTTCGTTGGGTGAATCTTACTAGTGCATGCAAATTCTTCGGTGATAAATGAATGCGATGCTCCCGAATCAAACAATACTCTTGCTAAAACTGAGTTGACAGAAAACATACCCAGCACTACATCTAGCGCTTCTTAGGCTTCTTCGGCGTTTATGTGGAAGAGACGACCGTGCGGTTGTGAGGGTTCCCTGGGGCAAATCTTCTCCCTGGTTGAACACGACGCTGCTGTTGAGCTGGGGCATTCACATTGGCAGTGGCGGTAGTCTTCTTGGGACACTCATTGGAATAGTGACCCTTCACTCCACACTCGAAACAAGTGATCTAGGACTTGTCCTTTGCTGCGACAGGCACATCGTTGCTGCCAGTTCTGGGTGCAATGTTGTTGTTGTTCTTGTTGTTCTTGGGAGGTGCACAGTTGAAATTGTTGGCATTGCCGGAGTTGTGATTGTTTCCTCCGGACTTCACATTGCTTCCGCTACGGTTGGGGTAGCTAGGGCGGGACATTGGGGGTCGTTTGTTCCTTGGTGCATATCCTTGTGAGGGGTTGGGACGGTACTTCTGGTGACTGCTGGATCCAGATTGTTGCATCATACGACGCTTGTGGTTGTCACTTGCCTGGTTAATCTTCCCTTCCATCTGAATGGCAGAGTCGACTAGCTCTTCGAGATCCTCGAAGCGGATGTTGACGAGTATAGTCTGCATCTCATCATGTGGTCCATTCAAGAATCTCTCCTTCTTCTTGACCTCCGTGTTGATCTCATCAGGGGCGTACCTTGCAAACGACAGGAATCTGTCATGGTATTCCACCATAGTCATTCTGCCTTGCTTTAAGTCACGAAACTCATCTCTTAGTCTGGTGACTAAACCTTGCGGCACGTGAGTGCGGCTGAACTTTGTTTTGAAAGCTTCCCATCTCATCACTTGACCATGGTTCATATTGTGGATACTAGTCCACCAAGCTCTTGCATCTCCCGCCAGATAGTGGGTGGCGAAGAGAACTTTCTCGTTTCATCAACTCCTGCTACTTCTAAGTTGTTTTCCATTGTCTGTAACCAGTCATCTACATCTAGTGGATTCTCAGCTTGGTTAAAGATTGGGGGATTGGTGTTCTGAAATTTTTTGAGTTTGGATCCATGGTGATCCTAATTTCCATGTCCTTGGTTGTTGAGAGCCATCTGGGCGATTTGCTGCAATGTTGCTAAGTTGGCTTGGCGCTCTGCCCTGCTTGCTTCTCTGTCTGCGATGAGATTCTGCAAGATCTGCAGCATTGGGTCTTGCGACGAGCTGCTCCCTCCTTGGTTTCCATGAGTCATCTGAAGATTGAGGTAGATAAAGGGGTAAGAGGGAAAGTTCTAAGGTTCATGGTTTTGGTTTCAAAGCTAAAACTTTGACTTAGACTCAGGTTTTTCAACTAACTCCTTTTCATTCATGTAAACAAGCACACGATAAAACACACACCACAACAATCAAAGGAAAACAGATGGTTTGAAGAGCCATTCTGCAAGCTACGATACAGTGGGACCGATACATCTCATGCTACGACAGTGCTCTAGTGCATCTACTCATCATCGATGAAGTCTAAGTCCTCATCGTCAATGTAGAAGTCCACGGCATACTCCTCCAGAAAGTCATCATCATTGCTGAGGTAAGAATCCATGTCTCCCTGGATGTCTTCACCCTCATCTTCTTCTTCCTTGGCTGCAAGCTGAGCTTCCTGCTCCTTGACGGTCTTCTCGAGATCGGCCACCTTCTTGCGAAGACGGGCGATGGTGCGATCCTTCTTTGCACGCTGGCGGCAAAGAGACTGGCGATCTTGGTTGAGCAGTGAGAAAGTCTGGGCCTTCTGGTCGGCAATGGCACGGTTTTGGTTGGCTAACTCCCTGGCATTGTCCAGCTCCTGTTGTCTGTCGTGCAGCAAGAAGTCAAGATTCTCCACTTGACGCCTCAACTCTGGGTGACTTGGCATCTCCATCCGAATTCCCATGAAGTCACGTCTTGCATTGTGAGCAAAACGGGTTCCTTGGATTTGGTTGACGCTGAGGGTACATAGACGTGCGAGAGCTTCATGCATTGCCCTGGCTAATCCATCTAGCCAGTTGTTCTCTCTCACGGAGAACTAAATTCTCCCGGATGTTGGTGCTTCGATGCTTCCTCTAAGATCCGCGATGACTAGCCACTGTAAGTCCCCTCCTGGGGGTCCTAGAAGTTGAGCTCCAAGAAACTCCGGATGTGGGCGTCCTAGTAACTCCGACAGTGAATCTAGATCCCTCTCGAAGATCAGTTGACCTCCGTTTCCCAACTGCTAGAACTTGCTGAACTGAGTCTCCATCTACAAGAATTAAGGATGAGGAGATTAGTGAAGTGATCAAGTGTGTCAAATTTTAAGTAGTAATGTAAGAATTTTGAGGAACATGAATTTTTGAGAAAGAATGAATTCCCAAGGATAAGAGAGGAAATAGTTTTTCATAAATACTCACTTTAGTTTTGAAACTAAGTTTTTGTTCGGAAGTCCATTCTAACTAGGGTCTCCTATGGTCAGGATGGCTCTGATACCAACTTGTCAACATCCGGATTTTTAATCCTAGATGCCCGTTATGCCATACCTCGCAATCCTAGGATTACCATTTTTCCGAGACATAACGGATTGGATATCACAATACATCATCCATTACAAACCATACATAAGGTCTTACACAAATAAGGATCTCATGATCCAGTCTTAATACAACAAGAAGAAGATATAAAAGATAAGCGTAGCGGTGGGGTCCATCTTCAGGGGCACAGGCAATGCTGACGAAGGCAGATAGTCCTAGTTATCATAGTCTTCCTGCTGACCATCATCTTGGTAGTCTCCTTCATAGTCTGGCCATGAGAATAGCCAGGGACGAAAGCCATGAGTACTCTTTAAGTACTCGCAAACTATCACTAACAAGTAGTATAGTTCTAAGTTAAAGTGTTAACTCTAAGTTTAACTATAAAGTTAAGTTTGAAACCTAAGCTGAGTTCTGAAGCAAAGAAAGATAAAATAAAGTTCTAGAATCACTTAAGTTGGGAAGCTAGTGTCATAAACAAAACCCTGTTGTGGTCAAGTCAAGATTCATCCTTCATTTCATAAGTCATTTTGAAAACATCTGACAACGAAACAGTATGGCCATTCCAACTGTCCATAACCGCGGACGCGGCTATTCGAATAGTTTGACACTCTGCAGAGGTGGTACACTTTCACCACAAGATTCGATACATATGTCAGGGATAACCCTGAATCATCATACTTAGTATGCAGATAATCAAACATAACCTTTCCTTTACACACCCTAGTATAAGCACCTCTCCTATGAGCATGGCCTCCCAACCATGACCATCTGTCATCTTGGGCACTGCATAGGTGGACAACATTGAGAGGTAGCCTCATCTCAAACCTCTCCCGCGAGGGAACTAATACTAATGCATATAAACTTCTGGCTAAGCCTTACCCAATTCAGGTATTATGGTTGTACGGTAAATTTGGAATGGTATCGCATCCGAATCCAACCATTAGTTTTGAAAGAGGGTTAAGGCTCATACCTCCACATTTTCACCATCGTAACCATTTGTGCTTCTCAACACATGTCAAAACATCTCAATAGAATGACTCATCATTCCAAGGTTTTCATAATTCATTTTCACCAAGTGCTCCCATCTAGAGTGACTCAAGTTTTTATCTACTCTAAACTACTAAGTTAAGAGTGTTCACTAAGGTGGAAAGATGGGATCAATCTCATGCCATAGAATTACATCTAAAAATAGGCCAAGTTTTATACTCTTTATGCTACCTTCAAAACAAGTAAAGAACTTCAGGTATAGTAAAGGAAGTAAAGCTTGAAAATAATACTTGGGGTAATTAATAGTCAAAGTGGTATAATCAAAGCATGCCTAAAGCATCTTTGCTAAACCATTTAGTTTAATCCTAGCTTACTAATAGTAGCTTGCTAAGTATAATACTTGCAAGTGTTAGCTTGCCAATAGTAGCTTGCCTTGGTTGGTGCAGTGGTTGAAGTTTTCTTCCTCCTTTTGATAGAACTCCTCCTCCTTGTAAGCTTGGTCGGTACTATCATCTATAAATACATACGGAGTACACAATCACCAAACAATACTTAACTAGTCTAATTAGCACTCTAAGGCACACATTTGATGATCTATTATCATCACAAGCATCACAAGTTTTATTAACTAGTTTCATTTTTTTTATTTTAGAAAAGTAATTTCTACTCATTGGAAACAAACTAAGATTTAATATTCACCACTTAAAATAAGGGATCATGTGGACACATGTCATCACCACATATTCTAACATGGGGGAATGTAATTTAAGGGTTGGTTCATAATTACTTTGGTTTAAGTTCATTATTTAATGATTTAAAGTGACTAGAAATGCCTATATAGCATTATTTTGGTACTAATCCAAAGTCACTACATGGAAACCTTAATATTATTACATATTCAGATAGGTATGGTTAAATGTGATTTTTGAGAGTTGGAATCAACTCAAAATCTATCATGGTTGATTTTATAAAAATGTTGCAAGGTGCAAATGCTTCTGTCTTGTTATTTTTACTAGGAGAGATCTCTAACTCTAATTGAATTAAATCCAACGGGCTTGGGTAGATCTTTTCAGTAGCTTTCTAACCAAATTGGAATCACTCTATTTGGATTTGTAAATCTCTCTGAATTGAATTTTAAACTAAGGGACATAACTAGGTTTAACTAAAATAGAAAAATCCTAATTCAAATTAACTGGGTTGCGCGGGAAAGCTAACGGGCCGGCCTAGTGACACCTCTGTGGCCGAGGCTCGGTGGGGTCCACCGTCGAGAGGCTCATAAAGCGGGGTATATGGGCGATATGGGTCGTTGGATTAGAATGGGGATCAACGGATAGGGATCGTCGTCGACGACGGACCTGTCACCGGCGAACTCTAACCCTAACGGCTCAGTGGGGGTGCTCAGGGGGCATACCAGGGCTCCAGCGACAACGGCGAGGCGGGCAAACAGACTGGTGGTCGACGGCGAGCTCAGGGACGGTCGAGGCAGCTCCGGGGGTGGTCGCAATCAGCGGCGCCCTTCTCCTCCAGAGGCGGCCTGCTCCGGTGCAATTCCAGCGAACGGCTGCTCGCCTTGCTCCGGGAAGAAGTGGGGAAGGCTCAGTGAGGTGAGGGGAGGTGAGTGGTGTGCTGCAAATGGCTGGGGGTGGCCTCTATTTATAGGACGACGACGTGACCGAGAGGCATGGGCGAGCGGCTCCTACGAGGGCTACACAGCGAGCTACCGGCGTGGCTCGAGGTAGGGGCGGTCGCTGGTCTCCTGACGGTGCTCTACGTGATCAATGCGGACTAGGGCGATGGTATGCGGTCGAGCGGTGTTGGCGCTCTGAGCGGAAGAGACAGCGGTGTCCAAGGCGAGCGGTGGCTGTGGTGCGTTGGGCGGCGAATGGGCATGTCTGGCGTGCTCCCTAGGTCATGGCGGCTGCGGTCGAGGCGCTGGGCGCGCGATGCGGTGCAGCGTCTACCGCATGGCATGTGTGCGAGCAGTGCTTTGGCGATGGTCCACGGTCTGGCTCGGCTCGAGGAGGGGACAGAGGGTGGCGGTGAGGTGAGAGCTAGCTAGTAGACATAGCGAGAGGGAGGGGAACGGTCTGCTGCGGTGGTGGCATGGTCGGCCGGCCAGCAGGTGCTCGGCATGGCCACTAGGGGATAGGGAGGGGGTGATAATGGCATGGTTAGATCATTTGGAGACAGAGGGAGTGTTTTGAGGAGAATTGGGTGCAAAACCCTGTTCAGAACAGTAAGCTAAATACTAGGTGCAATTCGCCTGCCAAGTGTTTGATGAAATGGCCACAAGAACTTTCTTTTTGAATTTTGAAAAGATTTTTGGTGGGTGTGCTAGATATAAGCTTGAGACTCTGTGGGTGCTTGGGTTTTGAAAATTGAGCTTGTTTGAGCGGTTTTTGAAATAGTGGGATCTTCCCATATGATATAGATTCCATTTTCAAATGTCAATTACAATTAGTATTTAAATGTTTTTGGCAGATCACAAAGTGGGCCTTGGTACCTCATTATGTGTACTAGCAAGGGGTGCAAAGATCCATAATTGTTTCTGTTAGGTTTTGAGTACTAGGAATAGCTAAAGTAGGCATGCTGATTAAAATGGCATAAATGACCATTCTCATCATTTATTCATTTTGAGTTGTTTTTCTTTGGGATTTGTTTGGGAATGATCTAGATGATGTTTATTTCACCTAAGAATCATTTTACAAGAAATGGATCACTTAATCATGGCAATTCAAATCAACTCCTATTTTAAATGCACACACACATGAAAGCTTTCATATTTTTAATTGGAAAAGTTTTTGTTAACCCTAATTTTTATGATTTGGATCTTAATAATCTTGGATTAAAGTTTTGGGATGTTACAAACCTTCCCCACTTAAACAAAATCTCGTCCCGAGATTTACAAAGAAAACTAGGAACGAAAGAGATCTGGGAACTCTGTCCTAATATAATCTTCTCGCTCCCAAGTGGCTTCATCTTCGGTATGGTTGCTCAATTGAATCTTGAGAAACTTGATACTCCTGGTCCTGGTGGTTCTGTAAGCTTCTTCTAGGATACGAATGGGTACTTCACAATAGGTCAGGTCATTATTGATCTCCACAGCTCTGTGATCGATGTTCTTGAAAACTTCAGTCTTCTCTGGCACTTACAAGCATTTGCGAAGTAACGAGATATGGAAGACATTGTGGATGGCTGACATATCTTCAGGCAGTTCCAGTTGATATGATACTTCTCCTCGACAGTTCAGAATCTTGAAGGGCCCGATATATCTGGGGGCTAACTTTCCTTTCAGACTAAAGCGTTGGGTTCCTTTCAATGGTGAAACCTTGAGATATACAAAATCTCCGATATTGAAAGTCTGGTCTCTCCTTCTCTTGTCAGCATAACTCTTCTATCTGGATTGGGCGGTCTTGAGGTGCTCACGGACTTTGTGAACCTTCTCTTCGGCGTCTCGGAGAATGTCGGGTCCAAAGATCTGACTCTCTCCTACTTGCGACCAATTCAAAGGGGTACGGCACTTCCTTCCGTATAGGAACTCAAATGGTGCCATCTGCAAACTAGCTTGGTAACTGTTGTTAAATGAGAATTCTGCGAAAGGCAGTCAGTCTTCCCATTTTGATCCATACTCTAACACACAAGCTCTTAGCATATCCTCTAGGATCTGGTTGACTCTCTCGGTCTGTCCATCAGTTTGCGGGTGATACGCGGTGCTGAAGTTCAACTTGGTGCCTAATCCTTCCTACACTTTCTGCCAAAATCATGAGGTAAACTGGGTTCCTCGATCTGATACTATGGTCTTGGGGGTTCCATGCAGACTAACAATTCTAGCAATATATAGTTCTGCTAGCTTTGCACTCTGGTAGGTAGTCTTGACAGGTATGAAGTGAGCTACCTTGGACAGTCTATCAACTATGACCCAGATTGAGTCATTTCCCCTACTAGAAGTAGGGAAACCAGTGATAAAGTCCATTCCGATGGAATCCCATTTCCATTCCGGAATCTGCAATGGTTGCAACAGTCCCGTGGGTCTCTGATGCTCTGCTTTGACTCTTTGATAGATGTCACACTTGGCGATGTAGCTTCCAATTTCTCTCTTCCTCTTGTGCCACCAAAATTTCTCTTTCAAATCTTGATACCTCTTTGTTCCTCCGGGGTGGATAGAATAAAGAATATCATGAGCTTCCGTCATGATAACTTGCTTCAGCTCCGAATCTGCTGGCATACAGATACGTCCTTTGTACCACAGAACTCCTTCTTCGTCCTCAGTGAATCCAGGTACCTTTCCTGTACCAATATGACGTTTGATACCGTCGATACTTTCATTTCCCTTCTAGGCTTCCTTGATTTGGCTAATCAAAGTGGGTTGAAGTTCAATGCTAGCTAAGAATCCTTTGCTAACTAATTCAGTTCTGAACTGCTCCAACTCCTCATACAAACTGGGTTGCTTCTCTTTGATCATAGTGTTTAGCCTACAAGGCAATCTGCTAAGAGCATCCGCTACCACATTGGCTTTTCCGGGGTGATAGTGAATGTCAAGGTCATAATCCTTGATTAACTCTATCCATCTCCTTTGCCTCATATTCAGCTCCTTCTGAGTGAAAATATATTTCAAGCTCTTGTGATCTGAGTAAATCTCACAGCGATTACCCATCAAATAATGACGCCATGTTTTCAATGCTAGCACTACGGCTGCTAATTCCAGATCATGGGTTGGATAGTTCTGTTCATGCTGCTTCAGTTGTCGAGACAGATACGCGATGACTTTGCCTTCTTGCATCAATACACATCCGAGACCAATCTTGGATGCATCACAATATACATCAAACGGCTTCTTGATGTCTGGCATGATCAATATTGGGGCTGATATCAATCTCTTCTTTAGTTCCTGGAAGCTGGCTTCACATTTGTCTGTCCATTCAAATTTCTTGTCCTTCTTCAACAATTAGGTCATGGGTCTAGCGATGCTCGAGAATCCTTCTATGAACTTGCGGTAGTATCCCGCTAATCCGAAAAATGCACGGACTTGGGTTTGAGTGGTTGGGGCTTCCCATTCTTCGACATATTTGATCTTGGCGGGATCAACAGAGACTCCTCCGGCAAACACAATATGTCCTAGGAATCCTACTTCTCTCAGCCAAAACTCACACTTGCTGAACTTGGCATATAACCGATGCTCTCTCAGGGTTTCTAGGATGATTCTTAGATGTTGCTCATGCTCTTCTTCTGACTTGGAGTAGATAAGGATGTCGTCAATAAACACAACTACAAACTTATCTAGGAAATTCATAAAGATCTTATTCATGAGATTCATGAAATAAGCAGGGGCATTGGTTAATCCAAAAGACATGACCGTATACTCGTATAAACCATAGCGAGTAGTAAAGGCGGCCTTCGGAATATCCGTTGCACGGATCTTAAGTTGGTGATAACCAGTCCTAAGATCAATCTTTGAGAATACCTGGGCTCCAGTCAACTGATCAAATAGATCCTCTATCTTTGGCTAGGTACAAACTGTATACAGTGTGGTTCAAAATTACTAGAGTGCTTAAATTTGTGCTACATCATTCTGGATTTTGTGAAGTTGCTTCTCTCATAGGAAAGGTTTTTGAGATAGATATGAAAACATATAGGAGTTGTGATATTATTCGGAAAAGGTTGGTGTTAAAAATCCCATGAAAATCCCCTTCAGTCCACTACTAAATGATGAGGAGTACTTTGACTTGGAAGATATTGTGGAAGATGGAGGACCCCTGATAGGTGGAGTGCTGGTTAGCAACAATGATACTGTTAGAGGATCACTGGAAAGTACTATCGAGAGTGGGGAGTTGAAGAGTGATACGTCCAAAACGTATCTACTTTCCCGAACACTTTTGCTATTGTTTCTTCTCTAATTTGTGTGATACTGTGAGAGTCTCCCGAAGTGACAACAAGCTGCCACAAGAACAAAGTTGTCAAATACAATAACGCGATCTAGGTATTAACGAGAATACTAGATCAGGGATTTATCCAAGTGAATGGAGAGGAGTTGGAGCGCTTGATTCTATATGTTGATGATGAACTTCTCCTCCTTCAATTCCACCAAAGATCAAGACCTTATGGTAGTTGAAGTGGGAGATCGAGATTTAGAGCTCTTGCACAGGGTCTGGTCAAATTCGAATGAATCAAGTGTTCTGGATGTTGGGGAAGAAGGGGTACTTATACCCCCTTCCAAAAACCAGCCGTTGCACACTTTGGGGGCCGGATTATCCGGCCCAAGTGAGGGCCGGATTATCCGGTCTGGGGAAACTCCGCCCCAGACTCGGAATATCCGGCAGGAAATCTGCCCCCTCTCTGAGCGTCGCGCCGACCTTGCCCTTGGTCAACTTCTGGGGGTCGGATTATCCGGCCCTATGCGAAGGCCGGATTATCCGGCCTGGGGAAGAAAAACCGCCCCAGTTCGGATTTTCCGGTAGAAAATCCGACCGGATACCGAGCGACGCGCCTTGGCTCCTTTTGCTCGAAAGCAGGCGGATTATCCCCTTGCAAAACCGGATTATCCGGCACGGGAGGAAAATCGCTTCAGCCTGGATTTTCCAGAGAAAATCCGACAGACACACAAGGACGCGCCTTGGCTTCCTTGAGAGATGAGGTAGGCGGATTATCCTTGGGAGAAGCGGATTATCCAGCCCCCCTCAAAACTTCCTACACACTTAGCACACATGAAAAGTCTCCATAGTATTGTTAGCTAACACGCAAAACATAGGGAAACATGAAATGTTCTTTCAATCTCCCCCTTTTTGGTGTTAGATGACAATACTAGGATTTGCAGGAGAAAGACACAAGACACACAGAGATAACTATGAAAGGGACTCCCCCTCAATGTGTGCATAATAGAGTTTTGCATTGGAATACAAATGCACACAAATAGGTGAATCTATTCCATAGACAGACGGGCAAAAACACATACCACCGAAGTAGAGAATAGGCATCCTTGACATAAATCACAATTATTATTGGATAACCATTATGATCGCGTGCCTTCCGTGATAAACCTCCAGCAATAGGATATGAATAGATATAACCATGAGCACAATCCATGATATGAAGTCCATAGGTATCATCCAGACAACCACAAAAAGTCTCAACCACAAATCACAAACCACGAATATAAAAGTTCAACGCTAAATGGGCATAAGCAAGAAATAACGAATAAAAAGTGCAAGTGCTTATGCCCGACCCATGCAAATCCACGGAAATCCTAATAGAACTACTTCTCCCCCTTTGGCATCGAGACACCAAAAAGGGAGAAGAGCGATGTTACCGCCCCATGGGATCACTCATCATAGTCCTCGTCCTCGTCCTCATGCTCTTCCTCATCCTCATCTTCAAGCTCCTCAATGTCACCTTCCTCATCATCAGCATCAGCAGCAGGCGCAGAGGGGAACAAGTGACGCTCCATCTCACCATAGTTCAGCCCGGAGGAAGAGTTCCACCGAGCATATGGAGTGGGAGGTGTAGGAGCCGGAGGAGCACCCGAAGCGCCAGACACGTGGTGGAGAATGAGCTGATGGGAGTGAGCCAACTCATGGCGCTGCGTGTAGGCCTCATACTGACCCTTGCGTGTGTCCATGCCCATACAGAGGATGTGACACTGGAACCAGTTCAACTGCTTGATCTCGCGGGTCACGGGAGGCACTGGGGGCCTACAAGCATCCCTCATGAGACCCTCAGGAGCAGAGGAGGAGTGAGCAGTCTTCCGAACCTTGTTGTAAATCTTCTTGGCCTTGTGCACTGAGTCAATGTGGAACTCCTCGGCAGGAAGCAGGTGGTGGATGAGCAACATAATGTAGGGCGCATAGGGAATGGACAGACGGTTGAACATAGCATCACACAGCTCATGGTAAATGAAGTCCATGACATCCAAACTGTCTTTGACCTTGTCCTCCCAGGAGGCAACCTCATGATAAAATTGAAGTAGCTGAACCAGGTGACCACGGATGATGTCATTGTTGCCCCACTCGGTGTAATAGAGTCACGGAAGTGACCCACCAATGCAGCATAGATGGGAGCAAGACCAGCCACAGTACCGACAATCCCATTGTCCACAGTGCACGGGGAGAGAGCTGCATCCTTGTTGGGCTTCAACTAAGTGATGATGCGGTGGCCACTGGCTCTATCCCTGCTATGGAAGGAGTACCCCAAAACCTCAGCAAACACGTGAAAATCAGCAGTCATGGGCCTGTCATGAGTCATCCACTTCATAGTGCGACGCTCATCACCACAAATCACCAGAGTGGAGAAGAATTGCTTCACCACCTCAGAGTCAAAGGAGCACTGGAGGGACATGAGATGGTGCAGCCCCATCCTCTCAGCCACATACATCGCATCCACAAGATGTGCCTTCTCCAAAGCATCAGCAATAACCAGAGGGTGCATAGGCCTAATGTTCAGCCTGGCATAGATGTCTTCATAAATCCCTTTCTGTTCTACACACCAAAACCGGGTATCCCCCAGCTCATCATCACGAGGCAGCTTAGCAAACAGGTCACAGTGACGTATGGCAGAGAAGGAGACCGCATCCAGAGCCCTGTAGTTGATCTTGGGCTCCTTGCCCTTCCTCTTGGACACACCCTTCCTAGTCCTCTTGGATTGTTCAGCCATGCACCTCTCTTCGTTCTTCCTTCTCTGCAATTCAACTTCGTCCACTAGGTTACCTTGGACGTCGTCCCAAAAGTACTTGGCGCGAGGACGGCTTGTAGGTCTTTGGGAACACAACACCCTGAGGAGAGAATAAGGCGATAGGAAGGGATAAGCATACACACAAGTCCAGGAGAGCATGGAACAAGTAGGCAAAAAATTCATAGGTCAAAACTACTCAATACATACACCATAGTGAAACTGAAGCAGACTTGAATCTGTCAGGCCGGATTATCCGGCCTGGCCAGGGGCGGATAATCCGGCCCTGGCAGAATTTTTTGATTTCACCAAGAATGCATGCAAAAAAGTAGATCGGGCCTAGAAACTGTAAGACTACGAGTTCTATGCGAAAACACATCCTTCTAGACAACATTCCATCCAACAAGATACACATCTAGCCAAAGATGGGGAGAGAGGGAGTTACACTCACTCATTGGAGGAAGAACGCGGAGGAGAAGGTACCCGGAGGCGCGGAGAAGAAGATCCGGGAAGGCCCAGAAAATCCGGTTGCCGAAGAGGCTCCGGGGAGGGTGAGGTGGCGCGGCGGTGGGGGAGAAGAAGGGTTGGGGAGAAGTGCTCGACATGAGCCCTTCCCCGAGCCACTGCCTTTAAGATCGATCCATCCGCAGGCGGATTATCCAGCCAACACTTGGGCCGGATTATCCGGCCTAAAATCTAGGATTCTGTTATACACAGAACCAGGCCTGCGCGTCCCCAAACAACACCCCCACAAGGTGTACAAGGGACATGTGTGCAAGAATAGATGTCTTAGGGGTAGGGAAGGCTTAGGATTGAGAATGCCAAACTGAGATGGTACTAGACACTCAAAATTGCAAAATCCAAATCAAATAAAAGCCAAGATTGAGTGTGATTCCCATAAGAACATGAGAGAGCAAATAACATCCAAAAGATCCAATTCTCCACAAGGGAGAGGGCGGTGGCCGAAGCCACCTTGTTGGAGTGTATGGTGTGACACCGCGAAGATATATCTTGAATTCACGACCAATACTCATCAATAAGCTCACATATCACAACATGATATTAAGAGAAATGATATACTTGCTATTGGCATTATGGGGGGAGGGTTAGCCCAATAAGTTAGTACCACACTCCCCCTATATCCATGCCCACACCTAGACCAAACAAGGATTGAGACGTACGAGTGAGTGCATGGGTAATCAAGACAAACTCCCGGAATCAATGATATTTAGCTCATTCCTCAAATAGCAGAATCTTGCTTCATCAAGTGGCTTTGTAAAGATATCTGTCAGTTGGTTCTTCGTGCTCACAAAAGATAGATCAATATCGCCTCAAGCAACATGGTCACGAATAAAATGATTCCGAATCTCAATATGCTTCGTCCTTGTATGCTGAACTGGATTGTACGCAATTTTGATAGCACTTTCATTGTCACATAAAAGAGGCACTCTGTCACAATTGACACCGTATTCCTTTAAAGTTTGCCTCATCCACAATAATGGAGTACAAGCGCTGGCCGCAGCAACATATTCAGCTTCGGCGGTGAAGAGAGATATACAATTCTGCTTTTTGGAGGACCAACATACAAGAGATCTTTCCAAGAATTGACAAGCTCCAGAAGTTGACTTCCGATCATCCTTATCACCAGCCCAATCTGAGTCAGTATAACCACATAAAGAGAAATTGGAGCCCTTGGGATACCAGAGACCAAAGTTGGGGGAATGAACTAAATATCGAAAGATCCTCTTGACCGCCACTAAGTGGCTTTGTTTAGGAGCTTCTTGATACCTTGCACACACTCCCACACTTAACACAATATCGGGTCTAGATGCACAGAGGTAAAGAAGAGAGCCGATCATGGACCGGTATACCTTTTGGTCCACATCTTTACCATGAGGGTTGAGTTCGAGATGACACTTTGTTTGCATCGGAGTAGCGACACCATTTAGATCCGTCATCTTGAATCTCTTGAGCATGTCTTGGATGTACTTTGCTTGATTAATAAAGGTTCCTTCTCTTAGTTGCTTGATCTCGAATCCAAGAAAGAACCGTAATTCTCCCATCATAGACATCTCAAACCTGTCAGTCATAAGGTTTGAAAATTCATCGTTAAAAGCTTTGTTAGTAGAACCAAAAATGATATCGTTTACATATAGTTGGCATATGAAGAGCTCCCCCTTAACCTTCTTAGTAAAAAGAGTAGGGTCGATTTGCCCAACTTCAAAGCCACGATCTAACAAAAGCTCTTTAAGGTGCTCATACCACGCACGTGGGGCTTGTTTAAGGCCATAGAGTGCCTTATCGAGTTTGTAGACATGGTTCGGGAAGTTAGGATCCTCAAACCCCGGGGGTTGCTTTACGTATACCAACTCATGTAGAGGACCATTAAGGAAGGCACTCTTGACGTCCATTTGCTGCAACTTAAAATTGTTATGAGCAGCATAAGCAAGTAGGATACGGATGGACTCAAGGCGAGCCACAGGAGCATAAGTCTCGCTGAAGTCGATGCCCTCAACTTGTGAGTAACCTTGTGCCACAAGTCTTGCCTTGTTCCTCACAACAATGCCATTCTCATCCTGCTTGTTCTTGAAAATTCACTTGGTGCCGATAACATTGCGGCACTCTTTGGGTTTCTCCACTAGTTTCCAGACTTTGTTGTGCTCGAAATTATTCAATTCTTCATGCATAGCAACAACCCAGTCTGGGTCTTCAAGAGCTTCAAAGACGTTCTTAGGTTCCACCATGGATATATGAGCTTGATGCTCACCAAAACTGGCCAATTCTCTTCTAGTAGACACCCTTCATCGAAGATCACCAACAACCTTGTCGAGAGTGTGACCCCTCAACTCAAGGTTACGATCAGCCTGAGCCTTGAGACGAAGTTCAATAAGTTTTGTTGGGGGGATACCCTCGGGTAGGGTCACTCTGGGGTATAAGGGCCGAGTTAGCCGAGGTTCGGCAGGGTCAAAGCAGATGCTGGCCAGGTTACCTCAAGGCAGGCCGGATCACGGAGTAACCCGGACCAGGGGGGTCGCCTAACATTGTCTCAGCCGACTTAAGGAGTAAGTCGGACGTGCTTGTCTAACTTATATGCAGGAACAGGTGAGGCCGGATCTACTATGATCCGGGTCCCCGCTTAGCTTCTGGGAGAAGGAAGGAATCTCTCTGGTTAAAAAGAAGGTCCGGTACGCACTGCATGAGCGAAGAAAGCAAGGGCAGGACCACCGGGTCATGGCCTACAAGGGTGACGACGCCCATGTCGGCTGACGCGGGCGCCGCAGAGGCTTACGTCGCTAAAGCATGTGTGACGTGGGGGAAAAGCACCCCGGTCGGGTTACCACTTTGGGAGGGGGCATATTCTTGGGAATATGCCTCCACGTATGCCCTAGGCAGGGACCGAGCCACCTCTATATAAGGGGGGCTAGGGTTCCAGTAGAAGTGATTAGATTCTAGTTGAGCTCTAGTTGGTTTGAGGATTCCATAGTGACTAGTGGAGCTAAGGTTCTAGGGAAAAACAGTAGGCAAGAGTAAGAGAGCTCCTTCTTCCTCCTTTCGCCAATACAGCTCTAGGAGCACTTGTAATCTCGATAGTCAAGCAATACAAACTTCTGTGTGGAGAATCACTCCACTATCCCTCCCTGGATTCCCCTAGCGTGTATTAGTCCCCACCTTTAGCCTATCCATGGCATCTGCCGTGACACCACAACGACAGTTGGTGCCCACCGTGGGGCTAGCGGCGCTAGCAGGGGTGAAGATCCGAACGGGAAACCTCATCAGCACCAATGACGCGCCGTCTCGGGCTCGTTCGGCGCTTTGGAGCGCTGGACTTCGTCGATAACGCTGGCTGCTTTGACGCCCACTTCACATAGCGGCCTCTTCATCAAGCTCGGTGCGCACAAGGTCTACGTTGCTGTGGACGTATCATGCGTTCATCCGCGCCGCGTTGTCGATGCAGGGGAACCACCCCTCACTGTGGCTCGCGGGGCGCGTATCGCTCGCTCCGTGGACCATGCGGAAGTGATGATGACCGCGCCAGGTGCAGGCGCAAGCAAGGATCCAGCACCGGACCCGGAGGTAACGCCTAAGGCACCAAGGAAAGGTAGAGGACCTCCACTAGAGAGGCCTGAGAACATACTGAGAGAAGCTATGGATAGCTTGGCTAACCTGGTAGCAGCAGTGGTAGATCCGGCTCAGGCACAGGCCGAGCTAGAGGAAACTAGGCAAAAGATACTAGAGGGCGCAAAGAAAATAGCCGCGGCTCAGCAGTCGCTGAACATGACGCTGCGTGAGTATGCAAAGGCAAACAAAGTTGATACGGTAAAAGTAAAAGGGAGAAATCTCATGAGCGAGATGAACAGAGAAGGTGATGATGGAGCCAAGGGGTCGGAAAACTATTTGTCTATGGGGTTGCCGAGGTATAGTACCCCGGTGAAGAACCTCAGAGCAGCGGATGCGGCTGCGTCCGAGTTAGAGGGTCTGACGGGTGAGGCCCATCAAAGACAGCAAGATAGGGTTAACGAGCTGGTTCGGATCGCGAACAGACAGAATGAAGAGCTACTGAGAGCTAACCCGGAGAGAGCTGGAGCTTCCAAAATCGTCCATTCGGTGATGGGCAACCCGGAGAAATCCGCCGAAGCCGCATCGTCACCTCATGGAGGTCCAAGGAGAGAGGAGGTAGTAACCTCGGCCAGACGGAACAAACAGATCGTCCCGTACGACCCGACGCGTGCAGGAAAAGAAAAAGAAACGCGGAAAAATGATGATCGACGGAGTGTGAGCCGAGGTGAAGCTGGCCGAGGTAATCACGACCAAGGCAATGCCGGTCAAGGGAATGCTGCAAACGGCAATGTCGGACAGCGAAACTCCGTAGGAGCAGGACAACCGCAGCAGCGGAATATACCAAGGCAAGAGCAAAGCGTCGGCCGAGGTATGCAGCAGAAAGGTGCGCAACGAGAGCAAAACCGATACAACGACGGTGATTCAGAGATGGTGAACGCGGGTTACCCGAGACCGGACTATCATGTGATAGGGTCAAGATTGGGAAGCAGGGATTTAATGCCGGATGACGCCAGGCTGAAACTAGATCACCTGTATAGGTTGGAACATATCGAATGCCAAGGTCCCCCGGGTCCAGCGTGCTTTGGACCCCGGATCATGAAGGAGCCACCGGTACCCAACTTCCAGCTGCCCAGAGGCACGAAGACGTATGACGGCCGTACCAAGCCGGAAGATTGGCTGATAAACTATGCTATGGCTGTGAAAATTGCCACTGGCAACTTGAGGTGGGCTTTACGATACGTACCCCAAATGTTGGAAGGTCCGGCCAGAGTATGGCTGAACAATTTACCGCCCGGAAGCATCAACTGCTGGATAGATTTTGAAGAAATGTTTATCAGCAACTTCTCAAGTACATATCAGAGGCCAAATAGGCCGCAAACCCTAGCGATGTGCAAGCAAAGACCTAACGAGACAGATCATGAATTCTTGACCTGGTGGTGTACCGTGAGAAACTCGTGTGAGGGTGTCATAGAGTCACAGGCCATAGCGTGGTTTGCACAAGGATGCAGATATGGCAGCGAGCTATGGATGAAGTTGCAAAGGAAAATGCCAATTACATTGGCAGAGATGATCCCGATTGCAGATTCGTATGCCTTGGGTGATCCGACTCAACCTAGGCTCGCATCAAGCGAGTCCAACGAGGAATACTATCAGAGGGATGGAGCCGGGTCATCTCGGAGGAACGATTACAGAGGAAAAAGGAGAGATGATAGACCGGATCAATGCTACGGTTCACAACAAGTTGCAGCTGTGAATCAAGATCAACCCGGAGCAGGGAGCAACCAACGCCAGAGAACGGGAGGGCAATGGACTCCAAGAAACGATGGCAAGAAAACATGGACTCCGGAGCAAAAGAAACAGTGGCAGGAAAAGAAAGACCGTCCGAGGTATACCTATGAGTCAATGTTGGACCAGCCGTGTAAGTTTCACACGCCAAATCCGAATAGCCCGGCGGGTCACACAACGAGGCAATGTGAGTGGATGCGTAAGATAGAACAAGGTGGTTCGGGGAATGCTCAGGCACCCCGGAATGATCAACCTCGGCAGGAGTTACCCCGGCAGCAATTGCTCTCCGCGGCGAACACGCAATAGCTAATGTTGCCTCCCCCTCCGCCGAGGTATGACAACAATGAGAGAAGGGATGCGGTGCATCAGGTGGAAAATCAGCAACAGCCGGATCAGAGGTACCCGGAAACGAGGGAAGGAATGAGTACAGAGAACATCACCAGAGTTATTGTGTGTTCACAACTGAGGAAACAGATAGGAAAAGCTTGCAGCGCCGACATATGGAGGTCAATGCGGTAATGCCCGCCGTGACGAGGTATATGCCTTGGTCGGACCAGGAAATCACCTGGAACATCAAAGATCATCCTAAGCTTATGCCGAGTCCAGGCTCGTATGTGCTAGTGCTAGATCCGACATTCATTGGACCAAACATCAATGTGAGGTTCTCCAAGGTACTGATTGACAATGGCAGTAGCATTAACATAATGTATGCGGATACGATGCGCAAGTTGTGCATCTCGGAGAACATGCTCCAGGCTACGAGAACAACTTTCCATGGCATTGTACCAGGCATTTCTTGTGAACCCATAGGCAAAGTCCAGGTCGACGTGCTATTCGGCACAAGGGATAACTGCCGAACTGAAAATCTGGAGTTTGAGGTGGTGAACTTGGAAAGTGCATATCACGCGTTACTCGGAAGACCAGCATTGAACAAGTTCATGGCAAGCTGCCACATCAGTTATCTGAAGATGAAGTTGCCCAGGCCAAATGGAGTGATTACCATTGCTGGAGATTTCCGACGTTCCATTGAGTGTGCTTCAGCCGGGTCTAACCTAGCCGAGTCACTCTTAATTGTGCAAGAGAAAAGAAAAATCCAAGAGGTGGCGGCTTTAGCTCAGTCCGCGCAGCAGTATATGCCGACGTTGAGTAACCCGCATGGCAGCGTTTCATTTCAAGCCGCAAAGGACACCAAGAAGGTTCCAGTTGATGACATGTTCCCGGAGCGCACCGTAACAATTGGTGCCGGGTTAACTGACAAATACGAAAGCGAGCTCGTCAACTTCCTCTGTGAGAATCGGGATATTTTTGCTTGGTCTACACAGGACTTGCAAGGTGTTCCGAGGGAGTTGGCCGAGCACTCTTTGAACGTAAGACTTGGAGCAAGGCCGGTGAAGCAACCTCTCCGCCGCTTCGCCGAGGATAGCAGAAAAGTCATTGGAGACGAGATAGCTCGGTTACTAGCAGTAGGATTTATCATGGAGGTGCTATATCCGGATTGGCTCTCTAATCCGGTGCTGGTAGAAAAGAAGAAGGACGATCTGAACGTGGCAGTGGTTTGGCGTATGTGCATCGATTACACGAACCTGAACAAGGCGTGTCCAAAAGATCCATTTCCACTTCCGAGGATAGATCAGGTCATAGACTCGACCGCGGGATGTGAACTGTTGTCATTCATTGATGCATATTCTGGCTTCCACCAAATACCTCTGAACCCGGATGATCAAATAAAGACTGCGTTTATTACCCCGTACAGGGCTTACTGCTATCGCACTATGCCGTTCGGTTTACGTAATGCAGGTGCAACGTACCAAAGATGTATGCAAAAATGTTTGCACGACCAAATAGGTCAAAACGTACAAGTATACGTGGATGATGTGGTAATCAAGACCAAGGAAAGCAAAATGCTCCTTGACGACATCAGGCAGACATTTGCGAACTTGAGAAGGTTCCGGATGAAGCTTAACCCGGAAAAATGTACCTTCGGTGTCCCGGCTGGAAAATTACTCGGATTTCTCGTCTCCAGCCGAGGTATCGAGGTTAATCCAACTAAGATCCGAGCCATCGAACGAATGGAGCTGCCGAAGTGTCTTAACGATGTCCAGAAGTTCACTAGATGCCTGGCATTGTTGAGTCGGTTTGTATGTCGGTTGGGAGAAAAGGCACTGCCTCTCTACCAACTCATGAAAAAGTCGGATAAATTCGTTTGGACGCCACAGGACGATGAAGCCTTTGCCCATTTAAAAAAGATGTTGCCCACTGCACCAGTATTAGCCTCTCCACTATCAAAGGAGCCAATGTTGCTCTACATAGCCGCAACCAACCGAGTTGTAAGTGCAGTGATTGTAGTGGAGCGCAATGAAGAGGGTAAGTCGGTGCAGAGGCTAGTATACTACTTGAGCGAGGTATTGTTTGCCTCAAAACAGAACTACCTGCATTTTCAAAAAATTGCATATGGTGTCTATATGGCGGCAAAGAAGTTAAAGCATTACTTTGAGGAGCACCCCATCAAAGTGATATGTGAAGCTCCCATACCCGAGATAATGGGTAACAAGGATGCGGGTGGCAGAATTGCAAAATGGGCAATTGAGTTAGCCCCTTATGCGCCCTAATACGACAGAAGAGAGGCGATCAAGTCCCAGGCTGTGGCGGACTTTTTTGTGGATTGGGCCGAGGTACAATACGAACCACCGCCACCAGATCCGAACTACTGGAGGATGCAGTTTGACGGGTCGAAAACCAAAACCGGATGAGGCGCCGGGGTTGTGCTTACCTCGCCAAAGAAGAACCAGCTAAAATACGTGTTGCAGATCCATTTCGCGGCATCAAACAATGTCGCTGAGTACGAGGCTCTTGTGCATGGGCTCAAAGTGGCAAAAGAGATTGGCATACGTCGGATAATATGCTTTGGCGACTTGTACCTGGTGGTGCAGCAAGTGTCCGGAGTGTGGGACGCCCTGGATCCAAACATGGCACTATACAAATTTCACGTACAGAAGATATCTGGTTACTTCGAGGGGTGTGAATTTCACCATGTACCCCGAGTGGAAAACGAGGCTGCCGACATGCTGTCGAAACTCGGATCGACCCGACTGGCAATTCCACTGGGTGTAGCATTGGAACACCTCAGAAAACCATCTATCAGGCCGTCCCCAGGAACCGACTCGATCTATGTCCCGGAAAATACAGAATCCGGAGCTGAGCCCATGGACATTGACACGGGAGGTAGTACGCGAGACACGGGGACTACATCGGCCAACCCGGGGACTGCCTCGGCAAACCCGGGGACTACCTCGCTAAACCCGGGGACTGCTCAGCGTGATCCGGCTGAAGTTATGCCGGTGGATCATATGGAAATTGATGAGGAGATGTTCCCTCCACGAGCGATACCAGCTTGGGCACTGCCTATATTCCGATTCCTGAAAGATGGAACGTTACCCGCTGAGGAGGTATTAGCCAGGCAAACTCAGAGGAGAGAAAAAGCATACACGATTATCAATTCCGAGCTGTACAAACGGAGTGTAACCAACGTCCTCTAGCGATGCGTTGACCCGGAAGAAGGACTTGACATCCTCCGAGATATACACCAAGGAGAATGCGGGCATCATGCCTCATCCCGAGCCTTAGTGGCAAAAGCATTCCGGCATGGGTTCTACTGGCCAAGTGCCTTAGAACAAGCAAAAGATCTGGTGAGAAAATGCAATGGTTGTCAAAGGTACGCCACCAAGACACATATGCCTATGTCGGAACTCAAAACCATACCAATTACATGGCCATTTGCTGTATGGTGCTTGGATATGGTTGGCCCGTTCAAACCAGCAAGAGGAAACATGACACACATTTTGGTCATGGTGGACAAGTTTACAAAATGGATTGAAGTGAAACCTATAAGAAAATGTGATGGAGCTACGGCCGTGACATTTCTCAAAGACATCATCTTGAGATACTGTTATCCACACAGTATTATAACTGATAATGGAACAAATTTTGCTGAAGGAGCATTTGCACGATTCTGCCGAGATAAGAAGATCCGGCTTGACGTAGCCTCGGTAGCCCACCCCGCATCGAACGGACAAGTGGAAAGATCCAACAGATTAGTATTATCCGGGATAAAACCCCGGCTCATTGAGCCGCTGCAAAGATCAGCGGGGTGCTGGATAGAAGAACTACCAATGATCTTGTGGAGTTTAAGAACAACTCCGAATCGATCAACAGGCTATACACCATTTTTTCTAGTATATGGGGCAGAAGCTGTATTACCAGCCGACATAGAGCATGATTCGCCTAGGGTCACCCAATACACAGAAGCCGAAGTGCAAGAAGCCCGGCAAAATGATGTTGATCTGCTGGAAGAAGCGAGAGAACTGGCATTGTCCAGATCCGCCATATATCAGCAAAATCTCCGACGCTATCATAGCCAGAAAGTGTGCCCCCGAGTCTCTTGGGAAGGCGATCTGGTGCTCCGGCATGCATAAAGTATCCCTCCCATGGGAAGGGCCATTCATTGTGAGCAAAGCATTGCACAATGATTCTTACTATCTTATAGATATAAAGCCACAGGAAAAGAACAAGGCGGACAGGTCCAGAGAGGAATCTAAGTGACCGTGGAATGTAGCACTACTTCGTCCCTTCTACACTTAGCTAAGAAGTGTATGTATTCGAGTCGTCTCATATGTCGGTATGTATGTCGGCAATGAGCTTATCAATGAAATAGCAGTGCCTCAAGCAGTAACTCGGGGACTGCCTTAATAATGTTTATTATTGCTTCTTATGCGGTAGCTGGAATAAGTCGTTCTACTTAACCTGGATTAGTAATGTGTGAGCACCAAAAACCTAACTCTTCGGCTTGCTGCTGTCCAACAAAAATTGGCTTCATGGCAAGCAAGAGAACAAGTTTGGAATTGCGTAGCACATGAAAAACGACTAAGGAAACGAATTTATTCGAGCTAACGTTTGTTTTTTGGACTAACCCCGTATTTATTTTCAAGTTATTATGCTGAATTATTTTGAGCTAAGCCTAAAAGTTTCTAAGTATTGTTAAAACGATTTTTGAAGCTCGGATTCGTAAGTCGTAAAACCGAATCAAGGTAGACACGGACCGAGCCAGAGAATCGGACGAACAAGAAAATGAAACTCGGGGACTACGCCCAAGTTAATCCGGCATAGAAACATAGTAGAAAAATATCACATATCCAGCATACAATTGCACCCGGCATACCGGGGATCTGATAAATTTTCAAGTTTTTTGAACTAAGGAGCAGCAGGAGGAGGAAGTTCGGCGTCGTCGCTGTCCTCAATATCTGAGGCATCATCTTCTCCGCCTTCATCTGACCCATCCTCAACGTTCTCAACGTGCTCGTCCCCACCGGATTCCAGGAAGCTTGGTCCTTCAACCCAGTCATGGATAGGAGAATATTCGATGAGGCTGTAGGCGCAAGCCTGGCGCCGAGCTACCCACTCCGGATCATCGGTCCATCTGGATTCGGTGCGCCGGCGTGTAAGGAGGCTGAGGTCGATCTTCTTGTACCATGTGAGAATATGGTGAAGGATGGTATCAGCTGCGGCGCGCCCAGCGGATTCTCTCCAGAGATCGAGCTGGGTCTCAGTCTCCATTAACTTCTCGACGAGAATCGCGATGGTCTCTGGGCTACTCTCTTCGGGCCAGAACGTATTGAAAATGCGAACGGCAACGTCGAGGATATCCTTGCCATAATTCTTGATGATCTCCACGCGAGAGGACAAGCTGACCAATAGGTCCTCCATGTCATAAGGAACCTCCTCACTAGCAGGAGCGGCAGGAGTACCTCTCGCTTGGCGAAAATCTGCAACTGCTGCGCTTGCAATAGGAGTACTCTCTGGAAAGTGGCCTGGAAACAAGGAAAAGAAAGAAGGTAAAGAAAAGACATATGATGCAACCCGGAAAAGTAGGTTGGAAGGAACTTACGTGATATGTGGCTAAGGATCCGGGTTAACTCCTTGATGCAGTCATCGCGTCTCTTGCGAAGCTGCTCAAGCTCAGCGGTTGCTGACCCAAGCTGGACGTCGGATTCTTTAAGTAGGTCCTGGTCCTTGGAGATCTGGAGAGTAAGGCGCTCACGCTCTTCTGTGAAGTTCTGACCGATCTTTTGGAGCTCGGTTTTGTGCTGGGCCTTCATCTTCTCCATCTCAGCCTTGAGCTTGGCAATCTCGTTGTCCTTAGTCCGGAGGAGAGCAAGCTCGTCATCCTTTTTCTTCAGCTCGGGTTGATGCTGTCCAGCTTGTTCGAGAAAATGCAGCATCATATCAGGCACGGGCACACTATCGTCAAGCGATGCTGAAATAGTATGTTGACCCGGCAGAGCCGAGGAGTGAATGTTTGCCGAGCCAAGGGGAAGAGGAAATGGAAAACACTACGAGGTCGGACAAAAGAGGACATACCCCGGATTTCCTCCAAGTTCTTCCGCATGATCTTGTTCTCAGCCTCCACCCCAGCTGCACAAACCGAATGAGGAGATTAGTTCGGCAGAAGAAGGTGAAGAAAAACGGCGAAGTGCCGAGGGAAAAAATTACCCCTCTTTTCATGTTCTGCACTAAGTGCAACATGTTTTGCACGTAGCATCTTGTGGGTATCCAGCAGGCGTTGGAATTCAGCGCTCCGGCGATTGGTCGTTACCTGAAAAAAGCATAGAAGTGTAAAATTAGCTTGGTACATATTCGAAGTGTACAAGATCCGGGCCAAGTGGAACTTAACCCGGCTCTAGGTGTGTGCATATTCGAAGTGTACAAGATCCGGGCCAAGTGGAACTTAACCCGGCTCTAGGTGTGTGCATATTTGAAGTGTACAAGATCCGGGCCAAGTGGAACTTAACCCGGCTCTAGGTGTGTGCAGAAACGAAGTTCACATGGAGCTACGTTAGTTTTCTAATGAGCATCCGGCCGAGTAACAAGCTACTCCACCAGAGGCTCGGGGACTAATGGTTATTATCTACAGCATGTGAAGGAGAAACGACATACCTCCATCATTCACCCCGCGAGGTTAATTGCCTTAGCGGCAGTATTCATCTGGGCGGAAAATTCTGCGGGGCCGAACTTCTCTGGGAGATCGTCGTTGTGGACGAACTCCGCCTTATTCCAGTTCATGACGAACTAAATAAGACTCGGAGGGTACCGCTCACCGGTGGGCATATGGGTGCCACCAAGCCCTTTGCGTGCGCTTCTTTCCTCTCAACCAAGGCAAGAGCTGGGCTGGTATGCAGAACCATCTGCTGCGCATCAGTTGGCTCGGCAGGAACATCCTTCGCCGCTGGAGTTTTCTTGGGAAGCATCGACGCTAGGGTTCGCTGCCCAGCCTTGACAGATGCATACTTGGTGGCATCCAGAGCCTTTTTGCCCTTAGCTTCCTGGGAAGAAATAACTGCAGTGGATTTCCCCTTAGAAGTTGCTGGAGTAGTTCCTCGCCGAGGCTGAGATGACTCGGACGAGGCGGAAGAGCTTGGCACTAGAGCTCTTGTAGCTGAACTTGGAGATGTTGTTGGTTTCCTTGGTGCCGGAACAGGTGTTAGTGCTGGCTCGGTCGCTGGTACTGGAACTGCTGCTGGTGCTAGTGTTGAGATAGACTCGGTGGTTGCTGGTTGCGGCGATGCCGAAGTGGTGGACGCCGTCGCCTCGGCTGGACCGAACCCTCCCGCTCCGAGATCAGGTTCCTCTCGACGAGGTAGCGCGGAACCCGGAGCAGCCGCGGAACCCTCCGGAATAGGGCTCAGTGAGCGTGACTCGTCGTCACAAGGAGGAGAAGGGCCAGATCGAAGGGGTGAAGAGATGCTTGATCTACTCTGAGGGACCTCCACCGAAGGCCTAAAAAAGAGAATAATGTCAGAAGAGAAATTGCCATGATGCAAGGAGAAGTAAATTACGCAACGAAAAATGACTTACGCATCCGAGGTTTCGGCCTCCTTGGGTTTCCGAGCCCTTCGTGCCAGGGCTTTGCCTGCCCGCTTGGAGGCAGTCTTGTCTCCGGCCTTCTTTTGCCTTTTGGTGGGCTGAGAAGGTTCGGAGGAAGAACTTGATGCGGCTCCGTGCTTCTTCTTCGACGCCACCAGAATCGTCTCGCCCGTAGCAAGTGGAGGATCCTCGTGGATATGCCCACCGGGTTTAGCTGATGCCGGAAAGGCAAAAGAAAGAGGGATAGCCTCAACAGGTTCAATCACGTCGACATCCGAGTCATCCTCATCATCGGGCCAATCTCTAAGAGAAGATAATTTACCGCTGGGTCTTTTGGTAGCGTCGGTCATAGGGAGAAACATCTCCTGGTCCGGCTCCTCCTCATCCGGGATTTCTTGGTCCGGCACCCACTTAAGGGTCGGATCCGTACCATCCTCGAGAGTTTGCTAAAGGAACAACTGAGAAAAAGTATGAAGAACAGAGTCAAAAACACGACAAAAACCAACACATATGTGATCCAAAATAAGTTTGCCCCGCAAAGCTTACCGCGGGAGGGAGCCTGTCACGACAGTAGTGCTCAATTCCCCACGTCCATTCGGCGGAGAAGTCCCGGTGGGTGGTGAAGAGAGCCTTAACCTGGCGAAAAATCTGCGTGTTGCTCAACTCGAAGGAGGAGGTTCGGTTGGGGTCACGGCTGAAACTCATGTGGCACAACTTGTGGGTGCGCTTCTGGAGGGGAGAGATTCGGTTGCGCACGAACGTGATCATGGCATCCTCGTTGCACAATCCGAGTTTCTTCAGCTCCGGAACCTCTTGTTAACTTGGTTGGCCAGAGCGGTAGGCTTCTTGGGGACCTCCTCCTAGAATTCCGTGTCAGGTGGACCCGGAGCATAGGGCAGCAACCGAATCAAATCTTCAGTGCCCTCATTCCGGACATAGAAGAAGGTCCGGGCCCATCCTTTGCAGGAGTCAAGCCCGATAACCCGGGGGAAAACGGAAAGTCTCCGGGGCGAGATGGAGGCAGCTCCAAATTGGGTGAGCTGCTTATCCTCCGACTCTACTTGGATGTTGGGGATGACGTTGCGACGAAGGCCAAAAAACCGGATCCACAGCTCCTTCGTGGGCCATAGTCCGGTGTAGCCTTCGATCGTAGAGGCAAAGGCGGAGAGAGAGGTGATAGCGTTGGCTGGGAGATGGTGCGGCTGCAAGTGGTAGGTCCTAACCCAATCCCGGAAGAAATCGCTCACCGGCAAACCAAATCCCCGTTGGAAGTGGGACAGGAACACGACGAACTCACTCGGATTGGGTGATGGGGCCAATTCGGCGGAGGGGAGACGAGCGACGATGCCGGCGGGAATGCGTCTGGTCCGGTAGAGCCAGTCAAGGTCATCTTGATAGACCCATGATCCGGCCCACGTGCCATGGTCCGCCGCGGCGACGTCCTCCTCCATTTCTTGCTCGGCGACGGCGAGCTACTCCTCCGTCATCTCGTGCTCGCTACCCTCACTGTGCTGGTGGCGGCGGGAATTTGAGGCCTGGATTGGCGAGGACCCGTAGCGAAGAACTTGCGCAGCGGTGGCTGCGATCTGGCAGAGGAAAGTCTTGCGGCGGCGCTGTTGCTAAAGCTTCGGGCGGCGTGATCGCTAGAATCTGAAGGAGAAAAGCAATGGGCAGAGGGGCGCAGAAGTGGGAAAAACGCTAAGGGGAGCGCCCCTCCGCTACTTAACCACCCCCTGAGATGGGTGAGTGGGATCGCGCTGCGCCAACGAGCCACTTGGTGTGGCTGTGTATCGCACGCCACAGCCAATCGTGGAGGAGCCACATAGAGGGCCACAGAGCAGAAGAAATCCCGTGACGTGATGCACTGATGCGGTAAACGAGGAGGCGTGGCGTGACCCAGCGCCGGTGCTATCGACAATTACTGCGGCGGTTACTGTGCAGGCCCTTAAAATAAGACAACGTAATGATTAGCCTCCATGTGGGTTGGCGTACGAGAGAAGGAAACGGCGCCCAGATCAAACCATGGTAACCATGGGAACCATGGGATCCGAGCCAAAATGGTAACTCGGCCGGCAAGTGAAAACTTGGAACGTGCGAAGGGAACGTAAATCCATATAATCTAAGATAAAGAGCTAACCCGGAAACAAACGTCCAAGGCTCGAACATAGATGAACCTGATGTGGCCTTAGCGGCCAAGGCCGCTAAGACCTCACCAGCTTCGGGGACTAATGTTGGGGGGATACCCCCGGGTAGGGTCACTCCGGGGTATAAGGGCCGAGTTAGCCGAGGTTCAGCAGGGTCAAAGCAGATGTTGGTTGGGTCACCTCAAGGCAGGCTGGATCACGGAGTAACCCGGACCAGGGGGGTCGCCTAACATTGTCTCAGCCGACTTAAGGAGTAAGTCGGAAGTGCTTGTCTAACTTATATGCAGGAACAGGTGAGGCCGGATCTACTATGATCCGGGTCCCCGCTTAGCTTCTGGGAGAAGGAAGGAATCTCACTGGTCAAAAAGAAGGTCCGTCGCCTTTGCATCGAAGAAAGCAAGGCGGGACCACGGGTCATGGTGACAAGGGTGGCAGCGCCCATGTCGGTGTGTGAGCGCCGCAGAGGCTTACGTCGCTAAAGCATGTGTGACGCGGGGGAAAAGCACCCCGGTCGGGTTACCTCGGGCATATTCTTGGGAATATGCCTCCACGTATGCCCTAGGCAGGGACCGAGCCACCTCTATATAAGGGGGGCTAGGGTTCCAGTAGAAGGGATTGGATTCTAGTTGAGCTCTAGTTGGTTTGAGGATTCCATAGTGACTAGTGGAGCTAAGGTTCTAGGGAAAAATAGTAGGCAAGAGTAAGAGAGCTCCTTCTTCCTCCTCTCGCCAATACAACTCTAGGAGCACTTGTAATCTTGAGAGTCAAGCAATACAAACTTCTGTGTGGAGAATCACTCCACTATCCCTCCCTGGATTCCCCTAGCGTGTATTAGTCCCCACCTTTATCCTATCCATGGCATCTGCCATGACACCACCATGACAAGTTTGTTGTCTCTTGGTGGAGGAGATTCATCACTTGAGTCTTCATTGGAGGCATTTTCTTCGCCTTGATCAGTAGCTGGAACATTAGTAGCAGGTGGTGGAGATGCATGCCCTTGAGGTGAGTCCGTAGCCATAACAGGAGGCTGCAAAACTGGAGAGTTAGGGCCGGATAATCCGGCCGATGAAGTGGCCGGATAATCCGGCCTGGGAGGACTTGCAGCAGCAGCAGCAGGAAGCCTGGGACTTGCTTGACCTGGCGAGGATCCGGATAATCCGGGGTCAGCCGGAAAATCTGGCCTGGAGCTTGTGTTGATATCTTCACCACCAGGAGCTGCATGGACAGCTGGAGCAGGGTGGCCAGATAATCCGGTATCCACCGGAAAATCCGGCCTGGAGCTTTCTGGAGCATCTTGACCTTTAGCAGTTGATGGAGATGGTGTAGAAGTTGCCCCCGTGGTTGGAGCATGTTGCGTATGTGTAGATGAGGGCTCTATATGAGTAGAGCATTGTCCTTCCCGGACCGCCACAAGGGGTTCCTCAATGGGGCGGAAGAATCCCACGCCCATTCTTCTTATGGCATCTTGGGGTATTTCAACATCTGCATCACAAACACCAACTTTCTCCGCACGGGAACGTCATTTTCCTCGAACACCACACTACAAGATTCTACAACAGTTCCGGAGAGCTTATTGTAGACTCTATAAGTGTGGGATTCGGCACCATAACCAACAAAAATACCTTCTAGAGCCTTAGATTCAAACTTAGATAGACAAACTCCTTTAATAAGAAAGAAACACTTACACCCGAATACCCGAAAGTATGAGATGTTTGGCTTGTTACCGGTAAGTATTTCATACGGAGTCTTGTCCAAAATCTTGCGGAGGTATAACCGGTTGGATGAATGACAAGCAGTAGAGATTGCTTCAGACCAGAAGTTATATGGAGATTTGAATTCGGCCAACATTGATCTTGCCATGTCCATTAGAGTCTGATTCTTCCTCTCGGCTACACCATTTTGTTGAGGGGTGTACGCAGCGGAATATTGATGTCTTATCCCCTCTTCACTTAGGAACTCATTTAAGGTGTAGTTCTTGAACTCCGAGCCGTTATCACTCCTTATATCCAGAATGGGGACGTTGTGTTGATGTTGAACCTCGTTGGCGAAGTTGATGACAGTTTGTTGAGTTTCACTCTTCAACTTGAAGAAATAAACCCAAGTGTATCTGGAGTAATCATCAACAATCACTAGACAATACTTTTTCCCACCGAGGCTTGCATGAGATGGAGGTCCGAAGAGGTCCACATGAAGGAGCTCCAAGATCCTTTTTGAAGAGATAATGGTTTTCCTTCGATGAGGTGAATCATGCATTTTCCCTTCAACACACGCCCTGCAAACACGATCTTTGGCAAAAGAGACATTTTCTTTTAGTCCAAGAATGTGGCCACCCTTGTGAAGACTTTGCAAAGTTCTCATATTGACGTGGGCTAGTCGGCGATGCCATAGCCAACCCACGTCAGCCTTTCCGAAAAGACACATCGGACCTGTAGTGGTTTTCCCCGAAAAGTCTACCACGTACAGGTCGTTTTCGACATATCCCACGAAAGCGACTTTTAGAGACTTGCTCCACAAGAGTACCACCAAATCAGCATCAATGTAAACTGCAAATCCCATCTTACCAAGGGCACGAACAAAAAGGAAGTTATACCCGAGGGTCTCAACAAGCATGACGTCCACGAGAGAGATATCGTGAGCCACCACAACTTTGCCAAGACCCAATACCTCAGATTTTGACTTGTCACCATAGGAGAAGGTAATGTGATCAAGGTTTGGTTGCATCTCCGTGATGATCTCCTTGCTTCCGGTCATGTGACTCGTACAACCGTATCGAGTACCCATTTAAAACCACCGGAAGCATAGCCCTGCAAGAAAATTACTTCTTGGTTTTAGGTACCCATTTTTCAATGGGTCCTCTCATGTTAGTAACAAGGGTCTTGGGAACCCAAATAGACCAAGGAATGTAACAATCATAAGTCCCTACATAACTAGCATAAACATCACCATAAGAATCACAATATAGTTCGAAGTTAGGATTGTTGACCCCTGCAAAACCATCACAATTAGTCTTGTCATTGGTAATGTTGCTAGTCTTCGATTGAGCAGTCTTGTTCTTCTTCTTATTATTATTTTTCTTGCTCTTTATCTTGGGTATGTAACCAAGACCTTCTTTACAGTTGTTTGTCCTTTGCCTGCTCAGTATCTCATCAATAACCCCTTTACCTTTGTGTTGAGAACTCCTTGCAAGATCTTCTTTTCCAAAGGATGAAGATGATGTACTCGGTACATTATACTGTTTCAATTGAGTTTGGATCTGGTCATGAGACTCATTTAGAGTAGAATGATCACTCTTCAATGCCTTGTGAGCACTTTCAAGATCATCAAACTTCTCCAAAAGTCTAGCATGAACAGCCCCAAAATCAATCTTTTCTTTCTTTAGTTTCTTTACCTTGGAAAGGGCATGGTCACGTTCTTTCATGAGCTGAGCTATAGCTTCTTCTTGTGACTCCTCTAGGGATTCGAGTCTTTCTTCCAAAGAAACTCGAGTTTCCTCTTCCTCTTCCAAGGCATTCTTCAAAGAGGCTATCTCCAAAGCATCTTCTCTTTCAATTCTGCCCTTTTCTTCAAGGAGATCTTCGGCTCGAGCAAGTTGACTCATAAGAGTATCAAAATGGAGTTTGTGCTCACCTTGTAGGTTAGTGAAAAAAGTATCCAAGGTAATAACTTCTTCTTTCATTTCAAGACTGTCATGATCATCCATATCCAAAATTATGTTAGTCTTAGAAAATGAGGAGTTAGAAGTCGATACCTCGGATCCTCGTGCCATTAGGCAAGTGGCGTTGTTGTTGATGGCGTTCTCGTTCGGCGAGTCGAAGAGAGAGGAGGGAGTCGATGTGGTGGCTATAGCAGCCACTTCGCGGAAACTATCATCATCCTCTTCATCTTCACTTGCGAAGGAGTATTCCTCTTGAGCTACAAGGACCATCTCGAGTTGCTTCTTGAAAGGACCATTCTTCTTAGCAAATGGCTTCTTCTTAGGAACTTTGGATTTCTCTTTGAGAATGAGCCTGCCACCATTGTCTTCTCTATTTTCATAAGGACACTCGGCTACAAAGTGCAGTCTATCTCCACAGTTGAAGCAAGTTCTCAATCTTGGGCCACTTTCTCTTCTTCCATTTGACCCGTTCTTGCGCTCAAGTTCAGACTTGGCTTTGGCAGGGTCCTTCCAAAAGTTCCTTGCATAGAATGCCATGTACTCACTATGAGCACGTTTGACCTCATCGGGGCAGTCCATGGATATCCTCTCAAATGCTCCTTCCTCATCCTCTTGCTCAACAACATTGGCTTTGAGAACCACATTGACACCCTTTTGCATTCCAATGGCCCGAGCACGGGCATCTTCAGCATTCTTTGTCGCCACTTTGAATGACGCCATTTCTTGCATGACTTCATTGGATGTCATTTGATGATAGTTGTGTCTACCTTGCAAGCTCTTCAAATCCGTCGGTTCGAAAGGCATTAAGGCACTCACATACTTCCTTTTTATCCATGCATCATCAATGTGAGTGGCCCCATGCTTCCGAAATGTTGTTGCGATGCCCTTGAGTCTTCTATACATGTCCTCATGGTTTTCACCATCCAACATGTAGAATCCCTCAACCGTTACTAAGGGCATCATACGGTTTCTTCTCATGCTTTCATTTCCAACAAAAGGTCAGAGAGCATCCACGCCTCTTTAGCCGTGTTGAGATGTTCAATGTGTGGCATGTCCTTGGGACCCACACCAGTATGTATCATGTGGAGAGCAGTGGCATTCAACTGGCTATCCACAACTTCCCTTCTTGTTAGATTGGTTTGATCTCCAACATGAAGGCCTTCTTCAATGATCCTCCACAATTCAATAGAGGAGCTGCAAACATGAGATTTCATTAGAAATTGCCATTGGTTAAAATAAGATGCAGTGAGCTTGGGTGGATCACCCCTATTGTTTATATGAGGATGAGGGATAGGTGGGTCGGGGGAATATACATGGCGAACCTCACTATATTCCTCCTTGCCACTTCCCTTTTTGGAGGTGGAACCATTAAGTTTTTCACCTTCCACATCATCATCCTTAGATCCGGTGTTACCCTTTTCCTTAGATGATGGTGAGGGAGCCTTAGAGGAGGATGGAGATGGGGCTATGGATGATGTAAGGCGAGCAATCATTTGATTCATCTCCTCCATCTTGGCCTCAAAAGATTTCAACAAGGTTGTTTCCAACGACTTGAGATCATCCATTGTGACCTTATCCACAACCTCATTTCCATCATCCCTGGTACCCATACTACTCTTAGGCGGTTAAGCCCGAATTAAGAGTCGGGGCTCTGATACCAAATGAAATGGATCGTATGGACACCTAGAGGGGGGGTGAATAGGTGCTACACCAATTTTTAATTCTTTTTCAATTTTAGGCTTAGCACAAAGGTAAATTCTCTAGATAAACTAATGTGTGGAATTTCCCTATATGCAAACCTATCTACTAGCGAGTAAGGAGCGAGTGGAAGAGGAACGAGTGAACCAAACTGAAGCACGCGGAGACACAGGATTTGTTTGACCGCAGTTCCTTCCTTGTTAAGGGAAGTACGTCTGCGTTGGAGGGGTGGGCGGTACTAAGACCACCACACCACAAAAGGCCTCACCCTGTTCTCCGATGGATCTCGCCACAACAGGCCTGATCCACCTTCCACTATAGGTACCCTTGAAAGGCACCGCGCCTTTACACAACTAAGCGGGGCAACAACTCCACAACAACTTGGAGGCTCCCGAAGTGACAACAAGCTGCCACAAGAACAAAGTTGTCAAATACAATCACACGATCTAGGTATTAACGAGAATACTAGATCAGGGATTTCTCCAAGTGAATGGAGAGGAGTTGGAGCGCTTGATTCTAGATGTTGATGATGAACTTTCCTCCTTCAATTCCACCAAAGATCAAGACCTTATGGTGGTTGAAGTGGGAGATCGAGATTTAGAGCTCTTGCACAGGGTCTGGTCAAATTCGAATGAATCAAGTGTTCTGGACGTTGGGGAAGAAGGGGTACTTATACCCCCTTCCAAAAACCAGCCGTTGCACACTTTGGGGGCCGGATTATCCGGCCCAAGTGAGGGTCGGATTATCCGGTCTTGGGAAACTCCGCCCAGACTCGGAATATCCGGCAGAAAATTCGCCCCCTCTCTGAGCATCGCGCCGAGCTTTCCCTTGATCAACTTCTGGGGGCCGGATTATCCGGCCCTATGCGAAGGCCGGATTATCCGGCCTGGGGAAGAAAAACCGCCCCAGTTCGGATTTTCCGGTAGAAAATTCGACCGAATATCGAGCGACGCGCCTTGGCTCCTTTTGCTCGAAAATAGGGGGCCGGATTATCCGGCCCTTGCGAAACCCGGATTATCCGGCCTGGGGAGGAAAAACCGCCCCAGTTCGAATTTTCCGGGAGAAAATCCGACAGGACACAGAGTGATGCGCCTTGGCTTCCTTGAGAGATGAGGTAGGCCGGATTATCTGGCCCTTGGAGGGCCGGATTATCCGGCCCCCTCAAAACTTCCTACAGACTTAGCACACATGAAAAGTCTCCATAGTATTGTTATCTAACATGCAAAACATAGGGAAACATGAAATGTTCTTTCAGACGAGACAAAGAAGGGCCACGAGGGGCCCACACCACCTGGCCGCGCGGGCCAGGCCAGGCCACGCCAGGAGGTGGTGTGGCTGCCTCTGACTCCGCCTCGATCTCTCCTTTCGCCTATATAAGCCCTCTGACCTAAAACAGACGGGGGGGTTGACGTTTTTCTAGATAGAGTTCCGCTTCGCCGCCACCACCAAAAACCGCAATTCGGAACCAGGAACTCCGTTCTGGCACCCTATCGGGACGGGGAATTGGAGGAGATCATCGCTATCTTCATCACCATCGCTTCTCCATTAACCATCCATGATTCCCCCATCCATGAGTGAGTAATCCCCCGCAGTAGGCTATAGGGATGGTAGGGATTGGATGAGATCGTTCATGTAATTGCATAAGATTGTTAAGGCATGGTGCCTAGTATCTATTGTTAGTGATTTTTGACATTGTTGCAACTTGTTATACTTAATGCTTGTCACTAGGGCCCGAGTGCCATGATTTCAGATCTGAACATGTTATTGATTCACGAGGATATTATTGTTTATGATCTTACCTGCAAGTTGTATACACATATTATTGCCCGGAACCAAAGGCCCCGAAGTGACAATAATCAGGATAACCGGAGGGGGTGGCTGTGATATGAGGATCATGTGTGTTCATGGAGTGTTAATGCTTTGCTCTGGTTCTCTATTAAAAGGAGCACCTTAATTGCGAGTAGATTCCCTTGAGGCCCCGCTGCAACGGGTTGGCAGGACAAAAGATGTTGTGCAAGTTCTCATTATGAGCACGTATGACTATATATGGAACATATGCCTACGATTATTTAGTACTTGGATGCTTTATCTTATTTATCTGCAAATGCCCTATGTCTTGATTGTTACATGAATTGTCTTGTCCATGCAACGCCCGTCCATCCATCCCTATGCCTACCGCGCTTTAATCCTACTGTTTACTGCAATTGTTACTACTGTCTTTATTTTACAACTGCTATTACTTTGATATTTCTACTATGATGTCTACGCACTTCTATTCTTGTAGATAGTTGTTGGGCCTCCAAGTGCATAGGTTTGTAGAACAGCATCAAGTTTCCCTTAAGTGGATTACCCAAGGTTTATCGAACTTAGGGAGGAAGTGGTCAAAGGTATCCCTCTCAAGCAACCCTGTAATCAAGATACAAGAAGTCTCTTGTGTCCCCAACACACCCAATACACTTTTCAGGTGTATAGGTGCACTAGTTAGGCGAAGAGATAGTTAAATACAAGTGGTATGTTTAATTATAAGTGGTAGCGGTGCCAGAAAAGAGCTTGACAGGTAAGAAGAGACTAAAGGCAATCTGCAATAAAGATGGATGCAAGCAAACATGTAACAGATCTAGTTGCAAACGGTGTTTCAATGCTTAGAAACAAGGCCTAGGGATCATACTTTCTCTAGTGAACTCTCTCATATAAATATCTTCTCTTTATGATACTACTCTGAACTACTCTCCGGTTGGACACTCTAATCCATGGTAGGGCTATAACAGCACTCCTCAAAGTTCGCTTTCCCCATCTAGATAACCCCTCACCATCACCTTGAGCACTAGATGGTTCCAACAAACACCATAATTTCATAGAGACATCCAACTCCAAATATAACTCATAACAAGTATTTGTAATCTCTAGCCTAAGTGCCACCATGGTGTGCACGCTATCACTTTCACACACGTAGGGAGAGCCAGAGATCTATTAAAGCACTTGAGTATCAAGGTAGATCTACTTGATTACAAAGCTCATGATCACAATATGGTCATGCATAGAGATAGAGATGAACACATAGCTACCGGTAGAACCCTTAGCCTTGAGGAAGAACTACTCCCTCATCATCATGGGAATCAGTAACGACGATGGAGATGGTGGTGGAGATCGATGGAGATGGCTCCCGGCAGGGTGCTGGAACAGAGACTTTCTGTCCCCCGAATCTCCCCTTCGGTGGCGGTGGCGCTGCGGAACTTTTCATGGCTGGAGGCTAGATTATTTAGGGTTTTCTCATCGGAGGCTTCTTATAGGCGAAGGGGCGATGTCAGAGGGTGGACCAGAGGCCCACACCACCTGGTGGCGCGGCTAGGGGGGCCCGCACCACCACGTGGTGTGGCCAGCCCCTGGCCCCTCTCCGTCTCGTCTTCTGGCTCCGTGAGTCTTGCGGTAAAATATCGACTTTGGCTTTTGTCCGGTCCAATTCCGAGAATATTCATTTTCTGTCTTTTCTAGAACCAAAAACAGAAGAAAACAGGCAACTAGCACTGTGGCATCTTGTTAATAGGTTAGTTCTAGAAAATGTGTAAAAATACTCCAAAGCGTGGACAAAGCATAAGAAAGTAGATATAAAACAAGCATGGAACATCAAAAATTATAGATACGTTTCCAACGTATCAACATCCTGGAGCTTAACTCCTGCTCATCCTCGAGTAGGTAAGTGATAAAAAGAAAGAATAATTTTTGAGGTGATATGCACCATCATAATCTTGATCAAATTATTTGCATGCATTGATAGCTGGGATCATAGTACATTAACATAGCATGAAAGATATAATTCTAACAAAAAGACATAGAAACTATGTTATAAGATGAAAAGGTACAAACAAAAGATTCATGAATAACAATGCTTTGAAAGACGTTTGTTTGTTTCACATATAGAAAACATAATGAGAATGGTATTTAGCTTGTCCTCATAGTGTAGTAAAACATAAATGCATAGGACACCTTCAAAGTTCATAAGGGTGACTAGATACAAGTAGTTTAAGAACAAGCAATATCAAAGTCATGAATCAATCAACAAGTCTTGGGACAATGCACATTAAACTAAGAATGGCCACTATGCTCTCTTAATAGGTGCATAAAGATAGAAGATGGAGACTCAACATAAAAGTAAAAGAAAGGACTTCATAGAAGGAAGCAGGTATTCAAGTCTCATAAAGATCTTCCAAAAATTATGGTACTTATTAGCTTTCAGCTCTCATTGCCCCTATCATAAGCATCTTGAAGTGATTAAGGTTAAAGTGAACAAACTATGGAGTATATGCTCGACAAAGTATAAGTTGGCAATCTCATGTCCCTTGAATACGAGGGTCGCTCCTCATGCTACTCAAGTTTAGTTTCTTGTAAGTTCTTGTCATAGTAAGTACATGTGTATCATAGAGAACTGCCAACGAGGTACCCCTTGCCTGATGATACGGGAGAATCCTCATATCAAAATGACAAGGCAAGCAGACAATAAGCATCTCATCATCTTCTTAATTACCATGGGAAAATGGTTCTTTTTTCTCTCTTTCCTATTTTCTCATCTCTTTTTTTTCTTTCTTTTTCTCAATCTCTGTCTCTCTTTTTTTATAAGAAGGATGCTTCATAGATTGCTCATTATGGTTACGCTGCAGGTTTCCACCATGATTAGGCATGGATTAGACCCGATCAAAGCGTTTCTCTAACACACATACATAACTCCATGGACTTACAAGCTCCCCTTTCATTTCACACCGAAGACATCCATAAACAAAAGAGCATGATATTAACTAGGTACAATGTACAAGTGCAATGTTGAAAGTGTTCCCCATGACAGCATGGTTCTGCTAATCCCTAACGTATAAGTGCAAGCATATACAACATAGATGACACAATGGTTCAAGTTTATTAGGGGCAAGAAAAGTAAAGTGTGCCATCAAGTTCATGAGAGCTTCAATCACTAATTTTCACATAACAAGTTTAATTCGGAAGGTAGATAAAACATGAATATACTTGGAATAGCAAATGCTAATAGGTAGGTATGGTGTACTTTGGAATAACTTGGTTTTATTTGGAGTTGGATGCATGAGTGGAACTCATATTTGGTATGGAGGCTAGCAAAAGAATCGGAGCAACCAACTAAGAGAGCAATAATGGCCATAATTATGCAAAGCGACAAAACATCATTAATTAAAGCATAAAGTGATATTACAAGTCGAAAACTAAATGATCATAGAGGCTATGGTGACTTGGTGTAGTATTAACATGGTGTGAGCATGCGCCAAGTCAACCCAAATAAAGCATTTAAAGGAGAATACCACAATATTATGCTTTTAATATGCTAAAACAACGCATGATTCTTTCAAGGCACATTAAGAAATCTCAATTGTTTATAACATGTCATGCTACAGAAAAAATCACTAAGCATAAAGCCAAAACAATATCAAGCATGACATGATAAAGTCTAAGTCACAGTCAAAAACAAGCTCCTTTTTACCACTTAAGCATGAACTTTCCTACTCTTTTCCAATCCAAATCAACTTTATTTGAAAACTAATGCATGAATGAGGGGGTCCAACCAATTTATTCAAGCAAACTAAGCAAACGAAAACTAAAAACGAAAACAAAGACGCTCCAAGAACAACACAATTGTGCATGAAACAATAAAAATGAAGTGTTTGGAAGAAACCTGAAATTTTTATTGATGAAGAAGGGGATGCCTTGGCCATCCCCAAGCTTTGATGCTTGTACTTCTTGAATATTTCTTGGGGTGACATGGGTGGCATCCCCAAGCTTGAGCTTTTTTCCATTCTTTATCTCATTACATCATTCTTTCCCTACACCTGAAAATTTCTTTCATACAAAACTTTACACAATCTTCATTAGCAACATTAGTGTACTCAAGCTAATAAGTCTTTTGGTTCAGTTTCAACACAAGTAAAACTTCCATTAAAACAAAAGCTACTGTAGCACTTCCTTTAAAAATCTCAAATGATCAAAGAGAACTCAAAGAGAAAGTGATTAAGAGGCAAATGCAAATAATGGCAGAAATTTGTCAAAATAGACCAGCAGGTAAAAACTGATTTTTTCGAAGACCTTCTGTTGCTCAAATCAAAAAGTGTTGAACTAACGAAAGTTGGATAACAACCTAGGGAAGAAGCACAAATAATTACATCTCAAACCGACGTACATAGATTTTTCATGAATTTTTACAGCCAAGCACAAAAATCTGTTTCGTTACAACACTTCCCCCAAATCTTACTTCCCTCTCATTAGAGGTTATTCTTGGCACAAAAATCAAATAAAAAGGATAAGGAGAGGTTATTACAGAAGTAATAACTTCCAAGACTCAAGAACTATTGGGTTATCTCCCAAGAAGTACTTTTCTTTAACGTCTTTAAGTTAGGCATGATAGTTTGAGAAGATGCTCACATAAGAAATATGAATTGAAGTAAAAGAGAGCATCAAGAAGCAAATTCAAAGCACATTTAAGTCTAACCCACTTCCTATGCATAGGAATCTTGTAAAGAAACAAGTCATGAAAGCACAAAGCAACAAGCATAGTAAAGCAAAACAAGTGCAACTTCAAGACTTTCAACATAAAGAGGGGAAACTTAATATTATTGAGATGCATAAAACCATGTTTCCCTCTCTCATAATAACTTTCAGTAGCATCATGGATAAAATTAACAATATAACTATCACATAAAACATTCTTATCATGAGCCACATGCATAAAATAATTATTACTCTCCCTATAAGCATAGTCATTCTTATTAATTGTAGTGGGAGAAAATTCAACAAAATAGCCATCATTATTATTCTCATCACCATAATCATCAAATATAGGAGGCATGTAATCATAATTAATTTTCTCCTCAATAGTAGGTGGACTAAAAATATCATATTGGTCATTGTAATCATCATAAATTAGAGGTATAGTATCATCATAAGCAATAGAATAGCTATCTTCCAAAGCTGGGGAACTAAAAAGATCATTTTCATAAAAAACTAGCTTCCCCAAGCTTAGACTTTTCCATAGCATTGGCAATAATGGTGTCCAAAGAATTCATACTAACAACATTGCTATTAGCATGCAAATAAAGTTCCATAGGTTTTTTAATTTTCTCTTCACACACTTCATGCCCTAACTCTAGATAAATACTATAAAGCTCTCTATATTTGTTGTTGTTTTCCATTAAGCCTAACTAGTGAAAACAAGAAACAAAAAGACAAAATTGCAGAATCTAAAGGAAATAACTTCGAGCACTCACACCGGAGGATGTGAGTACCTTTTACCTTACCTCCCCGGCAACAGCGCCAGAAAAATAGCTTTGATGGCGCGTGGTTGACGTGGGAGCTTCTTCTTCTTCAATCCCTGGCAACGGCGCCAGAAAATAGCTTGATGTCTACGCACTTCTATTCTTGTATATAGTTGTTGGGCCTCCAAGTGCAGAGGTTTGTACAACAGCAGCAAGTTTCCCTTAAGTGGATTACCCAAGGTTTATCGAACTCAGGGAGGAAGTGGTCAAAGGTATCCCTCTCAAGCAACCCTGTAATCAAGATACAAGAAGTCTCTTATGTCCCCAACACACCCAATACACATGTCAGGTGTATAGGTGCACTAGTTAGGCGAAGAGATAGTGAAATACAAGTGGTATGGATAATTATAAGTGGTAACGGTGCCAGAAAATAGCTTGAGAGGTAGGAAGAGACTAAAGGTAATCTAAAATAAAGATGGAAGCAAGCAAACATGTAACAGATCTAGTTGCAAACGGCGTTTCAATGCTTAGAAACAAGGCCTAGGGATCATACGTTCGCTAGTGAACACTCTCATATAAATATCTTCTCTTTATGATACTACTCTGAACTACTCTCCGGTTGGACACTCTAATCCATGGTAGGGCTATAACAACACTCCTCAAAGTTCGCTTTCCTATCTAGATAACCCCTCACTATCACCTTGAGCACTAGATGGTTCCAACAAACACCATAATTTCATAGAGACATGCAACTCCAAATATAACTCATAACAAGTATTTGTAATCTCTAGCCTAAGTGTCACCATGGTGTGCACGCTATCACTTTCACACACGTGGGGAGAGCCAGAAATCTATTAAAGCACTTGAGTAGCAAGGTAGATCTAGTTGATTACAAAGCTCATGATCACAATATGATCATGCATAGAGAGACAGATGAACACATAGCTACCGGTAGAACCCTTAGCCTCGAGGAATAACTACTCCCTCATCATCATGGGAATCAGCAACGGCGATGGAGATGATGGTGGAGATCGATGGAGATGGCTCCGGGGGCACTTCCCCATCCCGGCAGGGTGCCGGAATAGAGACTTTTTGTCCCTCGAATCTCCCCTTCGGTGGTGGCTGCGCTACGGAACTTTTCATGGCTGGAGGCTGGATTATTTAGGATTTTCTCATTGGAGGCTTCTTATAGGCGAAGGGGCGATGTCAGAGGGTGGACCAGGGACCCACACCACCTGGTGGCGCGACCAGGGGGACCCGCGCCACCACATGGTGTGACCAGCCCCTGACCCCTCCCCGTCTCGTCTTCTGGCTCCATGAGTCTTCCGGTAAAATATCGACTTTGGCTTTTGTCTAGTCCAATTCCGAGAATATTCATTTTCTAGCTTTTCTGGAACAAAAAATAGAAGAAAACAGGCAACTAGCACTATGGCATCTTGTTAATAGGTTAGTTCCAGAAAATGTGTAAAAATACTCCAAAGTGTGGATAACACATAAGAAAGTAGATATAAAACAAGCATGGAACATTAGAAATTATAGATACGTTTCCAACGTATCATACTACAAAACTGTTGCTATTGATAAAACTACTACGAGCAAGATTGTTTCCAGGTGCAGCTGAATTGACAACTCAGTTGTTAAGGCTTATAAATATTCTTTGGCTCCCCTTGTGTCGAAGGGTTTTACTTCGCTCGAAGACTGCTGCAATCCCCTATACTTGTGGGCCATCAAGACTATTTTATGGCACCGTTGCCGAGGAGCATAGCTCTATTTATCAAGTTCACTTGGGATCATTATTGTTTGTTGCTATCCATTCATCATGGGTAAAACTCGTGATGGAAAAGTTCCTATATTACCACCACTACAAGGAGAGGTACAGTTCTGAACACCTCTGTTGCTCTTGATTCACCATCTATGATGAGTCAGCTCCTTACACCACCATCACTACATACACATGCTACACATACTGCTACTTCTGCTGAATCTGAAACTTTTGATACTTATGATGCTACTTCTATTGTGCTTGATAAGAGTGGTTCATTAGGTCCTTTCCTAGATGCTACGATTGCTAGAACTATAGCTGGAAATACTAAAACTCCTAATGAAGATACTACTACACCTGTAGAAATGATTGATATATAGAAATGACTGATTGCTAGAATTATAGCTGGTTCATTAGGTCCTTTCCTAGAGAGAGCTATGATATTGAAGACGGATATATAGAAACGACTGATGAATTTATTAAAGAATGCCAAAACACTCATGGTAGAAGTGCTATTAAGAGTCTCATTGAGGAACATACTGTTAGACCTAAATTATCTCCTAATGCTAAGTTTGCTACATCTCCCATAAACATTAAAGATAAGGATTATGATTTTCTCTTGATTTATCTTACATAACCATTGTTGAGAAAGAACCTTTTTGTGGGACTAAGAATGAAAGTGTGGTAGCACATATGACTGAGCTTTCTACCATGAGTGGCCTATTTTCTGATGATATTAAGATGCGCACCTACTTTGTTGCTAAAATTTTCCCTTTTTCACTGAAAGGAGAAGCTAAAGCTTGGTTTAATAATTTACCTCCTGGATCTATTGATAGCCCTGATTGCTTGATTGATACTTTCTTTCAGAAATATTTCCCTCCTAGTGCTAGACGTGCCATTTTGCAGGAACTTTTTGATTTTAAACAAGGAGAAAAGGAGATATCGCCTGAATCATGGGCAAGGTTTTGTGCTTTGATTCATGCACAACCTGTATGTCCAATACCTACAAATGAGCTTCTTGATATATATTATAATGGACTAACTGAAGAATCTAGGACATACCTGGATAGTTGTGCTGATTGTGTTTTCAAGAAGAGAACTCCCAAAGAAGCTAAGGAATTAATGGCTAAGATAAGCAAGAATTATGATGACTGGACTTCACCCGAGTTAACTACACCCGAGTCCACTGTGCCTGAGCCAACACCAAAGAAGAGGGGAGTTATTGAACTAAATGATGAAGTGATGAAGGAAGCTAAGAAATGTCTTAAGGAGAAGGGTATTAAATCTGAAGATGTGAAGAATTACCTCCTATAGAAGAGTTATGTAAGCCAATCTCCCACTCATCCACTATTGAGGTACACTCTCTCCAACATTTTGATGAAGGTGATATTCCTTATTTTAAACCTCCTGATCAATGCTTAGAAGAATTTGATGTCTTTGTTGTTAAGCAAGATAATTTTAATAAAAGAGTGCAGAATCATTTAATGGAAAACTCTAGAGATATTATTGAGTTGAGGGATATTATGGAAAGAACCTCCAATGATGTTAAAATGCTTGTTAAACATTTCCAAATGGTTCAAACTCAAATTGATCAGCTTATGAAAGTACAAAAAGATTTGCTAGTTAATGCTTCTAAAGAAAAACATGCTTATGAAATTAAAACTAGAAGTGGTGCTGCCACTCAGGATCCTCTATATCCTGAGGGGAATCCTAAAAGAATTGAGCAGGATTCCCAACAAATTGAAAATAGTGGTACTTCTTCTAAGAGAAAGAAAAAGAAACATAAAACAGTTGTAGAATCTTCTGAAACTGCTAAAGATCCTAGTAGTATATCTGTCTCTGATGCTGAAACTGAGAGTGGGAATGAGGAAAATGATGCTCCTGATAAAGAAGAAATTGAAGAAGAACCTAAAAGGCACACTAAGAATACTAAATACACTAAGGAAGATTTTGTTGCTAAGAAACATGGTAGTGAAAGAGAGCCTTGGGTCCAAAAACCAATGCCTTTCCTGATAAGAAACACAAGTCAAAGGAAGAAGAACACTATAACAAGTTTTATGAGTGGATGAAACCTTTATTTTTGCAAATTCCTTTAACCGATGCTATTAAATTACCTCCTTATTCAAAGTATATGAAGGATATTGTCTCTAATAAAAGGAAGATCCCTAATGAGGAAATTTCTACTTTGCTTGCTAATTATTCCTTTAATGGTAAGGTTCCAAAGAAACTTGGAGACCCAGGGATTCCAACTATTCCATGTTCTATTAAAAATAATTATGTTAGAACTGCTTTGTGTGATTTGGGAGCAGGAGTTAGTGTTATGCCTTTTTCTTTATACAAGAGACTTCAATTGGAGAAATTAATACCAACTGATATATCTTTGCAAATGGCTGATAAATCTACTACTATTCCTGTTGGTATATGTGAAGATGTTCCTGTTCAAGTGGCTCATAATTTCTTGATATTAACTGACTTTCTTGTGCTTGAAATGCTTGAAGATGACAATATGTCTATTATTCTTGGGAGACATTTTCTTAATACTGTAGGAGTTGTCATTAATTGCAATCAAGGAAAGGTAACTTTTAATGTTAATGACAAGGAGCATACTGTCTATTTCCCCAAGAAGATTGATAGTACTTATGGCTTAAATTCGATTGAAAATATTGAGGGCATCCAAGTTGGAGAAATATATTGTCCCATACCACGAGAAAAATATGAGATTATTATGATTGGGACTATTGCTATCAAGGTTGAGGTAACATAATCATTTAAGTGAAATACAAAGTTTGTTTCATATAAATGTGTTTTGGTAACAAGACCTAATCAACCTTGTTAACAAAGGGATTTTAATGAACAAAACAATGTTTTCACTATGACTATCCTTGCTTACTTTTACTTTATCCATTTTTATTTTTTACTTAGTTCACTTTTCTATTTTTGCTAGTTGCTTGCATATTAGAGTGTCTTAGAACTTCTGAAGTTTTACTTTTGTTTTGTTATTGCATCATTCTAAAGTCATCTTTCTGCCAGAAAATCATTCGTCAATACCTGAAAATTGCTCAAAAATAAAGCTTCTCAAAAAATTCCAGAAAATTCATATTATTTTTTTTACGTCAAAAGAGGGGCAAAGAAGTACCTGGAATGACCCAGGGGGCCACCATACAGGCACACCACCTTGTGGCGCGACCAAACCAGGGGCGCTCCTAGCCATGGTGTGGGCCACCCTAGCCCTCCACTTATTCTCCTACCTGCCACTACCTTCTCTCTCCCGAGAAAACACCAGTTCATTGCTCATACCTGTGTTCTTGCTGTTCTTGCTCATGATTTTCGATCTCCTTGCTCAGCCCACCTTTGCTGCTGAGATTTGAAGCATTTGTTCTCCGGTATGTGACTCCTCCGCTTGTCCAAATATATATTATATCTTGAGTATTTTGCTACTGTAGGTGATAGGTTATGTGAGCTTGTAAGATTATACAATACTTAGAGAAATTGTTTTGATGCATGTTTAACCCTCTTGCAAGTCCCTATAAGTAGTTCTTTCATTATGTAATCACTTTGCAATTATTATTTGTGATGGTTGTCTAAAATTTCAGAAAATGAGATGAATGAACACCAACTCAACCAACATGAATTAAGGGTGCCCGAGGTTATGAAAGTTCACCGTGAGGAAGAAGTCTTCCCTTCTATTTATCCATGCCCTGAATTTATGAGGGTTGCAGGGATTTCTCAAGATTTCCATACTCTAATTTCTAATGCACGATTGGAGCATTTTGTGGGAGATGAACCTTACCAATATGTGAAACTAACTATGTCTGTGGTGCAGGATTTTTGATTTAGTTGGTCCTTGCCTAACCCCATGGTTCATTACAAAATTTACAATATAGTTGTCAACCTCCCTTTTGATGATTTTTGTGCAGCCATTAAAGTACAACAGTGGGGTTCATGTGAAAGGATTAGAGAGCGGCCTACACCACTCATGGACTTGTATGTAGAGATTTGCCAAGGGAGCAGCTTCTCAAAGGAGAGTGCTACCTTGAAACAAGATAGAACTTATAACTTGGGGTGCTTTGATAGCTTTCTGTCTTGCTGCTAACCGCAAGAAAGGTGGAATTTGTGGAGGCCTCGTCGCCTCTTGTTTACAGCTTTGCATGGTGTAGCGCCTCATCATTCAGACTTATAGTTTCCCATAGAGAGGCTTGATCTTAATTCCATGATACAACATAAATTCGTTTCTTCATGGGCTAATTTGAGTGATTTATCTTATGAAATAACCTTTCTCAAGAATGGATGGAGAGGAGGTAATACCGAGCGAGTGGTTCTTTTGCCTGCGCCAGTTTTGTTTAACCTTGATGCCAGGGTAGGATGGTCACTCACTAAGGAAGAGCTCGACACATATCTGGAGGAGCTCTCCCAGCAGGAGCAGGATGCTAGAAGGGAGGTTGCGGATGATTCGATCCAACCCTCCAACGAGGGCGAGTCTTCATACCAACAACCTGCCTATGATTGGGGAGTTTCTTCTTCTTCACAAGGGCCTAGCTATGATCATTCTTATGATGACCCGCTGGCTTGGAGTTCCTACCCGCGTTGGGGTTGATACCCAATTAAGCCAAAAGCCTAAGCTTGGGGGGAGGTATACCGACATCACACTCATCTACATATCATGTTCAGTCGGTACTTTGCATATCCATGTTTCATTTTATTTTTAGTTTTTGTCCTTGCTTTATCTGCTTTCCAAAACACAAAAAGACCAAAAATATTTTCGTTATTTCTCTTTGTTTGCTTCTTTGTCTTTTAGCCTTGGTTTGCTTCATCCTTTTTAGCTTTGTTTTGATTATTCAAAAAACCCAAAAAGATTTCACTTTGCTCGTTCTTTCCTTCGGTTCTTGCCTTTAAAAATCGAAAACCCAAAAATATTTGTTGTTCTTCTCTAGTTTTATAAAAGTTCAGTGGTCCTTAGTGACTCCTTGGAGTTTGGTTTTATCTTATTATTCAAGTCACACAAGTGAAAGGCAATGATGATTTATGACAACTCGAGGTGCGGTAAGAGGCTGGTATGAACTCTATTTGTTTTCATTTTTGTACATATACTCATCATTGTGAGCATGCTTAGAGTGTTTATGTAAGGTGTATGTTATTTAATGGATACTAAGTGGTCCTTGCCTTCTTACGATCAGTTCCAATCCATTATAGTTCGTAACATGTCATATAAATGTTTGCTCGCATTGTTCTATTCATAACTTGGTATGACATTGTGGTGTCCCCGTCTGAATGTTCTATTTGAATCGACTTGGCACAAGCTCACGCATGCATATGACTAAACAAAAACTCAGTTAAGCCTCGATGATTTATTTTGCCTCAGAGATCTTGTGTCACTTTTATGCCACTATTAATTTTGTTTTGTCGCAAGCATGATTATGACAGTTACCGCTCTCTCGATTGTCGCTCCATTTCTATTGCTAGCCTTCACTTGCGCTGAGTATAAGCTTTACTCATGCATCCAACTCCCTAAAACCAAAGTTGTCAAAAAGAGTCCATGATGGCTCGATGTTGATGTAGAGCTTGTTGGGGAACCCCAAGAGGAAGGTATGATGAGCACAGCAGCAAGTTTCCCTCAGTTATGAAACCAAGGTTTAATCGAACCAGTAGGAGCAAGGAAACACCCCAAAGGTGTTGCTAGCTGAGCCTTGCCAGGGCGCACTACCGGTGCTAGTAGCAACGTGGATACCTGCACAACACAACCACATAACTTTGTCCCCAACTTGAATGAGGTTATCAATCTCACCGGTTTTGCTGAAAACAAAGGATTAAACATATCGAATGGAAGGAAGTAAAAGTTTGCAGAAAGTAAACACAAAGCAGTAAACAGTTTGTAGATTGTATGTAAAAGAAAGGACCGGGGTCCATAGTTCACTAGAGGTGGCTCTCCTTAAGATAGATAACATGCTGGGTGAACAAATTACAGCGGGGCAATTGACAAACATCGAGAAAGCAATACATGCATATACTAATCATCTTGACTCCTTTGGAACTTGATTGGGCATTACAACATTAGACATAGACCGCCATCCAACTGCATCTATGACTAATAATCCACCTTCAGGTTATCATCCGAACCCCCTCAAGTATTAAGTTGCAAGCAACAGATTATTGCTTTACGAATTGCGTGTAAAGTAAACAATACGATTGTTCTATGAACAAAGGATTGTTGTTTTCTCCCTAGTAGCAATAGCACATCTAGTACCTTAGAGATTTCTGTCACTTCCCTAGATTATCAGAGGCATGAACCCACTATCGAGCATAAATACTAACTCTTGGAGTTGCTAGCATCTACTTGGCCAAGATAGCTACTAACAACGGAAAGCATGCAAGATCACAAATAACAAAGACATGATACAATCATTAATCAATCTGAAATAGCATATCAATATCCATCGGATCCCCACAAACACAACATGCAGAATTACAAATAGATGATCTTGATCATGAACGGAGCTCACAATATCTAGACATGAAAGCACAAAGGAGGAGAACCGGTCATCTAGATACTACATGGACCCGTAGTCCAAAGATAAACTACTCATGCATCACACCGGAGGCTTGCATGGTGATGAAGAAGGCCTCCAGGGTGAATTCCCCTCTCCGGCAGGGTGCCGGGAAGAGCTTCAGATCCCTCCCGATCTAGGGATGGAGATGATGGTGGCTACAGGCTCTTTCGTGGATTTTTGATCGGGTACTTAGGGTTTTCGTCCCGAGGGCAATATATAGGCGGAAGGAGAGGCCGAGGGGGTGCTGGGGTCGGCCAGACCACCCCCTGGCGCAGGCCAGGCCTGGCCGCGCGGCCAGGTGGTGTGGCCGGCCCCCAGCCCTTCTCCGTCTCATATTCGCATCCGATGACTTCCGGAAAAATAGGCACTTTGGCTTTTGTCCCGTCAATTCGAGAATATTCATTTTCGACTTTCTGGAACCAAAAACAAGGAAAACAGTAGTGGCACTTTGTGGCTCTTGTTAATAGGTTAGTCCAAGAAATCATATGAAAAGTACTCCAAAGTGTGGAAAAAACACAAGAAAGTGGATAAAACCAAGCATGGAACATCAAAAATTATAGATACATTTGCAATGTATCAGTCCACCATATCTACCTATTAGCATTATTGCTATTCCTTGCATATTTATTATGCTTTGTTTTCTTCCAATAAAAATGTTTGCTTGTTATGTGAAAATTAGTTAGTAAAGCTCTCACGAACTTGATGACACACTTTACTTTCTTGCACTTAATAAACTTGAACCATTGTGCCCATCTATGTTGTGTATATGCTTGCGTTTTGTAAGTTGTGAATTAGCAAAACCATGCTACCATGGGGAACGCTTTCAACATTGCACTTTATTTAGTTGATATCGTGTTCTTTTGCTTATGGATCCCGACGGTATGAAATGAAATGGGAGCTTGTAAGGCTCATGGAGTTCGTATATGTGATAGAGAAACGCCTGGGCGGCTAGTCTAAGCCATGCCTAATCATGGTGGAAACATGCAGCATAACCATAGTGAGAAATATGTTAAGCATCCTAAAAAGGAGAAAAAGAAAAAAGAAAAAGGGAAAACCCTATGCAAAAAACATACAAAAAGATCGCTGATATGCTTATTATCTGCTTGCCTTGTCATTTTGATATGGGAAAGCTTTTGTATCATCGGGCAAGGGGTACCCCGTTGACGGTTCTCTATGATACACATGTACTTACAATGACAAGAATTTACTTGTGACTAAAGTTGAGTAGCATGAGGAACGGTACTCGTAAGCAAGGGGCATGAGATTTTCAGCTTATAACTTGTCAAGCATATCCTCATATTTGTTCACTTTAACCTTAATCACTTAAAGATGCTTATGATAGGGGCAATGAGAGCTCAAAGCTAATGAGTACCATACTTTCAATATTTGGAAGCCTTTTAAACTTTTCAAATATTTTCTTTCACTTTTATGTTGAGTCACCATTTATTCTTTGAGCACCTTCCCAAGAGAATAGCTGTCATTCTTAGTGTAATGTTCTTGTCCCAAAACACGGTTAATTATGACATAACTTTGATACTTGTATCTTTGATATTTTTATTTTTAGTCTTCACTTAAACTTCAGAGTTGCATGTTTTGCTCCAAACAAAGGCAAGTGAGACACCACTTTATCATATCTTCTTATGAGCACTACAATCCTGCATATGCCTATGTGTTAGTTGCTTATTATTAATGGGTTGGAATCTCTTCATAGTTTGCATGACCACTGAGTAAACTTATTTGCATACTCCTTATTATGAATTTCCTAAGTATTTGATCATATGTTGGGAATATATACATCTTATGAAGCAAATGTGTTCGTGAAAGTTTCTTTTATCGCACTCAGTTTTCAACTGAATTGCTTGAGGACAAGCAATATGCTAATCTTGGGGGGAGTTGATACGTCCAAAACGTATCTACTTTCCCAAACACTTTTGCTATTGTTTCTTCTCTAATTTGTGTGATTTGGATATAACTAATGCGGACTAACGCTGTTTTCAGCAGAATTGCCTTGGTGTCTCGTTTTTGTGCAGAAAATCAACTTTCAGGGAAAATCCTGGAAAATATCACAAAACTCCTATTTTACCAGAAGACTCGCGGAGTCAGAAGACGAGACAAAGAAGGTCCATGAGGGGCCCACACCACCTGGCTACGCGGGCCGGGCCAGACCACGCTAGGAGGTGGTGTGGCCACCTCAGACTCCGCCTCGATCTCTCCTTTCGCATATATAAGTCCTCTGACCTGAAACAGACGGGGGGTTCGACGTTTTTCCAGATAGAGTTCCGCTTCGCCGCCACCACTAGAAACCGCGATTCGGAACTAGGAACTCCGTTCTGGCACCCTGCCGCGACGAGGAATTGGAGGAGATAATCGTCATCTTCATTACCATCGCTTCTCCATCAACCATCCATGATTCCCCCATCCATGAGTGAGTAATCCCCCACAGTAGGCTATGGGGATGGTAGAGATTGGATGAGATCGTTCATGTAATTGCATAAGATTGTTAGGGCATGGTGCCTAGTATCTATTGTTAGTGCTTTTTGACATTGTTGCAACTTGTTATGCTTAATGCCTGTCACTAGGGCCCGAGTGCCATGATTTCAGATCTAAACATGTTATTGATTCATGAGGATATTATTGTTTATGATCTTATCTGCAAGTTGTGTACACATATTATTGCCCGGAACCAAAGGCCCCGAAGTGACAAGAATCGGGATAACCGGAGGGGATGACTGTGATATGAGGATCACGTGTGTTCACGGAGTGTTAATGCTTTTCTCCGGTGCTCTATTAAAAGGAACACCTTAATTTCCAGTAGATTCCCTTGAGGCCCCACTGCAACGGGCTGGCCGGACAAAAGATATTGTGCAAGTTCTCATTACGAGCACGTATAACTATATATGGAACACATGTCTATGATTATTTAGTACTTGGATGCTTTAACTTATTTATCTACAAATGCCCTATGTCTTGATTGTTACATGAATTGTCTTGTCCATGCAACGCCCGTCCATCCATCCCTATGCCTATCGCGCTTTAATCCTACTGTTTACTGCAATTGTTACTACTATCTTTATTTTACTACTGCTATTGCTACTACAAAATGTTGCTACTGATAAAACTACTGTGAGCAAGATTGTTTCCAGGTGCAGCTGAATTGATAACTCAGTTGTTAAGGCTTCTAAATATTCTTTGGCTCTCCTTGTGTTGAATTAATAAATTGGGTTTTACTTCCCTCGAAGACTGTTGCGATCCCCTATACTTGTGGGTCATCAAAGAGACCAACAGATAATAGAATGCCACAGAATTCTCAGAATAGAAAATCACCTAGGAACAATGCAATTCAGGTGACATAGGAGGAAATGGGAATACGGCTGTATGAAGAAGAAAATAAGGAAAACAATTTGAACGAAATTTAGAAGGATTTGATTTTTGAGAGGGGAACTTTTGGCAGTTGATTCATCTAGAACTGATGAAACATTTTGACTTATTTTTTAGGATAAGTATGATACTTCTAGATTAGTTACGGTACCATCATTCTAATTCCAAAAGGCGCGGGGGCTGATAAGATTCAAAAAAAATCGACAAATTTCTCTTCTTAATGTTCTCTTTACAATTTTCACTAAATTATTGAATAACCATGGCATCCTTGTAGATGATGAAGTACTTTCCAAAGTACAAGCTACTTACATTAAGGGTAGTTTTATTTTGGATAATGTTGTTATGTTGCTCGAGGCGATGCACTCTTTACGGTCCAAAATGAAATCCGGGGTCCTCTTTAAAGTGGATTTGATAATATGTACAACAAAATTAACCAAAAGTTTATGTTTGTTGTATTAGAAACGAAAGGTTTTTCTTCTAACTTTGCTAAATGGACTAGGAAATCGGTACGTGGAGGTAAAGTTAATGTCATGGTCAATGATAATGATGGAAATATTTCGTGACTAGGAAAGTCGTGAGACTTGGAGACCCTTTTTGGTCGATATTGTTTAACATAGGTGTTGATGTTCTTGCTACCCTGGTTTCGAGGGTACACGAGCAAGGTTTCATCAAAGGCTTAGTGCTTGAGTTTTTCAGAGGTGGTTTATCTATTTTATAGTACGCGGATGGTACTATTTTTATGTTTGAGGATGGTTTAGAATATGTCAAAAAATCCAAAAATTATTTTATGCACCTTTGAGCATTCGATATGCCTCAAAATTAACTTCCTTAAAAGTAAAATTTATTGTTTTGGTAATGCTTCTAGAAATCAGGGTGAATATGCACATATATTCACTTGAAAAGTTAGGGGTTCCCTTTTAAATATTAGGACTACCTATGCACTATAAAAGTTTGAACAATTCTGATTGAAACATGTCGAGGAGAAGGTGGAGAAAAAACTTGCTGGCATGGTGGATTGTTATCCTTAGGAGGTAGAATGATTTTAACTTAAACATGCTTGAATAGTGCACCAAACAATATGCTTTCCTTTTTCAGAATTCCGGTTGGTGTTAGAAAACATATAAAAGTTTTGTGAGCCAGAGTGGGTTAAGAAATACCATCTTTTAAAATGGGTAGGTGTATGTCAACCCACATACCAAGGCGCACCAGGTGTGACTAAACTAGACTTAAAAAATATTAGTCTGCTTTGTATGTGGTTGTGGAGGATTGAAAATGAATAAGGAGACAGTCAAAGTTTCCTTATATGAAAATACATTAAAATAGGACTATTACACAGGGCGGGAAATACGCTGGCTATTCTCACTTCTAGACGGATCTAATGGAAGTAAAAAGTACCTTTTTATATGTGTTGCAAAATAATTCTAGGAGATGCTAAAAATACTAGGTTTTGGGAAGATTTGTGGGTTGAGGATAGACCTCTATGTGTTGAGTTCCCTAGATTATATAATCTCTCGTTTGCTCAGAACATAATTGTGGCTAAAGTATCTGTGCATAATTTTGATTGTATTATATTTCATAGATATTTGCATGGTGAAACTTTGAATATGTTGAACAAGTTTTTAGATATGTGCAGTCATGTGGTGTTATCTGATACCCCTAACAAAGTGTGCTGAACTTTGATTAAATCTAGCATTTTTCGGTTAAATTGTTGTATACTTACTTAATTGCTAGAAGAGTGTTATTCGCCTGCAAAATGATTTGTATGTTGAAGCTACCTCTTAAAATCAAAGCGTTTGTATGGCTATTGGTTAATACTAGAGTACTAACCAAAGATAATCTTAGTAAGATTTGATGCAAGAGATATTCACGGTGAATTTTGCGGGGATAAAGAAAGCCTAACTCACTTATTCTTTGTCTGTCCTCTGGCCTGATATAATTGGAGTGTAATTGGTAGTGCGTTTGGCAGTGGTGAAAAACACGAGAACTTCTTCGACCTTGCCAGAATTGTATAAATAGATTTCCTGAGAGAGATATAGTAGTAGTTATGGCTGGAACAGTTGGTTTCCTTTGGAATTTATAGAAAACAAGAATGATGTGTGTTTTCAAAGGAAAGCTCATAGATACCCAAATGATATAATTTTTTCTCTTTGTCGATTGTTAGACGGTCGAAATTTTTGCAAAAAGAAAAGGTTCAAGAGATGTTGCAAGGGGTAATTGACCATCTAACGGTGATAGCTAAAAAAGTTTGTGTCTGACACCATGGATGGGCGGGACGAGGAGAATCTGGGTAAGTTGACTATGCCGTCGATCAACAATGAGCTCGCGATAGATCTTCATCTTACACGCTTAAATGGCTTCCGCCTTGGAGTGTAGTGTTTCGTTTCTAGTAATATTAGTTGGATCTGTTCCTCTCTGTTAGTTCCTGATTGTCTGAATTTGCATGGATATTGTTGTTGGCTACAAGTAAGGCTGGTGCAATGATGATATGTAATTTTTGGATATGCATGTTATAGAATCCATTTTCTCTAATGAAAACGGGGGCCGTGTGCCCCCTTTAATAAAAAAAAGAGTTGGGGGCCAACTAGACGATACTAGAACGCTCAAAAGTACGATAACACAATGAAAACAATTAATGTTCATTAACAATATTATGAGATCAACAAAGATTAAGATAGTCAATATTTCAGACAAGTTACCGGTTGTCCATGTTTAGGGGCAAGTGGAAGATCCGACGGCCCAGTTCCAGGTGATCGATAGCTTCATGAAAAAAGTGTTTCATGGGCAAGTTATCGCTGACATTGTTGCAACTAAGAACTTGTAGATTTTTGAAAAAAGGATAGCTATGTCGTAGTCCGTGTGATTGGGATTAGGGTTCTCGAAAAGTTTGGTGGTAGGTAGATACTATTGCAATGCTCAAAAGCTTGGTAACAGAATAAACATAATTAGTATTGGCTAACAAATATTGTAAGCTCAACAAGATTGATCAAACTAGAGCTCGGTTTGACTAAAAGTATTTGGACTATATAGATAGCACAATGCCACTCATATAAATTTTTGGACTGAACTAAGAAAACAAGAAATAACTCGTCGAGCTAGCTCAAACATTTTCAAAAAACCTTTATTTGTTGTATCATTGGTATTTGGCTCGGTAGCACACCATAGATCCAACATATGTTGCACTAGAATTGTTGGTTGACATTATGCGTATTATGCCTTTTTAGTTCTTTCTAAAGTGTTAGTAGACTCAATTTTTTTTATTATTGTCTTTTCATATAGCTATCCAAGAAGTAAAAAAGAAATGCACATTCTCATAACCTATCATCTTATTTGTTTTGTGTGTGACATCCTCCCTCGACCTCATCTATTATTCATATGTCACTATTCCATGCAAAAAAAAGGTATGGAAATTTATGCTACGCAATCACTTTGCATAAACTTGTACCTCCTCCATGCAAAAAACACAATATGTATTATGTGTTATTACGACAAGGATTTGATGAATTACCAATCTGTTGGTATATGATTTATATAGTATAAAACAATAATCACAAGTAACATTGTAGTGATACCGACATTACGTCGTAGAGCAAAGTTTTCTTGACGATACGCAACACATCATATATATTTTGAAATGACGACACTTCTGTGCAGATCATTAAGGGGATGCAATTTGCGCAAATATCTAATATTTGTGGCTTTTCTGCTGAAACACAGAAGTGTATTTTTGGAGAATGAAGGAAAAATAGTACCCAACACACACTATTTCACTATCCATGCCATAGGGACCAAAGCTAATTCTTTGTTACTGTAGAATAGGTATTCCAGTTTCTGGCCAAGTTTTCCCTCGAAAACGGACAAGAGAACCCCATAAAGCATAACCATCCAATACCTTTCGCAAAAAGCAAACAGGAGTATCCGGCTCGCCTGGAATCGTTTTAAAACTATCCTTTCTTTTTAAATTAGACGAGGCAAAACTTTTGCCTCCGTTTCAAAAAAGAAAAAATTTACTGTGTTGTTGGTATTTGCTTCAGTAGCACACTATAGATCCAACATATGTTGCAATAGAATTGTATGTTGACATTATACATATTGTGCCTTTTTTATCTTTCTGAAGTGTTGAGTAGACTCAAATTTTCTTCATTAATTACCTTTTTCATATATCTATGCAAGAAGTAAAAAAAGAAATGCACATTCTCATTTTTTTTGGCATGACCTATCATCTGATTTGGTTTGTGTGTGACGTTCTCCCTCAACCTCATCTATTATTCACAAGTCACCATTTCACGCAAAAATAGTATGGCAATTTATGTTATGCAATCACTTTGCATAAACTTGTACTTCCTACATGTCAAAAATACGAGCCGTATTTTGCGTCACTACGACAAGGATTTGACCAATTACTAGTCCGTTGATATATGGTTTATATAACATAAAATAATAATCACAAGTAACATTTTAGTGATACCAACATTACATAATAGAGCAAGGTTTTCCTAACGAGTTACGATGTGTCATATATTTTGAAACGACCGGTACTTGCGTACAAACCATTACAGATAGTAATTTCCATCAATATCTAATATTTAATATTTGTGGCTTTTCTACCGAAACGAAGAAGTATATTTTTCGAGAACGAAGGAAAAATAGTCCCCAAAACAAACTATTTCACTTTCTATCGGCCATAGGGGCCAAATCTAATTATTGGTCACTGTAGAATATGTATTCCAGTTTTTAGTCAAGCTTATGAAGTTGTTCACATTGCGCGACGGCACGTACGCTAGTATTATGTCAAGATGGATATTTGAGATGATAATAGGGTATCACCCAACCATGTGTCTTCCTAGGACCGAGTGTTCTTACCCTCACGAATGATGAAAGAGACACAATGCGTCATATATTTTGAAATGACAACACTCCTATACAAATCATTAAACGGTTGTAATCTGCGCTAATATCTACTATAGTATTTGTGGCATTTCTGCCGAGACACACAAGTATATTTTTTTGAGAAGGAAGGGAAAATAGTACACGACACAAGCTGTTTTACTTTCTATCAGCCATAGGGGGCAAAGCTAATTCTTGGTCACTATAGAATAGTTGGCCAAGTTTGCCCTCAAAAACGAACCTCTGCTCGCTGCCGAAAATGGTACGCGACGCCCTTGCTTGAAATGGACACGAGTCTGGTGTTGGTCCGCTCCTCTCGTCGTCTCAGTCCTCTGCGCCCTGCTCCGCTCGCGGCCGCAGCAGACACACACGCAGCGCTGCCCTGCCCGGCCAAGGAAGACGGAAAACATGGCTCAGGTGCCCGTGGCCACGGACGGATGGGCCCTACCGCTGTACCTTTGCTTGTTTAAAGCCCCTACTTGGCCTGGCCGGCGCCCTTTTTCCTCTTAAGTCGTTTCTTAACACACCCTTGCTTCATAAAGCTCTGCTAGTGGGGCTTTGTTTTCCCCTCCCTTTTAGCGTATACTTAGATTTTCACCAGTTGCTATTTTGTTTCGCCGCCGTTTATAGCCTGCAAATTTAAAACGACCGCGATAGTATATCCACATCGCACGCTCGTTGCTAGTTGTAGCGCTCGATACGTGCAAGTAGGGGTTAGTTTTTTTTGGTGGGCAAGGGCAAATGACTCGAGAATTCAGCGCCACTTGCACCGGCCGTACACTCGCTTCTTGCGACCCCAGGAGGTCTTCTCCTCCCGAGTACCGTCGCCCTCATCACCTGGGCGCCACCACCTGGCTTTCCTGCGAATACTTTTCGTTCAGTTCAGTTTCGTGATTTGATTTCAGTAATTCTAGTACTACAGTACCACCAATCAGACGGACAGCTAGACCAAACTTTTCTGCACGCTTACACTGAAGTTCAGGCGACCTGGTGGTGGTGCGACATTCAGGTCCCTGGAATTCTTTCATGCCGCAAAGCTGTCGACCGAGAGGCGTTTCGGTATCCCATCTCGCCCTGCACGAACGGAGAGCAGTGGAAGCCGAGAGAGCGGGGCACTCTCGTCATTTCCTTTCTCTTCCCAAAGCATGGCCCCGATCGAGAGCGCTCACTCCCACACACACATAGGAGTATAAAATTCGCTCCACGCACACACAATCACAGAGCCCCCAATCCGTGGATTAAACTAGACCCGCAAAAGCAGCCACCACCACCTCCTCCTCCTCCTTGGTTTTGCTGCGCGATCTCTTCTCTTTCTTTTCTTTTTTCTCCTTCCCTCGCTCGCCGTAAAGAAAGCCATAGGTCCGTGGATAGGAGAGAGCGAGTAGCTGCTTAGCTCGGGGCAGGGTGGAGGTGAGATCGAGCTTGAAAGAAAAGGGCAATCGAGTGTTTCAGCTCGTCGCCTGGAAAGTCCCCCATCTTTTTATTTTCCTTGGGGAAGCTGAATTGGTCGATTGATTCCTCCCTCTGCGTGTGCTGTGTGCGCGGTCACGGCGAGGAGGCGGAGTTAGTGGGGCTGTGTTTCTTTGGTTTGATTTGGGGGTTTCTTCGGGAGAATTGGTGTTCCGGAGGAAAGAACGAGAGAGGGGTTGGGGGGAATAAGCTGATGTACGGCTCGCCGGTGTCCAAGGATCTGAACCTGCCGGTCCAGCCACCGCCGCCGCCGATGAACTCCTCCGGCCTGCTCAGGTACAGATCGGCGCCCAGCACGCTGCTCGCCGAGGTCTGCGAGGAATTCCTCCAGCCCGGACCCCGCGCCGCCAGCCCCGACGCCGCCACCGACAACGTCTTCTCGCGCTTCCTCGCCGACCACCAGATCCGGGACAGCAAGCCGCCGGTGCCGCCGCCCGCCGGAGCCCACTTCTCGGATGAAGCTGCTGCTGCCATGGCATCCCAGCAGCACCAGCAGATGATGTTCCACTCCCAGCAGCACCACCACCAGCAGCAGCAGCAGATGGCCCCAGTCGACGGGCTCTACCGCACCGTCAGCTCCGGCGGGATGGACGTCCCCGCGGCCGCCGCCGCCGGCGGCGGCGCCAGCAGCCTGCTCAGGCAGAGCAGCTCCCCCGCCGGATTCCTCAATCATTTGAACATGGACAACGGTTGGTCCTGTACTTCCTTAGTTCGGCCTTCTTTTGGTACTATCTTCAGTTCCTAGTTCCTGCTCGCTGCGCAGGTCGCAATTATTACAGCTCCCTCTTGGCGAGTTCTTGTTGGGAACATTTTCTATTTCGGGAACTGAATCATGTGTCCTGCACCTGCTCAATTCAGGATACGAGAGCATGCTCAGGGCGGGCATGGGGGTGGGCTTCAGGAACGGCGCCACCAACGCCGCGGCTGCAGCCGCCGTCGACTCCTCCGGCAGCAGGCTCAAGGGGCAGCTCAGCTTCTCGTCGCGGCAAGGCTCCCTCATGTCGCAGATCTCGGAGATGGGCAGCGAGGATCTCGACGCCAGCAGCCCCGAGGCTTCCGGAGGTGGCCGGGGTTACATCCCCGGTTACCCTATGGGCTCCGGGTGGGAGGAGCCGGCGCTCATGTCGGAGAACATGTCCGGCGTGAAGCGCCAGCGGGAATCGTCTGAGCCTGCTCAGGTGCGTCTCTCGCCGTCCATGTCGGCCGGTTTTTACTTCCAAACTGACGAGGGCTAGCTTTGGTGGTTGTTGCAGAACGGCCTGGCGCACCAGTTCAGCTTGCCCAAGACCTCGTCTGAGATGGCCGCCATCGAGAAGTTCCTCCAGTTCCAGGACGCCGTGCCCTGCAAGATCCGGGCCAAGCGTGGTTGCGCCACGCACCCCCGCAGCATAGCGGAAAGGGTAAATCGACGCTGTTCCTGCGCACAATTGCTTCTTTGGATTGACAGTGTTCTCGCACACAATTGCTAGTTTTTTTTAAAAAAACTAGATCACGCTGATCAAGAGGTTGACGCGGTGATCTGAATTTGACCAGGTGAGGAGGACAAAGATCAGCGAGCGAATCAGGAAGCTGCAAGAACTCGTCCCCAACATGGACAAGGTACACACACACCCTCTCCTCAGCTCATCAGTCCCCACTCGCTAGTCAGTTCTCTGTGTACCACTAGGAGATAGAACAGTGTATGGTTACCAAATGTGCTATGCAAGGACCACACCCCAAAATTAACTTGTCTCTGCACAACCTGCAACTCCATATCTCTGCAGCAAACCAACACATCTGACATGTTGGATCTGGCTGTGGACTACATCAAGGAACTCCAGGAGCAGGTTAAGGTAAGTATATAATCTGATTACTGTTAAGATAAACTTTCTCGTCATTAGAAAAACATTATATCTTGTTCAATTAGTGGGTAACCTTTTCTGGCCAGTAAGGTCTAAATCAAGAAGCCGCTTTGCCCTGTGGCTGTGGGCGAAGGGCAACCTTTTACTGGTCATATGAACTTATCTGTATTAGTACATGATCCAAAACCCTGTGTTGACAGCTACTCGTTACTATCTTTTCTACTGAAGGTGATCAACGAGAGCCGCGCCAACTGCACCTGCTCGGCCACCAAGCATCAGCAGTACTCTGGTTGAGACAGATCAATCTCTCTAGACTCTCCATTGTACAAGACCTGGAGTATTTAGAAACAAGATTATTGTGGGGGACAGGACCTGGAGGTGTAAACCATGGTAGTTCTCGTTTTCTTTGGGGTTTTTGGGGAATAGGCATGCAGCTGAAAGGTCTGTGTACCATCAGGAAGTGTATAAGCAGGGGGGAGGGTGGGCAATATGGATCCAGCAGTGGCATCATCAAGGATTCAAGTGACAGAGGTTGGAGAAAGGGGGGATGGGAGATGGGAGGAAAGAATTGTATAGTTTTGTTGTAACTTCGTGATATATACCCAACCATGCCGCCCATATCTAGTGCATTTCTAGGCTTAGCTGCTGTAGACTCTCATTTTAACACCATCACTCACCCTCCAATGATCATCACAAATAAAAAATCGCACTGCCTCTTCTCTGTTTCCTTGCTTTGCAGAAATGCTCTTGCAGCAATATTTCTATCGTCCAGATTAATTTTGAGTTGGACGATCAGCTTAGACGTGTTTAACTTTGTTCTCTGTTCAAAATGCTGGCTTGATAGTGAAAGGCATGGGAGAAAGGTTGGCCGGTGGTGAGTTCACGGAACAAGGAAGAAGAAGAGGTCCAATGAACGGATGAGAATGCACACGGTTCCTTTATTGTGAATAATGGTCACTGTCTCGTATACTCCCGTGCCTATCACAATTCTCACCCAGGAAACTATGGGCGCATGCAATGGGAGCCCCGCAAGCTCCGAGTATTTGGGGCTGTGGTTTTTCCCTCCTTTTTATTCTATGCTAATATTCAATATATATTTTGGGGCTGTTGTTTTTTTGCCCTTTTCGTCCATGCCTCTTCGATCCTTCTGGTAGTGTTAGTTATCAGGGCATGAAAAAGAGGGGGAAAAGTTGATGGATGAGGATGCCCAATCGTGAAAGCAGCTTGCATCCATCACTCGAGGGCACGAAATCTTTGTTTTGTGTGGAGATTGGGACCGCTGAGTAAAAGATGTGGCGGGTAGGGAAAGGGCTGTGCCGGAGAGAAATCCCGGTGGATATAAAATCGTAGCAGTAGCGTATGAAATTTCCGGGTTGATTTTTTGGATTTGAATTATTCGTTGCCAACTTGAGAAAATGAAAACTTAGGATTATCTTAAAGAATTCTGGATTTTTTTAGATGTTGCAGATTTGTATTTACCAAATTTCGACCGAATACACCTGACAAATACAGCGTGGGAAATGTGAATAAAAGCTGAGCTGACATTGCTTTCTGACAAACACACGCGACGTACCTAAAGAAACACGCGAGTACCTGGGCCGACGTGAGAACAGGCCCCAAACCGTGCGTGCGGTACCCGTGTGGAGTGGAACCCACCGTTTCCCCCGACGGAACGGCCTTGGCCTCGCCCTCGCCCTCGCGTCCGGGCGGTGCACGTCGGCATCAGCGGCGACACGAAGGGAGGCTTTGCGACCGTCCGATGCGGATCAGGCCCCCGTGAGGAAGAGAAGAGAAGCTTGCGTCGGAAACGGTTCCCGCAAGTCCGTTCCGTGGAAGGGAGGCCGACAGGGACGCGTCTCCGCCCGTGACGTATCCAGCGCCGTGAGATATGTGCGGCGGAGTGACGCTCTGACGCCGCTGTCGCGGCAAAACTTTTCCTTATCTTTTGCTGGCCGTCACGCTTAACGATATACCAACGTTATCATTGGAACTTTTGGTCTTCAATTGGGACGGAAAAAAATCACCGTTCGAGAGTAGTTAGAGCATGTTCGCTCGGGTCCTCAAAGCCCCCCTAAAGTCCTACGAGGACCGCCGGCGCTAAAAAACGCGTCCAGTCACGGCCCTCATTTTAGAATTTTCGCCGGTGCGGTCCAATTATTAACCCGGCAGTCCCAAGCGAAACCCTATCTACAGGAAGGCAAGCGGGGGCGCCGGAGGAGAATAAAATATTGCCCTGTCAAGCAACGCGCCCTTCGCGGCCACGCGACGGCCGGAGTGGCCGCCACCGCGTTCCCGCTATATAGGCCATGGCCGCCATTGCCATAGCTCAGATCTACATGCAATGTCATCCTCCAATCTCCCCGCACTAACATACGCCGAGGCAGAGGCGCACAACAACGCCTCCCACTACCCCTGCCCGCCGGGGTACGGTTGCCCTCCGGGCTGGAGATTGAGCGCCGGTGGCGTGCCGGTCCCGCCCGTCCCTCAAGGTGCTGCCCGCCGGTTGGCCATCACCAACCACTACTACGGCGAGCTCACGCCGGAGCAGCGGATGGACACCAACTGGGACCCCGACAACGCCGCCACCTGAAACGCCATGAGCGAACTGCCGCGAGGGCCATGTATCGCCCGCCCGTCAACAACAACGAGGAGGGTCGCAGGCTGTGATGGGGCGCTCGGACTCTTGACGGCATGATGGACCACATAGTGGCGGGCGACTATCCCCGCCTCCGGTACCCGCACTTCCAGGGCGCACGGAAAAAGGGCGGAGGTCGCGTGGTGTTCTGGGATCCTCTTGCCCCGCGCGCGATTCTACGCCCCGACCGGCTGCTGGAGGAGCCTCAGCTGGAGCCTCGGCCGGAGCTTCGGCTGGAGTGGGTGGTCCCTCCGGAATACTGGCCAGGCGGCCCAGAGGCGTCCGACGACCGGAAGAATTTCCGCCAGCGTCACGGCCATTCGCGTCGCCGAACAAGCGCGCCGGGGGACACCTGATGGTGGAAGGAGGAGGGGGCCTATCATGCGCGCTGCGGAGACGATGGTGAAGGCTGCAGCCGTTGTGGCCGCCGGTCCCCAAAGCGGTGATCGCTCTTCGGAGATCGTTCGATGTGGTATGATCGTGGCAGGGCAATGCCGCCGAGGTCGGAGCACGCGTCCACCGACGACGAAGACGACTACTACGACGACTGCGAGGACGAGTAAGGAGGCACGATTATGACTAATTTTCTATTTTTGTTATGTAATAAAATTAGGTTTTTCCTATTTAAATATTATTTTATTAAAATATGTGTTTACTTTGGGGCCACGGTTGGGAAGGCGGCGCCCCCATTTCCGATCTCTCGCCGGCGGCCCCTCATACGGGCCAAAAACGGGCCGCGCCGGAGCCCATATGGGGGTTACGAGTGGATATGCTCTTAGTGCACACCGTAAATGCGCAAAATATATCGAAGTACCACTATAATTCTGTAGTTTGGCCAATAATACTCTAAGTAGAAAACAGGGCTTCCGTTCAGACTGCCCCGAAGCGACCCCTCCCGGTTTCTTATGAGCCGAGACTAATCTGAGTATTAGTCCCGGTTCGTTAGGCCAACTCGTCACACGGGGCTGGACCACAGTTAGTCCCTGTTCGTCTGGGACCTTTAGTCCCGGTTCGTTCCGCGCCTGCCTCTAGCCCTTTGGTCCCGATTTGTGGTAAGAACCGAGACTAAAAGTCCATGTTTTTGTGTATGAGTGGCGCTATTTGACCCCCAGGTGTAGAATAGTTATTCTACGTCTATCCTCTATCTTCCAAACCATATATTATTTTTACGTCACATAAATTTTCTCTTATTTCCGAAGTCGAGAAGAATATAAAAAAAATTAGACATGTCGTAAAACAAAATTTTACATGTCGTATAAAAATACGATATAAAATGCGTATTTTCTATGTTTTTTACACTATAGTAACTCATAAATCGTATTTTTATATCGATTTTTTACATTTCTGATGAACATGAACATAATTATTAGTATACAAAATATAAATTTCTATATGTGAAAACATAAAAATATGTGGGGTGCAAAATAACTATTTTGCATCCTGATACGTCTATTTTGCATCACTATTCTATATCATAATTTACTGTTATTCATTGATATATTTCGTATCAAGAGATGATATGTATGTTATTTCATCTATTTTTGTATGGTTGATGACTTTTAGAGCATGGATCGTTGCAGTCAAGATTCTGATGGAAAATGTGTTGTTTGGAGTCAAAATTCGCGAAGATCAGAAAATCCGGAAAAATACATGGAAAATCCTATTTTTCCAGAAGACGAAGAAAGCCAGAAGGGGAAGTGAAAATGGGCCACAGGGGGCCCACATGACCCCCCTCGCGCGGGGATAGTCCTGGTCCACTCCAGCCTCTCCCCTCTCGCATATATTATCCTCCCGAAACCCTAAGACTCGGGGAGCGAGTACAGAAAGATTCCACCGCCTCTACGGGGCGGAAAACACCGAGAGAGAAAGATCTCTCCGGCAGACAGAATTCTGCCAGGGGAATTCCTTCCCGGAGAGGGGGATCGTCGCCATCAACACCACCATCAAGCTGGACTTCATCGGAATCATCATCATCATCACCACAATCATCTCCACCAGCACCATCATCACCACTCCATACCGCTGTAATAATTGGGTTAAATCTTGCATAAACTTCCTCGGTGTTGATTACTTCTTATAGTTGATGCTATTGAGTGAACCATTAAATTATTGTTTATGTTCAGATTGTTACATATTATTGTTTCATCTCTGATCATGATCTATATGATGTCTTGTGAGTAGTTCGTTTTGTTCTTAAGGACATGGGAGAAGTCATGTTGTTAGTAGTGGAATTGTGTTGAGAAAGATTCAATAGTTTGATATTTAAGTTGTGGTGTACTTCTTTTAGTGGTGTCATGTGAACGTCAACTACATGACACTTCACCTATATGGGCCTAGGGGAATGCATTGTGTATTTGGCTACTAATCGTAGGGGTTGCCGGAGTGACAGAAACCTGAACCCCCGTTAGGAAACCATTGCACAAGGGACGTCAGGGTCTTAGAGTTTAAAGCTGTGGTTAGATTTCTACCTTAATTACTTTCTTGTACTTGCGGATGCTTGCAAGGGGTATAATCACAAGTATGTATTAGTCCTCGGAAGGTCGGTATATTAGCACATGTTCACCCACACAACATTTAGCAAACTAAAAAAGATTAATCAACTATATGAAGCGAAAGCACTTGACGATATTCCCATGTGTCCTCGAGAATGATTGGTCATCTTAAGTAATACAACTGGCTTGTCCTTTGCTAAAGAAAGGATTGGACCACTTGCTGCATTTATTCTTATTGTTTTTTAATTACTCGTACTTTATTTACCTGCATTATCAAAAACCCCTAAAAATCCGTTTGTTAACTATTTACAGAGAATTCCTGCTCCAAGCCACCCGTCAATACCTTCTGCTCCTCGTTGGGTTCGACACTCTTAATTAATGAAAATACTGCGATACACCCCCTATACTTGTGGGTCATCACACCGTGGGTGCTGAATAGAGTTTCTCTATATATACATACACCTAGCCCCGCATGCTTGTGTGAGTGGTTTGTTTTTCCTCTAATGCACAAGTGGTGTATGTTGTTTTGTTTTTCAACTCTATGCACAAGAGGTGCTCGATGAAATGCGTGAGAACATGATGCCACTTAAGTTCACCCAAAACAAACATGATATGAAGTGCCTGAGCCACACTTAAATTCTCTCCTCTTTCTTTCCTTCTCGATCGATGTTAGCAACTTAATCCTATCATTTGTCATTGATACAATCCATGTGTCGATATACAGTGGTGGTCATTTCTCTAGATCTTCTGTAATGTTTTTTCATAAACTCAATTATATAATGCAGATGCACTGATAATGGATGTATGATGACAGACGTACTGGCGAGTTTATTACGGGCCTTCATAATTTCATTGATGTAGCCGAGGCAAATAGTCTGAATGGTTTTATGCGTTGTCCATGTGTTGTATGTCAGAATCAGTAGGATTAATCTTCCCTAAGAACCCTTCACACCCACCTGCTTCGGTCCGGTTTTATGCCCAGCTACAATTGTTGGACCAAGCACGGTGAAAGAGAGGTTATGATGGAAGACAATAAGAAATAAGAAGATGATGACAACTATCCTATGTTTCCTGAATACGATGATACTGCAACAGGTGAAGCTGAAGATGAAGAGGCACCGGATGAGATCGTTGATGATCTTCACCAGGACATTGTTGATGCATAGAGAGAATGCGAAAGTGAACATGAGAAGTTGAAGTTGAAGCGCATGTTAGATGATTACGAAAAATTGTTATACCCAAATTGCGAAGACGACAACACAAAGCTCGGTACCACACTGAAATTGCTGCAATGCAAGGCAGAGAATGGTTTGTCTGACAAGGGATTTGAGAAGCTACTGAAAATAATAAATAAGAAGCTTTCAAAGGATAACGAATTGCATGTCAGTATGTATAAAGCAAAGAAGGTTGTATGCACTCTAGGATTAGAGGTGCAGAAGATACATGCATGCATTAATGACTGTATCCTCTACTGCAGTGAGGAGTACAAGAATAAGAATGAATATCCGGTATGCGGTGCATTGAGGTATAAGATCAGGCGAGATGATCCTGATGATGTTGAGGGTGAGCGTCCTAGAAAGAGGGTTCCTGCCAAGGTTATGTGGTATGCTCCTATAATACCACGGTTGAAACGTTTGTTCGGTAACAAAGAGCATGCCAAGTTATTGCGATGGCACAAAGAAGACCGCAAAAGACAAGATGTTGAGACACCCGCTGATGGGTCGTAGTGGAGAAAAATCGAGAGAGAGTACCCGGGCTTTGCAGATGACGCAAGAAACTTAAGATTTGGTCTAAGTACAGATGGCATGAATCCTTTTAGGGAGCAGAGCTGCAGTCATAGCACCTGGCATGTAACTCTATATATCTATAACCTTCCTCATTGGTTGTGCATGAAGCAGAAGTTCATTATGATACCAATGCTCATCCAAGGACCGAAGCAACACGACAACGACATTGATGTGTACCTAAGACCATTAGTTGACGAACTTTTATAGTTATGGCACGATCAAGATGTACGTGTGTGGGATGAGCACAAACATGAGGAATTTGACCTACGAGCGTTGTTTTTCGTAACCATCAATGATTGGCCTGCTCTTAGTAACCTTTCAGGACAGTCAAACTAGTGATACAATGCATGCACACACTGTTTAGATGTGACTGAAGCTACATACTTGTATAAACGCAAGAAGTTGTGTATCTGGGGAGTCATCGATTTCTTCTAACCAAGCATACCGTAAGAAATAAAGGCAAACATTTCAAAGGTGAGGCAGATTGTCAGAATAAGCCGTCCCCGTACTTGTGATGATGTATTTGGTATCATTAAGGATCTAGAGGTAATATTTAGAAAGGGTCATGGCGGTAAATCTATTCCGAATGATGCTACCGGACACGTGCCCATGTAGAAGAAGAAATCTATATTTTCGAAGCTACCCTATTGGAAACTCCTAGAGGTCCGATCTTCAATCGACGTGATCCACGTGATGAAGAACTTTTGCATGAACCTGATAGGATTATTGGGTGTGTATGGGAGGTCAAAAGATACACTGAAAGCACGACATGGCCAGCAACATATGCACGAACGAGATGGCCTGCATCCAGAGAAGTCAGTACGAGAAAAGTTTACTTCCACAACGACTTGGCCCGACGGTTGTCGTAGAAGGCGCGTCTTCCGCGACGAAATTCTCGGCTCGGCCGTGGCCGATGGAAAACTTTTTTTTCCGGTTTCGTGGTCCTCTACTATGAAAAAGGCAATGAGCCTGTCGCAGCCGCCTGATCCCGCTAATGGAGCGACGAGCGGCTGCGCAACGTACAAGCCGAGGAGAACTAATAGACGATGATGTTACTAATGTTGCTGAGCTTGAAGTTGCTATTGCATCATTGGAGAAGCACTACATGGATAATTTTAACAAGCCGGAGAGTAAGAGAAAAGTGGGAATCTTGATTCAGTTCTTCCCTGAAAACTTTCTCCATGACCTTGAATGTCGCAGCTTCACCGTGACTTGAGATGACTTGTATCTCATGCTAAACTGGGGTGCCTTCGACTGCAGCATAGTGAGATGCTTATCATTGTGATTATTTAAAAACCCATGCATCAATCATATTTTTATAAGCATGGTAATATATGTAAGGTTGAAATTTGCATGTATTTTTAGGTTCACGAAAGCCAGGGCATTTAGCCATAAAATAGTTTATGTAGACCCTAACATTTCTTCGGATAAAGCCATGAAAGACTGCGAAAGGCTAGTTGAGAATAATATCATCGATTTGTTCAAGAAGAGCAAAGATCAGGAGGCAATCCTATGGTATTTTTGGAAAGAGTAAGCTTTGCTAGCGCCACATCCTGGTTTACGAATTTGATCACGTTCTCACCCAACAAAAATTGGTTCCACTTTCAGATTTCATAGGGTCCTTATCTATATGTCACTGATGGATGGCAATGTCTATTATCTTGATTCTAAATTAGTTCGTAAGCTAATAGATTTGGTCTATGTACGGAAGCTTATTGTCAGGTGATATGATACTTTGATCTGCATATTAAAAAGTGATTTTGATCGAGGATACATTCCTGCAGGTTTTGTACTGATATATACTTAACGTTTTCACCATCCATATGTTTATAGAGCATTTCAAATATTTAGCTTAAGACAAGGAAATGCACATATGAATTACAAAGTGCTAGCTGTCATCCTGTAAGTTTTCACCAGCACCTATATACACACACATATATGCATGCACGTTAAATACATATTTACGGGTAATATTGGTCGTTTCTTCATATGATCTGTTTCAGTGCCACCAGTAGCCAGAAGCGACTAATCTTTGCAGCTACTATATTGCCGCACACTTGAACATCATGATGGCCACAATGGTAAACCCTAGAACATATGAGGTATGCAAACATCGTATTTGCCTTTTATTGAAATATTCTTCTTATTTGTACCAGTTTTGATCATTCAATTTAATAGCAATCGAAGATCGACGGTGCGCCACTGCCGCTGGCTAAGCTAAAAAGCACCAGCAGGAGTTAATGGAGTTTATGGTTGAAAACATTGTGAAAGGCGACAAACAGTTCAACGGGAGGGATCAGATGTGAAGTATGCCTATAGTGTTGGTTAATTAAATATGTGTTCTCCAAACTGCAATGTTCTGAAAACTGTAATTCTTGTCATGCATGCAAGCTTCAAACTTTCTCTAAGATATTCCAGTACTACAAACTTGTGGTAGCTGTATGCAATTTTGACTTCTGCCGGCCTATGGTTCGATTATAATTTTTTATCTCGATAATATATGTAGATATTATTGTTATCAGCCCTAAAATATAATGTGAGAAAATTCTGAATTATTTCAGACGCGTGGAAAACTAATACATCACCGTCAAATACACTAGAAGCGGCCGAACAAACTGACCATCTCAGCGTGGAATATCAATAGAGGCGGATTGACATAAAAACAGTCCCATAGAGGAAAATTATTTGAGATGGTCAACATAAAATGCCGACTCAAAGTGGAAAATGAATGGAGACAGATCAAAATAATAACCCGCGCAGGGCGAAAAATTATTTGTGAAGGTCAGCAAAGAATGCAAACTCAGAGTGGATATTTCATGAAAACGGACGTGAAAACAAATTGCCTCATAGTGGGGAACAATGGAGGCGGTGGCTAAAATAAACCGCCTCCAAGCGTCGGAGCAATGGAGGCGGTAGTGAGTAACGGCCGCCGCATGTATGAAATCGTTTAGAGTTGGTCAGTAAATACATCCGTCTCTAGATCAATATTATTGGAGACAGTGTTTGTTCACGACCGTCCGAGGATTTGGTTCTTTGAGCCGGAAAGGAAAACCGGCTTAGTTTGGTACGTTCTTTGAAACTGAGGCGTTGAGGCGGAACGGGAAACCGGATCAGACCTATGAGAATTTACCGGCTTTAAGGCCCCGTTTGGAACGCATGATAGGAAAAATATAGGAACAGAAAAAAATATAGGATTTGATATAGCACACATCGCAAATCCTATGGAAAGTGAAAACATAGGAATTGAAAAGATTTAGCCGTTTGGATTGGAGGATAGGAAAAGTTAGGGAACTTTTTGAGATTCCAACAACTAGCCGCATGAGCTCTTTTACTCCATTGATCAAACTCCATGTCCACAAAGGGAAGCTAGGCTGCTCAACCGTACTGTGTTTATCAGTAATCTGACAGAAATTAAAACACATTGAAAATCCATATAGTAGTCTCTTGAGTTATTAATTACTGGAGCATGCAAGATTTTTTCCAATCCCAGTATCCCATGCAAGGATACTCACCGATGAGGGTAGCCATGCACGCGCATCACAGAGATCCAATTCTCATCAAGCTGTGGAAATCTTGCTTGCCGATGATTGCCGCGCTCTAGCGTTTGCTGCCCGCCCGCGCTGCAAGAACTCATGCGATTTTGGTCATCGAGCCACGGCTCACCGCTCGCTCACCGTGTGTGTTTTCACCGGGATAAACTCCTTGGCGCGGGATTTTAGCGCGCGCTCAAGCAGAAAAAAAGGAGCCGGAACCGCCTCGAAGTTCCCCGTTCACCACAGGAATTTTTTCCATTAGATCGGACCTGATGTTATTTTTCCGGTGAAACGTGAAGGCCAGGAAGTCAATCCTGCATATTTCCTTTTCCTATTCCCGTGTTCCCGTGTTCCGTGTCACCGAGGGACAATAATGCGTGCACAGGGCGCACTCTGACGGATCCCGGAACAGTGCGGTGGTTGCAAGCATCCTCGCGGTCATGGTGTCCACGGCGAAAGTGGCCGGGCGCGCAGACGCCGAGCGCCCAGTCCATAGTGGAGGCTGTGGAGTGCAGTGGAGTGGAGTCGATCGGGCAATGAGTCCCTGCACCGCACCAAGAAAGGCTTCGCGATCGTGCAGCTTTTTGCCATAAAACTCTCTTGCTGCGATGCGATCGAGCCTTCCGGCGATTGTTCAGTACTGGGTGCATTGGACACTGGAAGAAGGTCGAGCTCTGGGCCTCTCGCTAGGCTGGAGTAGCTAAGCTAGGTTCATAGGTCGCCCGTTCTTAGCAGTACGGTGATCGCTGTCGGGAGGGGGTGACACGACAGGTTCCGGAGTACTGCAGGACCACGCGCGTACGCATACGGTGTAAATGGAGATGCAGGCCCATGGCTTGGCTACAGCGATTGGTGAGTGAGGGAAGCGTTTGAATGCTGTTTTGGAATTAGCCGTGATGTTGTTGATTGGCCCGCGGCGCGTCCGCGTGCGGTGCGCTCGCGGCGGCAGCATTAAACGGTGCCCCGGTTTTCGTTGCGAGTCCGCGGAATTCTCGACGACCGTGTTCATTCTCAGAGCTGGACTAGACGAACCGTGTTCAGTCTCGCCGTCGCCGGTCGCCGGTGCCCGGATTGCGGCGGTTGCCTGAGGAATCGTTCGGTTCTGAATCTGAGCCGTATACCTCCACTCCACCTACAGGCATGCCATCCGTAGGCTTTTGGTTCTGGATGGATAACCATTTTGTGTCAGATCAGTTTGTTTTCCCGTAGGAAACTCTGCACGGAGACTTGCGCCTTGAAAATGCGTGGGTTGGCATGTACCGGGGTCTGCCGTCCGTCATGCCAGGCTGGGAAATTGAGGGTACGAGGGCGCGATGACGAGTCAGGTCGGCACGCCCGAAGCAAGTCCGTAAACGAAGATGCATTGGATGGCGGGGTGCAAATTAAGAGTCCCTAAACATGGAGTAAGGATTCATTTTTTTAGATTCAGAGGAATCACCTTCCCCGGTTCCATTAATTAGCTCAACGAAACCCTAGCCGAACACATGTTTAGAAGGTTGTACTACTACTAGGAAGCTTAGAGAACAAAACGACACTACTTCCTCCGTCTGGGATTATAAGGCTAAAGAGCTTTTTAAAATTGTTCGAAATTATAAGGTCTATCTTATTAATTGTATTAATTCTCGTGACTAATTAATTTAGATACCTCTCTTTTCTCTCAATCTTTCAAAGCATGTTGTTTTATCTCTCATCATGTCTCTTATTTTTTCTCTAACATCTCATGCATGTGAAAACTCTTGGTACATGCATAAATTATTTGGAGTCCATGAAATGGGGCATACCGTTGGCCACACAAACCCTATGGCTTTTGGGCCTAGCCCATATGACACGGTTTTGCTTTTTGGCCAGTTTTTCACCCCTTTTCTGGTTTTCTGTTTATTTATTTTTCTATCTGTTTTTCGTTTTTGAATAATGCCCAAACATTTTCAAAAATCTCAACATTTTTAAAATCTAAACATTTTTTAGATTTTATTTTTTTCAAATCTGAACATTAGTCAAGTTTAAATATTTTCAAATTTTAATATATTTTCGAATATGAAAAGAAAAAAACAGAAAAGAAGAAAAGGGAATAAAAACAGCAGAAAAATTGGACAGACAATAAATGGGCCAGGGCCATAACCCCGCGCGGGGTGTGCGGCACCCGGTAAGTACCTACCTTGGCGGCATATAGGTTTTTCCCGGAAAGAATGCTAGGCTCTGGGTAGGCGTGGCTACAATAGTAGGGCACCGCCGTCCGCGCGCGGGTCGGAGAATTCGGCTCCGGCCGAGAGCTGTGGTGCGGCCGCTGGACCTGCGTGATCCAAGCCTCTGATGAGGGAGAGCTATGATCCAATTTATATGACCTCAGACTTCAGGAAAGATCGAAAGATTGCAGAAAGAAGACGACACGCCGCCGCCACGCCAGCTGCACTTGCCACTACTCCCTCCTTTCCATACGCTTCAGTGAGTCATCACTCTTTGTAATTTTCCCACAGCACCGACTGTAGTACACGAAACCACCGGTGACACATTGCAAGTTCCTCGGAGAGTTCCAACGCATTTAATCTCACGTCCAACATTTCTAAGTTTCATGTTTCTTAAAGGAAGCAAAAGTATTGCCTCGTTCCATTTATTAAGACTTAAGAATGATAGTACAGGAATAGAGAAGCATGAAGAAAAAGCATATAAGCAGATTAGAAGCATTTCTAAGTTTCATACATAAGCAGTTCAAAAAATGCAGTTTTAGGACATTAGCTTTGTGGCATCAGGAATTCAGGATGCCACCGCTGTTCATCACAAACTTGGGAGGAATCTACCCGTTAAGGATTCTGCAGACTTATTTCTCACAGAAGTAGATCTATTGGCGCGCAGGTGAAAAACCAACATTCTAACATTCATGTACATTCTGCAACTGAACATCAAAATGCTACTCCACATCATACTACTACTAAGAAAATAGTCAAACCAAAATCAAGGCGCATCTCGGCTCAGCAATGTGCTAAGGGTTCTAGCTGTATCTGCAGATCACCCTGCATTTGAGTACCTTATCTTGGACATAGAACCCGGGCATCGCCATGACCTTTACCCGGGACGGGCTCTGCTGCGGCCTCTGCCTTTCAACCTGGATCTCCTCCATGTACATCGGATCGAACGCCCGTTCCTCCTCGACTCGCAGTATCATCAGTGGCGGGCTGAAGGAGAAGGCCAGAAGGTGGAGCAGCCAGATGCACTTCGCCGCCACGAAGAAGCACTGCAGCAGCTGCTCGGCCCATGGCCACGACCAGCTCAGCGTGGACACGATGCAGCTCATCTTCTGGTCGCAGAAACGGCTAAAGTCCTCGCAGTAGTACTTGGTGCCCTTCTTCAGGACCTCGTTCCAGCTCAAGTTGCGCAGCGCGACGAACGAAGCAAAGCTCTCCTGGAGATCCTCCTTGGGGTCGAGAAACCTGGGCGACCCGTTCTTCTGGAACGTGCAGTTCTCGAAGTCTTGATACATCGCCTGGTTCATGAGAGCTTCGAGATGATACAGTATTACTTTGGAGTGCCTGTCAGCGAGTGTGAGCTGATATGGTTGCAGGAGTAAGTTCAGCTTATCTGATAGCCCGTTGTCAACATCTTCGACTTGCTGGAGTAGCACCTTGCAGAACTGTTTGATGGAAAGACGGGCCTCCGATACTACCTGCAAGAACCCTTCCACCATCACTTCGTGGCTGACGGGCAACGAATCGTCTCTACCGACACCCACTGATCTCGCTGATCTCTTGGAGTGAGATTGCACGTTTTTGGTGCTTGTTGCTTTCTTTAGAGCCTTCTTCAGTTCTGAGGAATATGCTTCCAAGCTCAGCAGCTTGCTAGTTAGTTCTCCCAAAGATGATCTCATCTCTCCAACTTCTTCAAGAGCAGCGTCCCTATGCTCATTCGCCTCAGCAAGCTCCTTCTTCAGAGATTCTAGTGAAAACACACCCCACTCCTTCAGAAGCTGCGACATGTTCTCACCCTCGTTGGTGTTCGGTGACATGTCTGGTCTTGGCTTCCTCTTCGACCTGGGTAAGAGCCATGATAATACGTGTGCCCCTTTTTGCTTTGTACGTGAGCTGATAGAGGGGTGGTAGCTCGACGGCGGCACTCCACTGCTGATATTCTTCAGAGAGTTGACATCAGCTTCAGGATCTCTACTGATTGTTGCAGGCTTGCAGGTGTTGCACGTCGTCATAGCCTTCGGTTCTGCCAAATCTGTTCTCCTGCTGTCCGACTTGAGGAAACTGTCAGCCGAGAGAGCAGGATGAAGGAAGGAATGATGGTTTCTGCGTGTTATTCTGTTCCGCACACGCTCGTTTGATGAAGAGAAATGGAACTCGCTGTTTGACGAAGAGAAGGTGTTGTGATTGTCGATATCCGAGAAGGCCACCTCATCTTCCTGACCTTCATGGTCTAAACCAATTCCGCTCCAGTTCTCAGATAGGCTCCGGTTGTCTTGGCGAATGTAGTTCATTCCACCCAAGGGCTCTTCACCATAAGCCTGAGGGAATTTATCAACAAAGCAACAAGTGTTAATGTCAGAACTCAGAAGACGATTCAGAAAGCAAAATGAATGTCATTCATGAAAAAGTATTTATCAGAAACACAAGTTGGGTAAGAAAGCAGAAATGCTAAGCATTTATGTAGTTTATCCATCAACAGTTCCGTATGATTGTTCAGGATGCTAGTGGTTCCCGCTTTGTAATTTAATTTGTAGCAGAACATCATGTACAGCCAACCTAACAGCTTGTTCGTACGTTTTAGTAAATGCATTACAGTACTACCAAGAAGTTAATTCAGTCATCATCAGTCTACATATGTAGGTTGCTGCGGAATGTTACGAACTAAACCAGAGAGAAGACAGACTAGACATATCTGAAAAGGGTTCTAGAAATTTTTTGTAAGTGAAGATATAAATCACTTTACTTTGTTTGGTTATTGCTAACTTGGTCATGGAGGATACTGCAAATGATTAGACAGAACATCCTAAATTCACCATGTAAATCAAGCCAGTGCTTGCCCCTAGTAAAATACACAAAGAACACGGCATTTGGGCAGAATGTTTTAGCCTCCATTTCCACCAAGGCCCATCTCTGAAGAGAGTGTACGACTGTACAAACTACCATCCTACGCAGCAACGCCCTAACAATAAGTAGCAGGTAAGACAGATGACAGACAGATGCAGAAATGTGACAAATTAGCATGTCAAACAGAAAAGGCAAATTTAGCACCGGAGGAGCTACCCAGCTACCTTTCCACTCACACCCTTTCATCTCCTTGGACCAAGAAACATCACAACAAATCACACATGGTTGCCAAGAGTTCCGCGAGAAGGGAGGAGCTTGCTCACCGGGGTAAAGACAGGGTAGTCCTCGGCGACAGCGGCAACCCTCGGGAGCGCCGGCGACGCGGCAGGCGGCACACGGATGACGGCGGGGCTCCAGCTAGCGCCGGCTCCAGCGCCGCCAGCGTAGGCAGCATACCCACCGGCATTGGGGCCCGGCGCCGCGCCGCCGCCCTGGAGCAGCGCGGCGTGGAGCGCGCGCAGCTCAGTGGCCTTGGCGATGGCCGCCTGGATTTCCTGGCGCGTGGCCGGGAAAGCAGCGGGCGGGTGGGAGGAGGACGAGGAGGCGGAGGCAGTATCCCCCGCCATGGGCTACCGGCGACAGCGCGAGGAGTGGGTCAAAGGCCGCGTCTTAGGCTTTGTGGCGCTGGGAGAGAGAGGGAAGAAAGGAATAATGGCTGCTGGCTTGTTGTTGTAGTATGTTTTGTTTGTGTATGGTCATGTATTTTGTACTCAGCACTGTACAATAATCATGCTTGGTGCTGGAGTAGTACTTAATTGTTGTGGTGCCAATGCAGGTCCAGCATGGCATTGGATTTTGAGATGTTGAGAGCGCACGGTGGACTGTAGTAGCAAGCAGTGTCATCAGAAGGCGAAAAGCACATGAGAGAGAGGTTAGCTTTACAGATGAGAGAGATGGTGGCATCGCATCTAATAGAAAGAAGAAGAAGAAGAAAAAAAATAATGTCGGGCTCAACTCTCTTGTTTGATACGTAGTACATTCCAAGACACTCGTAGCAGTATTGTAGTACTGATGCAGTAAGAATACTGTGATGTGCACTGCATGCTTGACTATCTGCTGCTGCTGGTATGGTATTGTATAGATTGGTGAAGTTTTTTCTTATATCGACCATTTGCAGTTTGCAGTGTCGTTATTGTGCAGCAAAGCAAAGCGCCGAGGAGCACGGGGCAAAGGCAAAAGCATGGGCACATGGCTCCCCCACACACACGACACAAGGAAGCAGCGATCGAACTGATTGATGATGACACTGCCCCACACTGCAGCTGCGTGCGATTGATTCACTTTCGGCTCTCTTTCGGGTGCGCTGTGTGGGCTTCAGGAATCGTATGGCTCTTTGTGTATGTCCGGCACGCTCTACGCAGAGTCGCAGACACCAGTGCAGTACTACCAGTATAAACACGGACGTGTAGCTGTCAGATCAGCAGTTGAGAACAGCAGAATCTCCGTAACGGAAATTAGTAGTAAGAGGTCTGGGTCTTGAGCTGGTATTTGTCCCCGGCGGAGCTCAATCAGGTAGCCTGGTGCGAAGTCGTGGTTCTGGTTGGGCTGGGAAAATAATTGATGACGCGAAAGCGCTCTAACCAACACCTGTGCGCCATTGATTCTCATGTGTATCCGACCAATCAAAGTGTGTGTACAGACGGAGCCGATTGCTCTCAGCCTCCTGCACTGTACTAGTTGCTCTCAAACGCCGGCCCACATTTGCAATCTAGCTATAGTACGAGTCAACATCTCATTTGACCTATACATGAGTTTTATTAGAGAAAAACTCAATTGCTTAAGTACTTAGCGTATCTCCATAGGACCGATCCATTTGACCGCAGGCTGACTGGGAAAACCAGCGCAGCGGATCAACCCAAAGGATCAAAAGCGTATGGGTCGATCTATGCATCTGGCCGGCCGTGTCGCGGAGCGCATCCTCCCTCATCCGCACCAAGCCTGCTTGGTAAACAGCCACATACCTTCTATCCCTAGTCTAGCCATCAACGGAAGGCTAACTCTTGTGCTGGCCGCGCCGCCTAACGTCTGCTCTGGCCGCGTCGCTCGACACCTGCGCTTGCCGCTAGACATCAGTGCCGGTCTCTCAACCTCTGCACTAGCATGCAATGCCATGGATGGATTGCCTTTTTAAGCAGGCTACCTGCGGCAATCTCCCAACACCACAACATCGACAGCCATGGCCGGAGGGATATGATCGAGAGAGGGCCCCTGGGAAGGCCATTGAGCCCCGGCCGTGGTCAAGGACGAGGTTGGCGAGGAGGCAGGGGATGAGTCCAATACGCATCGTCCTTACCGTCCTCGTCCCCATCGCCACTAGCGTCGCCTGAGCCCTCCGTCATGGACCTCTTCGTCTTCGAGTTTGGCGTGAAAATCCTCATGGGTGACCCGTGCGAGTGCCCGTGATTCCCTGACAAGTTCACGCAAGTGCTCTATGGGAAGGAGACAACACGCGTCAAGGTGTGGGAGCACAACTCTTGGCTCCACATTTGGACGAGGAGGTGTTGTTCAATGATGAAGGGCACAAGTACCTCCACCGCGGATGGGATTTGTTCGCCTGCCTGCACTCCCTTGAGGTTGGACACTTCCTCGTTTTCAATTTCGATGGACACAACATGCTCACTATCAAGGTCTTCGACGAGACCATGTGCCGCCGCCAGTACCACCCCGACGACGAAGACGAGGACGATGACATTGACTAGGCACGCTAGGATTAAAAAGAATATGCCCGAGAGGCGATAATAAAGTGGTTATTATCTTATATTCCATGTTTATGATAAAAAATATTTCTCATGCTATAATTGTGTTAACCGGAAACGTTAATACATGTGTGTTTAATAAACAAATAAAAGGTTCCTAGTAATGCCTCTCATTACACTAGCTTGTTGATTAACAGATGATCAAGGTTTCCTAATCATGATATTGGATGTTGTTAATAACAAGGTCACAACATTGGTAGAATGATGTGATGAACACTCTCCCAAAGTATAGTAATACGATCATACAATTATGTTTACACTACTATAACGCCATTCAAAGTAACTCTAATCCTTAGACCATGAGATCACATCAATCACTGACTCCAGAAGAGTACTTTGATTGCATCAAATGTCACACCGTAACAAGGTGATTATAAAGGTGTCGTCGGGTACTTGGAAAGTGTTAGTTGAGACTCGTGGATCAAGAATGGGATTTTTCCATCCTAATGATGGAGAGGTATACTCAGGACCCTCTCGGTGATATCACACTAACATTGCTTGCAAGCAAGTGATAACGATCACAAAAAATGTTATATCACGAGAATGAGAAAAGAGTACTTGTCAGTAACGGGATCGAACTAGGTATGGATGATACCGAATGATCGAATCCCGGACAAGTAAAATATCGCGAGACAAAAGGAATAGGTTACTACAAATAAAGGTTCACGCGATCACTAGTTCATCGCTTGAGTTGGTGGGAGTCATCATGGATCTCTAGGTATCGCTAATGATTATTGATCGAAGAGTGTCTCAATCATGTCCACTCAGCTCGCGAACCCGTAGGGAGACACCCTTTAGGGTAGTCGATGCATTTGAGTGGATAGGAAACACTGGAGAAAATACTGGACAACGTAGAAATTGTTCTGATAAAAACTACCGAAATAGTTTCAAGGTATCAAAATATTGCGAGGGGATAAAATGTTAATGTGTTCATTAAATGAAGTACTCATTAAATGAAGTGTTCATTAAATTGAGTTGCATTAAACCAAGTGAATTAAAGTGTTTTAATGGAAATACCTTTGATTTTGAGTGGAGAATTAATGGAATTATGGTGACCCTTTGATTTGTGTGAGTGGAGACTCCACCGCCATAAAGAGGGGAGAGGTGGGGGAACCACTAGGGGCTGGTGGAAGTCTCTTAGTGTAGCCCCCTCCTATAAAAGTAGGAGGTGGAGACCCCCTCTCCACACACCATTCCACAACTCATCCTCTCCTCTCATATGCCCTTTGGTTGACATCTTCCTCCCCTTTTAGCCTTGTCCATTGCCACGAGTGAGGAGCTTAGGCGAAGCTCTTCTCAAGATCTTCTTCACTACCATCACCACCATGTTGTAGTGTTGGCGGAGTTCCCGAGGATCCACTACTTCCGCTGCCGTGCTGGAGCGAGGGACAAAAGTCATTCGCACACTGTATGTGTGACCGATTACAGAGACGTTGCACGTGTGGTGTTGTCATCGCGTCCTTGAGGAGGGTCGTGTACACTCTACAACAACCATATTTGTTTGCGGGAATGTTATCCTGTGTTATGGTCTTCAAGGGTGGGTCCATCTGAAACCATTACATGTATCTCTTAGATATGATCTTGGTGGTTGCATCCGTAGAATTTTTTGTTTTCCATGCAACAAACCCCATCAATGGTATCAGAGCTATGTCTATGCGTAGATGTGATGACTGCAAGTGCATAGATCGTTTGTAGCTAGTTTCGAAATAAACATACCGATCCCACAGGGGGCAGGTGTCTAAAGTCTAATAACTCTTTGAACTAAATACTGAAATAGTAATGCTAAATAACATTCTAAGTAACAAGATAAAATGCGAGTTTTGTGTAAAAGATATTTTTGGATTTTCAAATAAGGGAACAATAAGTAAACTAAAGCTGTAAGTAAACAAGAGCATGCAAGTATGATTACGAAAGTCTGCAAGATGATGGAAAGAGTTCTCAGGGAGTAGTGGATCCACCGCTAGTAATTAGAAAGAGTGATCAAAATTATTATAATGAATAAGACCATTTATGATATGTATGGCAGGAGCTCCATATATGGACGAATAGCCAGCAACCGCTACACACATCATTCTGATAACCACAACAGACAGCAATCGACATCAAACGAATTACTGCGCTATTAAGGAAATTCTCCCATGGCATGGACATGGCTTTATGAGTTCTCCTTGATTCCCCCAAGTTAGTACGTAAAGAATGACAACAACCTTATAGTCATAGTAAGTGTTATCATCCCTCCGTATACCAACAAGTAATCCCCTTCATCGAGTCCCCATAGAAGGCAAATATTAAGGAGGTGCACAACTCCCAACATCAAGATAAAGACAATTAACACAAACACATAATGAACAATATCACATAATAATCTTTATCTCAATTCAATCTCATACTAGGGTTTCTCCATCTCCCCAAGAACAAAGAAAACTACTCACAAATGAAGGCAATCAACATCATGGATAGAATATGGATGAAGTATGAAGATATAATTGAAGACAAGTGCAAATCCAAGATTCAATCTAGAATCACAACAATAACCAAAGGGGATCGGTGTTGGAGACGTTGTTGATGAAGATGATGATGTAGATCGATGTGGAGGCCTTCAAGATCCTAGTCCCTTCTCCTCTTGTGTGATGGTGATGGTGTAGATCTGTTTGGAGGCGGATATGGTGGTGGCATGGCGGCTGGGCTCCGCCGTGGTGGAGGATATGGCTTGGTGGCTCTCTCTTGGGTCCTCCCTCCTTTATATAGGCCTTAGGGGTGCCCTAGGGTTCCCCCAATACCGTCATATGACTTAGGGAAGGTTCTGGAGATTTTCTGAGGTCAAATCCCATCGTTTACGACCTTTTTGGTAACTATACGAGCGGAGTTATACGACTAGAAAAATACCTCCGGCCGTATAGTTGCTCGTTAAACTCTCATATCCTTTTAGTATTTTGGCCGCCATTTCTCCATACGAACTCCGTTTTGGGTGTTCTTGGGCTCGTTGAGTTCGTATCATCGAGGGATACAACCTTGTGGTCTTGGATCTTTATTTTGAGAAGTTAGAAAAATTGACTTTTTCAACCTCTCAAATGGCTGTCTGGTCCCTATAGCTCCTCCATACTATGCTCTCTTTGTTCCTTTTGCCTTTGTTTTATCCATAGTCATCATCAACACCAACACACATGTAATAGACAAGGAAAAGTGATAAAATTCTACCTAACCTACTAAATGTGCAAAGCTCATATGAAAGTAAATGAGAAATAGAAAGCATGCATACAAGGCATAGCTATAGCTGGAAGAAACACTATATGAGGGATAAATGGCACAATTTATATGGCTAAAAGAGGTGGTATTTCATAGCCATCAACTTCCCCAAGATAGACCTTGCTCGTCCTCGAGCAGGAAGGGTCGATAATAAATTAATGGTTGTGAAATAGCTTATCATTGGAAATCAATGCCTTGCATCCTTATTTCTTTTACAAGCTCGAAGAGAGAAAACATGTATTCATACAAGGCAACACAAGCTCAGTTATAAAGACCACTAAAGATTCATCAAAACTTATATGCTCCATGTCAACAGTGAATCTACTTGCCGACAAACTTGTGATCCTCTTATTGCACCTTTTGTATAACTTTTCATGTCATTATTTTTTATGAGGCAAAACTTAGTAACAAATTGATGTCAAGCATAAATAGAATAAAGTATACCCGATCATGTCATCTAGTTAAGACTCTCAAGTGCAAACATCAGTTATTGAGCTTTCAGAAAGTTTTTCTCTTAGTAACGAGATTTATGCCAAAAGGAAATGCGAGAACATGTCAAAACAAGCATAGCATTAGAGTGTATCATTTGGTCACCCACATCAATGAATCATGGCTATCAAACACTCATTTTCTATTCTTTGTCTTTCTAAAACTTTAGTTCATCAGTAATGAGATCATGCCAAAACTTAGTGTGTTTAATCAGACTGTGCAGGCTAAGAAGGATACTTGTGACCATTACCAAGGTTTCCTTTCTCGGTATAATGATTTCTCATAACGGTTAGAGGAGTATTCCCTCTTTCTCTTTGAACGCAGGCCCACGAGAATACCAATGCATACCCAAATATAGCATTTATGCTACATATGTTGGGCAACTCATAGCCAAACTCCAAGAGTTTCCTCTTTTTGGACTATTCAAAGGCCAGCGGAGTTTTTAGCATCCCATGTTGTGCGGTGGTGCAGACACGCATAAAGCAATATCATACTTTAATCATCAGGTCAAGATTTGGCATGCATCTCAATTACCGCTAAATATTAGTTTCTTCAAACAAATCCTTTCAAAGAGTACTATCAAGTCGATCATCACATCTATGGTGTTGAGTATCTTTAAGGCTAAACTCTTAAGACAATAAAACAACACCTTATTTAGCATAGAACTCAAAACTTCGAAATATCATTTCCAATTAACAACCCCTTCCGTAAGAAAACTATCAAGTCTATTGTTTTGACATTATGGGGTCGAGCATAACCTATTCATTTAAGACAAGGCTATTTAGTGACAACGAACCAATTTCAAAAGATCTTGATCAAGTATTCATTCTTTCCAAGTGTAGAGATTGTGGCAATGTTTTCTAGAGGATCACAAATAGTGTCACAAGCTTGATAAACAATTTGGCAAGATGCATACAAGCTCTAAGTCAACTCATATGGTGCCTATCATGAGAAAGTGTATCCCCATATGAATACAGAACTAGACTCACTTAAACAAGCATTCAAAAACAACAGGATACATGATTGCATTAAATCTTCATCGAATATGAACATTGCACAAGACTCTACACATGCAGAAGTAACCTCCCCAGGCTTAGAACTTTGCAATAACCAAACTTGAGTATATAACCAAAAGAAAAGAGAAAATACAATTTCCAAAAGAGAGTGTGATAAGTGGTTACCTCCACAAGCTTAGTTGAAAACAAGGGTGACACACTTTACCATTGAGGTACAAGTAACCTCTCTTTTGATGGACAAAGAACCTTTGCTTCAACATGTATTTCTTGATATGGCCCGGTGTGCCTTCCTTAAGGACCTACTTAAAAAACTAAAAAGAAAAAGAAATATTTTTGTGTTTTTGAAGACATGGGTTTAGATCACAAGTGATAAAAATACAAGTCCCACTGAGTCGGTTCATAAACCTAAGCGCCACGCTTAATTCAACAAACTAGTTCTAGAAGATACCTCTCCTAGTTTTTGATGAAGTGCAAGTGAGACAAAATATGAAACACGAGTGTGCAGCCCCTATGTGCTTAATAAAAGAGGTTCGAGTTGGAAGGTTTTACCAGAAACTGATTGTTGAAGTGTTGAATTGAAGCAACCAAGTGGCTCATGTGAGTGTTTGCACGGTCGGCACTACCGTACACATTGTCACACAAGGTTCAAGTCCCTGCGAAAATAACACACAAAATAAATGCATCGGTTTGGTATACGAACATAGTTCGTTTACCCCACCGATAAAAGGAAAGAAAAAGAAAACATGAACTTCTATAGAGAATTACATTCTAGGAGGTTTCTAAGGTAGAAATTTATTGCTTACATATGCTCGGCTTCTCTAGATCATGGGAGAAGCTCACAGGTGGTGTTTCGAGGTTTTTAGAAGAAGAAAGAATAACATTTTGAGCAATGGTTACCTTCCAGTTGGCATTTGAGGAGTTTTCTCAACTATATGGGCACAACTATACTGCCGGAACAATGTGTTTCCGCCGTATAGTTGGCCTTCTGTCAAAATATTAGGGTTTCCTCCTAGCGGTGCAGCTATACGGGAGCAACTATACGGCCGGAACAAAATGTTCCCGCGGTATAGTTGGTCGTCAAACTGTCTGTCCTTGGGAAAGAAAATATACAAAGGCATCGATATCTATATGACCGGAATTTTTATTCCCGCCGTATAGTTGGTCATTAAACTCTCAGTACATATGAAAGAAAAATTGTCGATGGCAAAGATATCTATACGATCGGAACTATACGACCGGAATTTTTATTCCCGCCGTATAGTTGGTCGTTAAACTCTCAGTACATATGAAAGAAAAATTATTGATGGCAAAGATATCTATATGATCAAAACTATACGAATGGAATTTTTATTCCCGTCATATAGTTGTTCGTTAAACTCTCTGTATGCATCAAAAAATTTCTATTACTTCGAGAATTCTTTCTTAACCTAAAACTTAGTGATATACCTTGTTTTGACAGTAAAATAACAACTTTAATTTTCGACCAACAACAGCATGTAGAAACAATAAATTCTACCTTTTGAAAACTACAACAAGATAACTCTAATAGCAAATCATGCAAAGAATAAAAATTCCAAAGCAATATGAATGCATCAAGACTCAAGACAAAAAACTAAGAAAGGCACCTAATGACTTCCGGGTTGCCTCCCGGGAAGCGCTTTCTTATAACCAAGTAGCCAGGCTTTTCTCCAATATGATTTCAATAGATAGGAGCCAGAGAATTATTTATTCTTACCTCCAAAAGAGGTTTGGAGCACTTACTATTATAGCCTGGTCGAAGTCTCACCCGCTTGCGGTACATCGAAGTCTTGTAGATCAATGTGTTATTACTCACAAATGATAATTGATGCACCATGTGTGGTGAGCATACCTCCCTAGATAGCTTCAACAAAAGGATTAGATATTTACATGTAAAGTCAAACATTTTACCTTTGATAGCATCATCATGATACAATTCATAGTACTCTTCTTGGGCTACACTATCACGAGGAAACACTTCATAATACTCATCTTTAGCAGCAGGGAAAAATTCAAAAGTGTCTCTATTCTCTAGTTCATCACCCTTACTATCAAGTTCATCAGTTCTAGAGTTATCAATCCAATCACAAAAAGAAGCATCATCAACAAATGTTTCATCAAAGATGTGCTCTCCCAAAACCTGCTCATTAATACTACAAGGATTTATCTCTAGTTCATCATTATTAGTGTTCTCCAAATGAGTATCTAGGCATAAAGCCTCCGCAGATAAATTATCTTCAGTTTCAACACAATAAGAATCATTACTAGAGACTGAGGCATCATAAACAAACTTATTATTAGTAGAATGATGTTTTTTCAACCTCACCTTTTTGGTATTCCTCCTTGTTATCCAGTGGTTCCTACAAAATGTTAGTTTCGGGAACTATTGTTTTACATAGCTCCTTACTCTTTATCACAAGTGCATTCCCACTAAAGTGTTCTTGAAAATAATTGACAATATAATCCATAATATTATGACACCTTGCTAAACCCTCATTATGGCTACTTTTCATAATAATACCAATTTTCCTAAGCAGCTCATGAGACCCTTCATAAACTATGTATTCCAAGAGTTTAACACTATTACCGTTTATGTGAGTATTGGTTGATAAAAATTATTTAAAGAGAGGAATGCATTCATAATCATAAAGCTTGTTAGGCTTACCATTATATTGCCTCATCTCTTCGAACAAATTACCAGAACAGTAATCCACCTGCTTCCACATGCCCAGTAGTTACATCTCCTCAAGGATTATCAGTTCTTCTTCGTGTTCATCCTCTTCTTGGGAAGGAGCTTCATCCTTCTCCAATGGAATTTCCTGTCCCATGTTAATAGCATCACAATATTCATAGAAAGATTCATTTTCTAGTTCCTCCTCAGAACAATCATCATAAGTTTGGGACTTATAGAAATCACTAGATAATGAGATACCGTTTGCATGCATACTATTTGTGTGTGGAAAGTTATTTTCAGAAGTAGGAGATTCAAGTGGTTGATCAAGTTGCTGCTCTTCATTCTTACTAAGATAATCCACGAGTAGCTCAGCGATAGTCTTACCTTCGGCTTACCTTCCACTAGTTGAGAGGGTGCAACATCAAGTGCCACCTCTTTATTAGCAATGTGTTCAGGCGGTTTTGGTGGAGGTTCTACATATGATGTTAACTTCTGTTTAGCTTTTTGATCCTGCAAAAGGCTAGGCTTTTCCATGCAGGCTGAAATCCGCTCATAAACAGTGCAAGCTAAAACATTATCCATAAAGTACTCACAACAACATGAATATATATGATAAACTTCTTCAATTATTTCATCAACAACCTCCTAGCATCTTTCTCGAATATTATATTGTATAGAAGAAAACAATTCCGAACAACCAGTATAAAGCGCAAATTCTATAACTTCCATATCAACTAAGCTTTTAAACTCATTTCTATTATAAGATTCTAATGCGGGATCAATGTTATAATTACATTGGTAGGTGATATGATCTTTGGATCCACATAATCTACAAGCAAACCGGTATGAGGCACATAGCATGGATGTATAATCATTCACCAGAGCCAGCCGTTGATTCAGTATTTCTCGCAACTTCTCCTTCCTTGCGAGCTTCTCCTGTTCAAGAGTAGTCTTCTAGGAAGACATGATTAGTAACAAATATTTTTATGGGTTTTTGATTTGTAAACAAAAGCAAAAATACAAATGCAGCAAATAAAGAAAGCTTAAAACAAAATCTAGCAAAACTAAAATAAATAAACAAAAGCTAAAAGACCTACGATGCTTAGATCCCCGGCAACGGCGCCAGAAAATAGCTTGATGACTGCAAGTGCACAGATCATTTGTATCTAGTTTCGAAATAAAGATATCGATCCCACAGGGAGAAGGAGTCTGAAGTCTAATAACTCTTTGAACTAAATACTAGAATAGTAATGCTAAATAACGTTCTAAGTAACAAGATAAAATGCGAGTTTTGTGTAAAAGATATTTTTGGGTTTTCAAATAAGAAAACAATAAGTAAACTAAAGCTGTAAGTAAACAAGAGCATGCAAGTATGATTACGAAAGTCTGCAAGATGAAGGAAAGAGTTCTCAGGGAGTAGTGGATCCACCGCTAGTAATTAGAAAGAGTGATCAAAATTATTATAATGAATAAGACCATTTATGATATGTGTGGGAGGAGGTCCATATATGGATGAATAGCCAGCAACCGCTGCACATATCATCCTCATAACCACAGCAGATAGCAATCGACATCAATCGAATTACTACGCTATTAAGGGATTTCTTCCGTGGCATGGACATGGCTTTATGAGTTCTCCTTGATTCCCCCAAGTTAGTACGTAAAGAATGACAACAGCTTTATAGTTACAGTAAATGCTATCATCCCTCTGTCTACCAACAATTAGTCCCCTTCATCGAGTTCCCATAGGAGGCAAATATTAAGGAGGTGCACAACTCCCAACATCAAGATGAAAACAATTAACACATACACATAATGAACAATATCACATAATAATCTTTATCTCAATTAAATCTCATACTAAGGTTTCTCCATCTCCCCAAGAAACAAGAAAACTACTCACACATGAAGGCAATCAACATGATGGATAGAATATGGATGAAGTATGATGATACAATTGAAGACAAGTGCAAATCCAAGATTCAATCTAGAATTACAACAAGTAACCAAAGGGGATGGGTGATGGAGACGTTGTTGATGAAGATGACGATGTAGATCGATGTGGAGTCCTTCAAGATCCCAGTCCCTTCTCCTCTTGTGTGATGTTGATGGTGTAGATCTGTTTGGAGGCCGCTATGGTGGTGGCATGGCGGCAGGGCTCCTCCGTGGTGGAGGATATGGCTTGGTGGCTCTCTCTTGGGTCCTCCCTCCTTTATATAGGCCTTAGGGTGCCCTAGGGTTCCCCTAATACTGTCATATGACTTAGGAAAGGTTCTGGAGCTTTTCTGAGGTCAAATCCCGTCGTTTGCGACCTTTTTGGCAGCTATACGAGCGGAGTTATACGACTAGAAAAATAGCTCCGGCCGTATAGTTGCTCGTTAAACTCTCATATCCTTTTAGTATTTTGGCCGTCATTTCTTCATACGAACTCTGTTTTGGGTGTTCTTGGGCTCGTTGAGTTCGTACCGTCCAGGGATACAACCCTGGGGTCTTGGATCTTTATTTTGAGAAGTTGGAAAATTGACTTTTTCAACCTCTCAAATGGCTAAGTCTGGTCCCTGCAGCTCCTCCATACTATGCTCTCTTTGTTCCTTTTGCCTTTGTTTTATCCATAGTCATCATCAACACCTACACACATGTAATAGACAAGGAAAAGTGATAAAATTCTACCTAACCTACTAAATGTGCAAAGCTCATATGAAAGTAAATGAGAAATAGAAATCATGCATACAAGGCATAGCTATAGCTGGAAGAAACACTATATGAGGGATAAACGGCACAATTTATATGGCTAAAAGAGGTGGTATTTCATAGCCATCAACTTCCCCAAGATAGTCCTTGCTCGTCCTCGAGAAGGAAGGGTCGATAATAAATTAATGGTTGTGAAATAGCTTATCATTGGAAATCAATGCCTTGCATCCTTATTTCTTTTACAAGCTCGAAGAGAGAAAACATGTATTCATACAAGGCAACACAAGCTCAGTTATAAATACCACTAAAGATTCATCAAAACTTATATGCTCCATGTCAACAGTGAATCTACTTGCAGACAAACTTGTGATCCTCTTATTGCACCTTTTGTATAACTTTTCATATCATTATTTTTTATGAGGCAAAACTTTGTCACAAATTGATGTCAAGCATAAATAGAATAAAGTATACTCGATCATGTCATCTAGTTAAGACTCTCAAGTGCAAACATCAGTTATTGAGCTTTTAGAAAGTTTTTCACTTAGTAACGAGATTTATGCCAAAAGGAAATGCGAGAACATGTCAAAAGAAGCATAGCATTAGAGTCTAATTTGGTCATCCACATCAATGAATCATGGCTATCAAACACTCATTTTCTATTCTTTGTCTTTCTAAAACTTTAGTTCATCAGTAATGAGATCATGCCAAAACTTAGTGTGTTTAATCAGACTGTGCAGGCTAAGAAGGATACTCGTGACCATTACCAAGGTTTCCTTTCTCGGTATAATGATTCCTCATAACGGTCAGAGGAGTATTCCCTCTTTCGCTTTGAACGCAGGCCCACGAGAATACCAATGCATACCCAAATATAGCATTTATGCTACATATGTTGGGCAACTCATAGCCAAACTCCAAGAGTTTCCTCTTTTTGGAGTATTCGAAGGCCAACGGAGTTTTTAGCATCCCATGTTGTGCGACAGTGGTGCATACACGCATAAAGCAATATCATACTTTAATCAACAAGTCAAGATTTGGCATGCATCTCAATTACCGCTAAATATTAGTTTCTTCAAACAAATCCTGTCAAATAATACTATCAAGTCGATCATCACATCTATGGTGTTGAGTATCTTTAAGGCTAAACTCTTAAGCCAATAAAACAACACCCTATTTAGCATAGAACTCAAAACTTCGAAATATCATTTCCAATTGACAACCCCTTCCGTAAGCAAACTATCAAGTCTATTGTCTTGAAATTATGGGGTCGAGCATAACCTATTCATTTAAGACAAGGCTATTTAGTGACAACTAACAAATTTCAAAATATCTTGATCAAGTATTCATTCTTTCCAAGTGTAGAGATTGTGGCAATGTTTTCTAGAGAATCACAAATAGTGTCACAAGCTTGATAAATTTTTTGGCAAGATACATACAAGCTCTAAGTCAACTCATATGGTGCCTATCATGAGAAAGTGTATCCCCATATGAATACAGAACTAGACTCAATTAAACAAGCATTAAAAAATAATCGGATACATGATTGCATTAAACCTTCATCGAATATGAACATTGCACCAGACTCTACACATGCAGAAGTAACCTCCCCAAGCTTAGAACTTTGCAAGAACCAAACTTGAGTATATCACCAAAAGAAAAGAGAAAATGCAATTTACAAAAGAGAGTGTGATAAGTGGTTACCTCCCCAAGCTTAGTTGAAAACAAGGGTGACACACTTTACTGTTGAGGTACAAGTAACCTCTCTTTCGATGGACAAAGAACCTTTGCTTCAACATGTATTTCTTGATATGGCCCGGTGTGCCTTCCTTAAGGACCTGCTTAAAAAAGTAAAAATAAAACAAAATATTTTTGTGTTTCTGAAGACACGGGTTTAGCTCACAAGTGATAAAAATACAAGTCCCACTGAGTCGGTTCATCAACCTAAGCGCCACGCTTAAGTCAACAAACTATTTCTAGAAGATGCCTCTCCTAGATTTTGATGAAGTGCAAGTGAGACAAAATATGAAACACGAGTGTGGAGCCCCTATGTGCTTAATAAAAGAGGTTCGTGTTGGAAGGTTTTACCAGAAACTGATTGTCGAAGCGTTGAATTGAAGCAACCGAGTGGCTCATGTGAGTGTTTGCATGGTCGGCACTACCGTATACACTGTCACACAATGTTCAAGTCCCTGCGAAAATGACACACAAAATAAATGCATCGGTTTGGTATACGAATATAGTTCGTTTACCCCACCGATAAAAGGAAAGTAAAAAGAAAACATGAACTTCTATAGAGAATTACATTCTAGGAGGTTTCTAAGGTAGAAATTTATTACTTACATATGCTCGGCTTCTCTAGATCATGGGAGAAGCTCCCAGGTGGTGTTTTGAGGTTTTTAGAAGAAGAAAGAATAACATTTTGAGAAATAGTTACCTTCTAGTTGGCATTTCAGGAGTTTTCTCAACTATATGGGAGCAACTATATGGCCGGAACAATGCGTTCCCGCCGTATAGTTGTCCTTCTGTCAAAATATTAGGGTTTCCTCCTAGCGGTGCAGCTATATAGGAGCAACTATACGGCCGGAACAAAATGTTCCCGCTGTATAGTTGGTCGTCAAATTGGCTGTCCTTGGGAAAGAAAATATACAAAGGCATCGATATCTATACGACCGGAATTTTTATTCCCGCTGTATAGTTGGCCATTAAACTCTCAGTACATATGAAAGAAAAATTGTCGATGTCAAAGATATCTATACGACCGGAACTATATGGCCGGAATTTTTATTCCCGCCGTATAGTTGGTCGTTAAACTCTCAGTACATATGAAAGAAAAAAGATCGATGGCAAAGATATCTATACGACCGAAACTATACGGCCGGAATTTTTATTCCTGTTGTATAGTTGTTCGTTAAACTCTCTGTATGCATCAAAAATATTCTATTTCTTCGAGAATGCTTTCTTAACCTGAAACTTAGTGATATACCTTGTTTTGACAGTAAAATAACAACTTTAATTTTCGACCAACAACAACATGTAGAAACAATAAATCCTACCTTTTGAAAACTACAACAAGATAACTCTAATAACAAATCATGCAAAGAATAAAAATGCCAATGCAACATGAATGCATCAAGACTCAAGACAAAAAACTAAGAAACACACCTAATGACTTCCGGGTTGCCTCCTGGGAAGCGCTTTCTTATAACCAAGTAGCCAGGCTTTTCTCCAATATGATTTCAATAAATAGGAGCCAAAGAATTATTTATTCTTACCTCCAAAAGAGGTTTCCAGCACTTACTATTATAGCCTGGTCGAAGTCTCACCCGCTTGTGGAGCATCGGAGTCTTGTAGATCAATGTGTTGTTGCTCACAAATGATAATTGATGCACCATGTGTGGTGAGCATACCTCCCTAGATAGCTTCAACAAAAGGAAGAGAGGGGGGAAGGCGCATGGGCCTCATGGGCCGCCGGCCAGGGGTGGTCCCCACCCCGCGCACAACCCTAGGCTGGCCGGGTGGGCCCCTTGAGGCGCCTGGGCCTTGGCCCTTCCCTCCTCCGGTTTTCCCTCATGGGCCCTATTTCCCTAGGAAGTTTGGCCCATTAGTGGAATAACCCTTCAAATTAGATTTTAATATTATATTTAATATTAATTACACTAATTAATATGTAAATACATATTAAAAAATCCATCTTGACCCGAAACACCTTTCGGTTCCCTTTCGATTTCCTCCGAACGACTTCGGATCTTTCCCGAAATGATTTCGGTCCTTTATTCTTTCTCCAAACAACTTCGGATCTCTCTGCGGAACGATTCCGTATTTCTCTTTCTCTACTGTGGTTCCATCTTACGAATGATCGCTCTCATCGTACCCTTAAGTGTATCCTCTCATGGCTCGGGAATGCTCTAGACATGATCTGTATCAATGATCAACAGAGGGACCAGGGATGTCCATGTGACCCCTATGCATTCCTGATGACAATGTTGTTTGAACCGTTTAAATGTAGCATACTCTTCCTTTTGTTTCTCGATACAACTTGTCCGATATCCGATCATTGGTATCCCATACCTTGTTCAATCTCGTTCACAACAAGTTATGTTTTCTTGTTACCGTGATATTACATCCCCGTGACCTAGTCACATGTTGCAACATTTATGGATGTAATCTCACCAAGCCAGCTGTATGTATCTTTACCCGTCATGTGGGTGTTCAAATCCCGGTCTTGCAGTCACATTTCACTAACTGTTCCTTTGAAATACCCAACATACACCTTTATGGTCACCGCATTACCAGATGACGATTGATGTAGTCAAAGCAGCCTCGGGAAATAGTGAGTAATATGAGCTCACGGTCTAAGGAGAAGGAGTCTAGGTATAGCTGTTGCAACAATGAACTATATGACTTGATCGTGTTGCAATCCTTCGAGGAATGTCCAATCACATCATTCTCCAATGATATGATCTTGTTGTCAGTTGGCATAAATGCCCATGATCTTGAAACCCAGATCATCTTTGTGACCAACGAACTAATACGAATAAAGGCTACTAAGGACTTGGTTGTTTCATACCACACCTATACCAATGTTTCTACTTGGCACAGTTATAGCACAATATAAAACTATTATAAACTAATTCAGATATGACAATAAAAACCTATTTCTTATTTACCTCTAGGGCATATCTCCTTCAGTCCGCCTCCACAAAAAACTCCTCATTCGCTCAGTATTTATTTCTTCAGTACATGTTGTTCAATCAAACTACTCTCAAACTTCTGAGGGAAGCAGATGACTTCCTTTCCTTGGAGCCTGATGATTCCAAGTCGTCGATTATACCACCCTTGAACAACAACGGCGATCCCTATACTTCCTGAGCTCTCAAGAAACATAGGAGGGCAGAGGGATCAAGTGAGTCTACTCGGGGAGCTATGAGTTCGCGTACTTGGGATCCTCTCCTTTCTCCCCCCAAAATCCTCCTACTCTCAAAGAAGCATGGGACATACCCCATCATTAACTCCGGGTGAGTCTAACATCCTTTGGTAGTGGACTTTGTTTTATTCCTCGCGGTGATCTTGAAGCTTCTTTACCAGCACACAAGAACTTTTCCTCGTGTCTACCGGTGCGCTGATCAGGACAGAGGGGATAAGTGGTACTAATGCATACGGGATGAGCATGAGCACTCCACATAAGGAGACGCCTGACCCCCCCACTCATCCAAGATCCCGTTCCTCCAACCAAATATGCTCCTTTGGGAGGGGAGAGGAAGGAGAGGCCCAAGGCTGGGGGTCGGCGAGTTCGCCAAATGAGGAGGAGGCCAAAGACACGAAGGGCACACCCTCTACCTTTGTTCCTGATTCGGTGAACATATGAAATCCTTCCTCGGGGTTTGTGGATGCTCGTAGATCGCCATCAGAGCTTCAATAGGTTGAGGGCTTCGTTAGCCAGGCTTAGGAGGCAATGCATCACATCAATGCCTTGTCAAAGAAGGTCCATGTAAGTTTTTTCTTTCTCTGGGGGCGTGTTTAGCGCACCCAACAAGTGTAGCCCTCTAGCTGGCCTCTCCTAAGGCTAGTTCGTGGGCTTTGGCTTCAAATTCTTGAGACTCACTTAGGGAGTTTACCTTGTGCAGGAAATCAAGGACTATGCCACACAAGGTGTTGAGTTTCTTCGTGACCCGGCCTTGCTACAGTCGTCTCAGCAGGTAGGAGAGCTTCAGCGAGTACACTAGAAGCTTGAGGAGGCCAAGAAGTAATCCCAAGGTGAACCTTTAGGATCGCTTCTTTGTTTCTCTTTTCTCTCTTGTACGATCCTCATAACACAATCCTGAATGTCATAACCGACCAAGAGAAAGCCGCCCAGCTTGAGGAGGCATTCGTAAAGTAAGGGTTGGAGCTTCCATATGAACATGACTGTTGCTGCCAAGACAGTGCTAAGGTACGTGAAGCTCCATAGGATCTCATCAAGGCCAAGGAGTCCCTAGTATCCTTGCAGGGAGAACGCGACTAGCTCACGCAAGACTTGGAGGATTCCAACAAGAATGTTGAGGGTGAGTGTATTTATACCAGTTTTCATTGTCATTCAGGGGTGTTTATGAGTCCCTTTCCCTGACTAGACACTCGTCGCGCCCAGGGAGTCATGAAGAACTGCGTTGGTAGAAGTCCTAGAACCTCTCATTCGGGTATTCTAGCCAAAAATGAATTTTGGAGACCTTCCACTAATTAAAAGAGTTCCATTGTTGGTGAAGAAGGTTGAGGAATTGAATCTCTAGGTGATGGAGCTCTCGATCTCAGATAAGCTAGAAGGCATGAGTCGTGCCTTCCTCTGGTCCAGGTCGCACAACCCTAGCCTCAATCTGGCTAGGGTCTTTGTCAGAGTGAATTTGTCTTAGTCCTCAAGGCATGGACTATACTTCTGCCGAGGAGAGCAGATGGAGCATGCCGCTCGGCAAGCTACGGGGGATGCAATAAGATGCCTCAAGGCGCCTTCTAAGGAGGAAAGTCATCGAGATCCCGGGTGCACAACTGTCGACCCATAGCTTCCTGTTCCCTGCCTTATTTTGAGTTACTATAACATAGGAGTAGAAAAAACAGATTAACTATAACTGTTGTATGTCGACTGGGGAAAATGACAAGTTATTTAGTTAATTCAATTTTTATGGTGGTTGTTACCCTTTGTGTCCTTAGCTCTTTTGTTTTGTTCGCACAAGGTTCGTTTCTTTTCCTGTGCTCAATAACAAACTGTCATGTCCCCCATTGATATTGAGGTTAGCCATGGCATAAACCTCATCGAGCTCTAGATGAGAATCTAAACTGGCGGTCATATCGAGAGTTTAAGCGTCGAATCCGAACTCGTGGTACTAAAATAGTTATGCTAAGATTTAAATGTAACCTTTATTCGGGCATGTTCACCTAGTGAGTAGCCCCCGAGCAACTGTCATTTCAGGTCATTCGGGTGCCAAAGCAAGACTATTGAGAACTTAAATGACAACATGCTTTTTATTTAATTAGGAAGAGGTGTTGTGGAATTTATTCCTTGAAATACTGTAAACAATACAAAATTTAAATCATAGAGTTCTGACATAGTTGCTCGATGTTCCATGCAACTGTGAACTCCACTCCTTTGTAGCGAGAGAGTTTGTAAGCCCCTGGGCACAGTATCCCGATGACAACGGCTGGTCCTTTCCACGAGGGAGAGAACTTGTGCTTTCCTTTGGTGTCATGGTCCTACTACAGGACCAGGTCACCCACGGCAAGAGAGCGCTCACATATGTTGCGGCTATGATAGAGCCTTAGACCTTATGGGTACCTTGTCGATCGGGCCAACACAACTTCTTTGTGCTTATCAAGATGGTCCAGCATGGCTTGCATCCCCATTTCGGACTCTTCCTCGTTGAATGCATGAACGCTAGGAGATTCCAAGTTGATATCGGTCAGGAGTACTGCCTCATCACCGTAGATCATGAAGAAGGGTGTGAATTGCATGGACATATTCAAAGAGGTGCACAAGATCCATAGCATCGATGGGAGATTATATACCCATTCTCCACCACTTGTGGTCAATGACTCGTGCATTCAGAATTTGATTACCCGAGTGATGAGCCCATTCGAGCATTGGACCTCCCCGTTCGTGCGAGGATGCATGCCCAAGACATAACCGATCTCGATGTTGTGCTAGGCAGTGAAGTCCTTAAATAGCTTGGTCGCGAACTGCTTCCCGTTGTTAGTGATGATCTTGTTTGGTGCACTGAATCGATAGACAATCCCCTTGAAGAAATAAACAACATTCTCCATTGTCATGGGTGTAACAACTTTTGCTTCAATCCACTTCGTGAACGAGCATAGAATTGAATCATTTGCAACGAAGAACCAATTCCCTAGCATCCCTGAGGGTGGTAGGCCAATAAAATCCTTGTTGGAATTGGAACGCCTTTCCGACAATGGTTCGGTCCGCGACATGATGTCTGCGGATTCTCGAGTGAACTTCATGTAAGAGCTTTGGCCCATCTTCCGGTGAAATGCATTGTTGAAGAATCCCAGTTGTGCTTTTCTTATGTAACTCACCAACCAAGAGTTGGTACACCTTTGACCTCCAAACAATCTGCTTTGCAACAAGCTCGTCATTAGAGAGGTTTCAGTCAGTGAGGTTTTCGATGTAGGGCCTTGTCTAGTCAGGTATAATAGAGAGCACTTCTTGAGAGACAATTGAATCATTTGCTTCTGCTACTGCAAACTTCGGAGGTGACCAAATGTGGGTGAAGTTCTTATAGAAAAGTTCCATCAAGGACCTCAACTCAAGTAGATCTTATCCATGTGAGAGCATCCACAACTTCTTCATCCCGCCATAGCACATGCGTCAACTCTAGCCCGTCGAATCGGGGCTCAAGCTTCTAGATGGCCTAGAAATACACTTCCATATTGTCATCCCAACATGTCCATTCCTTCATGACATGCCGAACAACTAGATCTGAGTATCCCCAAGCCAATAGATGTTGAATGCCGAGTGAAAGTGCCATTCAGAGTCCATGGAGAAGAGCCTCATATTTTGCTGTGTTCTTGGAGGTGGGGAAGTGGAGTGGAAGCACATACCTAAAGCAATATCCTTTTGGAGAAGTCAGGAGTACTCCAACCCCCACACTCGTTACCATCAGGGAGTCATCAAAGTATATAATCCAATACTGGCTTAAGTTCGAAGAGATTGGAGGTCATGCCTACGCGTATTAGGCCACAAATTATGAGAGAGCTTGGGACTTGATGGACGTTCTTCGTACATACGTGATTCCATATGGCATGAGCTTGATCGCCCACTTGGAAATCCTTACCATAGATTCGCGGTTGTAGATTACTTCCACGATTAGGAATCGGCTCACAACTGATATGGGGTGGGCCTGGAAGTAATGAACTAACTTCCTAGTAGTGAGGAACACCCTATAGATGATCTTGTTGGAAATATGCCCTAGAGACATATAGTAATAAGGACTACTATCATATTTCATATAGTTTATGATTAAGTTTTATATCATGCTATAACTATATTGAGTGTAAACATAAATACATGTGTGATATATAAACAACCAGGGGTTCCCAGTGAAACTCTAGTCACTGGTTCATTGGTCAACAGATGATCAAGTTTCCTGATCATGTGGCATTTAGGCCAGTTGGAAATGGAGTCAAATCATTCTGAGAATGAGATGATTAACCAATACCCAACCTAAACATCGTGACCTGATCATGTCACAAAGTTCAAGTTATGATGATTAGAAATGGATTCTCGTAGACTATTCCTCAGACCGTGAGGCTATATCAATCAATGTCTCCCGAGAGTGCTTAGATAGCATCAAGTGCCACTTGGTAATACAGCGGTTATAAAGGTGTGTTCAGGTACTCGGAGGAAACTGTAGAGGCAATATATGTCAAGAGCGGGATTTTTCCATCCACGTGACAAAAAGATACTCAAGGGCCCACTTGGAGAAATTATATCCAATAGCTACGCAGCGTGTGATTTGATCACAGGGATATCACTTGTCGGAACGAGTCAAGTAGCATTGTTCGGTAACGAGATTGAACACGACATGGCGATGTCATTGATAATATCTCGGGCAATGCAAGTATCGAGAGACAAATGGAATAAGACACGACCGTCCTGGTTCAAACGACGAAAGATCTTCGTGGAACGCACAGGGGTCACATGGCCATCCAGGTCCCTCTGTTGATCATTGGTCCGGGAGTGTCCCGACCATGTCTAGAGTGTTCCCGAACCGTAGGGTATCACGCTTAAGGGTTTGATGATGCTTAGAGAGTGTTTATAGGATCAGTAGAATCGCCGAAGAATAGTAGAGAGAGAACCAGAAGGGTTTCGGTAAGTCCGCAGGATGTCCGGAGTGGAGGTGGAAGGTGTTCCATAGCCAAGGAGATTGAATAATATGTGAATGAATGTTAAATATTGATTTAATCATTTATTCATAATTATTTAATAAAAGAGAAAATCAATTAAATGGTTAAAGGGCTTAATGGGCCAATTCCCGGAGGGGAAAGGGCCCAAGAGGGGACCACACCCCTAGGAGAGGCCTAGGGGGTGGCTGGCGGCCCTAGTGGGCCTGCCCCACGTGGGGCCCATGGGTGGGGGCTAGCCTGAGCGCCTCCCCACCTCTCCCTCCCCTCTAGTCCCACCCCGGGACTTTGAGGGAGGTAGTACCTCCCCCTATATATAGTGGGGGTATTTGTCCAGATAAATACACGCAATATTCAATAAAGGTCTTCTCACTTTTGGGAAGACCTCCAATTGATATTCTCTCTCTCTCTCTCTCTCTCTCTCTCTCTCTCTCTCTCTCATGACCGTTGTCCCAAGTTCGGACTGCGCGAACGAGAGACATCTTCACCGCGGAGCGCCGTCACGCTGCGGGATTCAGATCCAGGAGCTCTACTTCCGCAACTGCTGCTGGATCGGGGAAGCCGGAGCCATCGTTTTGGCACCGGACGTGTGTAACTCCCCGCGAGGTGTGGCACTTGAGGCACTCAAGTCGTTGGAGCCAAAGGAGCGCAATGACTTCATCACGACCTTGAGGTCGGCTTCGGCTCGTCTACATCAACCACGCTCTCCTAAGCGTTGACAACGCTTTTTGGTCTTCAAGGGTAAGTTTGCAAAAATCTCCTCCCGTTACTGTATTACTAATAGATGGTCCTGGCAGCATCAGGGGTTCAGGGGCGTAGGGTAAAAATTTATTGTTTTCATGCACGAAACCCCTACAGTGGTATTAGAGCTAGATCTATGCGCAGTAATGCTAGTACGGGTAGAACACACGAGATGTAGCGTGTGGGCGTTGATATTTTAGTTGTTACCCTCCCACGTGTACTTGTGTATATCGTAGTAATGCTTGATGAAGCAGCCCCCAACCGACTTTACGCTTTCATTCACGAGACTGGTCCACGCTTGACATACGACTTGTACCGTATAAAGTGGCTTAGGGGGGTGGCTGTCTCTCTCTCATTAGTTGGTATGCCATTTGCAACGGAGGGCCCCGAAAGGGGTGTAGTATAGACAACTACTTGATCAACGTTGTGGTGACAGTTCGTAGGTAAGAACGGTTCTTGTGCGAAAGCCCATTTAGCCACGTAAAATATGCAAAGATAAAGTAGAGGCGTCTAACTTTGTTTTGCAGGGGGCGTTGCTTTGTGATATGGTTGTGGCCAAGGTAAAGTGATTACCTTATGTTACATAGTAGTAGATAGTCACAGAGGTGATGGTATACCACGCTGGAACCCTGGCGCCAGAATCCGGTGACGACGGATGGAGATCATGACGTGAAGGACCATATCACATCGCATTTACATTCAATGGTATTGTTTGTATATCTTATTGTGTGCTAGTATTAGATACTCGACGGTAGCCTAATAAGATGATACCTGTTAAAATTACCAATGATTGTGTTCCCCCTTAGTGTGCACCACCAACAAAGTTCTTCGGTATGAGGTAGCCCATGATGATCGGGTGTCAGGCATATCTACGTTCGCATACAATGGGTGTACGCCATGTTGCACAGCGAATACACTAAGGTGAGTTGGCAAGCCTAGCACGTTATAGAGACGTGGCCTCGAAACGTGGATGGTCGAAATATCGAGCACGAGTCACATGAATGATGTGACCGACGTTTAGCGTCCACCCTTGAACCCACATTGATGGCCGTGATGATCGGGGGAGATGTGGCTGAAAGGGGTCGTGTTATCACTAGGAACCCTTTTGGGGATAGGTGTTTATGAGTGGAGTTATTATTAACTAATTTAATTATAAACTTAGTCTAAATTCCTTTTGCAATTATAAACATAGAAAAGGTTCTCCCTGATGCCACCTTTCCTGTTGACGATTGATTGGTTAGAAGGAGAGAAGCTCAGACTAGATGGATCAAACTTCTCTATGTGTGTTGCGCGTCTCCACGTTCTCCTTAGCGAGAATGACGTTGTCGATTACATACTCGACGAGATGGATTTGGATCAGCCTATTGACCTAGAGACCCCAGAGCAGCGGGAAGACCGCTATCATCGTCGGGAGATGGCCTCCTTTATTTCAGTTACAATGCGTTTCGGAATGGTGGACGAGCTGTGGCCTGTCATGGGTAATGTTAACCCTCGTACGGTAATGCTACAGCTTAGGACACATTTCATGGAACAAGCATGCATATGGGAGCATGAGCTGATGGGAGACTTCCTCTCCATTAATATGGAGGAGAACTCATCACTTGACGACCACTTGGAGCGCACGCATGATGTGTACATGAGGCCTGCATACTTCCTGGATAGCTGGATGACAGGATCTTTTGCAAATGGTGTTGTGTTGCGGCCGCTGCCACCAAGCTACCAAGCACAAGTCAGGACTTGCATTATGAGAGGCGACGCGGAATCGATGGAATTCCACAGGTTCGTATCACATCTCAGGAATGTGATGGTTGAACCCGTTGTCACTGAGGTCATCAAAGACAAAGGTATATATTTGATATACAATTTTATAAATGCTATAATCTTGCAAACACATTTGCAGTGTTAAGTATATTTGATACTTTTTATGTTTTACTGAAAACAGGTCCTTTTGCATGAGAGGTGCTTGCTGGAGAGGAGGTGACGCTGCGTGTTGATGGCGCGCATGACGATGATGGCCAACGACACTCTCCCTCAACATTTATCACTTAGTTTATGATTTAGGATGATTATTGTAATCAAAAGATTGTGAACTTCTTTAGTGTGTCTCACACTTAGTGAGACGGTTATTCATATCAGTTTGTAACAAACAATTGTTCCACTTTTATGAATGGTTTCTATTTTGTTCATATCTTTTTTGATTATATGTGAATTATCCTTGTTGTTTGAAACTAATTGATAATGCATGAATATTTATAAAATATTGAAATGCCTTAAAATATACAACTTAATGAATGAAACCATTGTTTGAATTCAAAGTTATGTGATAATATGTGAAAGTCATTTGATTTCTTATCACATATAAATCATGCCTAAGTTCGGCAAATTAACTTGAACACCGTGTATTACTAGAATACAAAGTGTTTTAATGAATTTTTAAAAGTAAATACATATTCGATGTATTGTGTTTTAACGAAAATGGTAATTATCATCATATGATTGTTTAAAAGTGTAAAGTAGTTTACCAAAGTAAACATGAGTATGAAACTATTTGATATGATCAAAAGTGTTTCATCAAACAAAGGGTGTTAAAGATAAAAGAGAATGTAATTACTATGATTTGATCAATAGTAATGGAATTCGACTTTATGGCATAAAAGAAATTATGGAATGCAATGCGTTTGAAATGTCAAAATGCAAAGCATCACAATGTGATATTAGATATCAAAATGGGTGAATAGATGGCACCAAATAAATCATTGTAGTGTAGATGTAGAGACCACTAGTTAGAAATAGTTAGCGCTCAATTAGAATATATAGTGAACCATTTGAATTCGTGAAAGCGACTCCATATCTAGTATGGATAGTCGTAAAAGTTTTGGGGTTATTCGATATAACCAAAAAATAGCGAATAAGTCCTTGTAGAGTATTCATTGGAAACTTTGAAGACGAAATCCATAGCTGAAACCAAAAGAGAAGAAAAACTTGTATTGCTTCATTTTTGGTGCATTCTTGAGAAAGCTCACTTTTAGTGATATTTCTCGATTATGAAGCAAATGGAAGATACTGAAAAACATGATGAGGATTCATATCCCTACATCAGTGTTGAGAAGCGCAACGGACAACGTTCCTGAACGATTCTCTTCACAAAGGAAAGAATCAATGATATTGATCATTGTGTTTTCCCCACTGGTATTTTCACTACATGAAGTAGGATTCAAAATGTAACCCATATCATGTATGGAGACATTTGTGAATCATTTGTCATAATTCTTGGAATATGACATACCTATGAACTACTAAGGAAATAATGGTAAACTAAAATTATGAGAAATCCCAAAGCAAAATTCCCTTGAGATTAGAAAGCAAGTCGTTGATGAATCTCACAAGTAAAAGGGGTTACTTGAATTTTCCCAAATGACTGCAAAGCCATAGTGGAAAAGGGGGTGAATGACAAAAGCACAATTTGTCAAGCATTGGATGAATTCAAATGAATTTGATTCAAGTGTGCTGAATGTCTAGAGGATTTAAAACTAGTAAAAGTACTAGTATCTCATAGTAAAACTCCAAGTTTGATATTTGATCAAAGGATTTTGAAATTGTTCAAAATAGTGAGTAAATGTGCAATTTGCATGAAATTGAGTGGGAGCTATGAAAGTCTTCCTAAAAACAATATGTGAATGACATATTTTTGAGTGGGAGCAATATAAGTCGCAAATTCAAATATGTAGGAACATAGTTTGAGTAAGAGTAGTGACTCATACCCAAATATGTTGGGAAAATATTTTGAGTGGGAGCTTATAGGAGTGATTCTTAAGCGTGTTAAGAATAAAAGCGCAAGTACCGATAAATAATGATTTATAATGTATAGAAGTTGATAATAAGTGTATTATGATATTATGTAGTATTCCTTAAGGGATTCTGAAAAGGGTTTCAGAATAGAAGTTAATTAAGGAATTGGTACTTAATAACACAAGTTAGGAATAGTATTAAGTTTAACATCAATGGTTGAAAGAAAGAAAAGGATGACCATCATCCACTATGTTGAGACATAGGTTCTATCTTTGAAAACCATGATGATAATTTAACATAATATATGATCCAATAAGGAACGTTTAAAAGTGATTAAGTTTGAATCATAGAACGTTGAGCTGAGTTTGTCCACAATGTCTAATAGAGAACTGTAGACATATTTTCCAAATCCATAAAGGATGACTTATATTAAAACATAAAGGGTTATGTTAGGGAATATGTTGGAAACTCCTGTAAATACCGATTAGAGTCAAGTAGGAAGCGAGGTGAACAAAAACATCGAAAGTTGCACAGAGTGCACTCGTGTTTCGATGATTACATTTATAATAATAGATAAGGGTACCATCTAAAGTGTTGTATAATCTTATGGCAGGGCTAGTTCACTTTTAACTAGAATGATGTGTCCCAGGGCACAGTGCCCATGAGAAAGCCCTCGAGGTTGATCTAAAGTCACTGTAGTCTCCTGGAATTGGGCCTCGTTCTGCTGCCATAGCGACGATGCATACACACAGATGTTATCACGTGATGATAAAGTATTAATGTCAATCAAGGTGACATTAGTAAGTTGCAAAGGATTTGGGACTGTAAAGTACAGGCCCAAGACTCAACCTCTTCCATGAGCAAGCATGTTCAGGGTACCGGATATGGTGCCAATGATTAAGAACAAATGCAGCTAGTTTATTTGTACTCTAGTGCAAGTGGGAGACTGTTGGAAATATGCCCTAGAGACAAATAGTAATAAGGACTACTATCATATTTCATATAGTTTATGATTAAGTTTTATATCATGCTATAAATGTATTGAGTGGAAACATAAATACATGTGTGATATATAAACAACTAGGGGTTCCCAGTGAAACTCTAGTCACTGGTTCATTGGTCAACAGATGATCAAGTGTCCTGATCATGTGGCATTTATGCCAGTTGGAAATGGAGTCAACTCATTCTGAGAATGAGATGATGAACCAATACCCAACCTAAACATCGTGATCATGTCACGAAGTTCAAGTTATGATGATTAGAAATGGATCCTCGTAGACTATTCCTTAGACCGTGAGGCTATATCAATCACTGTCTCCCAAGAGTGCTTAGATAGCATCAAGCGCCACTTGGTAATACAATGGTTATAAAGGTGTGTTTAGGTACTCGGAGGAAACTGTAGAGGCAATATATGTCAAGAGCGGGATTCGTCCATTCACGTGACGGAAAGGTACTCAAGGGCCCACTCGGAGAAGTTATATCCAATAGCTGTGCATCGTGTGATTTGATCATAGGGATATCACTTGTCGGAACGAGTCAAGTAGCATTGTTCGGTCACGAGATTGAACACGACATGGTGATGTCATTGATCAGATCTCGGGCAATGCAAGTATCGAGAGACAAAGGGAATAAGACATGGCCGTCCCAGTTCAAACAACGAAAGATCTTTGTGGAATGCACGGGGGTCACATGGCCATCCAGGTCCCTCTGTTGATCATTGGTCCGGGAGTGTCCCGACCATGTCTGGAGTGTTCCTGAACCGTAGGGTATCACGCTTAAGGGTTTTATGATGCTTAGAGAGTGTTTATAGGATCGATAGAATCGCCAAAGAATAGTAGAGAGAAAACCGGAAGGGTTTCGGTAAGTCCGGAGGATGTCCGGAGTGGAGGTGGAAGGTGTTCCATATCCACGGAGATTTAATAATATGTGAATGAATGTTAAATATTGATTTAGTCATTTATTCATAATTATTTAATAAAAGATAAAATCAATTAAATGGTCAAAGGGCTTAATGGGCCAATTCCCGGAGGGGAAAGGGCCCAAGAGGGGACCACACCCCTAGGAGAGGCCTAGGGGGTGGCCGGCGGCCCTAGTGGGCCTGCCCCACGTGGGGCCCATGGGTGGGGGCTGACCGGCGCACCTCCCCACCTCTCCCTCTCCTTTAGTCCCACCCCGGGACTTCGAGGGAGGTAGTACCTCCCCTCCCCCTATATATAGTGGGGGTATTTGGCTAGATAAATACACACAATATTCAATAAAGGTCTTCTCACTTTTGAGAAGACCATCAATTGATCTCTCTCTCTCTCTCTCTCTCTCTCTCGTGACAGTGGTCCCAAGTTCGGACTGCACGAACGAGAGACATCTTCACCACGGAGCGCCATCGTGCTACGGGATTCGGATCCATGAGCTCTACTTCAGCAACTGCTGCTGGATCGGGGAAGCGGGAGTCATCGTCAGGCACCGGACATGTGTAACTCCCCGCAAGGTGTCGCACTTGAGGCACTCAAGTCATTGGAGCCAAAGGAGCACAAGGACTTCATCACGACCTTGAGGTCGGCTTCGGCTCGTCTACATCAACCACGCTCTCCTGAGCGTTGACAACGCTTTTCGGTCTTCAAGGGTAAGTTCACAAAAAGCTCCTCCCGTTACTGTATTACTAATAGATAGGTCCTAGAAGCATCAGGGGTTTAGGGGCATAGGGTAAAAATTTATTGTTTTCATGCACGGAACCCCTACAGATTTTATGCACTTGAGAGTACCTTGTATTTTAATCTGATAAGACTTTTATGGCTCAAGATATGTAGAGCTCGTTGGGAACCCCAAGAGGAAGGTATGATGAGCACAGCAACAAGTTTCCCTCAGTTATGAAACCAAGGTTATCGAACCAGTAGGAGTAAGGAAACAACTCCAAGGTGTTGCTAGCAACTTGGAATCCTACACAACACAACCACAGAATTTTGCCCCAACTTACAGTGAGGTTGTCAATCTCATCGGTTTTGCTGAAAACAAAGGATTAAACGTATAATGTGGAAGATAGTAATTGCTTGCAGAAAGTAAACAGTAAACAGTAAATAGTAGATGGTATATTAATGGTAAAGGAATGGACTGGGGTCCATAGTTCACTAGAGGTGTTTCTCCTTAAGATAAATAGCATGTTGGTGAACAAATTACAGCGGGGCAATTGACAGATTGAGAAAGCATAACAATGCATATACTAGACATCTTGACTCCTACGAGATTTGATTAGGCATTACAATATAATACATAGACCGTAATCCAACTGCATCTATGACTAATAATCCACCTTCAAGTTATCATCCGAACCCCTTCCAGTATTAACTTGCAAGCAACAGATAATTGCATTAAGCAAAGTGTGTAAAGTAAACAATACAATTGCCCCATGGACAAAGGATTGTTGTTTTCTCCCTAGTAGCAACAACACATCTACAACCTTAGAGATTATTGTCACTTCCCCAGATTACTAGAGGCATGAACCTACTATCGAGCATAAATACTCCCTCTTGGAGTTACAAGCATCTACTTGGCCAAGATAGCTACTAGCAACGGAGAGCATGCAAGATCACAAATAACATAGACATGATAGAATCAATAATCAATCTGACATAGTATCTCAATATCCATCGGATCCCCGCAAACACAACATATATGATTACAAATAGATGATCTTGATCATGAACATAGCTCACAAGATCTAAACATGATAGCACAAAGGAGGAGAACCAACCATCTAGCTACTGTATGGACCCATAGTCCAAGGACGAACTACTCACACATCACTCCAGAGGCTAGCATGGTGATGAAGAAGGCCTCCGGGATGATCTCTCCCCTCCGACGGGGTGCCGAGAAGAGCTTCGGATTCCTCCCGATCTAGGGATGGAGATGGCGGCAGCTACAGACTCTTTCATGGATTTTTGATCGGGTACTTAGGGTTTCTACATAGGGGTACTTTTATAGGCGAAGGGGCAAGGTCGATGGGCGCCCGAGGGGCCCACACCATGGGCGGCGTGCCCTAGGGGGTGGCCGCGCTAGCCCTAGGTGTGGCCACCTCGTGGCCCCACTTTGGCTGCCCTTCGAACTCCGTGTTCCTTCTGGTAAAATATTGATTTTGGCTTTTGTCCCGTCAATTCTGAGAATATTTCCTTACTATCTTTTCTGAAACCAAAAAACAGCAGAAAACAGGCAATTGGCACTGTGGCATCTTGTTAATAGATTAGTTCCAGAAAATGTATAAAAATACCTCAAAGTGTAAACAAAACATAAGAAATTTGATATAAAACAATCATGGAGCATCAAAAATTATAGATACGTTTATGACATATCAGACTTCACTACCAAAGTACACCAATCGCTGCACCTTCTGAATGTTCCCTTCCTCTTATCATTCCACTACCAACACTGTGCTTACAACTCGGTTGGTAGTAAAGATGTACAATTTCAGGGGTTCCTTGAGTATGGGAGCCACCAAAACTGAAAGAGAGGGGAGCATAGTATTGAGGTGGTCTAGTGCTCCTTGAGCCTCACTCATCCAAATGAACGTGTCAGTTTTCTTGAGCAGCTTGTAGAGGGTAAACACATTTTCCCCCGGTCACAGTATGAACCAACCGAGTGCCTCCATGCATCCAATCAGCCTCTACATGTCCTTGAGCTTTTGAGACGGTCCCATCTTGAGAATAGCATCGATCTTTTTAGTATTAGCGTCAATTCCCTATGCCGAGATAATGAAGCCACGCATCTTTCCTGAAGGTACACAAAAACACACTTTTCATGATTCAACTTCATATTGCAGTGCGCAGATTATTTAAAGTTTCCTCCAAATATACGAGTGGATCTTCCTTATTCTTGGACTTTATGATGATATCATCAACATAATCTTGGACGTTCCTCATGATCTGATCATTCGGGCAGTTCTGAATATAACGCTGGTACATAGCACCAACATTCTTGAGCCCAAAGGGCATGGAGACGTAGCAGAAAGCACCAACCGGAGTGATGAAAATAGTATTTTCTTTGTCCTCCTTTTTCATATGAATTTGATGATATCTAGAATAAGCGTCAAGGAAATAGAGGGTCTCACACCCCACGGTGGAGGAAACCACTTGGTCGATCCACGGAAGAGGGAATGGTCCTTAGGGCACGCCTTGTTAAGTATAGTCGACGCACATTCTTCATTTCCCGTTTCTTTTCATCACCATGACCGGGTTCTCCAACCATTCGGGCTGGAGAACCTCCAGGATGCTACCCGCATATAGGATCTTGGATATCTCCTCCTCGATAGCCTTCTGTCGATCCTCCGCATAACACCGAGTGTGCTGCTTCACATGCCTCAACCTAGGAAACATGTTGAGGGAGTGCTCTGCAATTTCTCATGGCACCCCCACAATATCCGAATCCTTCCATGTGAAGATGTCAATGTTATCCTGGAGAAGCATGTTGAGTGAACCCTCCAATTCTTGGCCCAGGTCGGTGTTGAGCGTAACCTTCTAGTTATGCTCCTTTGGACATATATGCATAGTTTTAGAGTTCTTAGCAGGCTAGAAAGACGATGTCCCGCCATTGTCCTTTCTTAACGGTGGTTCCTTCTGCACGGTAGCATTGGCGTGCTAGAATTTTGCCATTTCCACCAATGCATCAATGATGAATGTACTCTCCTGATCGCATTCTTATGCATGCTTAAAATCATCGGGGTAGTAATGACCCCATTCAGTCTAGGGATCTTAACCTTCAGGTAAACGTAGTTGTAGATAGCCAAAAACTCAGTGAAGAAAGGCTAGCCAAGAATTGTATGACAAGCACTAGGTTGGGCTACCATAGAAAACTTGAGATGTTCCATCAGAGGTTGGAGTTATCCCCAAAAGGATATCTCTAGGTTCATGACTTCGAGTGGCCAAATCCGTCTTCTAGGCACAAAGCCATAGAGGACACATTCATCCAGACGAATAGTCGATCTTGGGATCTTGAGGAAATCGAGATTGTCGGTGATACAACATTGATGCTACTACCCCATCTAGAAGAATCTGAGAGAGACACCTTTTATGCACATTTCCCTCTATGACAATAGGAAGGCGTTCGACGAATGACACGGGATCCCGGTGATCTTCCTGACTGAAAATGATTGGAGTGTCCGACCAAGGAAAATCCACAGACACCAGTGCATCAATCACATTGATCTCTGATACATTGCAAATGTATCTATAATTTTTGATGTTCCATGCTTGGTTTTATCCACTTTCTTGTGTTTTGCCCACACTTTGGAGTACTTTTCATATGATTTCTTGGACTAACCTATTAACAAGAGGCATAGTGCCAAATTGCATTTTCTGCTGTTTTGGTTCGTGAAAGTCGAAAATGAATATTCTCGGAATTGGACGGGACAAAAGCCAAAGTGCCAATTTTTCTAGAAGTCATCAGATGCCAGAGTACGAGACAGAGAGGGGCCAGGGGGCCACCAGACCACTTGGCCGTGCGACCCAGCCTGACCCGCGCTAGGGGGTGGTGTGGCCGCCTCCGGCACCCCCTCGGCCTCCCCTTCCGCCTATAAGATGCCCTCGGGACGAAAACCCTAAGTGCCCGATCAAAAATCCACGAAAGAGTCTGTAGCCGCTGTCATATCCATCCCTAGATCGGGAGGGATCTAAAGCTCTTCCCGGCACCCTGCCGGAGAGGGGAATTCACGCTGGAGGCCTTCTTCATCACCATGCAAGCCTCTGGTGTGATGTGTGAGTAGTTCATCCTTGGACTACGGGTCCATGTAGTAGCTAGATGGCTGGTTCTCCTCCTTTGTGCTTTCATGTCTAGATCTTGTGAGCTCCGTTCATGATTAAGATCATCTATTTGTAATTCTGCATGTTGTGTTTGCGGGGATCCGATGGATATTGAGATGCTATTTCAGATTGATTATTGATTCTATCATGTCTTTGTTATTTGTGATCTTGCACGCTTTCCATTGTTAGTAGCTATCCTGGCCAAGTAGATGCTAGCAACTCCAAGAGTTAGTATTTATGCTCGATAGTGGGTTCATGCCTCTGGTAATCTAGGGAAGTGACAGAAATCTCTAAGGTACTAGATGTGTTGTTGCTACTAGGGAGAAAACAACAATACTTTGTTCATAGAACAATCGTATTGTTTACTTTACACGTAGTTCGTAAAGCAATAATCTGTTGCTTGCAACTTAATACTGGAGGCGGTTCGGATGATAACCTGAAGGTGGATTATTAGTCATAGATGCAGTTGGATGGCGGTCTATGTATAATGTTGTAATGCCCAATCAAGTTCCAAAGGAGTCAAGATGATTAGTATATGCATGTATTGCTTTCTCGATGTTTGTCAATTGCCCCGCTGTAATTTGTTCACCCAGCATGTTATCTATCTAAGGAGAGCCACCTCTAGTAAACTATGGATCCCGGTCCTTTTCTTTACATACAATCTACAAACTGTTTACTGCTTTGTGTTTACTTTCTGCAAACTATTACTTCCTTCCATTCGATACGTTTAATCCTTTGTTTTCAGCAAAACACGGTGAGATTGACAACCTCATCGCAAGTTGGGGACAAAGTTCTGTGGTTGTGTTGTGCAGGTCTCCACGTTGCTACTAGCACCGGTAGTGCGCCCTGCCAAGGCTCGGCTAATAACACCTTTGGGGTGTTTCATTGCTCCTACTGGTTCGATTAAACCTTGGTTTCATAACTGAGGGGAACTTGCTGCCGTGCTCATCATACCTTCCTCTTGGGGTTCCCAACGAGCTCTACATCAACACCGCACCAACACTTTACTGGCGCCGACACTGAGCCATCAATCTCCTAGGATAGGATCTTCTGTTCCCGTCAGGTTTTCTCTAATGGGTCTTCAACAGCGAAGCTAAGGGTTTCTAGAGAGGATAATTCCTCATCTTCGTCGATGTGAATAGCCTTGGCCATCCTAATATGAGATACTAAACGCGCAACCCCTACCTAGCATGCCAACTATCGAGGTATTTTATGATGGTAGATTTATGTTCAGAGAGGTCACACTCAGAGATCGAGATTGTAGCACACCGAGGTAGAGATTTATTTAGCTTCAGGCCCCGGAGATATAATATCTGGTAAAAACCCTACTTCTGTTGAGGGTCTTTGGAATTATCATAGTGTGATCGGGTGACCTCGAGATAAAGCCCGATCTCACCTATAGTGGGTGGTGGTGCCATGAATACTCTGGATGACAGGTGGTATAAGAGAGATAATCTGAGAGATGTAAGATGCCCCTCCTTAATCGACATCCTTGCCCCCTTATATACACGGTCGGGGGTTAGGGTTACAAAGTGCCGAGATGGGTTACAAGTGGTCGAGCCTATACAAAACCCGTACATGAACATCTAGATCCAATCTCGATGAAGTAATCTTGATATCTCGAAGAATCTGGTTGTTGTATGCCCTGGCTTGGCCCATAAGGCGTCTCCATTTGGGCCTACGCCCGAGGCCTGGATCTTCATGATTGGCCACCATGGTTCTAGGTGGGACCCTTTAAGTTGTGTGGTCCCACCCAGTACCTATGACCTCGTCAACTTGGTTAATACAAGTAAGATTAGGGAAAATCAAGAGAATGCGATTAATTGTTAAAATTAGCATCATAGGTGTAGTAGCAGATCTAAACACATACAATCAAGCAGATACATCTACTAGATATGTATATCTATCAAGAAATCATGCAAAAAAGAGGAGCAGCACATACATACTGACCAGGAAGGTCACCACCACCGTAGCAACATGGTCATTGTTTTTGTCACCCATGGTGTTGTTGAGGTCACCGGTTGCCGAATCCCTAGAGAGAGAAGACGTTCAGTTAGTGGGAAAGTAGAAAAACAGAGGCGGGCAGTCACACAGAGACGCCACCTAAAAACCTCACCGTCCATATTCCAGTGCATGATATCAATGGGTGGGGCTTCAGAGGCTTGCTCACCTGGATGGTCATAGTCGAAGTCACCGGAATGGGTAAGCCAGTAGAGCAACATAGTAGGAGGAACTTGGGTGAGATAGACAACATGAGAGATGTAAGACCTATATTTTCTATGTCTCTCTATCTCTCGGTGGCCTATGAGGAGGAAATACCGAACCACCATGCGTTGGAAAATGAGTACTCGTGTTAAACTACACACCCACATTGTTACACATACATATTTATATGGTGCACCGAGCAAATATTTAATCTTACACAAACAAGTTTCTAACTTGAACTCGATTCACGAAACATGATTTGAGTTTGTACAATGTGTGGAAAGGTGAGATAGGCGGCGGTAGCTGAGGAGTGCACGTGAATTACTTGTATTCTCGTTCACTTAGTTGGAGTGGAAGCGATGCCCTTATAAGCTGCTTCAACTCTCTCTCAACTAGCAATGTGAGAATAATTTTATCTCCCATGACTCCCAAGCATCCATAATAGATAGACCTTTGCAATTTCAATATGTGTATGGACTACCTTCATGTGCCACAACCATATAAATCTAACAATGCCACACCATATATGAGAGGCACATACTATGTCCCATTTGTTGGGGATATACTTTCCGAGTATCCTCACTGTGCCTCACTAACCAGGGTGGCCCATTTCGGGTTAGAGCATTGCTTCATGGGCGGCCCAGTCAGGGAGAAGAGACAGAGTCCAATCCGGCTACGGGAAGGCCCAGATGACTTACCGACATAGGCCCATAGTGTTACTTGTAGTTCAAGATGTACTCTGTAACCGACTCTTAGTCGTAGCTGGATAGGTCTCTCTTGTAAACCCTAGGCCGGATATCTATATAAGCCTTCCTAGGGAAAGCCTTTAGGTCACCCTCACAATAGTCTACAATCTCAACTCGCTCAGGCGAAACCCTTGTAATCCATATTCCGGCTCTGCCGTATTAATGGATTGCTAGAAGGAGTAGGATCTATCCAAAGCCGATGGATTTGAACCTGGGTAAACTTGTGTGCTCACCGTCCCGGAACACCGTACGTCTCACACCCCTCTATTCCGCATGCCTCGAGGACCCCCTCATGCCGTACTTGTCATCAATTCGACGACAGTTGGCGCCCACCGTGGGGCAAGTGAGCTTTGGATCTGTGTTCCGAGCGGAATTTGCAAGAATCAGAATCGGCGAGACTATCACCGTCGGTCGCGTCCTCTATGCCAGTGACGTACCTCTCATTGTTCTTGATGAGACTTGGATTCCGGCTAGGGAGGCTGTGACTACTTACACCATCATGTCCTTTGGCGAGATCGATGTGTACATCGGTTTCGCTGAACCTATCCCACCCACCCCAGCGGTGATGATAGAGGCAGAAGAAAACTCTGGGTCCACTTTGTCCGCGGAGGCGGCAGAGTTCTAGATCTCGGAGAACCCTAATCCTACCCTACGCGCACCTGTCACGGAGATAGTGGAGAAAGCCGAACCTGAAGCAGATCTTGTGGTTCAAGTCGAATCTGGAGTGGATCTCCCTAGCAAGGCCGAATCCTAGATCGATCTACTCGCCGAGGTCGAAATACAGGAGGAGCAGGACAATAACCTTGGTTCTAGCTCTGCCAATGTCGGAACAGACCAACCCTTCCTGAGGCATATGTTGAGGCGCATGATGCTGCAAGGCGCAAACGTGGATGAGGTTCTCGAAACCATCAGGATTTTTGAGGAATCCCACGAGGAAAGCCGCAACTACCTCAGGACCCACACGTCGCACTTTGTCGGATATGTTGGACCCGGATCCAGATCTGCCGATGCTGGAGACAACAAAGACTCGGTGCTGGAGGTGATCGGAACAAACACCGACTTACCCGCATCCTTGGATGACTCGATGACGTCGACAGATTTCTGGAATTTCTCCATGAAATATGAAGAGGAGTTCAACTCCAAAACTGCAGAAGAAGAAGAAGCCATGGATAAAGGATCCAGAGAAAACTCTCCCAAAGCGCAGGATGACATGGATCTCGGAGATAATACCGATGTCCAGATGTACGAAAGTACCTCTCCGAGCTTGATTCTGGGAAACAGACCCAAAGCCGTCTTTGCTACCGGTGCTGCCAAGAAGGCAAAGAAGAAGAACAAGAAGAACAAGACCCCGACAAAAGAACTTCCGGCAGAGGAGGTGATTGCCGAGGAATATGAGGAAGACTCGGATGGAGCACTTATCCTAGACGAGCCCAAAGAAGAGCCGGTGGATGGACCCGTGGTCACTGCAGGTTCCCGTAAACTCATCGATGCTGCGTTAACCACACCTATCCGTACTACAGCAGAACTCACTACCGTGGAATGGGAAGAAAGGGCCCAATCCCTAGAAGCGCGTCGCCAAGTACTCCTGGCTGAAGCCAAAAACATCGACGAAGAGAAGAAGCACATGGCTACTGCGGAGAAGCTCATCTCTCTGCAACATCAGAAGACCCGAAAAGGCCATATACGGGCCGAAAAATTTCCGGAAGTACGTAAGGTTCTCTTTGAGGGAGATCCGGGGATGCCTCGGCTTGACAGTAATGGAGATCTAGTGTACCCAACACCAGTACAGAACACCGATGCGGCCCAAGATATCCTAGCAAATAAACCAGGCCTAGAACAGGTTCGATTGGGCATTAAGCTACTCACCAAGGGTCTAGAGCAGCAGAAGGTCGCGAAATCTGGTAGCGAAAAACTGGTCTCTCAATCCGACCAATGCCGCATGGATCTGGCCTGGAATGACATAAGACCCCAACGGGTTCCAGAGCAGCATCACCGTTCCGACCATCAGGAAGACAACTACTCAAGAACCGGATCTTCAGGACAGCACCATAGAACTGCCCGTAACTGGCGCAACGTTTCCCCAGCGGCGGAGCAAGAAGCAATTGTTGCACTGTATCTAAGAAATCCTCCCCGGCGAGAGTCAAACGATCACAGGGAAGAAGACAAAGAGAAACGTTGGGAGGAGGACCGTCAAAGAATGCCACCTCCTAGACATACAAGCCGTACAGCTGAACCCCATCGCGATGGAATGACGGACGAAGGAACAACGGACATCGTGTCGAGTCAAGCCGGAGGGGGCACGTCGCAATGAAGACCCTCCCCGGAACCGGAATAATGATGCTTCGGACGGAGGCCGTCGATCAGCCGGAAACAATCCACCTTCTCCACCAAGTAGCCACCACAATGGTTCCCAAGGAGGCCAAGGAGGGCGTCGTGGTAGAGGAGGTGGTGGCAGAAGTCAAAGTCTGGCTCCAAGGCACCGCAGCCACAACCATCAATCAGGACGGCAATCTCTATCACCAAGTGCCGCGAGACACCGTATCAACTCCAACATAGAGGCGCGGCGCTACGAGAACGACGAAATCTATGTGGGTCAAAAATGCTTCGGACCATGCATAAGAGCAACAAGATTCTTGGAAGGATTTGCTATCTCAAGGCACATCCAGCCCTACGACAGTGTAGCTCGGCCAGATAAGTGGCTCCAGGATTTTTTCTAGGCTTGCTGCATCGCCAAAGGTGAAAATAGCTTGGTCGCAACCCGATATATCCCACTTATGTTGCGGAAGACGGCATGATCATGGCTAAACGAACTTCTGGAGAACATCATCCACAACTGGTATGACATGTAAAGTGCGTTCTTTCGAAATTTTTAAGGCACATATCGGAGATCCTATACGGTAGGAGACCTACAGCATTGCACCCAGAAAGCCGGAGAAACTTGCCAAGATTACCTCGGACGATGGATCGACACTAAGAACTCCTGTGAAGGAGTAAATGACCAAACTGTGATTGAAGCTTTCATTGCAGGACTCCTAATTTGTTTACTACGTCATCGCTTGAAGTGTGACAAAGTCACTGATCTGGGAGAGATGATAGAAACAACAAGCAAGTATGCAGATGCTGACGACGACGCAGAGGGATTACTGAACGCCCTAGTTGTGCCACAGTCGGCAAAAGCAACAAGCTCAGAAGCGCAAGAACACCTCGGAAGAAAAACCCAACGCGGAAACAACAGTGGTCACTGCTACTTTCGGGTCTGGAGGACGAGGAGGCCGTGGCGGTGGCCGCGGACGCGGTTGTGGGACATCAAGAGTCCAGGGTAGAGGAGACCATCAACCTGGCAAAACCTACTCCTGGGCCGACATTGCCAATAACCCATGTGTGCATCACTTAGATGCCAGTGGGGGATCGTCTCACACAAACACCGAGTGTCGTTTTAATGACGACATCAAGAAAGACGATACCGCTGGCTACAGGGCTAAGTGGAAGAAGGGAAAGAAGAATCCCGAAAAAGATAAAGAGGCCAAGGAAGATTCCGACATGGAGGAAGCCGATCCTTCAAATCCCAAGCCGATGGGAAAGAAAAACTTCCCAACAAAGAAAGACACTTACGTCACCTTCCTCGGGTCTCAACCAGCTAAGGTTAAGAAAGCAGTTCTGCATGAGCTCAACGCAACTGTTCCAACTGTCCCACAATTCCTGGATTGGTCGGAAGTGGCAATCACCTTTGACCGTGTTGATCATCCGCCTAAGTTGCACAGGCGAGGAAAATACGCCTTAGTCGTCAACCCACTTATTGATGGCTATGGTTTATCCAAGACTCTCAAGGATGGCGGCAGCAACATTAACATCATGTATGTCGAAACGCTACACCGGATGCGGATCTCGGAGACCCAGCTGAAACACAGCTCTATGATCTTTCACGGAGTTGTCCCAGGAAGACAAGCAAATTTCCCGGGAGAGATCACTTTGGATGTTACCTTTGGAACTCCAAAGCACTATCGGGTGGAGGCACTTTCTTTCTAAGTGGTCCTGTTCAAGAGCGTGTACCACGCTATATTCGGACGTCCGGCTTAGTGGGCTTTTATGGCTCGTCCGTGTTACATTTACAATATGATGAAAATTCCAGGTCCCAAAGGCGTGATCACAATCAGGGGAGACCCGAAGAAGGCGCGAGAGTGCAAGGACGGAAATGCCGCCTTTGCTAAAGCCGTGCTGCACGCCCAGGAGTACCAGGAGATCAAGAAGACCATCGATCCGTCCGAGATGCCTGCAACGAAGAAGGAGATGACAAAGCCGAATCCGGAGTTCAAGGCATTAGAAGAGACAAAGAAAACACCGTTGAAGGATGATGACCCCTCCAAGGTGACCCAGATAGGTGTAGGTCTAGATAGCGCATATGAAAGCGCGCTCGTCAAGTTCCTTCAAGCAAATCAAGATATCTTCGCATGTCAGCCATCTGACATGACCGGAGTACCTAGGGAACTTGCCGAGCACTCTCTAAATGTACACCCGGACGCTAAACCCGTCAAATAATCCTTACGACATTTTGGCAATGAAAAGCATAAGGCAATAGCTAAGGAACCAGCCCGGCTCGAGTTAGTCGGATTCATAGAAGAGGTCATCCATACTGATTGATCGGTCAACCCTGTAATGGTCCCTAAAATGGACACCACTGATTTAACGATGTGTGTTGATTATACTGCCTTGAACAAGGCTTGTCCCAAAAATCCGTTTGCTCTGCCCAGAATTGATCAAGTTATCGATTCTACGGAAGGCTCAGAACTCCTATGTTTTCTCGACGCATATTCCGGCTATCACCAAATCCGGATGAAGGAATCAGACAAAGTAAAAACTTCATTCATAACCCCCTTCAGAACCTTCTGTTTTGTTACGATGCCCTTTGGGCTCAAGAACGCAGGAGCTACGTACCAGCGCACTATGCAACGTTGCCTCCACGACCAAATCAGACGCAATATACATGCATATGTGGACGACATTCCGGTGATGTCCAAAAAGAAGGAAGCTCTAATTTCTGACTTGGAGGAAACATTTGCCAATCTACGAAAATACAACATAATGCTTAACTGAAGAAGTGCTTCTTTGGAATACCAGCCGAAAAATTGTTAGATTTTATCGTGTCTCAAAGAGGCATAGAGGTAAACTGAGACAAGATTAAGGCTATACTCAATATTTCCAGGCCAACTCGCCTGAAGGACGTTCAAAGACTAACTGATTGCATTGTTGCAGTCAGTCAGTTTGTAAGTCGACTCGGAGAAAGAGCCGCACCACTATACAAGCTCCTGAAAAAGACCAAAAAGTTCATTTGGACTGATGAAGCTGAAGCTCCACTACAAGACCTAAAAGCAGTACTCTCATCTGCTCCCATCCTTGCAGCACCAGAACCACGAGAACCGATGTTGCTCTATCTCGCTGCGACAAACAGAGTCATCAGTATCGTCATGGTGGTGGAGAGACCAGAGGAAAATCAGGAACACCTGGTGCAACATATGACTTATTATCTCAGCGAGGTCCTAACTGAATCAAAGCAGCGGTATCTGCACTATCAAAAGCTGGATTATGGTGTGTGTTTTGTATCTCGTAAGTTACGGCATTATTTTCAGGAACATCCCATTACTGTGGTGAGCACATCTCCCATGAGAGACATAATTAACAACCACGATGCTACAGAACGCGTCGCAAAATGGGGCATAGAGCTTTCAGCTTTCGACATTGAGTATAAACCTCATACAACAATCAAATCCCAAATCCTCGCTGACTTTGTCGCTGATTGGATAGAGACAACGGAAAATATGACCCTACTAGAGTCAGAATACTGGACCTTACATTTTGACGGGTCTAAGGCGCTCGGGGGCTCGGGGGCTGGCGTGGTGCTCAAATCACCCTAGGGAGATAAACTTTTCTATGTATTGCAGATCCACTTCACGACGACGATTAACATTGCCGAGTATGAAGCACTACTGCATGGAATCCGAATTGCTAAGGATATCAGCATCTGTTGTTTGATGTGTTATGGAGATTCAGATCTTGTTGCCCAACAAGTGTCGGATATCTGTGATGCAAATAAGCACATGGAAGCATATAGAGCTGTCGTCGAAGAACTATCTAAATCGTTTGAAGGGTTTGAAGTTCAACACATCCCTCGAACTAAAAATGAGGAAGCAGATGCACTATCTCATATAGGCTCTGCACGGAAAAAGGTTCCGGATGGCGCTTTTTTAGAGCACCTCAAAGTTCCCTCTATAAAAGGAGTAGACAAGGAATATCTGACCAAATCCGACTCACATTTAGTAGCAGTTCTGGCTATAATTCCCAGCTAGACTCAACCCTACGTTGATTACTTGGTAGATGACAAATTACCCGAAGAAGAAGTTCTGAGCCAGCACATCGTCCGACGAGCAAAAGCCTATACTATAATAGTGGTGATCTCTATAAGCGAAGCGTGTCTGGGGTCTTTCAGCGTTGTGTATCTCCGGAAGAAGGAGTAGAAATCTTACGAGAAATCCACAAAGGCGAGTGTGGTCACCATGCTGCAGCCAAATCTCTAGTGGCAAAAGCTTTCCGACACGGTTTTTCTGGCTTATAGCCAAGGCAGATGCCGAACAGCTGGTCAAGACGTGCAAAGGCTGCCAAAAGTATGCCAAGCAAGCTCACATTCCGGCTGATCAGCTACGAACAATACCTATAACATGGCCTTTCGCGTTCTGGGTGCTTGACATGGTAGGACCGTTTAAACGGGCTTCAAGTGGATTTACTCATCTCTTAGTGATGGTGGATAAATTCACAAAATGGATTGAGGCTAAACCCGTCACCAGTAGTGATGGAGCAACATCCAGAAGATTTGTCAATGATGTCATAATCCGATACGGTTATCTGCATAGCATTATCACGGACAATGGGAGTAACTTTTCTATGGGAGAGCTTGCTGTATTCTGCAATGAAAAAAATATCCGGCTTGATATTGTGTCAGTCGCACATCCGCAGGCTAATGGACGAGTCGAAAGAGCAAATGGTTTAATCCTATAAGGCCTAAAACCAAGACTCGAAGCACCACTACGACGTGTTGCGGGGGTTGGGCAGAGGAATTACCTTCTGTAATATGGAGCTTGCGAACAACTCCAAACAGGTCAACCGGATACACACCTTTCTTCTTAGTCTATGGCGCAGAAGAAGTTCTTCCTAGTGATTTGATTCACACTTCTCCTAGAGTTGCCACGTATATTGAAGATGATGCCGAAATTTCTCGACAAAATGATCTCGACTTAGTCGAAGAAGTTCACGTCGTTGCTGAGATGAGATCAACAGCCTATCAACAGAAGTTACGCAAGTATCATAGCCAGAGAGTCAGAAACTGGTCTTTCAATAAGGGTGATTTGGTCCTCCAGCTTGTGCAGAAAAGAAAGCACAAACTTTCCCCAGTATGGGAAGGGCCCTTTTTAGTTAGCCGAGTATTGCATAATGGTTCTTACTATCTAACTGATATGCGTCTAGTCAAAGAAAGACCTGCCACTAAGAAAAGAAAGAGCTGGAGGCAGTACAGGCCCAAAAGAATTAGACTCACCATGGAATATTGCTCAGCTACGTCCCTTTTATTATTAGTTTATCTTTCTTTGTAATCATATTCGTGTACATGTTTAATAAGAAATAAAGTATTGGTTGCCTCATTTTTCTGAGAAGTTTTATATTACCATCTTATTTCCGAATGATCATGTCACAATCGAAAATCCCAGAATACTTGAAAGTAATTTATGATCATGTTTGTTCTGGTTTAGATTTCCGATTCTAAAATTGCTACCTTTGGGTATAACTCTAAATTTTCTAGTCTATACTTTGGTTATTTATCTGATTGTCGGATGCGGGCATTTTCCGAGTAGTGAATTGTTGGTACTGGAAGCCAGCTTTGTTTCCGAGTTTAAATTATTTTAGCAATTGAGCTCCGTTGCTCAGCAAAGTTTCCGTGCTAAAGGTTGGCCGGCTCACGAAAGGGACGAGGCGGAAAGCCAGATAAACGATAAGTATAGACAAATAACATAAGTGCTTATGTAAAAATTTCAGGCACGAAACTTATAATGCCAAAAGTGCTAAATAGATAGAGTAGAACTTTGTACCAGCAAAAATATTATGCTAATTATTTACAACCCAAATTGTTTTCAAAATAACACATTGTTTGTTCTGATGCTCTACGATGCAGGAGGAGAGGTAGGAGCTGCCGGCTCATTGGAGACATCAGCCTCACCTCGATATCTTTCCGAGACCTTCAAATCCGAAATGATTTGTTCACTGTTGGAAACTTCACCAGTTTCTTCGGCGGGTGGAGGCAACGTCTCTACACGAGTGAATAAAGGAGTGTCGTAGCTGGTCAAGTCAGTGATTGCTTTGATGTCCTGCTCATGTCCGTCTTCATCCACAGTAGAATACCCTCAGGTTACTTGCCAGATTTCCATGCTTCCATGGTGGCTCATAACCATGGTGAGAGCATTCTGCACTACGGTCCGCACGTAGAACATGTTCTAGTCCTAGATGAGCTGACGCACTTCAAAGCCAGACATTCTATGCATGTCCGGAACCTTGAGAACCTCGCCAATATCCTCCAAAGATTGGCGGAAATCGTGAAGCAGATCACTGACTTGAGTAAGCCAGTTGGTGCGAGACTCGGTAGAGGCAGAATCCAGTAAGTTCAGAGGACCTGTGCATATAATACAAAAGGTTATACAATAATATCCAAATTCCAAAAGTCGGAAAAGGCAGAAATTCAGAAAGAGGGAAACATACCGAAGATGACATCGTCAACTTTGGTCTTCTCCTCACGTAGGCTCGGGAGTTCAGCCCGGAGTGCCTCAGTAATGTCCTTCTCTCTGAACAATTTGTTGCTAAGATCTGAGATCTTCTTATCTTGGAGCACAATCTTACGATCACGCTCTTCGGTGGCCATGGAGGAGGATTCGAGAACTTGAGCAATCCTCTTCTCATGATCCGCTTTGAGCTTATTCAGCTCTCGGCGTAAGTTGGTGTTTTCCACCTCTAGGGTCTTAAGATTCTCGGCTTCTTCAATCATATCACATGATTCCTTTACCAGTGCTATAGTCAAAAGAACAACAGTTGAATAAAAATTCGACTATGAAATAAAAGGCAAGGTTTGAGTACTAGAATGTTTACCTTCAGCCTCATCCCTTGACACTTTCAAGTCAGAGAGCTCTGATCTCTCTCCGCTTGTTGCGGATATTCTTCAACAATTCCTGGTTATATGAATTAACTTTCTGTAAGTCAGAATACCCAGAGTTAGAAGTCTACTAAAGACTCTGGCTAATATTTTTACTAATATCAGCACGAGCCTTGGGGGCTACACTAATTCATTCTTTGGCATCCTAAGGAAGCATAAATCTGGATTATCTATCCAACTTCATGCTTGGGGGCTAGAGGATATGATATAAAGTAAAGTAAAAAAGTAAGCTGGAATTCCGACTTACATGTTGTTCATGAGTGAGTTTGCTCAAACTCATGTTCACCTCTGTGGTAACCTTCTCAGCGAGAGTGAGCGGGATCACTGGTGGTGGAGGAAGCTTGCCAGTTCTCAGCCTCTCGTTGCGAAGACGGACTTGTTCAAGAAGTTCGGAGTACTTGACATACTCTGCTTCTTGTGCTTCTTCTTCAGCAGTAATATTCTGGCTTTCCAAGCATTGCTGGGCTAGCCGTTGGATCTCCTCCACAGACTTTCGAGTAATGCCAAGTTTGGCAAGACCCGAATTGTTGAGGAGGTTTTCAGTGAAGACCTCTGCCAAGGGATCATTACCCGAAGAGGGTTCACCCTTATCAAAACCCGAGTCACCCATGGTGACGTCAGTTTGCGATCCGAGGATCACTGGCTCTACTTGTTGAGCCAGATCTTCTACGACGGTCGGAGATGGAGTAATCTCCGGCACCGCAGAAGTCTGAGGGGCAGGAGTCAGAGGCGCTATGACAGGAGAAGTCAAATTAAGTTTTGACTGACGCAGGGGCTTTGACGGGGCTCCCTTCCCTTTGCCCTTGGTGAGCTGTCTAGCTCTGAAGAGGTAATAGAACAAAAATCATTACACTTCAGAAAGGATAAAACATAAAGTACAAAAACCTTGTGAGGAAAGTTACCTCTTCACAACAGGCACCTCATTTGTGCCGATAGACACTGTCGGAGCCTTACGCTTCCGAGTAAGTGCATCTGGCAGTGGAACCAATTCTCTGTCATCCTGAGAAATCTCAGGAGGATATCTCTCGAGAGGAGCAAGCACGACTCGGGGAGGTCAGCAAGCTGAAAAGAAGAGATACCTCAGTATTGCGAAAAGAAACAACAATGTAAAGATGAACGCATAATTCGAGTTGTTGCTGGAAACTTACTGGTACTACAGGATCTTCAGCCGTATGCATATCCAAAGACAACTTCGGGATTTCCTCTCGATCTGCTCCCTTATCAGCCACTTGATTTGGGACTCATATTCTTTATCCGTGTAAGGCTAGGAGCAGATCCGGAGGGTATCTTTCTTGGACGCCATAATGGAATGCATTAGCCGATCTCCATGATGTTGAAGAGGCTGGATCCGACATGCCACCCAATAGTGAACTAAGTCGGACCCCTTAAGGCCCTTGTGCTTCATCAAATATTCGATCCGCCTCTTGGCAAGAAGTAGGTCGTCACTGAGAGCCGGTGCATCTACGTCCCAGGAGTCTTGGGGCGTGGCGGCACCGTCGACAAAATCCGGCAAAGCAGAGCAGGAATATCCTTGTGATAAAAGAAAGTGGACGACCACTATTTCACTGACTCACTGGCCTTAATCCGAGGATAGACGTGCTCTCTCCTAATGGAAAAACTAATGGTTCCGCTAATATACGGATTACCGGTGGTGATAGAATTTCTCCGGATATGAAAATAAAACCGGAAAAGAGTGAGACTTGGCCTAATGCTGAGGTACCCCTCGCACAAAGAAGCATATGCGCTCATCTCTAAGAGAGAGTTCGGGGGAAGATGATGGAGTTGAACTCCGTTGTGATCTATAACCTTAGAAAAGAAGTCTAAGGGAGGGAAACTCAAACCTCTGTCGAGGTGGGTGCAGAAGTGTACCCGCTCGCAGGCGCGAGGAGTAGGGATGGTTTGGACGTAGCCGCTCCACCAGTCGCCGGCACGGAGGAGCCCTTTGCTCTCCATGACGCGGAGCTTGGCATTGTCGAGGACGCACGGGATCAAGACCCCGCGGTTCCTCTCCTTCTCCATTGCCGAAGCCGTCGGTGCCGTCGCCTTCGCGCTGGAAGATGAGGTCGAAGCCATTCTCGCGTGGGCCGGTGACCTAGGATGGGTGGCACTGGAGGATTCTGAGGAGGCAGAGGAGCTCTGTTTTCGTGGGAAGCATTAGGAGGAAGGAAACGGCTCAAGTGCTGGTGAAGAAGATGGGGAGGAGAATCCTAACCACTTATATCCTTCGTCCGCGCCAAGATTCATGAAAATGTGTACAGTAACGTGACACGCGTCGCGGAAGGAGCTGGGTAACCCCCACGTGATGATTACACCGCCTCGATCTCCGCGCACGCATTAAAACGATGCCTCGGTTCCGCAAAAGGCGAACCCACCAACGGTCGTGCTGACAGGAATGTCTGTCAGTGACATGACTTGACCATGACTAGTGTCAGATTACGCTAGAGACCAAGTTCTGGCTTAGTTTGAATTTTGAGCTAGAAACCTGAATAATGTATTCATAAGTCCGACTCATTTGACACCCGTATAATATCCTTTCTTTTGAAGTTTCAGGAACCCTTCAAGATTCTGCAAGCTGAAGATCAAGCTAGACGATGATGAAATCCGACTCTGGATCTTGGAGGCTTCCGGGGGCTGCTGTTGGGGATATACTTTCCGGGTATCCTCACTGTGCCTCACTGACCAGGGTGGCCCATTTTGGGTTAGAGCATTGCTTCACGGGCGGCCTAGTCAGGGAGAAGAGACAGAGTCCAATACGGCTACGGAAGGCCCAGATGACTTACCGACATAGGCCCATAGTGTTACTTGCAGTTCAAGATGTACTCTGTAACCGACTCTTAGTCGTAGCCGGATAGGTCTCTCCTGTAAACCCTAGGCCGAATATCTATATAAGTCGTCCTAGGGAAAGTCTTTAGGGCACCCTCACAATAGTCTACAATCTCAACTCGCACAGGAGAAACTCTAGTAACCCATATTCCGGCTCTGCCGTATTACTAGATTGCTAGCAGGAGTAGGATCCGTCCAAAGCCGGCAGATTCGAACCTGGTAAACTTGTGTGCTCACTATCCTGGAACACCGTACGTCTCACACCCCTCTCTTCCACACGCCTCGAGGACCCCCTCATGGCGTACTTGTCATCAATCCGACGACACCATTAGTTTCATTCTCTGTTTAATATACATATAGAAAGAGAGCTATAGTTGACTACAATTGAGAAACATACTAGGCCTTGAATTGTAAATCTTGTAAAATAATTTTTGCTTAATCGTATTACTTGTACTAGGTTGCCATATACTAACCCTCGGGTGGAGGTCATACTCCTCAACATTTCGAGCTTCCTAGAAATTCACCAAAATCACATATACTATGACTAGCAGTGTGGATGATATAGGCGTGTTCTTTCAAGAACTCCATGTAGGACACCGTCTTTGATCACAAAGAGCAATACAAAACACATTAAGATATCATCAATATATCTTACTATATCTTATGAGAGAATTGTATTTGCAGAGGAGTGGGAATACTAAAATTTTCTCTCGGCTCATTTGCTTTTTCCTAGGTCCTCCTTCACAGGATCTCCGATCACGTAGGTTGAGTTACCCTCTTAGTAACTCGCATGGATCTAAAACTCATCTCCCTTAGTGCATTATATATCAAGTATCTTGATAGTCCTTTTGTAAAATGATTTGCCAGATTTTTAGCCATTTGGACATAATGCAATGCTACTCCCTCCATTCACTTTTACATTGCGTTCTAGGTTTTAGAAAAATTTCCCTTTTACTTTGCGTTCTGAAGTTGATTCCCTCATATACCCTCACGTTTGGTCTACCATTGCATTAAAGGGCCAGCTGACCCGTTCTAGAAGAGGCGTGGAGCTCACCATGCAATTAATCGCAAAGGAGGTCATGTCTCCATGGCCAATGCATGCATAGATATTACGACAACACGCAGGGGCAAATTAGTCCAGCTCCTCTCTAATTTGGTTGATCCGAGACACTTCTTGGTATCTGTGATTTGCTTAGAATGCAAACTAAAGGTGAACGGAGGGAGTATAAGTTCGAAGTTTTTTCAGTTTCCTGATAGACTCTAGTCTTCTCTTGACACGTCATCAACTTTTCATATTATCCTTAGAACTATTCACTTTGACAATCACAATTTTTCAAACTGGTTCTGAGCCTGGCTCAAGCCTCTGTACATTATAAAATTTATAAAATGACACAGTAGGGGTCTTCCCTACTGCTTTTTGTCAAAAAAAACTTTGACAATCACAATTTGAATGTCATGGTTTATAAGTATTGTCGATTTGTTTTTACAACTGTATGCAAATCTATTAAGAGTTCACGAAGTCATTCTTCTTCAACACTCGCCATATCTAATGATGTATGTTTTGATTCCGTAGTTGACCTTGCTAAGATGGGTTGCTTGCAAGACTTCCATGAAACACCACCACCACTAATGGCAACAACTCTGTGTATATCAACTCGTTGGGACTCCGATTGTAGAGTGTTGTAGCAAGTGTCTTTTACCCACATGGGTAACTTGAGGGTTTATATCGATCTCTCGAGCAATTGGCTTAGGAACTTATCCCCTTGACTTCTTCGAGGAACCTACAAAACAAAGTATTTTCCTTGTATCCCCAAATCCACCGTGTATTTGTCAAGCACAAGGTTTCGTCTTAGTAAAACTGAAATAAAAATAAAATTAAATAAAATTAAACAATCTATGACTAGAAAAGAAAAGTGAAAACAATAAAGTAAAGTTCTTTTAGGGGTTTTGTGTTTGCTAATAGTAATGTTTTTTGTATTTTTGAATTTAATTAGTGCAGAAAATATAAAAGATAATATAATTAACAGAAATTGGTTCTTATAATAAAAAGTGGACCGGGTTCATGAGTTCACTTGTATACTCTCTCTCATAAGGTGTAATAGACATAAAACTATTCATAGAAGATATAATATTGATGAAACTTCAATATGTGTTTGATTAGCATTCATATGGTTAACACATCCTATAAAGATGATGCAACACATCTAACTTATACTCCTCTAAAAAGGGAAAACTCCATGCAATCTAAAATTAATAATAAACATAGTATAGTCTTAGGTACTTTAACATGATGTTTGAATATCAAATGTGCTACCTCGAACAAATAAGATCTTCTTGGTTGTCACTAGATGATTATAGCACATGCATTCACTCTATTCCTAGTGAGGTAACAAGAAAGATAAAAACCATAGTGGATCTCGAGTTTTGTATCACTGCCCAATCCCCACCACCATATTACTCCATATAATACATATGCCCCCCCCACATATTTATCCATACAAGTTTAATCATAAGAAGTACTTAAAAATGGGTACATATATGCATCTATCAATACATCTTGCACATAATAGAATTCCAATCTGAAATATCAACTCATAAAACAAAGATCCACCATATAGGAATTACATAGATGACCATAATCATGTTATGTAGCTCATATGGTACTAGAATAATGATAGAAAAGAGAGAGAGAGATCAAGATACTACCATAAACCCATAGTCCATAGGTGTACTACTCCCTCATCATCATGGAGATGATGTCAGAGAAGGTAGAGATCCAACAGCCAGTGGCTCCGATGGTGGCTCTCCCTCCAATCTTCACTGGTTCTGGCTCTATTTTGGTGTTTCTGTGTTTCTGCTCCACCTCCTTCGAGATCACCCCTGGGGGGATTTTCATAGGCGTTTTTGGGTCAATACTTTGAGGTTGAGATGAAGATGGACGAATGTAGACGCTCAAGCAGGGAACGAGCCCTAGGGGAGCAGCCAGGAGGTGGGTCGTGCCACTGGGCCTTATTTGGGCCTCATAGCTCCCCTCTGGTGATCCAAGTGCTCCAGTCCTTCCTCTTCGTGAAAAATAATCCTCAAAAAATCCTAGGTCCATTTTGACTTTGTTTAGGTCCGTGGAAGATAAAAATACACAAAATAGGGTTTTCCTATCCTGTAGAGTTATAACCCAAATAAAGGGGATCATTGGTAAATCCCCATTAATTAATGTAAAACATGGATATAACATTCTATATGATGCAAATATACGTGAATTTGTATCGATAAACTATGAAGTTCATGTATGCATTTTACATGCATCAACCATGTATCAAGAATGAATATGTATCCACTTGGCATTTATCTCATTAGCATCTGATATCCAATTTGAATCATTATACCCTTCAAGTACTCTTGGATTCTCAGTATAAAGAGTTTCATAGCTCATTGTTCCGTAGATAGTGCATTACTCTTTCAAGATCATGTCAGTGATCATCTCTCGGGTTAGCCGCAAATAGGCTAAGTTTACTCATGGAAAATGATATGTCAGGCCTCATAGTGCAAGCTAAATACATAAGCGAGCCAATAATTTGAGAGTATCGCAATTGATCTTAAGTGGACTTTTGATTCTTATGAACCAACACATTAGTATCATAAGATGTGGGAGAGTATTTGCTATCAACATATTCAAATCTACTCGACATCTTTTCCACATAATGATATTGCGGAAGTGTAATTCCATTATTCTCATCTCTCAATATCTTGAGTTCAAGATAATATCTGTTTCTCCAAGATCTTTCATCTCAAAACATCAAAAGTAGTAGATTTTGAGCTCGTTAATCAATTTAAGATTTGTCCCAAAAATTAGTATGTTATCACATATAAGCATATGACAACTCCCTTGCCCCCACCATGGTAGTAGTACACACATTTGTCGGCTTCATTTATAACAAAGATCAAAGATGTTAAAATTCTTTCAAACTTCTCATGCCAATGTTTGGGAGCTTGTTTGAGGCCATAGAAAGGTTTTTGTAATTTATACACCTTTCTTTCATGACCTTCTAGTACAAAACCAATAGGATTTCCATGTATATTTTCTCATCCAACTCCTGATTTAGAAAAGTCATCTTAACATCCATTTGATGAAATAGGAGATTGTTAGAGGTGTCTAATGATAATAGTACTCGAGTTGTGGTTAATCTAGCCACAAGTGAGTAAGTATCAAAGAAATAGTCTCCTTCCTTTTGGGTATAGCCTTTGGTCACAAGTAGATCTTTGTATTTTTCAACAGTACCATTTGTCCTAAGCTTCTTTTAAATACCTATTTACTCCCTACAGGTTTACACCCATATGGTCATTGAATGATCTCCCATGTTCCATTAGTCTACATTTGGAGATGCAGAAACTTCTGAAATGGTTATGAGAGTGTCATCTACTAGGTACATGATGAAATTATTACCAAAGTCTGTGTAGTTCTTTGTCTCTTGCTCCTTGTGAAAGTTTCATTGTCATCCTCATCCGAATCTGAGCACGCATCATAAGGATGACCTTTTTCTTCAAACATGAGGATGGCGAGGAGGGAGCAATGGGGATCTTGGTCTTGGTGGTGATTTGGCAATGTTGGCTCCTAGATCACATCGTGGAGGCCTAACTTGGTGACAACGGACAGTCCGGGGTACCGATATGAGGTGTGAGGGTTTTCAGGCGAAAGCTCAGCCTTTCGGCGCCAACAACAGTGATGTATGTGGGTATCGTGACCCTCCAGGGGGACGCTGTTGTGGTTACCTTCTCTGTGTTAGGGCTCTAGCTAAAAAACCTAGACCATATTGATCTCGATGAAAACGGCTCGCTGTGTCATCAGCCTCTTGGGGTCGTCGTTGTGGAGCGTCAGTACCTCTCGGTCTCTCTCCGATATCATCGGTGGGCAAGCTCGGATCCTATCTCGAGGAACTATCGATCCTGTCATGGGGCGTTCTCGGCGACCTTCTGTCTTATACATGAGACTTCGTCAACATCAATCTCCATCCTTGTTAACTACTAGGTTACCACCGCTATATATACTTCTTGTAAGCCGCCGGTCGGGATAAGTTGTATCTGTGAAATCCCCGGCGTTGTGTAAACACTCTCTGATATAGTGAAGTTTCGCTGGCTGGCGCCCGTGGTTTTTCCCCTCTCTTTGTTGGAGAGGGTTTTCCACGTTAAATCTGTGTCCCCCTCGCTGCAATTTTATTTTCGTTCTTCGTTATTTACTTGTCGCAAAGCTAACACTACGACGATGCGAGGCGCTCTGCTGGGTTCGGTCGCGCTGCACGGCCGTTTTGTCCTCTCAAAGGCCCTACCTGGCTTCTTCGCTCCCGACGACTCGCTACACGGCGGCTGCTGCTGCTGCTGGGCTCTGTGCCTCGGTTCCAGTCCAGCTGCAGCTCTGGTGCTCTCGTCGTACGCATGTCTCACGATGCCAGCTCACGGACTCGCGCGGTCTTGTTCCCGATATATGGCTTTAGGGCATCTCCACCGTCGGGCTGACCCAAACGTGCTACCCGTTTCGGTCTGTTTGGGTTGATCCGCGGTTATTTTGGAACCGCGGTCCGGTCTGTTTGGACGACCGCGTCCAGCGGTATGACCCAATGTCCGCGCCTGCCAAAGACTGTCCAGACCTGACCCATTGTATATAAATAGTTCAGAGCCAATTTATACAGACTAGCAGAGTGCCCGTGCGTTGCTACGGCCTACGGCTTCTTATTTTTTCTGTTATCACACATATCTCACATCTAAATAAAAAACATACATATATTCATGTATATTAATCTCTTTCCGTTACTCGGCTGTCAAATTATTTCATCGAGCACAATCATGGTCACCACTCTTACTCAATTTCTATCCTAAAATATTTTCAATTGGTTGCCCTAGCTAAACTTATTTTTGATGAATTATTCAGTTATATGTCAAGGGACTTTGCCGTCGTCGGAAAGATAAAACGAAATCTTTCAGCAAGAGCAATCAAAGGGCTAGTTTACGCGTCGGCCTATTTATGGTTCAGCGTTACATATAGCCAGGACTATGTGTCATCGACGCAAATCGGTCACACTCTAGGTTTGAGCTATAGCTAAAATGCAAGCGTACAAGGTACTCTAGACAGGTGATTTTTTTCTACTGCATACTTCCTATCCTTATATTCTTCTTTGAGCTTATTCTCTCTCTTGTCTGTCCTTTGAGCTTTGAACAAACAGTAGCAGCAGTTTGACCCTCGTACAAGCTGACCCTAGCTAAGCTGAACTTGGATATTCTTCTATGTTTGGTAGCTCGGGTTTGCTGAAACAAGATGGACTAAGACATTGTGTGTAGCCTGTCTTGATTTTTTACATAGAAATTCTTGGACAAAAAAGTTAAAAGCAAGCCTACAATCCTCCTTTAATCATTCACCAAGCCCATCAGGGTGGTACACCAATCCCTCCCTGTTTATAATCAGCTAAAGCCTGTTTAGTTAGCTTGCAATTTATCTCATCCCTGTGTTGCGCCACGGACATAGCCAACTTTCTTGTCTACCTTAGGTAGATGCTCTATTTAAGGGTATATTTTCTTTTAATTTTTTACAATGTGGGTTTGGTTGGCCCGGTGCTTGTTTTTGGATGTACTACGTATATAGATTTAGGTAGTGATTTGTTGGGTTGCGTCCATAACACGTATGAACAGGCGGGCTAGATTTTCCTTTAGCAGGAACCAGGGAGCGGTTGTTCGCCGCCACAAAATACCGCCATCAGGCCGCCTCTCAGTTCCCTACACCCTTGCCCACCTGGATTGACTGAGGTGTTGATCATATCCTTTGCTGTTCCAGCTCGCCTGTCGACTTTTCTCAGTGAGAAAACCGAAAAAAATCTGGCGAGCTCCTCCTGCTACGAGCTGGTTGACGTGGGAAGGGGAGAACTTCCGGCAGGGACAGGGAGTCGGCCCGGTAGGACCTGAAGCTTAGGGGGAGGTCTGCGGCTGAGTTGGTCCACGCTTCACTAATACCGTCAGTCAGGCATCTCTTGGCGTCTCTCAGCAGTTCGTCCGGTCCATGCCGTACGTGTTCCGTTGCCCCGCTTCGCGTCGGCCCGGTGTCCCTCCGTGTTCCCGCACCTCGCCTGCACAGCAGCGGCCCCTCGCCGCGTGCCTCAGAAAGCACGACACACACACACAGCTAGCCACGCTTTAGTGGCCATGGCCAGTCGGCAACATCCGCCAAATATTTCATCTCCTTTGATTGTCAAACAAATAGATATGTGCATAGTTTTTTGATCGAACGAATCATCTCCATTGATTATTAAACAAATAGATATGTGCACATGTTTTCTATGGAACGGACTTGAACATTGGAGGGACAGAAAATAACAGCTCGCAGTTCTTGCAGCCGGGCAACGAAGCAGCAGTATCGCATCAAACATTTCTCAATTGTTCTCTTCTCTCTATCAACAACAACAAGAACGAACCAACATCAACATCCTTTCCCAATCTTTCCAAACCAACCGAATCCCCACGCCCCCACGCCTCCATCTTCCCACTTAGCGATGCCCATCACCGCTCCTCTATCTCCCCCTATGCGACCCGCCGCCGTCAGCCTAGACAACCCCGCCCCTCCCACGGTCCTCTTTTCTTGGGGCGACCTCGCTCCTTCCTCAACATTTCCCTTCCCATATGGCCCGCCGCCGGCAGCCTAGACATCCCCGTCGGACCGATTCCTCGCGAACATGCCGTCCCTCAGCTGTACGCATCGATAACAGGCCAAGATCAGCCGAATCCCGCGGAGCAGAGGCAGGGGAGGAGGGGAATTTTTGATTGATCGATTCGGTTGACTATTCGGGATCGGAGCCGTCGTGAGCGAGGTGGAGCTTAGGAAATAGAGGAAAGAACAACGAACCGGTACCGAACTTTTTTTTTCACCGGTGGGGATTTTTGTTGAAAACGTATTTTCGGTGAACGGAAACGTATTTACTAACCTACCTCAAGGAAAATTAGTAGATAGATTAATGTATATTTTGACAACCAAATAAACTAACTTAGATAATATAATTAAAATAGTGCTTACATATGAATAATTCACACTCACATGGTTTCATAAAAAACAATCAAATGTCACTCAAATTGTAGAAAACAAATAAGGGGTTAAGCATTCTGATTTCCTGCACGAGCCTATATATGCTCAACCAAATCTAGTTAAAACCGGTCATGGGTGTGTCTGTGATGCAAATTTTCATGCACTTGCATGAATTCTTCCCAAGACGCTACATCTGGCTCTGGCTCAACTAATTGACCCTGAAAATTCCAGCCTTGGTCCAAAATGCCGTCATCATGCTCGTCCTCGACGATCATATTGCGCATAATCACGCACGCAATCATCACATCCCACATTCCCTCCGTGCTCCAGGTTCTAGCAGGGTAGCGAATAATAGCCCATCTTGACTGAAGCACACCAAATGCCCGCTCCACATCTTTCCTAGCGGCCTCTTGCTCTTTCGCAAACCTCTTGCATTTCTCATCTCCAGGGTTGCGGATTGTCTTCACGAAGGTGGCACAAGATGGATAGATACCGTCAGCTAGGTAGTACCCCATATCATATGCATTGCCATTGGTCTCACAGGAAACTTGTGGGGCATTGCCTTTTGCCAACCTAGCAAACATCCAAGACCTCTGCAGCACATTGATGTCATTGTTTGATCCAGCCATGCCAAAAAAGGAGTGCCAAATCCAGAGATCCTGTGATGCAACAGCCTCAAGTATGACAATGAAACCCTCCGCATGCCCTTTGAACTACCCTTCCCAACCAAAAGGACAGTTCTTCCACTGTTAGTGCATGTAGTCGATGCTGCCAAGCATCATAGGAAACCCCCTATGCTCGTTGATGGACAGAAGGCGGGCAATGTCTTTGGTGTTTGGCTCTCTCAGGTATACTTTGTCAAACACCACTACAACTGCGATGCAGAATCTATACATGGCCTCATGGCATGTAGACTCGTTCATGCGCATCTAGTCATCGAGGAGATCACCGGGCACTCCATATGCAAGCTGCCGAATGGCAGCTAAACATTTCTGGTAGGAGGATAAGCCAAGCTTACCGGTGCAATCGTACTCGGCCTCGAAGTAGTCGTCGTACTCCCTCATCCCATTGAGTATGTTCAAGAACAGGTTCCTGGACATCCGATAGCAGCGATGGAATGTCTTCTCTTTAAAGACTGGATTAATTGGGTGGAAGTAGTCCTTGTAAAGGCGTATGTGCCCCTCTTCCCGATTGTGTTCATGGTTGGCTTCGCGCCGCTTCGCCGTGCCACCTCTACGCGGCGGGAGGAGGTAGTTGTCATGCACCATCTGTGCAGCCACCAGAAGAATTTTGGTCTCACCGTCGGACTCCTCCTCGACCGATGACTTGACATAATTCTTGTAGAAGAACTCGATCGGCCTTCGCCTGCTACCCATCTGTCAAGTACACTTCCGTCAATGGCTGTACCAACTCCCGCAGCGGGCCATATTACCAAGAAAAGGCCGGCAAACGCACCTCGGCAAACGACCGAACAGGTCGTGCGCGTCCAATGTAGAGGCGGAGGCCGGGGAGGCGGGTTTGCCTATGGAGCGTCCAGTCAAGTACGGCGCCACGTGCGGCTTGCGGTCGTCCTGGCGGTGGGGGCCGGGGGCGACAGCCATCAATGGCGGCGGCGCCTGGTTGCATCTGCTCTTCACGCGGGATATGGAAGGCGAGGATTTGGGGGGAGGAGTGTCTTTGTGCCACTGGCTACAAGACCCGGCTGAACAAGTGGTCGGACACGCGAGGCAGCGCGCGCTGTCCAGGCCGACCTAGTGGTCACACAAATTAGGTGCACGGATGGGTCGAGCCGGACGCGTTGAAACAGATGGGTCGTGCCGCTGCAGCGCCGCGCACGACGCGCGCGTCCGCGTGGACTGGTTGGGTCGACCTAGTGGAGATGCCCTTAGCGCGTGTCCGTTGATTCGTTGCTAACCATGTCTGGTAAAATTTGGCATTTTGGAGCTATAGTAGGTGCTTCACTACCTGATACCGTAAGGGCACCTCTACCGATCCGACTCAAATGGGCGACCGAAACGGTTCGTTTCTGTCCGTTTGGATCCGCCCGCGGTCGCTTTGGGGTCGCAGTCCAGCCTGTCCGGTCAACCGCGCCCAGCGGCCCGACCCATCTGTCCGTCTCCCCCCGCTGTTAGCGTTTGACACCCCGGCGATGGGATGTTAATGGCGACGCGCGTCGGATATCCGGCTTCCCGCATGGCAGGCGTTTCCCGTCATTGTAGCTTTTGGTTTCAAGCGCGCGCCTTCCCTCCCGCGCACGCCTCCCCGGCCGTTTCCCGCTTTCGCCGTTCTTTATAAAGATGGCCGCGCGGAGCAGCTGAGACAACAAGCCCAGCCAGAGCAAACCACCGCTGGAAAAAAGCTCCTACCGTAGCCATGCCTCGCCGCAAGATCACCAACTGGACCAAGATTAGAGAGCTGTGTCGCACCCGCTTCCAGGATGCCGACATCGACGCTGTCGACCTCCAAGCCATGTTGTTGTCCTAGCGCATGGCCGAGGCGGAGGTGGTGGCCTTCGAGGAGGAAGGCCGTGTGGCCGAGGCAACGCTAGAACAGGTGGTGGAGGCGGCCCCATAGGTGGCATCCCAATGGGCGGTGCGTGAGGTTCACCACGTCTCCGCCAAGGAGGCGGTGGAGGCTGTGGCCAAGGAGGCCATAGCAGGGACCTTCCATGAGATCCGCCACGAGGCGGCCATGGTCACGCTGGAGAAGGTGGCCAAGGAGGCTGCCAATGTGGCCGTCCGCGAGCTTTGCCATGCCGCCGCCACATGCAGTGCGGTGGAAGTGGCGGAGCACGCTGCCGAAACAGCGGTGGAGCAGCTACAAGTGGCTACAGTCACCAAGGTGGCGAGCACGTGGGCTCTCGTCGACGGGGACGAGACCGAGGTGGAGGACGATGACGAGGAGGGGGAGGAGGTGGATCAGGTGGTGACGCAGGAGGGGGCGGGGGAGGAGGCAATCGGCGTTCCCCTGCAGATCGCGCAGGCGCCCTCGGCCTCGATCCCAATGGAGCTCCGGTGATGGTGGCCCCCTTGGCAGCGAGGGCGGCCCCGTCAGCGGAGGTGGAGGACCAAGAGGCGAGGGACCACTGGAAGGCCGAGATGGAGAAGGCACTGGCCAACTAGGCGGCGACGGACCGCGCGAAGGCGGCCGGCAAGAAGGAGGCTCGTAGCCGAGAGAGCGAGCGTTACCACGATCGCCTCCAGCAGAAAGCCATCTGGTCGGCTATGGCGGTGATCGACGGTGCCAGCGGCAGTGGCAGCCACGGCAACGGCGTCCATTAGCCGTAGGGACGGTCTCCATCAGCAGTAATAGTTTTTATTTTTAGTTTTCAAACGAGCCTTTTGTAATCAGAAGGGTTAATCTAATGAAAAGCCAGTTTAATTATTAATGTTTCACTTACGTATGGACCCGAGCGATCGACAAGCGAACACCCGTGCGGTGCTTGCGCTGTCCGGGTTGACGCATCGGCCACGCAAATTAGGTGCACCGATGGGTCAAACCGGACACGTCGAACCGGATGGGTCGTACCGCTGGGAGGCCGCGCACGCCCACGCGTTCGAGCGGACGCGTTCGGACGCGCCCATGCGGGTCGGTGGAGATGCCCTGAGCGGTACCTATACGGCCCGAGAACAAGTAATGCTACATCTATGGGCAGGTTTTAAAAAAAAAATCTTACGGGCAGCCACGTAGTACAACAAATTGGAAAAAAAAGTGATGGAGAGGCGAAGATGGCGGCGCTCCTTTGGCTTATACTAGTGTTTGTAGTCGTTGCTAGGTGGTCCAATGATCTATTTGTAACTTTTGATCCTCTTTGTACTGCTGTTAATGATTATTAATGAAATAAAAAATTAAGGAAGGATAAAAATCATGGCCAATGGCATGGCTCCAGGTCAGTCCGTAAGAGTTGCTCGTAACATTTATTCCGTAGATATAGGATTATCGCCCGAGAACTCATAAATCTGAAGGTATCGGATGTTCAGCCAAGAATGGACCATTTTCTTCGCCAAAAAAGGGACACTCCACGTAAAAAAATACTACAGTAGAACAAGTCTTGCCTCGCCACGCTCGAAGACGAAGCGAGGAGACCGGGTGTCGACCGGAGACTAGGCTTTTGCCGCTGGCAGTAGGAGGTCGAGCAGCTGTGGGCATCATGCTGACGCTTGGATCCCAGCCTCCCTGCGGCTGGCGAACGAGAACCCCCACCGCGCTGCCTCTCCGCTAACGGGAGCTCTCGAGCTCGGCCATGGCGGCGTTCCGGGTGCGCCTAGCCTCGCTGACGAGTATAGGATGCGAGCGCCCGCGTGGCCATCGACAAAAGTGTCGCGCGTCGGCACGAGTGTTGAAGTATGATCTAAATTCTATTAAGGAGGCTAACTTCTGACGAAACGGAGCGAGGCCCGGAACGGATCGTTGATGACCTAGGTTACCACCGCTATATATACCTCTTGTAAGCCGCCGGCTAGGATAAGTTGCATCTGTGAAAATCCCCGGCGTTGTGTAAACACTCCCCGTTATAGTGAAGTTTCGCTGGCTAGCGCCCGTGTTTTTTCCTCTCTTTGTTGGAGAGCTTTTTCCACGTTAAATATGTGCCCCCTTGCTGTGATTTTGTTTTCGTTCTTCGTTATTTGATTATCGTAAAGATAACAAGTGGTATCAGAGCCCCAGGTTTTAATCTAGGGTTTGCGACATGTCATCATTGAAATTCGATCTACCACAGCTAGACTACACCACAAGATTCTTCTTGTGGCAGATGAAGATGCGGGCGATTCTCACCCAAACTTCAATCTGGATGAAGTGCTAGAAGGATTTGGGAAACCGAACGCGAAGAGCTGGTCCGACGATGAGAAGCAGAAGGACAGTAAGGCTTTGTCTTTGATTCAACTTCATCTATCAAATAATATTTTGCAGGAGGTGTTGGCAGAAAAATTTGTCGCTGCCCTTTGGCTAAAACTGGAATCGATCTGCATGTCAAAGGATCTAACCAGTAAGATACATCTGAAGATGAAGTTGTTCTCACATAGGATGTAAGAAGATGGATCAGTATTTAATCACTTATGTATTTTTAGAGAGATCGTTTCTGATTTGCAGTCTATGGAAGTAAAATATGATGATGAAGATCTAGCTCTATTACTCTTATGCTCGTTGCCTAGTTCTTATGCACACATACGTGATACAATATTGTTTAGCCGTGATGAACTAACCCTTGATGAAGTACAAGAGGCCCTCAAACAGAGGGAAAAGATGAAAACTATGGTACACGCAGATGTGTCGTCATCCAAGGCTGAAGCTCTGCAGGTTCGTGATATGACTGAGCAGAGATTTAACAACAACGGCAACCGAGATAAGAGCAAGGACGGCAGAGGTCGTTCAAAGTCCAAGGGAAAGGACAAGTTCTATAGGTATTGTAAGAAATCTAATCATGTTATTGATGATTGTTGGAAGCTACAGAATAAGGAGAAAAGGAACAGAACTTACCAACCGAAAGATAAGGATCAAGGTAATGGTAAGGCTGCTATTGTTTCTGGTGATAGTTCTGATGGTGAATGTTTAGCCATTTTTGATGCTTGTGCTTCTCATGATGATGAGTGGATACTTGATATTGCATGTTCGTTTCATATTTGCTGTAACAAAGATTGATTCAGTTCATATGTGTTGGGTCCGCAGCATAGAAAACAAAAATTTTCCTACGATGAGAACTATACGCTAAGATCTATCTACTAGATACAGAGCAACGGGTGGACATACATCCATGGATAACTTACCCTCGAAGACAACGAGTTTTGTTAACGAGTAGGAACTCGTGGTTGATGTAGTCGTACACTTGCCGATCTCAAGATCGTGAGGAAGTCCGAGCGCCGCAACTCAGCAAGATCCGCACTTCACACATGTTCAAGCCACCGGACAATCTCCACCTCCTCGTTCCAGGATCCAAATGAAGCAAGAACTCTTTCTGCATTTAAATGCCACTGGAACATGTATCTCGCTAATCCGAGACCATGGGGGAATAATTGTAGAGGGGGAGAGAGATCCTTCACAAGGAGGTGTGTGGATGAAGGAGGGAATGGGTGGCCTTTTATAGGAGGAGGGGGGTACCCCCTCTCTCCATGGCTGGCGCATGGGGGGGTGACCCCTCACCTCCCCCATTCATGTGGTGGTAATCCCTCCACATTAAAATGCCTCTTCACATTCCCTTTTAAAGTCTCCACTTTAAATGCATTAAATTTCTCCAAATTTAATGCTCTCTCATTTAATAAAACTCTTTTTATTAAATTTATTCAGAATTTTGTTAATTACTTTAATTAACAAACATTCACATATATCCCCTTACAATATTTCAATATCACATGCAGAACCACCTTCTGCAATTTCACCCGAAACAATTTCCGGTTTCTATTGAAACAATTCCTGCGCTTTGCAATTCTTTCGTCTAAAACATATGTGCTACAAAATGGTGTCCGGTAACTCTTAAGTGTGCCACCCTACGGTTAGCGAATAATGCAGACATGATCGAGACCCTTCTTCGATCAATAATCAGCAGCGGGACCTAGAGATCCGTACTGACTCCTACACATTCAACGATGACTCCTGTGATCGTGAGAACCTTTAACGCTTGTAACTAAATCCCTTTGTCTCTCGATATATTACATGTCCGAGATTCGATCATCGGTATCTCCATACCTAGTTTGATCTCGTTACCGACATGCACTCTTTTCTCGTTTCCGTGATATAACATTCCAGTGATCACATCACTTGCTTGCAAGCTATCCTAATGTGATATCACCGAGAGGGCCTAGAGTATATCTATCCGTCATCTGGATTGACAAATTCCACTCTTTATCCATGAGCCTCAACATAACACCTTCGTAGTACTGAACCCATCTTTATAGTCACCCTGTTACAGTGTGACATTTGATGTTATCAAGATACTCTTCCGGTGTTAGCAATTAACATGATCTCATTGTCTAAGGATAAAGATTACTTCGTATGATGTTATAACAATATAAACATAATTACTTGATCGTAATGCTATACTTCGGATGAATGTTCATCACATCATTTCACAAATGCTGTGACCTTGTTATTAACAACATCCAATGTCCATGATCAGGAAACCTTGATCATCTTGTTAATCAACAAGCTAGTCTATCAGAGAGGCATAACTAGGAACCCTTTTTGTTTATTAAACACACATGTATTGATGTTTCCTATCAATACAATTATAGCATGCAAAATAAACATCTATCATATACAAGGAATACATAATAACAACTTTATTATTGCCTCTCAGGGCATATTTCCTTCAATATGAGTCTATGAAGACTGGAGATTTTGTACATGTGGGAAATGACAACCCGTGCCATATTGTCGGAGTTGGATCTGTTAAGATCAGGACACATGATGACGTGACACGTACATTGACTGAGGTGAAGCACATACCAAGCATGGCCAGAAATTTGATCTCCCTAAGTACCATGGACGTTGATGGATACAAGTATGCCGGTGTGCGTAGATTGTTAAAGGTATCAAAAGGTTCACTTATTCACATGATAGGTGATATGGATTCTGCTAAGTTATATGTTCTTAGAGGTAGCACTTTGCCTAGTATTGCTGCTGCTATTACTTCTAATGATTCTGATGATTGTGGTAAAACAAATCTATGGCATATGCGTCTTGGGCATATGAGCGAACATGGCATGGCAGAGTTGGTTAAGAGTGAGCTTATTGATGGTTGCAACTTGGGTAAGTTTGAGTTATGTGAGTATTGCGTTTTTGGTAAGCATAAAAGTGTTAAATCCAATGCTTCCGTTCATACCACCAAAGGCATTTTAGATTATGTCTAATGTATGGGGACCTTCCGGTAAGACTTATATTGGTGGTGCTAATTATATGCTTATTATAATTGATGACTACTCAAGAAAAGTGTGACCATTTTTCCTGAAACATAAATCTGATGTTTTATGCTTTTAAAAAGTGGAAAGTTATGGTTGAAAAGCAAACTGAAAAGAAGGTAAAGGTACTACGTACTAACAATGGTATGAAATTCTATTCTAATGAGTTTGAGGAGTTTTGCAGTAATGATGGTATGATCAGGCACCACACCATCCCTTACACTCAGTAGAATGGCGTGGCTGAACACATGAACAAAACCATCATCTCGAGGGCTCACTATATATTGTCCAATGTAGGTATGCATAGATGTTTCTGGGCAAAGCAGCCAACACAGCATGCTACCTCATCAGCAGGTCACCTTCTATTCCACTTGATAAGAAAACTCCCATTGAGGTATGGTCAGGTTCGTCTGCTGATTATTCACAGTTGAGAGTTTTTTGTTACACTGCTTATGCTCACGTTGATAATGGAAAGTTAGATCCTAGAGCTGTTAAGTGCATATTACTTGGTTATGGTTCAGGAGTTAAAGCATATAAACTATGGAATCCTAAAACTAAAAAGATTTTGTTGAGCAGGAACGTTGTTTTCAGTGAATCCGTTATGTATCATGACAGCTTGCCATCAGATCCCTCTCATGTTGCTACTAGAGAGGAGGGAGTTAGTGTGCAAGTGGAGCACCTGTAGAAAACTGTTGATAATAATGTTATCGTTGATGATACTCATGAGGAAAACATTGATGATGTTGTTGTTCAGCACTCACCCACTGTTTTGCAGCAACCACATTAGTCTATTGTTGCTGATAGACCGAGGCGTAACATCGTTCCACCATGTCGTTTAATTGAAGAATGTAATCTTGCACATTATGCCTTGAGTTGTGCTGAACAGGTGGAGCATGATTCTGAACCTGCTACATACAATGAAGCCGTTGCATCTGTTGACCGCTAGAAGTGGGTTTTTGCTATGCAAGAAGATATGCAATCGCTTGAAAAGAATGGCACATGGGATGTTTTGCGCTTGCCTAAATAAAAAAAGGTCGTCCGCTGTAAGTGGATATACAAGAAGAAGGAAGGTTTGTCTCCTAATGAGCATTCAAGGTTTAAGGCAAGGTTAGTAGCAAAAGGTTTCAGCCAGATTCTAGGTATTGACTACTATGAATTTTTTTTCTCTGGTTGTGAAGCATAACTCTATTCGTACTTTCTTTGGTATTGTTGCTATGCATGATCTTGAGCTTGAGCAGTTAGATGTCAAGACTGCTTTTCTGCATGGAGAGCTTGAGGAGGAGATTTATATGGACCAACCTGAAGGGTTCATAGTTTCGGGAAAAAGAGGATTTTGTGTGCAAATTAAAGAAATCACTTTATGGTTTGAACCAATCTCCAAGACAGCGGTACAAAATGTTTGATTCATTTATGATCTCACAAGGTTTGAACCAATCTCCAAGACAGTTTGATAGTTATGTTTAAATTAAGTTTGTTGATGGATCAGCTATATACTTGCTGTTATATGTTGATGATATGTTCATTGCTACCAAGAGCATGAAAGAAATCACTACTTTGAAGGCACACCTAAGTAGTGAATTTGATATGAAAGATCTTGGTGCTGCTAAGAAAATCCTAGGTATGGAAATTAAACGGGACAGAAAATCTAGGTTGCTATTTTTTAGTCAGCAAAGTTATGATAAGAAATTTCTCCAATGTTTTAATATGCATGATGCAAAGTCTGTTAGTACTCCTGTTGCTCCTCACTTTAAATTGTTAGCATTGCAATGTCCTAGTTCTAATGATATTGAGTACATGTCTCGAGTTCCTTATTCTAGTGTTGTTGGTTCCTTGATGTATGCCATGGTTTGTTCTCGCCTGATTTATCATATGCTATGAGTTTGGTGAGTCGTTACATGGCTAATCCTGGTAAAGAACATTGGAAAGTTGTTCAGTGGATTTCCAGGTACCTCCGTGGCACATCAAATGCTTGCTTGAAGTTTGGCAAGACTGGTGAGGGACTCGCAGGCTATATGGATTCATATTTTGTTGCCGATTTGGATAAGAGGAGGTCCCTCATAGATTATGTGTTCACAGTAGGTGGATGTGACGTGAGTTGGAAGGCAACGGTGCAACTAGTTGTTGCTTTATCTACAACCGAAGCAGAATATATGGCTATTGCTGAAGCTTGCAAAGAGTCTATTTGGTTCAAAGGTGTGTATGTTGAGCTTTGTCAGGATGATTCTTGCATTAACCTGTTATGTGACACTCAAAGTGCTATTTACCTTACTAAGGATCAGATGTTCCATGAGAGAACAAAGCACATTGATATCAAGTACCATTATATTCATGATGTTGTTGCACAAGGTACACTAAAGGTATGCAAGATAAGCACTCATAATAATCCTGCTGATATGATGACAAAGCCTGTTCCTGTTGCTAAGTTTGAGCTATTCTCAAGCTTAGTTGGTATAACTACTTAGCCCAAGTGGTTGTTGGCGCCGAAAGTGTTTTCTTTGTTTGTTCGGGGAGATGATTGATGTTGATGCTACAAGAAGGAATTTGTCTCAAGGTGGAGTTTGTTGAAGTGTGATCCAAATTCTATTAAGGAGGCTAACTTCTGACGGAGCGGAGCGAGGCCCGGTACAGATCGTTGATGACCTAGGTTACCACCGCTATATATACCTCTTGTAAGCCGCCGGCTGGGATAAGTTGCATCTGTGAAAATCTCTGGCGTTGTGTAAACACTCCCCGTTATAGTGATGTTTTGCTGGCTGGCGCCCGTGGTTTTTTCCTCTCTTTGTTAGAGAGGTTTTTCCATGTTAAATATGTGTCCCCTTGCTGTGATTTCGTTTTTGTTCTTCTTTACTTGATTGTCACAAAGCTAACAATGAGCTCCTAAAGCCAGTCATAGTGACACCTTCCATGGGAGCCCTCGTCCTCTTTCTCGGCGACGTGGATCAAGATGCGTGCGGTCGAAGGAGAAAGAGGAAGAATGGAAAATTTAGTTTGGTAGGTGTCCGTCGCGTGTGCCAGAGTGCGGAGACACAAACAAAAGGATATGTTTGATTCACCCCAAAACCAAAGCAAAAGTGCGTCCCAACTGGACAGTCCAACCAAAAAATGTCCATTTGTGGTGTCCTTTGGTACTAGACCTCTATCCGCACGGATAGAATCGGACATGCCTTGCGGGACACCCATGGAGTTGCCCTTAAACCGGGTTCACCCAACTATCTTCTCCCTCATGAAATAATCTGAGCCAAATGTTTGTCTTAAGAGCCTATTTTCTCCCTTATAATGGAAATTAACCCAACTATCTACACAAATTCAAATTATTTCCAGCACAACCATGCAAGAGACCCAACTTTATTAGCCGCTGGCTAGATCTAGGAAGGAATAGAGGGGGAATTGCTCCGATGGTAAATTAGATTCTATCCGAGATTCACGTGTTTACAAGCAGACGGCCTCAGTCGTTGTCCCATAGGCCAAGTCTAAACTTCTCACCTCTCCCCTATTTAGCTCAGCGATGTGTTAGAATCGGACATGGTGGGCTCACGTTGAACGTCTTCTTGACGTTAAAATTGAGGTCGTCCAGTTTTATTGGACGGCGAATACCATATGTTACATAGGTATTTTCAGTGTACGGGTATCTCTCATAGTGTCGTGTCCTCACACCTTCCAACAAAATGGTGGTGCTGAAGGTAAACAACGTCATCTTGTTGAGACAGGCTTGGATCTTCTTGCCCATTCATCTATTCCTTTGAGTTTTTGGGATGAGGATTTTTTGACGGCATGTTACCTAATCAACTACATGCCCTCTCCCGTTTTGGGCAAAGATACTCCACTTCATCGTCTGTTTAAGACACAACTGAATTATGACTTTCTTCGTATTTTCGATTGTGCGTGTTGGCCTAGCTTTCGCAAGTACAATACACACAAGCTTGAGTCCCGTTTCAAATTGTGTCTTCCTTGGCTATAGTCCTATGCACAAGGGCTATAAGTGTTTAGATCGGTCCACGGGACACATTTATGTCTCTCGTGACGCCGTGTTTGATGAGTCGGTCTTTCCTTTGCAACTCCCGAATTTACGGTTGATATTCCCACTCTTCACCACGCCATCGCTTTTCCTTCCTCTGAACCGGCTACGAGTAATTATGACTTATCTTACCTGTCTACTAATCCTGCGATTGCAGCTGATTTTTCAATGTCTCAGGATCCTATCGCTATATCCGCAGGAGGCACTGAACCCTACACCACATCACCGATCGACATGCATGGCGACCCCGACATGCATGCACCGGACGCGTCTCCTGGTGTATACGACCCGCCCTTGAAAGGGCCACATAGAGATAAACAAAACTTTTTCCCTACGCAGTGATCCCAAGATCTAGCTTAGATAGAAGGCCACGAGAATTACCACTAGATGCGCAGTTGTGGAATCGATGAAGTACGTCGCTTGATGCAGTGCAGTCCTCACGATCCGTTCTGATCTATGATCATCGAAGTGCTGAACGTACAACACCTCCGCCAGTATCCACACATACGAGGAGGAGCACCGGTGGTGGCCTGCTAGCTCTGGTACAACGGCAAGACTGGACTGACTGGAGCTAGGGTTTCCAACACATGGAATGACCTAACCGTGTTCTCTAAGCACATGTGCCCCAACTTATATAGGGAGTGAAAGTGGACTCCACTCACTTGTGGCTCATTCACTAAAAGGCCTATATTAGTCACTGCGAGTCCAACTCACTGACTTAGTTCGTGTCTAATTCGGGTCCAACCCAAATAGATTTCCGGTTCGGGTCTAACCCAAACTTGCTCCCGCTCTCAAGTGTGTGACCCAACAGGCTCATAGTAACTCGGACATGATCCGAGTCTCACTCACAATCGATCAGTCGGTAGCGGCTCCTAGCAGAATGTGCCGACTCCCAAGTACCAAAGAGTCATGAGGATATACCTTCCAATGCGACTTTCATCTTAGTCCCTTTTGCCTCACAATACAACTTTTCAAGCTATAGGTGAATAATCGTCATCCTTTAAAATAGCTCAACGCTCTTCTCGATCTGAGATAAGTGATTCATCTGACTAACTCTTAGTCAACCACCTCGGTTAACACTTAACCGAGTCGTGCATGGCCATGCTTTCCAAATCATATGTTCCGAGAGGGCCCAGAGAATATCTCTCCAGTTGGAGGGGCAAAATCCCATCTTGGTCATCCACATCACGCAGCTTGATTCTCAGTCGACCCGAACTCTGCCTTTATAACTGCTAGTGACGGAACATCGTTTGACAGAACCTAAGTCGGTGATCCTCAACTCGGATTATGCAATAACCTCAGGTCTAAGGATTACGTTGATTGAGACATACAAATGACAACTTGTTCGTTGTATCTCAATACGGGTCAATCTGACTCGCTAAACTCTTTAGCCGAACCCATGTAAGTAGGAATAGCATCTTCATTCCCATGACAAGTGGAACCGAGTCATCAGACGACTTTCGCATTCGTCTAAGTTGTGTGTCCAACACAACCTCAATGACCAAGGACAACTAGTATGAACAACATGAATATATAGTTCCACAATCGAATCACATATTCAATGATACATATCAATAGTTCATACATGGACAATAACTTTATGAATACATTGGGAATAACATCATACATGATTGCCTCTTGGGCATATTCCCAACAACCCTCGCCTGGTCCAACCTCGCCCCGATCGCCCTCTCCTGGCTCGGCGATGCCCGGTGTGGCCTCCCCCGAGCCTTCTAGCTCGTCTCCTATCTGAAAGGACAAGGATGTCGCCTAGAGGGGGGTGAATAGCCGGTTTAAAACTTCTACGAGAGTGGCTCAACAAAGGCGGAATTAAACTAGCGTTTACTTTGTCAAGCACAAAACCTAGAACAACTAGGGTTCACCTATGTGCACCAACAACGTATGCTAAGCAAGATAAGCAACTATGTGATAACAAGATATAGACTTCAAGCACGAAGGCTATCACAAAGTAAGGTGCATAAGTAAGAGCTCGGGTATAGAGATAACCGAGGCACGCGGAGACGATGATGTTTTACCGAGTTCCTCCCAACAATGGGGTATGTCTTGTTTGGAGAGGGGGTGGTATCATACCACCAACGCCACAAAAGGCCTCCCTTGTTCTCCTGTGAATCTCACCCAACAGGATCGATCCACACTTCCACTATCGGTGCACTTGTCGGTGGCAATCTGGAACCTCTCACAAGGTTGGGGCACTTCTCCATAACTCAATTGGAGGCTCCTAACTAACAAGCTTGGGGAAATATCCACAATTTAATTGGAGGCCCCAAGTAATCCACAAACCTGCAATACAACCAAACCGTCTAGGGTTCCAAGAACCCAAGAGTAAAAAGCTTCTTACCTTTCACCCAATCGAATCCTCACCGAGAACTCAAAACGATGCACCAAATGCAATGGCAAGAACACACGAAGTGCTCAAGTCCTTCTCTCCCAAATTCCACCAAAGCTACAAAAGCTTATGGGCGAATAAGAGAGGAAGAACAATAGAGGAAATCCACAAAAGACTCCAAGATCTAGATCCCAAGATGTTCCCCTGATACATTGTAAATGTATCTATAATTTTTGATGTTCCATGCTTGGTTTTATCTACTTTCTTGTGTTTTGTCCACACTTTGGAGTACTTTTCATATGATTTCTTGGACTAACCTATTAACAAGAGCCACAGTGCCAGCTGCCTGTTTTTTTGCTGTTTTTGGTTCAAGGAAAGTCAGAAAATGAATATTCTCGGAATTGGACGGGACAAAAGCCAAAGTGCCTATTTTTCTGGAAGACATCTGAAGCAGATGAGGCGGAGAAGGGCCGGGGCCACACACCACTGGCCGTCTGCCGCCAGGCTGACAGCCTTGAGGTGGTCCCGACCCCGCACCCTCGGCCTCTCCTTCCACCTATATATTTCCCTCAGGACCAAAACCCTAAGGACCCGATCAAAAATCCATGAAAGAGTCTATAGCCGCTGTCATCTCCATCCCTAGATCGGGAGGGATCTGAAGCTCTTCCCGGCACCCTGCCGGAGAGGGGAATTCACCCTGGAGGCCTTCTTCATCATCATGCAAGCCTCCGGTGTGATGCGTGAGTAGTTCATCTCTGGACTATGGGTCCATGTAGTAGCTAGATGGCTGGTTCTCCTCCTTTGTGCTTTCATGTCTAGATCTTGTGAGCTCCATTCATGATCAAGATCATCTATTTGTAATTCTGCATATTGTGTTTGCGGGGATCCGATGGATATTGAGATGCTATTTCAGATTGATTGTTGATTCTATCATGTCTTTGGTATTTGTGATCTTGCATGCTTTCCGTTGTTAGTAGCTATCTTGGCCAAGTAGATGCTAGCAACTCCAAGAGTTAGTATTTATGCTCGATAGTGGGTTCATGCCTCTGGTAATCTGGGAAGTGATGAAATCTCTAAGGTACTAGATGTGTTGTTGCTAGGGGAAAACAACAATCCTTTGTTCATAGAACAATCGTATTGTTTACATTACACAATTTGTAAAGCAATAATCTGTTGCTTGCAACTTAATCTTGGAGGGGTTGGATGATAACCTAAAGGTGGATTATTAGTCATAGATGCAGTTGGATGGCGGTCTATGTATAATGTTGTAATGCCCAATCAAGTTCCAAAGGAGTCAAGATGATTAGTATATGCATGTATTACTTTCTCGATGTTTGTCAATTCCCCCGCTGTAATTTGTTCATCCAGCATGTTATCTATCTTAAGGAGAGCCACCTCTAGTGAACTATGGACCCCGGTCCTTTCTTTTACATACAATCTATAAACTTTTTACTGTTTTGTGTTTACTTTCTACAAACTATTACTTCCTTCCATTCGATACGTTTAATCCTTTGTTTTCAGCAAAACCGGTGAGATTGACAACCTCATCGCAAGTTGGGGACAGAGTTCTGTGATTGTGTTGTGCAGGTCTCCACGTTGCTACTAGCACCGGTAGTGCGCCCTGTCAAGGCTCAGCTAGCAACACCTTTGGGGTGTTTCCTTGCTCCTACTGGTTCGATAACCTTGGTTTCATAACTGAGGGAAACTTACTGCTGTGATCATCATACCTTCCTCTTGGGGTTCCCCAACGAGCTCGTTAATACACGAGTCAGCATCCCCCCACTTAGAGGAGAGATTGATTGGTGGGGTTGTAGATCTAGATCTCCTCTTTCAAATCCCTCAATAATATGCAAGAATTAATGGAGGGGTTGAGGGATAACAAGCTCAAGAAGGTCAACAATGGAGGGGAAAACTTACAAGAAAGGTTATCCAACCGTTGGGGAAGAAGGGCCCCTTATATAGGTCCTCCAAAATCCAACCGTTGGAGCTCTGGAGCACACGGGCCAGACATTCCGGCCAGTTTCTAGGTAGTTTTCGATATGGCATACAGAATGGCAACCATACGACTGAAAACTGAGATTTCTGCGCGATACCGGAGTATCCGGCGTTTTCACCCCGGACATTCCGGCCAAGGCAAAACTGACAGAAACAGCAATACGAAAACACCCATAACTTTTGCATTCGGACTCCGATTTTGATGACCTTGGGCTCGTTTAAAGAGGAAAAAATGTTCTACAAGATCATGCAGGGAACCATCATAGTCCAGCAAGGGAGGATAGAACCAAATGATGAAAGGTTTAACCTGTCCATAAAAGACAACCGGTAAAACCTCCAATATTGAAAACGCAAAAGAGAATGCATATGAAATCCGTTTTCGATGAACTTGCGCTTGTCATGAAGATTTACACAAGATCTAAATCCTCTCATGGATAAGAACCAAATAATGGAAGGTTTTACCAATCTCTAAAAGACAAACCGATAAAACCTCCAATATCGAAAACGCAATAAAGAATGCATATGAAATCTGTTTTCGATGAACTTGAGCTTCTCATGAAGATTAACACAAGATCAAAATCCCCTCATGGATAAGAACCAAATAAGAACCAAGAAAGATGTTGCCAAGTATGCAAAGGTTTGATCTCTCTCCGAAGGATATGATCAAGTTACTCACTCGAGAGCCCCTCTTGATAGTACGGTATCTATCCTATAAACCGGTCTCTCCAACTAACACCACGAGACCGGTCAGAAGGAAACCCTATCAAGAACATACCTTTGCCTTGTGCATATTCCACTTGAGCTTGATGATGACGATCTTCTCCACCTCAAGATGGAACACCTTTCTTGATTGCGCTAGCTTGGTGAAGACTTGCAAATTGCTCTCCATACTCTACTAGGGTAGAGCTTCTATTTTGGGCATATCATCCCCCCATTTCCATGATCACCATAGGATGGAAAGCTTCAAGCAAATGATCTCTTCGAGATGGCTCATCTTGAACTTGCACATCATTTCTTCTTTCTTCATTATGTTGGCGTCTTCAAGGTACATAAGAGATATCACTTCAACTTTATTCTTCAAGATACACTTGCTATAGGCTCAACTATCACTTGACCAATCTCCGGATTACTCATTGAAACCTTGGTCAACACTTGATCTTCTCCCCTTTCTTCTTCTCCCAACCTTGAAGCCAACATATGGTTCAAGCATTACCTATGGACAAATCCTACAGGTAAAACTCAATGCAAAAATAAGTCCATAAAGATTGTCATTAATTACCAAAACCACACATGGGGGCACACACACACTTTCACTATCACGGCCAGGCCGCCTCTGGCCTCTACAGTTGGGTCGTCCATGGATTTGTCCCATCCTTTGCAACAGTCCACTCGTCTTCCGCTGGACTGCCTTCAGCCGTGATGTCCTCGACTGCTGATGTCGATGCGACCGGTCACGCCATGATCACACGAAATCGTGACTTCACCTGACGAGAGAAGCGTTATACCGATGGTACTATTTGCTATGATCCGGGTCATCGCGCCTTCTTTGCTACACTTAGTTTCTCATCAGGATGCTCTTCGGGAACCAGAGTGGTGTGCCGCTATGACTGATGAGTTCTTCGCTTTCTGTCGGACTCATACCTAGATTTTGTTTCCTCGGCCATCGGGCATCAATATTGTTGGCCATAAATGGGTCTTCAAAACTAGCTTCGACCAGATGGTTCCGTTGACAAGCACAACGATCATCTCGTTGCTCGTGGCTTCACACAGCAACATGGTATCTACTATGGCGACACGTTCAGTACAGTGATCAAGCCAGCTACAGTGCGTTTGGTTCTCTATCTTGTAGTTTCTCGTGGCTAGACTCTGCATCAGGTTGATGTTAGCAATGTTTTCCTACATGGTTTCTTGTCTGAGGATGTTTACATGCAACAACCACCTGGTTTTGAGGATGCTCGGTACCCGTCTCACGTCTGTAAGACGCAACGTGCTATTTATGGTCTAGAGCAATCACCTCAGGCCTGGTACGCTCATTTGACTACTCGTCTGCATCAGCTGAGCTTCACATCCTCCAAGGCTGATACGTCATTGTTCATCTTCTCGCATGATGGTATTCGTATTTATATGCTGGTCTACGTTGATGATATTGTCATTGCTGGCTCTAGTCCTGTTGTTGTTGACCGTCTCGTGCGCTCTCTTTCCGAGACTTTTTCTATCAAGGATCTTGGTGTGCTTACCTATTTTCTCGGACTTGAAGCGGCATACACTTTCGGGGGCATGACATTGACTCAAAGTAAGTATGCACTTGATCTTCTTCATCGTGTTAGCATGGAGAATTGCAATCCAACTTCAAATCCTTTGGTTCCTACATAATACTTGGCCCGAGATACTGGTTCACCATTGGATACTGATGATTCTTTCCGGTACCGCGATATTGTTGGTGGTTTACAGTATTTGACACTCACACGTCCAATTATTTTTTTCTATCAACAATGTGTGTCAGTTCCTCTCCCAGCCTACGGAGGTACATTGGAAAGTTGTTAAGCGTATTCTGTGTTATGTTAAAGGAACTCTGAACACCGATTAGACTATTCACAAGTCACCTTCTATGGGTATTACTACCTCCATTTTACAATATAAGCCTTTTTAGCAAGCTAAAACAGTTTGCTAAAAAGTCTTATATTATGGAACTGAGGTAGTAGCATTTTTACAAATGCAGACTAGATAGGATGTGTTGATGACCGGTGCTCTACTGGAGGTTTTGAGATATTTATTGGGTCTAATCTTGTGTCATGGAGTTCGAAGAAGTAGCCTACTATTTTGCGGTCAAGTACAAAGGTTGAATATAAGGCTTTGGCCAATGACGCTGCTGAAGCTATTTGAATAGTCTTTTCTCAAGGAACATGGGGTCCCCCAACAACGTGCTTTCATTTTATGGTGTGATAACTTAGGGGCTACTTACCTAACGACAAATTCAGTATTTCATGCTCGCACAAAGCATATTAAGATAGACTTCAACTTTGTGCGTGAGCGAGTAGCTGATGGTGCCTTATAGGTAAGATTTACTTCTTCAGGTGATCAGTTGCCTGATGTATTTACGAAAACAGCCACGCGGCAAATATTAGACCGATTCAGAACCAATCTAAATCTTATACGTACCAGTTTAGATTGAGGGTGTGTGTTAGAATCATACACAGTAGTTGTACCGTATACAACTTATATTGTAACCTGTCCTTGTTGATGTATATATAAACCGATCACCGGTGAACAAGTAGCCACGCCGAAAACCAAAACTTGACTCGATGTTTCCTAGCTGTCAGCGGGGAAATGATTGGAGGCCTTGTGTTGTCTCTTCTGTGGTTGGGCCCCAATCACCTCTTCTGCCCGGCCTTGCTCCCGGAGCAGTGCTAACAAACTTGAGAAGAATATGCTAAGTTATGCAGGGTTCCATAGGTTCGATAGCCTTATGAATGTTCGTGAACATGACTCTTTGAATGCTACACATAAGTTTTGAAAGAAAGTGAAGAGAAAAAAGGTACGTGCAAAACACAAAAGAAATATTCTATGCGATATCATCCATCTTTAATACAATGAATAGAAGCGTAGAAACGCAATCCATAAGAACTTTGGTTGTCTCACCCTCCAAGAAGTGTCCATATGAAACCGCGGACAAGACCTAGCCATCGTGGGAGAGATGAAAGACTGCCTAATGTTATGAAAATGACATCCCTAAGGAGCCATAAGCTCTCTGGAATTGAAGCGCTGTGAGTGCTTCGGGTTTGATTTCGCTCGTGAAATTCTCATGTGGTGCCACGAACGGGGCTACGTGTCCGCCTACTAATTTTTTTCAAAGTTGGTTCGTTTTGGGTCAAAGTGTGGGGTCATCCTAACAATCGTGCGGGGTCGCTGTTTGAGACGGAAGTCGGTGTGGGTCGTGCTCGTGTTTCGCCGCCGACCTACCACTACAACCATCTGAGCAACAACCACTACCAGGTGTAATTCGCCTCCTCCAGACCCGCTGCCCCCGTTCATCGACGCGAGGCGAGCTCCACCACCTTTGTCTACGGCATCGTTGCCACCGACGAACGCGCCAAGGAGTAGTACACGAGAAGGGGAGCAGCGATCCACGGCTCGTGGAGGCGCCGGATCCGATGGTCCACATCGCCGATGCCAATCTGCCATCATCTGTTCTCCTTTTCGTCAGGTCCATCGGTTGCCCTCCTATGTCCTTTTTTCTTCTCATATGAGGCAAAACAGCGGAGCTCCGAGGCACGAGTCGCAGAGGCTGCCGTCCACAGAATCGACCATCCGATGTGAATCCTCCTCTCTCCCACTCAGCCGCCGCTAGCGACGATGCAGAGGTAGGCGCACCCAAGGACCTCGACCTCCGCCGACGCAACTCCATGGCAAGCGGTGGACGCGGCATCTGGCCATGGCGTGTTCTCGGTCCGGATGCGAGAGCCATGGCGGTGGCACACTCATAGCTGGGTCCCTTTACTGCTTCGCCCCATAAGCTGCTCCTGCACCATCCCATGCCCTCCCCTTTCCCAATAGACCACAGGAGCTAGAAGGTGGCTGCCCATCCTAGTCAGGATGATTCATAGCTTCAGATTTGACATTCAGCTCTGATTCAAATTCACGACTCATTTCAATTGTGCACATTCAAATGTACAAATTAGGTAAAGTGATTCTATCTTATTTATTCAGGCTGTCTTAGTTAGGCGTGTGCTGTCTAATTAGATACAATCTCTAAATAAATCTCTCGACAGGGTCAAGTCATGCATATTTGTTACTTAAGGAACCTTCATGCCAGGGCATCATCAAGACATCAACTAGACTAGCGTCATCAAGTCTGACTCAAACGCCCGAATCCTCCTCTGCCCGCAATATGACCTAGACCAAGGCTGGTTCTCCTTCAGAATCACCTATATAAAATAGAAAATCCATAGCATATCTTCTCTTGGAATAAGGAAAGCACCATCTATCTACAACATTCAGAAAATCGGTTAGCATGCTTGAGGGAAAGTACTGCTTCTTTCTATTCATGGCCACACTCATTTGGTTCTCACTTGGTATTTAATCTTTTCATCATCCATCCCGCCTATGTTAATCATGTTTCTATCGGCCCACAAGGTAGGCGCCGGAGAAGGGACACCCATCTACTTTGCGTTACTGCAAGCACACATATGAAGTCTCACTTCTTCCAACTTCGACAACGTACGTCAGGAACAGAAAATAAAGCACCATGCTCTCCTCACATAGATAGCCTGGTTCTTATTTTGATGTGCATAACATGCCTATTTTTCATATGTTTGAAATTCTGCAAGATTGTATAGCTACGCAATATCTGACAGTTACTACTTGCATGGCCAGAGTGAGATTTACCTACAAAGGGGACAAAGAAAGATGACACTCGGTACAACTTAGAAAAGTATTGCATTCCGTTAAATGTTTAGACAATGCTTAGTTAAGACATGTCTCAGACAACAAAGTTTAATTTCTAAATATGACAATGTGCTTTTTGAGGAAGTCTCATACGGGATTTCTACACGGTGGCGCCTCAGGTGTATCTTAGCTTACATTTACTAATTGGAGTATTAGCCAATGATGAAATTACTCGATGTTTTATATGGAGAGGATCCAGATGTTGTATATTTTTTCTACCCCCAATGCACTAAATATGTCTTCATAGTACATCTACCTTCCGCTCTTCAACATCAAGCAAATAGGATCTGAATATTGTGCAACTTATTCTTTGCATATTTGTTCAGGACTGCAGTGTGCAGTACATCAGTATCCATGGTACTTTAGTGCTAATGTAGTATGCAGTATGCAGTACTAGGGAAGTATGGCTAAGATGTTGTTTCCCTATGCATATCCTTATGCATAAAACACACCTAGGAAGTACGGTTGGCCCGTGCTAAGCTAAACACAATCTTATGCACAACACACACCTATTTTTGTTCACAACTTCAACTCTTTTTTGCTTTACTACGCATTTATTTTTGGCCTTGGATTTTTTTGCTCTGGAATTGTTGTATTGGTTATTGAATACTGGCAAATGGCTTGAGTGTAGATTTTCTTGCATTCAGCTAATCTTTCTGCAGACCACCAGTTATTGAATTTGGTCATACCGATTATCCGTATTGCCTTTTCTAACTATTACTACTGTGACACATATAATTATACCAAAATACGCGAATTCTTATGCAGTGATCTTATATTAGTGAATATTGGCTTAGAGACTGCTGAGATGAAAATTACTTCTTATGAGCCGTTTAGTATCTTGAAGGCGTGACATGATTAAGTGGACAAATCACCATGATTTCCTTATTGAGAGGCTGGGAGTAAATTGAACTTTATTTATCCCTTCATACCTAGAATTTATTGCAGACCACCGTAAGAAATCTAAGCCGCCAATTCAATTGATGCTCATGTTCCATGACAGGCCTGCACCCTCTTCAGCATTGGAGCACATTGTTGATATTCGCATTCGACACCAGGATGTGCATTATGTTTCGAATGGTAGCACTGTAGATTACTATAAAATGTTGTGGTTATTTTTGAATTATGATTGGGGAATATTATTTGTGAATAAAGAAATGTTCTATATTTCCTTATTTATACTTTAGTTATAGCTTTTATTGACTAATATTTGAGGGAAAACTATTTTACTCCATTTGTTTAGTTGTTCCTACTAACTACCAAGTATGTTCCTGAACTCTCCAAAATGCCCTGACCGCGTCTATTACCGACACTGCTACTACTTATCTCTGATTATGAGTAACATAGTTTTTAGTAATGCAAACTTGAAGTGTATGCTGAATGATCCATTCACTACATAATAGTGATGAAATATTTCGTGTTGCTACAACTTTGAAGATGAATTGTAAAAATGTTACTAGAATTTCTATAAGTGTATATGTTCTTGCTAAAATGTTAGCTCATCTTTTCTTAAGGGAACATTGTTATTTAACTTTAAGACATGTTTATGCTAACTATAATAACATATTGAATATAATGTGGTGTGTATGTTATATAAAAAAGAAGATGTGTTTTCTAATGCTTGAAATTTGGGTGTTGAAAATACCATGCAAGGATCTCCTTTATGTCTATATTCTTACACATGTTCGAGAATGGATTTTATACTTGTACACATGGGTATATGACATATAATGTCCACTCGTTACACTTTGAGATCTGTGCCACGGTTTTTCAGATTCCCCCTCCCTCACATTAGAGCATCTCTAGCAGATACCGCATCCCGCCACACACCGCAAAATAACCGCCCGTTTGCGATACAAGACGAGAAAAGTGGTCATTCCAAATACCCTAAACCGTACCATACCGCATCCGATTTTTTTTATGGTTTCCCGCAAATCGTCGCTACGGTTCACCGGATCCTAATGCGTCTATTGACAGGAGGGAAGTTTCCCCTTCACCGCTTCCCGCTCAGCCGTCACCGTCGCCGATCTACCGCCGCTGGTTGTTTCCACCCTACAATATCCCTCTCCTCCGTCCCATCACTCTTTCTCTCGTCTCCACGGCCATGGGCAGACCCAATCTAAACTACTACGAGGCCTCGATGTTCGCCCACCACGGCATCCTCACACCGCCGCGCGACGATTCCGATAGACTTCGAGCTCGACCACTTCGGGGTGCCGGCGGCGCCGGTTCCGCGAGACACTGAGTTGAGTCGCCGGAACAAAGAGCGCCGCCTCGAACTGCCATAGTGGAAGAGAGCAATGCCCCGATATGCGGCTTCGAGCTCGTATTGGCATATGCTATTCAAGCTAGAGCGGAGGGCGGCGCTTGCCATCTGCCTCGAACACCGACACGAGGTCCACCCTGACGACCGCGACCCCGAAGGCAGGGCGCAATTCTGGGCGGTTCCTGGGTGCACCATCAGCACCACCATCAACGATGCGCTCCAGGAAGAGTTCCCGAGGGAGGCGAACTACGCCGGGATCATCGAGATTTCAAATAGCGGCAACGAGGACGGGGCGTGGAGGATGACGATGTAGAGGAAGCGGAGGACGGTGGCGCAGAAGATGACAGTGGAAGTGAGATCATCGATTAGGGTTTTTATTTAATCATTTGCTATGTCGCTTAATTACTTCGACTGAAAATCTCGTTGTTGAATTATGTCGCCTCAACTACTAATCCATGACGTTCTATTTCTAGTTCATACACTGAATTGTGTACTTTGCGGTGCAATTTGTTTTGCGGTACATATGATAGGGCGGAACAGATGCTGCACAACTGAACCGTAAAATGGAATATTCTGTTTTGCAGTACAACATGCGGTATCTGATCTGCCCCGCCGTTTTTCGCACCGCATAGTCCAGATGCGATTTACCGCACCGCCTTTTGCGGTACCGCGATATGCGGTATCTGCTAGAAATGCTCCTGTATCACATGTTCATTTAAGAATTTGTCCCAAAAATCTTGTACTTTTGTCCGGTCTACACGGTAGTCTTGAGGCTGATGTGGTTGTCGACTGGGTCGTGCGGTGCTTCTCGGTGTCGAGCTCGACGGTGACTATTCGGTTGGCGGCCCTGCCGTCCGTGGATGCGTTGGTGAGGAGAATATCATTTGGCGGCCCGAAAGTTGGGGTGGACAGGCAACGCGGTACCCAAGTTGATTTTTATCACCGCGATTCGAAAAGTTGGGGCGCCAATTGCTGAGAGGGGTCTTTCGAGTGAATGATGGCCAAACCAAATATTTTCAAATCCGCCCGTTAAGTCAGGATATTCCGTTACACTAGTTCATGTTGTGCCCCTCCTTCGCCGGTCACTCTTCTTAGCCACCCTGCACGTGTCATAGGGGCAAATCCATTACTGTACTTTCCTAACTCTCGACACTGAATCTTGATGCGGCGGCGGAGGCGGTCCCTTTTCTTCCCTTCTCCGATCCTAAATCTGCCGGCGGCGGAGGACCTTTTTCTCCCTCCCCCGACACTGAATCCGGCGGCGGCCCAGCATGTCTTGCAAGGCGAAGGTTGTAGCTATGTCGCCGACTGAAAAGGGTCCGTCGGGACCCAAGTCTGGGGCTCAACGCGTAGCTGCGGTGAGGTCTTCAGCCCCGGTTAGCGAGGAGGCCAGCAAGGATTCTGCTCCCAAGGTACCTACGAGCAGGGGGTTGAAGAGAAAAAGCAAGGCTGGCGGCGGATTGTTCGGCTCCGGTGGGCGGATGTAGCACTCAGATCTCGAAGAAAAAAACCCGGGAGAAGAGCGAGAGGTGAATTTTTCTTATCTGTACCTTATCTTGCAAGTAGATTAGTTACGGCATAATAGAATCAAATGAACTGAAATGTTCCCCTTTTTAATCAAATTAGGCATAGTTTTGATACAAGTGACCTATATGAGTTCACAGTTCATGTTCGGCAAAGACAATCGCAAAGCTTGATTTTGGTTGCGAGAGGGTTGTGTTCGGGCAAGATGTGCATCTGCTTGTAAATTGCAAAGAGGTTGTGTCTGTTTCGCAGCTGGTAGATATGCTTGCCGCTAGAATTCCCTAGGGTTCTAGACAAAGGACAAAATTGGTGTGGCGCAGCATGAATGATACCTATCAGCAAATTGGGCACTCCCATGAGCTTCAGATGGTTTGGGAGTGTTGTGCAGCTGATCGTAAGGTGAAAGTTGAAGCGATGATTGATGATATGTATGCAGATGCTGGAGATCTTGCTACCAGAGCTTCTGCTCCTAGAGAATACAGACCAATAGATGCTGATATGGATAAGTTCAGTATACGCATAGAGGTGGATTCATACATGGCAAAACTTGATGAGGGAGTTAATAAGCCAGTTTCGTCATGTATTGTGGAGATCACTGTCGATTCCAAAAACATAACTCTTGATGAAATAAGAGAGATGATCGGTAAGGAAATCACTATTGGCCCTAAGTAGATGGCAAAAATCCGGTGGTGGCATCATAAGAAGCAGCAATTCATAGATGTTTTGGATACTGAAGATCTTATGCAGATTATGCGGCGAAAGAAGCGAACCAAGAAGGTGTTCTTCCTTGGTATCCACCAGTGCGGTAGCCGCTGTTGCGATTGTCATCGCGTTTGTCGGCGTAGCCTACTGCGACCATATTGACATCATCACGGTCATTGTAAACACGCATTCGCCGCTTGCCTCGACGGTCGCATCTGCGCCCGAGGTCGTCGTCGTCGGAGTAGGTGCGGTTTTTTACCGAATCCTCTCCATCAGCCCACCGATTCACATTTCCATCAGGTGGTCGATTGTTTTGGGCTTCGAGCGGCCCAACTCCTCCCTGAGCTCTATGCAGCGAACGCCGCCGTTGAATGCGTCGATTGCGCGATCCTCCGAGATATTTTCTACGGAGTTCTTGATGATGGACCACCTCTAGATGTACGAGCGTAGCGATTCGCTCGACCTTTGCTGGCAGCATCTCAGTTCTTTGATTGATGCGGGCCTTTTGTAGGTGCCCTTGAAGTTGCGCACAAAGCTGTAGACCAGCTCTTCCCAGCTGCAAATGGATCCGTGCGGGAGGTTGTTGAGCCATGCTCGGGCGGCGCCCTGCAGCTGTAGCTGCAGGCATTGCATGGTTGTGCTTCGACTCCTGCCATGGAGCCTGACAGAGGAGATGTGGTCCTCCAACCAGATTTTCGGGTCCTGTAGGCCGTCAAATTTTGGGTTCTCCAATGGGAGCTTGAACCCCTTGGGCATTCGCTTCTGCCTGATAGCCGTGCTGAAGCATCTGGCACCACAGAGCTCCACGTCTTTGTCGTCTGAGTCAGTCGAGCGAGCGTGCCGTGCCCTTGACTTGTCGATTTTGCGCTGCGTGAGGTCATCGCACGCATCATAGTCGTGGTCGTGTCGCTGTGAGCGACGGCGTCGAGACAGGTCGTGGCTGTCGTTGCTGGACGAGGGTGAGGAATAGCGTTTTGCTAGAGCCTTTCTTTTCTTCGGCTCCGGCGTAGGTTCTTTGTCGAGAGAGGCCTCGATTAACCCCAAGCCCGCGATCGTAGACCGGTGCATGGCGGCTCGGGGATCTCCAGCCGCCGGCTGGTTGTTGAGGAGGTACATGGTGGCCGATGTCACCGCAGCTTGCAGCATCTTTGGGACCATGTTGCCCTGTGTGTCGACTGTCATAGAGCTGAAGTCGAGGACTTTCGCAGCTTCTATGTGCTCCCGCTCAGTGAGGTGGGCCATTCGAGATCGCCTCTTGTTGGCCACGTACTCGTTGCCCTTGGAGGAGGATCCTCCGTGGGAGGAGAGCCCAGCCCGTCGAAGACTTGACTCGTCCGCCGCCTTTTACGTGCTACAAGTTGCACAATTGTTTGTAATTGGCGTCTGTATTCCTCCTTTAGTAGCCAATGATAGCCCATCAGCAGATCTTGTAGTGTACCGGGGGGTAGAGGATTGCCTCGCAGGGCTTCTCGGCAACGAGCCCACTCGAGATCGTTGAGCTTGATCACGACACGTCCGCCAGTGTGTTCGTTCACCATGGTTGGAGGTTAGACTGCCCCTCCACTGTTGACGGGCGCGCCATTGCCACCGTTGGTGGGGCTGCCATTGGGTGGTCCGCCATTAGGTATGCCACCGTTGGGTGGATCAGGGCCGTTGCCACCGTTTTCGCGATTGGCGCTGGTTTCGCCGGCGTTGATGATGGCGCACATGAAGTGGTTGGGGAAGCTGTTGCTTCCGCAACTTTCAGATCCAGAGCCGTAGACCCCATCTTCCGTCGCTAGGCCACCCAGATCGGATCCGCGACTGCTGTTGCTGTCCGTGCCCTCAGCTTCTACTGAGGTATTGAGCTCGCTGAGGGCGCCGATTGGTGGCGGGAACCATGATGCTGGAGCAATCACGGATGCTGCTGGCTAGTCAGGCATGCGAAGCATGCCCATCTGACCAACTTGGAAGCGGAAGCTCACGATCGCCAGGCTGATTCCATCGCCCACGGACTCGAAAGCCGGGCGAGTGGTCGGCGTGTGGACGGTGAAGTCGAACGCACCGAAGAGCTGGCGAATTTCCGCTGTTGCAGAGTTGAAGATCGCGGTTGATGGGGCCGAAGAAGCCACAACATCAACACTCCCATTTCCCACAGACGGCGCCAATTGACGAGAGTTTAACTCGTCAATGCCCATTGTTATGGATTTGGGTTTTGGAGAAGGAGGGAGCGCTGGAAGCATCAATCGGCTAGAAAACAAGCACACAGGGACGCAAGGTTTACCCAGGTTTAGGCCTCGTAGAGGTTCCTACTCCTGCTTGTCTGCTCTTGAAATTATCGGAGGAATCAAAGATTACAGGGGCGTGCAGATGCAATCTGGCGAGAGTTGTGGAAACTAGGGTTGCGTGTGTCCTCCTCGCCGCCCCTCCTAGCCTTTATATAGATAGGACAGGTCTCGGGTAGCAAGTCATCGAGAGTCCGTGGGCCACTCGAAGTCTTCATCAGGCCGTGTCAACGCCGTGGGCTTCCACCGTATCTGGACCGTATATACCAAACTCGAGTAACTGCAGGGTACACCCATGTCACGAGGAGTGCAATGTTTTTGATTGTGACGAGTGCGATCTTTTCTATTGTAAGGATTATCTGAACGACTGCATCTACAACAAAGGCAAGTAGAGCTATCATAAATGTCCTACTATTTTTCTTATGCATGTAGTATGTTTTCAGTAGAGATTGCATGTGTAGGATGTTTTTCTTATATGCTATGCTATGACACCCAGACACAATTGCCATATCTCCATTACTTCATTCCCTTTGAGCCATCGTATTGTAGTTGCTTAGCCATGCTTATTTATTAGATGCGCAATGGGAATTCATGATTGATTCTATTATGGATAGATGTGTTTTACTATAATGAAAACAACTGGAATTTAATGAATCTCCAGAATTGATAATTTTTGGGTTTCAATGCGGAAAGGCACCCAGGACACTGAGATTGGACAGGTTTCTTATGTAGTAGCTTCCAGTACAGTCGCATGTCATTATATGTCTTGACTAAGTAGGTTGTGGGAACCTGACCCGATGTGACCAGCAGATGTAGGGGTTGTAGGTTGGTATGGGTCCATCCCGAGGGCTCAAGGTTCTGCTTCTGAAAGGTTTCGTCTTGGTTTTCTCCCTACCATGGCACAAAATGAGTGTAGTGGTACGAGCGGGTTGACTGGGTCGTGGGGGTAAAGTGTACGAACCTCTCGAGAGTGTTATAATCTAAGTACTTAGCCATGTCCACGGTTATGGACATCTATGAGCAACTAGTCCTGGAACTGTTTCGAAGATCTCACTCATCCCAATTTCTCACTTATTAAAACTTGATGGGTGAACATGAGTTTAGGAGCATACGAAGCTAAAATGTCTTGTTTCTACATGGGTTTATGCTGGTATGTCCTTAGAAGAATTGTTTTAAAGAAAGAAAAGTATTTCAAAAGTAGGGAAAAGTTATATTGCTTTATGCAAATGAGCATGAGCTCCACCTAGCCAAATATGCATATAATTGATAGGTTCCATTATACATCCACATACTAGTCCCACTTGCCAATACATTCAAAGTATTAACCATTTGTGTCTGCAACCTTTCATGTTGCAGGTTATTCATTTCGGAGTGATCGTTCATAGGTCGCGAGACTCCACTTAACAATTGTTCGTCTGTGGCACATTTGAAGGATGGAGATCTACCTTGTATTTGTTTCTGATGTGTACTTGAATAATGTAATGTAAATTCTGGATCATATTCGTTGTATTTATGATGCACAGTTATATTTGATATCACATTGTACTGTGTGTGCTAGTGAACCGATCCAGGGATTAGCACTATACACAGGAACTCATCCTTATCAGGAGAGGGTGTTACAGAACCAGGGGCTGCGACTAGGCCGGCGGGTGTGGATCTGCGGAGGCAGCTCGTTGCAAGCACGGAGGCAGGCCACCCGACCAGCAGCGTGAGATTCACGGCAGCGACGACTGGGTGGGATCCTCATCCTAGACCTGACGCTCTTCTCTGAGCTCATCTGCTACAGTGAGCTTGTGCAGACCAAGCTCGGTGGCGCGCCATGACTGGTAGCCGGCGCGGAAGCAGACGCGGACGCGGTCGCGCAAGGCTGGCGCTCCCAGTCGCCGCTGCCCGACCTCCTGACCTACGAATACGGGTATGGAGCGGCGAATCACGGTAATTTGGCTGGAGCTTCCGTTTTGGCCGATTGAGTTGGAGGGAACCGCCTTATACGCGAACTGTCATGGACACACCGATGTGCGCTGATTTTTTGGAAAATAAATAGCCACCAAGACACTAACAGGTAGGGACAATTGTCGGAACAACCACAATTCCTCAATTCCAGAGAACTTAGAGCTCTTAGAGATAACCTTATTCAAATTGGAAAAGTTCATATCCATATAAAAAAAACATAAGCAGAATAAGCAAAGTGTGGACAAATTGTGGACTTCAGAGGACCGGACAAGCTTCCATGCGGTTAGGATTGGCAATAGGACATTAGACGTTGACGGGATTCGAATGAAATCCGTCCGACTTCATAGCTTGGTCTTGTACGAGTCAAACTAAAAGCTAGGCTACATAAATTTTTTTTTTTGCGAAAACGCAAAGCTTACGTTTCAATTTATTAATAGAAAAAAGAAAGTGTACACATATTCAAATATCCTGTACAACTCAACCCACTCGACATCCTAGATCTAGACAGCGGGTATCAGGGCACGCAGTCCCTCCGCCCCAGCAGCCTCGGACCGAATTGTGTGTGTCCCGTAGACCTTCTAGGTTCGAAGAGATGTTTATAAATTTTCTAAGCTTCTAAATCCATCAGGCTGTCAGCATCACTATGTATGTGAACCCTCTTTTAAGATCCTTTGTCATTGTGTTTCAGTTTCTACATCAATCATCACGATACGGTTATCGTTTTTGCTCAGTGTTTTGTTTGACGATTTCGGTTTATATGATTTTTATAATGACCTTTGCTAAATAATATACTTCTCCGATCCAAATTAATTGACTTAAATTTATCATGTATCTAGAATTAAAACATGTCTAGATTTACCTGGAAGAAACGAAATTGGGTGGCTCACATTCAGCAAGGATGGGCCGCGAACGATGCGCATCGTTGCTGACTCAGCGCGGCAGGATGTTCTGCGGAGAACGTGTACTCACGAACCCACACCCCGTGCACGTAATTCCGGCGTGCAGAGGTATCGTAAGATGCGCCACAGGATCGACTGCAGAGTTAGCTGCACAAAGCATATTACTGGCGGAAAATGAAAACGCTTTTTTTTCTTGTAATACAATTTAAATAAGAGTTTATTACATCACCCGTGACGTCACGCCCTGCCTCATCATACGGTTCGTGCTCCCCTCGCTGTTTCCCCCGCGCCCGCTTTCCGCCCATGCTCCTACCTCTTGTTTTGTCTTTTCCCATCTCCAATAAGAAAAACTGCGGCGGCAGGCCACAGGCAGCAGCAGATACCCGATCCCTCCGAAGCCGGCCCAGCCAGGCCTCTCCCCCACCTGATTCCGCCGCCATCGCGGCGACCATTTTTCGACCAGGTACGGATCGGCGCCGCCGCGCTTTTTCTTCCAATGGATTTTGGGTGGGATTGGTTGCCCGTGTTGGCGTTGGTCGTTGATAGGTAGCTGTTGGTTGTTGCCGTGGTAGGCCCTTATTCCGTTCGGTGCTCGCGGTTTTCTAGGGTTCGCGTAGGATTTAGGTCGCCGTGGTTTGTGGTGCGATTAGCATCCCTGTGTTGATTGGCGGGGTAAAACGGGTTTCCTTCAGAGATAGTATTGATCTTATTGTTCTATTATATCATGCCTGTAATCTTTGCTCGGTCGGAGTTTGTAATGTACTAGCAATTACACGCATGTCTATAAAAAAAGGGTTATCGCTTCTGAATTGATTCAGAATTGTTGAAAAATCCTGTAATGCCCTAGGATGTTCTCATTTCATGCTATTAGACTAAAATCTACAACATATTTGGGATGAGAACCTTGATAATGTCAGGTATTGCTCAGTACACTGTATGATCACAATTCCAAGATTTAGCAGACCGAGACATAGCCTAGTGGCGTGGAAGGGCTGACGCCTTCCCAGTTCCCACACACCCGAGTTCGAGTGCTCCTACTTGCAATTTCGGTGATGTTGTACCATTCTTCTTAAAGGAATATACTACGGGATCCTCCCTGTTGGTCTTTTTTTTCTTACAATTTCAAGATTTCTCTTCTTTAGTTGGCTAGCTTTTCGGTTTTAGGTTTTGACTATATGCAAAAACTGGGCAGGTCGTTGAGATTCCTCGTTTGATGGTACAGAGCAAAGAGTTATCACAAGTTCACTAGGGTGGTGTAATATTCTGTGTTTAGTGAGCATGGACCATCTAGCTATGTTTGCTTCGGAGCTAGGCGATGCATCGGACTTTGAGGTTGATGGCATCCAGAACCTCACTGAGGATGATGTCAGTGATGAGGAGATTGAGGCTGAGGAGCTGGCCCGGCGAATGTGGAAAGACAAGGTCAGGCTCAAGAGGATTCAGGAGAGGCAGCAGAAGCTTGCTTTGCAGCATGCAGAACTGGAGTTGTCCAAGCCGAAGAAGGTGTCTGATCCGGCCCTCCGCAAGAGGATTGCAAGAGCACAGAATGGGATTTTGAGGTACATGATCAAGTTGATGGAAGTATGCAATGCACAGGGGTTTGTTTACGGGATCATTCCTGATGATGGGAAGCCTGTCAGTGGAGCATCAGACAATATTAGAGCTTGGTGGAAGGACGAGGTGAAGTTTGATAAGAACGGGCCAGCAGCAATTGCAAAATACGAGGCTGAGAACTCCGTGTTGGTTAAGGGTAAGAGCACTGGAACCATGAATCAGCATAGCTTGATGGATCTCCAAGACTCCACTTTGGGCTCATTGCTTTCAGCATTGATGCAGCACTGCAGCCCTCAGCAGCGCAAGTACCCACTGGATAAGGGTATTCCACCCCCATGGTGGCCGTCAGGGAATGAGGAGTGGTGGATTGATTTAGGCCTTCCGAAGGATAAACCGCCTCCATACAAAAAACCACATAATCTTAAGAAGGTTTGGAAGGTTGGTGTGCTGATGGGTGTGATCAAACACATGGCACCAAACATTGAGAAGATAAGAAATCATGTGCGGAAATCAAAGTGCTTGCAGGACAAAATGACTGCTAAAGAGAGCTTGATTTGGCTGAGTGTTCTGCATAGAGAGGAGAATTATGTTCGCAGTGTGGACAGTGGTGTATCAGAGGTTACTCACCATTGTGATCTAGGGGAAAAAGATGAGATCCTATATATCACCTGTGGTGAGCATGATGTTGACTGCACGGAGGAGCCTCCTCAGTCTGTAACTTCGAAAGACGATGTAGGAGCTCATCAGCCAGTTGTGCAGATCAGAGAAGAGAATGTCTCAAGTAGAGGGAACAGAAAACATCATGATAAACACTTGACTCAAATGCCTCCTAGTAATAAGGAAACTAAGGAATCACGAAAGCGAAAAAGACGTACTGGACAATCTCCTGTTGATGAGGCTGAGGTTGAAGGAACACATAGAATCAATAATCGGCCAGATGCTTTGATCAATGCAATTCCTGGTATGAACACAAATCAGATGGAAGTGCAGTGTGTGGCGAACCAGCTGACAAGCTTCAACGAAGTCAGCACAAGTGGAGCTTTACCAGATCAAGGAGACGCTCGCAGGAACTTCATATCTCCTACTGATGTGGTTAATAACTATAACCAGGTTGCAATTGAAACTTCTTCAAGCGTTTATATGGGAGACCAGCCTTTAGCTTGTGAAAGTAGTGGTTACACAAATCCATGGCCTGGAAATACTTTTCAACCAAATGTTTATCTTGGATCAATTGGTTTTGGTTCTTCACTTGATTATCAGACTTCAGCTGCAAAACAGTCACTCCCTATATCTGTAGATAATCATGTGCCTGGCATGGGGACAGAAGCTTTGGTTGAGAACAGTTCTTTCAGTCATCACATGGCAGGTAGTGGGAATTCAACTTCTGTTGCTGATGGCGCAAATCAGATTATGAGTAATGATTTTTACATCGACCCTGATGATAAGTTCATAGGCAGTTCTTTTGATGGATTGCCTTTGGACTTCATTGGTATTAATAGTCCAATCCCCGACCTCGATGAATTGCTGGATGACGATGATTTAATGCAATACCTGGGAACATAACATAGGTAATCCCTGATCTTATCTAGCTGTTTTTTTCTTACTTGGATGTGCCTTTTGTTAATATGCTACTACACTTGCTGTTACAGTTCATGTAATAATGCTTGCGCCATCTCTCTTAGTGAGCAACTATATGTAGCTAGATTGTCAAATGCTCAATATCCATATGTGCGAGAGATGGGGTTGGTTTAAGATCAGATTAGGTAATCTCAAATAATATGATGTCTGGAAAAGAAAGATCTCATCTGGGGAATTTACGAGCAATTGAGGTCAGTTGTGAGTGTTACTCCTGCCACACATTGAAAGCAGTGCTGTCTCCACTGATATTTTCCTAGTGTCTCAGGGGATTATTTTTTTGTGTTTTGAAAAAACAGCTACCTTCGAAAATTATGTGCAAGTTTTGTTCTCAGGTCTGTTTCTGCCGAAGTTACTTTCAGTTCTCTTGGTAATGACTGCTTGTTCTGTTGATTTGCAGCGCTTGGCAGTTAATCACCGTGAATAGGCGTATATGCAGCCTGCAAACAGCAGCTCCATTACGTGCTGATGTGATGCTAATCCTGCTACAGCTAGAAAAAGATTGTTGTGTCTCCGGTGGTAATTGGTAGGGTGCTCTCTTTGACATGTGCTGCATATGATTAGTGTGTAAGAACTTGGTAGAGGCGTGCACAGCTAGGTGGAAAAAATCCTTGTCTGATGAAAAGAATTGAGGTTTTGGAACTTGATTTTTGATGCATGTCCAGTTGTTCCAACAAGATCGTTGTAGCCCACATGATAATACCACAGTTAGGGTCATGCATACTCGTGACATGACCAGTACTACCGGTATCTGAGACATACTAGATGTGTTCGACAACACGACGAGCAGAAACATGTCCAAGTAGTAAACAGGAGCACGGCACAAGTATTGGTCGTTTGCTGAGGGAGCAGCCCTGGTTGCAGCGAGAGACGGTGAAACGTATCACGAGCAGTTGCACCGAAGGCTTCCAAAAAACCTAATCGCCCTCTCCACGAAAGCTGAGTGGTTTCGAAAGCTTGCTCTCTCGTTCGCTGGTGCACGCTGGCGCTCGAGATAGAGTAGAGTACGGTGGTGGCGCAAGTAGAGAGTTGGCAAAACCATAGTCAACCTGCTCGGGATGGAGTAGGGTGTGGCTAAAACCCTAACTAGCCTGAATTGACTAACTCTATCAAAAACCGAGGTAGTTTTGCTAAGCAGCAAAAGTAAGCTCGGATCGAGACTCGATCTGAAACCCGACGCCCCTCGTGTCTCATGACAGGAAGAGACGAGCGGAGGACGGGGAGGAGCGCGAGCCTGCATCACTCATTTTCTAACTCACTTACCAAGTGCATGACTTTTGGGATTTATAAGAATCCTTCATCTTATGTTGGCCAATGGAGCCCATTATTTTTAACAGTAACAAGTACTAGTGTAACATAGACTCACATCGGCCAAATGAGCCTATTATTTCTAACAAGGAATTCTCAAAGAAAAAAAACACTCACATGGGCCAAAGGAGCCCATTATTTCACAGTAACAAATACACTAGTGTAACATACACTCGTGGAATTCTCAAATAAAAAACCACTCAGGCCTTGTTTGGTACTAGAGTTTTTGTGAAGATTAGTGGAAATAATCCCCACCAAACCTCAAATCCCCACCTACTTCTAAAAATACATTTGGTACTAGAGTATTGAGCGAGTTTAATCCTAGCTTATCACCACTTTTTCCCAAATTTTAGTGTATTTTTCTCAATCCCCAATACTCTACCCCTATCTAGTGGATTGTGGGTGGGGTTTTATGGGGATTGGGTGAGGCTAGAGGTTTCACCCAATACTCTAGGGGATTATCCCTACTAATCCCCACAAAAACTCTAGTACCAAACAAGGCCTCATGGAGAAAGGTACACTAGAAAGTTCAATTGATCTTGTACCGTATGTCTTAACAGTTTTCTCCGGAAAAATCACCGTACCTATTTCGTTGATTAAGTGAATTATTTGCAGTTTTAAAAAAGTGAACCTTCTTCAGGCTAAGAAAAAAGCGAATCATCTGCGCTGTGGTGGTAGTTCATCAGTTCTCCACCCATCATTCCTCAACACGGTACTGAAAGTAAGCTTGATCAGATGCCACCCATTTTTTTCTGGAGGGAACTAGTAAGGGTGCACACATACAACGATATGTCTCGTAATCTACAACAAAACATCTGCACTGAATCTTATTTTTTCTTTTAGAGTTTTTTTATCGAGCCACTTAAATGTGTCTCAAGCCCAATAATATGAGTAACTTAGCTTATGAGTACCGCACGATCCACACACGTATTCACATAAAATTCATGATTCATACAAATGTATTATAGTTAGTTAAAAAATAGTTATAAAACAGTAACACTAAGCAATATTATCTTAATTTATTCTTTGATGATGGTTCTCTCTTGAAGGTCCATCCATTTATGAGATCTATAATGCTTAGTTCCATTTATCAGATACTATTATTTAGTGCTTCATTCATTTTGTACTTCATAATATGTACCAGAATCGACTCCTCGGTTCATCGCCCTACATATACGTTATACAACATTGTTATAAAAAATCATGTGCAACACGTATACAAATAAGCATGGTGTAAATACTCACCCTGTGTAATGAAAAATGTATACTCACCTTGTGTATTGAAAAATATAGTGCTCCATTGTTCCATGAGTACATTAAAATAAAAACCAAACATGGCAAAACATTGCATGAGTGAAATATTGCATTGTGCATTGAATCAATCAATTATGGTTGCATGCATTGAAAAGATTCATACTCGTATGAATTTATCAGAACAACAGGAACTTTGCATCCCATTTAGTTATGTCATCCTTCGGTGCAGAGTTTGCAACTTTGAGCCTAAGGTCTAGATTATTGATCATACTTTTAAGTATTTCTTCCGATCCATAATAAGTGTCACTGGTTTAGTACTCCCTCCGGTCCATATTATTGTTCTCAATTTTATCTAGATTCGGATGTATCTAGTTAAGTATTTAGACTAGATGCATCCGAATCTAGACAAAGTTGAGAACAATAATATGGATCGGATGGAGTATAACTTTGTACACCCTATATCCTGAAAAGGATGTCACAAATTTGTCTAGATTTGTATAGATCTAGACACGTTTTATTGTATATGTATATACAAATCTAGATAAATTTGTGATATCCTTTTCAGGACGGAGTGAGTACTAAATCAGCAACACTTTATGGATCGAGGGGGTACTTCTTCCAAAGTAGGTATTGGAAGCGGTCCAAAATAGAGACAATTTTTTTTTATTTTGATCGAAGATGAACAATATAAATAGCCCAATAATATCCCAAGGCAATAAATCTACAATGATGTATACATTTAGACATATATCAAACATTAATACCAAATAAACTTCTCTTAGTAATGGAGAATTAAAATCTTACCATATTGCATTGTGAGATATGATAAAAACATCCAGATTTGAACCGCGACTTCGTTCTCGTGCATAGAAAGACATCGAATAAAATAGTAAGAAAATAGTAGTATGATGATGAAAAATGTAATATGTGATTATCGTAACTTACCCATAAGTTTATATCCATGTAGTGAACTAGAATGTTTCTAACAAGCTTGATGTTATGGCAAGCTAGGATCCGCACAACCATATTAAAGCAATGAACATCAATGTATCCATTCACATGTAATATGTTCCTTATTCGTCTCAAATTTAAACTAATAGGATAAGGATAAGGATTAGAAATTTTCATCCACCCCCTCTTGTTAAATCAAAATTCTATCAATTACACTGACACAAGAGTATTTGTTAGAACACAAAATGCACAAAGAAAACCAGTGAAGGGCATCATCAACCATGCTAATGCATAAGCAAAGTTTATCCATTACACTAGTAAAAATTGGGGAACCAGAAACTATGCCCAGAGGCGGGGGTTTTCTCAAAAAAAGAACTAGTTCCAAAAAGTTCCCATGCGACCTTTTTTTGAAAACAAACCGCCTCCAAAGAAGGTAGTTTGAAGTAGGTAAAAAAATAAAACGCGGCTCCAACAATACGAGTCAGTTTGGAAAACAGACCGCTTGTGATAAATACAAGGTTAAATCCTTCATTCCTTTCCTCTTTCTGAGTTGTCATTCTGTTAGGTTCCATAGCAAAAAAACAAAAAATTCCCTAGCAATGAGAACCATATAGCCAAGATCTACTCTATGCAGATGATGTAAGGTAACAGAGGGATTCAATGTTCATACCTTTGAAGACCAAAAACCGTTACGTTCCAATGAACGTTCATGATGTAATTGTACGGCGATGCCAACCTCAAGGTTATGCATGCATACAAGTGATGAGTGCTACAACTGGCAACACCTCCACAGTTCTACACGCATCTGGTGTAGACAACGTCCCCCGGGCTCCGGTCCAGCGAAGCAGCGGGAGAAGATTGATCTGGACCAAGATACCAGCAGCATGATGGTGTGTGTATGGTGGAGAACTCTCAAACCCCATATGTTCGTTGTAATATTACGGAACCACACGTGAGGGAGAGAGGAAGAGAGTGGGAGAGAGAGAAAGAGAGGGGAGAGAGAGAAATGCCTCAAGGAAATTGTGTGCCCCTCCTCTCCATGCCTCCTCCTTATATAGGGGGAGGGGATGCGCCCTAGCGAAGGGGCGGTGACCAAGGGAGGTGGGGTAGCACCCTAGGTAGGCCCTCACTCCAAACCCTAGGCTCCCCACCCCCACCTTATCCAAAGGAAGCGGTGCCCCCACATGGGCCCTGCTCCGGGAGTGGCCCATTTAGGTGGGCTGCCCCTAAAAGATTAAATAATTTTTTACTACTAATTCCATGAATTAATATTAAATACATATTATTTAATTCCCTTTGCTCCAGAACACCTTTCAGATCAGTCCGAACAACCTTCGGATCCACACAGAAAATTTCTGGTTCTCTCCTCTATTTTCTCCAAAGATCTCGAATCAAGCTCTAAGCATCATCTACCCTTAAACGTGCCACTCTACGGTTCCGGAGTGCGCAAATATGATCAAGACATCTCTTCAATCAATGAACAACAACGAGATCTAGAAACCCATGATGGCCCCATGCATTCCATGAATTAACTTGATCGCTTGAACCTCAAACGTCGAGTCTCATTGCCTTTGCTACACGATACCTGGTTTTTCCAAGATCTAATCTTCATTATCTCTATACCTAGTTCGATCTTGTTATCTATAAACACATTTACTCGTCCCCGTGATATTACATCCATGTGACCTAGTCATATGTTTGCAAACTTTGAAGATGTAATCTCACTGAGTGGGCTAGAGTATCTATCTATCACGCGGATGAGAAATCCTGATCTCCATCCATACGCCTCAACCTATCCCTTTGAAATACCTAGGAAACACCTTTATGACCATCCTGTTACGGTGTCATGGTTGATGCAGTCAAGATAGTCTCTAGTGATAGTGATTATATATGATCTCACGGTCAAATGATTGGATTACTATGTTTGTCTAGTTATCGTAATGTTGAACTTCGTGACTAGATCTCATTGCAATACTTTAAGTTGGGTGTGTGTCCATCAATCATTCACTCAATGATACGATCCCATTGTCAATTTACATAAATGTCCATGATCAGAAAACCTCAATCATGAGTTGACCAATAAACTAGTTGACTAGAGGTTACTCGGGACTTTATTTGTTTACATACCACATGTGTACTAATGTTTCCGCTTAATACAATTATAGCATGGTATAAAACTTATTATGAACATTTGATATTATAATAAAAACGTCTTTATTATTTGCCTCACTAGGGAGGAGGGACACACAATTCCCTTGAGGCATTTGTCTCACTCCCTCACGTGTGGTTCTGTATAATATTAGAATGAGCATACGAGCGAGGTTTGAGAGTTCTCCACCATACACACGTCATCATGCTACTGATATCTCGGTCCAGATCAATCTTCTTTCACTGCTTCGTTGGACTGGAGCCCAGGGGATATCGTCTACACGGGATGCATGTAGAACCGCGGACGTGCTGCCAGTTGTAGCATTCTAAAATCCCAAGGTTTATTAACCCAAGATAAATCGACTTAGGGAATCTGTTTGTGCAAAATTGCACCTTATCCATCTTAAAAATGCGGGGGAAATTTGACATTTTTTATTAAAGAGAGAGTAGAGATGGAATCTTCAGAAATTCATCTCGACATTTTGAGAAACTTGTGTGCTACGCTGTTTGATCCAACACTTGATTCGAGGGTAGCAATTTAAGTCGATGAATTTTAGTTTGAAGCCTTGCTTGCTAGTGTGTCTTACTTGAGTGATACCACACTTGACTATGTGAGTAATAAATGACTTGTATGAAGTGACCACTTGTGTGCTGGAAAAATTGACATGACCTATGATACAATTGGACGATTTGAGCAGAATTCATAATGTACAGACAAAAAAAATATAACTTGATGCATTAGCATCAGTACATGATAAATATAATCATAATTCAACCATGGATTCCAAAGCATTAGTACAATACACCATTAAAATCCTGCAAATCACAAAATAATAATATAACTCAAATTGGAATATTACAAATTAACCAAAAGAACATAATAGTTCCCTATCCATATTACAAACTCATCAATTGGATTACATGAACCTCTAAAACCTAGAACACACACATACTATAAACTTACAAATGACCAAAAGGAAATTATAAATAAGAAATAAAATCCTAAACTCTAAATCTTGGGAGGATCTGGTCATGATCCTCGTCCTACAACCATCTTGATCTTCTCATCTATCTTCTTATTTTCCTTCTCACCTACAAAAAACAACAACAAAAATCAGTAGAAAGAAATAGCAATATATCTAAGACAATAACAAATGCAAGTAGAGAGATATAAACATCAAGTACTAGCTCTATGCAGTACATCCATAAGGACCTATAGCTAATAGCTACATAACCAATTGCAAGAAAACCTAGAACATCAACTACTAGTACAAATGGCTAGAATTCCATCTTGTTCAAGTACATATTCTAAACCTACACAACTGCTTAAAACACTAATTAACAACAACCCACCAAAGGAAATCAGCAAGTCTTAAGTACTAGTGAAACATCCTAAATTTCCATCTTGTTCAAGTGGAAAATGTAAACCTACAGAATAAATTTCCATCTTGTTCAGGAAAATGTAAACCTACAGAACTAATTAGGGAGCCACTAGTAACTAACTGACCAAAGGAAATCATATCAAGCTTTGTTCTTGAGAAACTCAAAATCTACCAAAGTTGAAAGACTAATAATTAAAGAACTAGTCCAATCAAACATAGAACCACAACTACTAATAGGATTCATCCAAGTAGAATCTTAAGGGGAGGAAGCAAAACTCTAATAAAAATTAAACCTAGGGCTTATTGACACTATCCAAATTGAGTATAGGACAATAACATAAAACAAAATCCCACTTGGCAATGTCCAAGTTAATCTAACAAACAAAATATGCTACTTGTCTAAATCCAATCTACACTAGAGTCAAGAAAGCAGCATGGGCTTGACCATGGAAAGTAGTTTGGCTTCTACACTAAAACCAACTACAAAGACGGTTTCACAATTCACAAAACAGCTCACACATCAAATGCATGTGTGAGGTGTCACTACCACAACCCTCAGGGAACACTATAAATAGCTAGGCACCCCTGACCCTAGAGCCCACAACTCACTATCCTAGCTCAGACCACAAACACACACACACTTTTAGAGAGAGACCTGAGAGGGATCTCAAGCAAGAAGGAGAAGGCACGAGGGAAGAACAGCTAAAGAACAACTACAGCTAGAGGAAGAAGAATGATCTACTCTACAAAGGTTTAGCTAGATCCCTAGGATAAGAAGTAAAATAGAAGTAGTGGTAGAGAAGTAGTGGGTAATTGGAATTACTAGTGAGTGAGATATTTGCTAGCCCTATCAAGCAAATCTGGATAGCAATAACATCTGTCCAGAAATGCATCTCTAGATGTTCTACACACATTGCACATCTATCTAAAATAAATTCCTAGATCACATCTTTGATCTAGAAAATATCCTATATTACTAGATGATCTTGTGATCATCAAGAACACCTCAAGAACACTAAAAACAACTAAGAACAACAAGAATATTTAAAAACAATTAAGAATAAACCATAATACATAGATGAAACACAATGAAGTAAATCACAACAAACAAGATCAATTGAAAACACTAAGTAAAATGGATCTAGAATGCTAACCAATAATGCCTGCAAGTAATCCTTGTGTGCAAACACTTAGCACCTCACATATACATTGTCTGATTAATATTTATGTGAATAAGTGAAACCCAATTATTATAAACAATAAGAATTCTTGAGAATTGACATGCCAGGAACTTGCATAGACAAGTTAGCATCAAATCCCTACACCTAATTATACAAAGTGATGCTTGGATGAATAATCATCCAAATATGAGCATCTACTTTACTTACGTGGGTATCTACATATGTAAAACAACAACTTGGCAAGTAAAAATTAAACTATCACGACTAGTCCATCACTTAACTACTTAGATTGATGCCTGGATGAGTACATCATCCAAACTGAAGCATCATCACCATCCCTAAAACCACTAATAAGCAAATGGTCATAGACCAAATCACTTGTCTACTTAACAATAAATAATAAACATACATCAGGGTTTACTAGAGATAATACTCAATACAAAATTGTATGTTCACCCAAATACCAGTAGCTAAAGCCTAATTTGACAGACCACACAAGCATAATTAATTCCACAACGCCACTAACCCACTAGCTTAGCACTAGTCAGGAGATCAAGCACATACCAGAGACCTAAATAAATAACTAGTGACCATACTACATGCCCTAAACCTAATCCTAACCCTAAACCTAGTTCATCAGCTAGAAGGCTGGTGATATGCCCATAACGTATATATAATTTTTGATGGTTTATGCTAATAATATGCTTTTGACACTCCTTTTTGTATAAAGTTTATGATTTATTTGGACTAACCTACTAATAGTTGCAAAAGTGCACAATGTTCTTGTTTTACACTTTGATGTGTAGGAATTACCAAGAATACAAGTGGAAACCTTGTTGGAGTCAAATTGGGATTTTTCCAGAAATCTGTCTCAAAAATATTTTTCAAAATGGTCCCGTTTCGGGTCGAAGACGGTGTCAAACGGAAAACTCTTAAACTAAGAAGTTGTTGGAAATTTCACGACAAACGTTCTGGACATACAATTTAGCTGATTCTGAGTCCGGACGGGCCTTTTAGGCCCGATTTACTGCAGACCAAGATGAGGTGACGGGAATCCGAGAAGCTATATAAAGGGAGGAAACCTAATTCGTCCAGGGCATCTCCACCCACGAATTTGCAGCCACCAAAGCCACGTTTTTGCCTCCCCCATGGATCCCATCTCCATGGGAGAGGGCTCCAAAAAAGTCATGAAGAAAGGGGGCTAAGGGGCGGTGCTCTCCCATGTTATCGGCGGCGGGGAAGGAGTCCCCCGCACCGCCGCCAGCGCCACCGCCGCCATCTCCATCACCTAATCCTCCTAGTATGCAGTGATTCATCCTCCCACACACCTCTGTACCGTACTATGTAAACATGGTGTTTGATGCTATAAGTTATAATCCTAAGATCTATGTCATGTTTGCGTAGTTTCTTTGTTCTTAGATTGAATGGTTGAACGTCTTTGATTCATTAGAGTTGTATGTTGATATGGTACAGTCCTTTGGTGTCCATTATATTTGTGCGCGCATGGATTAAACATCATAGGGTTTGTAGTATGTGTAAAAAGAAGGGGGGAGTTCTGCCGGAGTGACAGAAACCTAAGGACGCGAACCGGAATGTTGCACGTATGGGAGTAAGAGGACCATTAAACTTAAGGATATGGTTGGGGAAACCTTAATGCATTGATTAGTACTTACAGATGTTTGCTAACAATCCAATCATATAGTACATGTAATTCTAAGTAGTGAAGCGCATGTATATTTAGCCTCTCCCACATAGAAAACTGCATCGAAGACAATGGACCTGATCTATTCGCTATTTAAACTTGGACAAAGCCACCACAATTACCACCACTATTCCACACTCATGATTCTGTTAGTTTAGTGTATTTTATTGCTACATCAACTAGCTTTACTTTCTTGTTATTTATTATCATGCAAAGCTATCTCTATTACTCGTATTGTGCTCTAGTTTTATTTCCTAGATAATGCAAACGCTTAGTGTGTGTAGAGTTGTATTAGTGGTTGATAGAACTTGAGAGAATATTTATCCTACCTTTAGCTCCTCGTTGGGTTCGACACTCTTACTTATCGAAAAGGCTACACATGATCCTCTATACTTGTGGGTTATCAAGACCTTTTCTGGCGCCGTTGCTGGGGAGCAATAGCGTGTGGGTGAATATTTTTGTGTGCGCTTGTTTGCTTTATCTCTAAGTATGTTTTACTTTTAGTTTTAAGTTGTTCTCTATCTTAGTATGGATAGGGAGTGCAAATTAAAAAAAAAGTTGTACTTGTTACCTAAAAACGTTTTCAAAAAGGAACATGATTGGAAAGATGAGTAATGGTTAAGTGGGGGTCGACCTTGAACACTTGTGTTCATGCCTATGAAACCAAAACAAATCTTTCCATGGAAGCTTTTCAGTTAAAAACTTGTAGGAATGCATGAATCCTTGAAAAAGAAAAATATTTCTGGTATTGATCTTAATGCTTATTCATTCAAAAATACTTGAATCTTGCTCCTATGCCTAACTTAAAGGCGTTAAACAAAAGTACTAATTGGGAGATAACCCAAAAGTTTTAGTTGAGTCTTGGAAGTTATTGCTTCAGTACTAACCTCTCCTTATCCTTTTTATTTGCTTTTTGTGCCAAGAGTAACCTCTAATGAGAGAGAAGTAATGCTTGGGAAAGTTGCTGTCCCGAAACAGATTTTTGCGCTTCACTGTAAAAATTCGTGTAAAATATCTGTATGTCGGGTTGAGCTGTAATTTTTTTTGCTTCTTCCCCAGGTTGTTACCCAACTTTCGTTAGTTCAACACTTTTCAATTTGAGAAATAGAAGGTCTTCGAAAAAATTGGTATTTACCTGCTGGTCTGTTTTGGCAGATTTCTGCCATTATTTGCATTTGCTTCTTGTTGATTCCTTTTTGGATTCTTTTTGGGGAATTGAGCTTTTTGAGGGAAGTGATATAGTATCTTGTATTTTAATAGAAGTTTTATTGGTGTTGGAACTGAACTCAAAGACTTATTATATTGAGTGCACTAATGTTGCTAATAAAGATTGTGTGAAGTTTTGTATGAAGGAAAAAATTCAGGTGTATGGAAAGAGTGATGTAATGAGATGAAGAATGGACTAAAGCTCAAGCTTTGGGATGCCACATGTGTCACCCCAAGAAATATCCAACAAGTAGAAGCGTCAAAGCTTGGGGATGCCCAAAGCATCCCCTTCTTTATTAATAAAAATCTTAGGTTTCTTCCAAGGACTTTATTTTTATTGTTTCATGCACAGTTGTGTTGTTCTTGGAGCGTCTTTGTTTTCGTTTTCGTTTGCTTGGTTTTCTTAGTTTTCTTGAATAAATTGGTTGGACCCCCTTTTTCATACATTAGTTTTCAAATAAATGTGGTTTGGATTGGAAAAAAGTAGGAAAAGTTCATGCTTAAGTGGTAAAAGGAGCTCGTTTTTTACGGTGGCCTATGCTTTGTCATGTCATGCTTGATATTGTTTTGGCTTTATGCTTAGTGATTTTTGCTGTAGCATGACATGTTATAAACAATTGAGATTGCTTAATGTGTTCCTTGAAAGAATCATGCGTTGTTTTAGCATATTAAAGCATAGTATTGTGTTATTCTCCTTCGATGCTTTACTTGGGTTGACTTGGCGCATGCTCACACCATATTATGACTATCTCAAATCACCATAGACTTTATGATCCTTTAGTTTTCGACTTGTAATATTACTTTATGCTTTAATTAATGATGTTTTGTCACTTTGCATGATTATGGCCATTATTGCTCTTTTAGTTGGTCCCTCCCAGTCTTTTGCTAGCCTCCATAACCAAGTATGAGTTCCACTCATGCATCCAACTCCAAATAAAACCAAGTTATCCCAAAGAGTCCACCATACCTACCTATTAGCATTTGCTATTCTAAGTATATTCATGCTTTTATCTACCTTCCGAATTAAACTTGTTATGAAAAAACTAGTGATTAAAGCTCTCATGAACTTGATGGCACACTTTACTTTTATTGCCCCTAATAAACTTGAACCATTGTGTCATCTATGTTGTATATGCTTGCACTTATATGTTGGGGATTAGCAGAACCATGCTGTCATGGGGAACGCTTTCAACATTGCACTTGTACATTGTAGCTAGTTTATATCATGCTCTTTTGTCTATGGATGTCGTCGGTGTGAAATGAAAGGGGAGCTTGTAAGTCCATGAAGTTATGTATGTGTGTTAGAGAAACGTCTGGGCCGCCGGTCTAATCCATGCCTAATCATGGTGGAAACCTGCAGCATAACCATAATGAGCAATCTATGAAGCATTCTTTTTATAAAAGAAGAGATAGAGATTGAGAAAAAAAGAAAAAAAGAGATGAGAAAAGAGGAAAGAGAGAAAAACACCATTTTCCCATGGTAAATAAGAAGATTGTTGAGATGCTCGTTGTCTGCTTGCCTTGTCATTTTGATATGGGGATTCTTCCGTATCATCGGGCAAGGGGTACCCCGTTGGCGGTTCTCTATGATACACATGTACTTACTATGACAAGAACTTACCGGTAACTAAACTTAAGTAGCATGAGGAGCGTCCCTCGTATTCAAGGGACATGAGATTTCCAACTTATACTTTGTCAAGCATATACTCCATAGTTTGTTCACTTTAACCTTAATAACTTCAAGATGCTTATGATAGGGGCAATGAGAGCTGAAAGCTAATAAGTACCATAATTTTTGAAAGCTCTTTATCAGACTTGAATCCCTGCTTCCCTCTATGAAGGCCTTTCTTCCACTTTTATATTGAGTCTCCACCTTCTATCTTTGTGCATCAATTAAGAGAGCATAGTTGTCATTCTTAGTTCTATGTGCATTGTCCCAAGACTTGTTGATATTACTTGTTCCTAAACTATTTGTATCTAGTCACCTTTATGAACTTTGAAGGTGTCCTATGCATTTATGTTTTGCTACTTTATGAGGGACAAGATGAATACCATTCTCATTATGATTTCTTTATGTGAAATAAACAAACGTCTTGCAAAACATTGTTTCGTGAATCTTTTGTTTGTGCCTTTTCATGTGACAACATAGTTGCTATGTCTTATTGTTAGAACTCTATCTTTCATGATTTATGTTTAGAGTACCTTATACCTAGCTATCAATGCTTTTACAATAATGATGATCAAGATTGTATTGTCTGCATGTCACCTCAAAAATTATATTGTTTTGATCGTTTACCTACTTGAGGACGAGCAGCAACTAAGCTTGGGGATGTTGACACGTCCATAACGTGTATAGAATTTTTGATGGTTTATGCTAATAATATGCTTTTGACACTCCTTTTTGTATAAAGTTTATGATTTATTTGGACTAACCTACTAATAGTTGAAAAAGTGCACAATGTTCTTGTTTTACACTTTGATGTGTAGGAATTACCAAGAATACAAGTGGAAACTTTGTTGGAGTCAAATTGGGATTTTTCCAGAAATCTGTCTCAGAACTTTTTTGAAGATGGTCCCATTTCAGGTCGAAGACAATGTCAAACGGAAAACTCTTCAACTACGAAGTTGTTGGAAATTTCACGACAAACGTTCTGAACATAAAATTTATCTGATTCTTAGTCCGGACGGGCCTTTTAGGTCCGATTTACTGCAGCCCAAGATGGGGTGACGGGAATCCGAGAAGCTATATAAAGGGAGGAAATCTAATTCGTCCAGGGCATCTCCACCCACAAATTTGCAGCCACCAAAGCCACGTTTTTGCGTCCCCCATGGATCCCATCTCCATGGGGGAGGGCTCCAAAGAAGCCATGAAGGAAGGGGGCTAAGGGGCGGTGCTCCCCCATGTTATCAGCGGCGGAGAAGGAGTCCCCCGCACCGCCGCCGGCGTCGCCACTGCCATCTTCACCATCTTCACCGCCATCTCGATCACCTAATCCTCCTAGTATGTAGTGGTTCATCCTCCCACACACCTTTGTACCGTACTATGTAAACATGGTGTTTGATGCTATAAGTTATAATCCTAAGATTTATGTCATGTTTGCGTAGTTTCTTTGTTCTTAGATTGAATGGTTGAACGTCTTTGATTCATTAGAGTTGTATGTTGATATGGTACAGTCATTTGGTGTCCATTATATTTGTGCGCGCATGGATTAAACATCATAGGGTTTGTAGTATGTGTAAAAGGAAGGGGGAGTTCTGCCGGAGTGACAGAAACCTGAGGAGGCGAACCGGAACGTTGCACGTATGGGAGTAAGAGGACCATTAAACTTAAGGCTATGGTTGGGAAAACCTTAATGCATTGATTAGTACTTACGGATGTTTGCTAACAATCCAATCATATAGTACATGTAATTCCAAGTAGCGAAGCGCATGTATATTTAGCCTCTCCCACATAGAAAACTGCATCGAAGACAATGAACCTGATCTATTCGCTATTTAAACTTGGACAAAGCCACCACAATTACCACCACTATTCCACACTCATGGTTCTGTTAGTTTAGTGTATTTTATTGCTGTAGCAACTAGCTTTACTTTCTTGTTATTTATTATCATGCAAAGCTATCTCTATTACTTGTATTGTTGCTCTAGTTTTATTTCCTAGATAATGCAAACGTTTAGTGTGTGTAGAGTTGTATCAGTGGTTGATAGAACTTGAGAGAATATTTATCCTACCTTTAGCTCCTCGTTGGGTTCGACACTCTTACTTATCAAAAAGACTACACACGATCCCCTATACTTGTGGGTTATCAGCTGGTCACAGTAAGAGGACATACCTTAGCTATAGTAGTAATCGCCGTCGAGGGAGAAGGGGCCAGCCACAGCTAGCTACTGCACCAAGTGCAGGAGGCCATGGCTAACCCTAGGTCATAGCAGTAGCACCACCACAGGGTGGATGAGCTGGTGCTCCTAGTTGCTGCTGAGGTTGAGGTTAAATAGGGGAAGGCCGAAGTCGTCGAGGAGTAGTAGGGGAGGCAGCCAGGGCACTGGAGCTGGTGAGCTGCGTTGGCAATCGAACCCTAGGAAGGTTAGAGTTAACTGGGGCAAGAGCGTGGGTGCCAAGGGACTGCTGCGCAAGTAGGGATTAGGTAGAGGGAGAGGCGGCAGAGCAGCATCAACGAGTGGCGGTGATAGGAGTAGCCGCCGATGGCCGGAGCAGCGGCAGACGACAGCGACATTGCATCGCCAGGAGGGGAGTCACGAGAGAGGGCCCGCATGCTCGTGTGTGCGTCGGGTGAGAGGATGAGTGAGAGAGGGACGCGGCGAACCTGTAAACTCGCCGAAATTTTACAGTTTCAGTCTGTTTATAAGCTCTGTTAGAGCTGCTCTAGGGACTACTAGTTGTTATGAAATTTTTTTATGGAATGAGGTGGAATAGTCCGGTTGGTTCTAAAACAATAATGCTGGACCTATGGCCATTTTCTTACGGACTAAACTTACGGATGGCATGTGGCTGAGTGTGATTCCTCCTTGAAACCAACTGTTCTGAAACTCTCTCCCGTGATTGATTCGTTCGGTTCCACCTTAGGCTGGTCATAGTGGTAGTATCATACTACTAGTATCATCCATATGATACTAGTGTATGATACTATCTTCATAGTGCATGGTATCATATAGTATCATATTAGTACTATATTTAATGATTTGTAGAATCTCAATGCAAAATTGTGTACAAGATTTATTTGCATAAGGATTTTCTAGTTTTATGTGCTATGATACGGTATCTACCTATGATACCCTAACCATCTCTTTATTTATTAATTATTGTGCCACATCATATTTTTACCAACATGACATGCATGATACTAGCTATGATACTCCCACTAGGACCAGCCTTAGCACATAAAACTAGAAAATCCTTATGCAAATAAATCTTGTACACAATTTTGTATTAAGATTCTACAAATCATTAAATATAGTACTAATATGATACTACCATATGATACCATGCACTATGAAGATAGTATCATACACTAGTATCATATGGATGATACTAGTAGTATGATACTACCACTATGACCAGCCTAAAAAGCATTCCGTAAAAAAGTTCTCATAGATATAGCATTGCTGGTTCTAAAAATCAACCTTTCCGTGGTTTCCGCACCATTTTTTTAAATAATACATTTTTAATCAATTTCACGAATATTATGCGAAAAAGGGAAATCACAAATCTAACGCGGTATCGTTTTTTGAAAAAACGACCAGACCATGTCGTCTTTTAAACAACCGACCGGCCCGGGCCGTCTTTTGAGGCGCCGAAAGGTGCACGATGGGGCCCACCCGGCCGGGCTATAGGTAGACACGGCTCCGCGTCGTAACTCGAAAACGCGACAGGGGGCATCGTCTTTTGAAAAGAAGACAAGGTGCCTTCTTATCCCCACGCCCAACCCAGCCCCGCCCCAATGGTGGCATTCTTCCTCTTTCGCTCTCTCTCTCGCGTGCTTGCGTTCTTGCTGTTCTTCTGGCTACGAGCTGCACCAATTTGGAGCTCAGTTTTGCATCGTTTTCCACCAATAGTTGCTGCTGAAATATATTAGAAAGTTAGTAGAGTCCCGATCTACTAATGGGATAATCTGGTGAAGTGATTTGAGGCATTTTTAGAGGGATTTGGTGGAGTTCTTGAGGAGCAATGGCTATGGTAGAGGCTGGGGGTGCAACTTGAGTGGAGGCAGCTGTTCTTGAGTGGGGGTTGCCGATCCGTTCAGTGGAGGCAGCTGCACGGCCGGATTTCGCACGCTTCAAGGGTAAACCCTCATTTCTTGCTAACTACAGTCATTTGTGTATGTTTATTTTGTCGGTAGTTCTGGATGTGGTAGGTTAGCTGCCAGATTATTCAGCTATAGGATTATAAGTATATTTGTGGGCTATGCAAGATTATTCGGCTATAGGATTATTAGTATATTTGTGGGCTAAAATCTGCCATTGTACGGGCATTTGACAAATTATGGTAGGTCGGAAGTTATGTCAAATAATGTAGTGTTTAGGTTCTACTATGGTGACAGTGTCGTCAAAACAAACCAGCATGGAGTTGATTTGAGTGATTTTTATTGTATTGATGAAGTGCTCCAGGATCCTGAAACAAAATCCGTTATTGAGTTGAAGGATTAGTTATCTGCTTGTTTAGGGCTCCCTCCGACCCATACTATCGGTATGCATGTATTATGGACTAAGTCAAGGATTAAACCTGATTTTTTAGACCGATAGAAGAGCAAGCTAAATGGGTCAAATGGGTGAAAGCCTGTATGAATAGGGTAGTTAACCCCACTGTCTTAGTGCTTCCTATTGTGAAAGAGCCTGTTTATGATTAGGGCCAGAGTAGTCAGACACAACATGCTGGTGGTGGTTATGAGCATGCAGTCAAGCCGAAGACGAAGGTGGTGGTGGCTACTATCATGGCCAGAGCAGTCAAGGCCAAGATGGCGGTGGTGGTTATGAACCTGGTCAGAGTATTTATGCACACACCGATGCTGGTGGTTATGAACCTGGTCAGAGTAGTTTTGCACACACCAAGGATGGTGGATATGAATCAGCTGAAGGTAGTCATGGGACAGGAGAAGATATTTTCAGTGGTGAGGTCGATGAGGACGAGATACACGAAGGTTGGTTGCAAGATCAGATGGAAGCCGAAGATTCAGAAGGCTACAGTGATAGCTCTCATGATTTTGCCGAGTCTGATCAAGAAGACCAACCTATTCCGGCATCATGGAATGAGGACCACACAGCAGCAATGAATGTGAACGATGGGCATGATTCCGCGTGGCACTATCACACGAACAACATCTCCATGGGTGCATTATATCCTAGCAAGAGGCATCTACAGGAAGCAATCATTGAGTGGGCATTATCCACGCAACGGGTTTTCAAAATGAAGGTGTCATCCCAACAATATTTGACTTTGGTTTGTGAGGTAGCCGGATATCCGGCCAGGGTCCATGCCCATCGTCCTAAGTATGACACCAATTGGAAGGTTAGCGACGTTGTGCAGCACACATGTCAACTTGACAATGTTCTTCAAGACCATCGTAATCTCACGTCAACCCTCCTGGCTAGACCGTTATACACTGAGATAGTGGAGACCAAAGCCATGGTGGTGAAAGCTATCGTCAACAAAGTTGCTGTCAGATTTCGCTACAATATTTCTTACGAAAAGTCTTGGAGGACTAAGTAGAGGGCACTGGAGACAAGATTTAGTTCTTTTCGAGATGGATACAACTGTGTTGTTCGGATGCTCCAGACACTGTAGGCCAGGAATCTAGGTACATACGTCGACATCCAACACTTTACGTTGCCTCAAGAACCCAATTTGAGGGTGCTGCATCGAGTGTTCTTATTATTTGCTATATGCATAGAAGCTTTCACTCACTGTCGACCATTCATTTGTGTGGATGGTACATTTCTCACTAGCAAGTACATGGGCCAGATCTTGACTGCCATAGGTCAAGACGGGAATAATCAAGTTGTTCCACTTGCATTTGCTTTCGTGGAGAGCGAGAACACCGAATGTTGGCTATGATTTTTTAGGCAGCTGAAGATAGCAATTGTGAGGGATGTACCGAGTGTGTGCGTCCTTCATGACAGACATCCGGGTATACTCAGCGCGATAAGGAAGCTAACTCAGCCTGCTCCTGATGAACCAACTCCATGGATAGACATGCAGAGTCGTTGGTGCATGCGGCATCTAGGGGCTAACCTTTTCTCACAGTTTAGGAACAAGACCCTGATGAACCTATTCAAGAAGCTTTGCAAGTAGAACCAGAAGTAGAAGTATATCAAGTGTCAGACCTATCTGGATGAGTTCTCAAAAAACATGTTAGGCATAGGAGAGCAGCTAGAGCAGCAGTTGTCGCTGCTCATGCGGCCGCGGTAGCTGCACATACAGTAGCGGGAGCAGCACCACCGGAGGAAGAACCCATTGCTCTTTGCGATTTGCCAGGATTTGACCAACCCGGTACTAGGAGGAGGCCTGGCAAAAGGATTAAGAATTTTTAGGAATGGATAGAGCACGAGCCTGTGGAGATGTGGTCTCTGTTGCATGACACTCATGGTGCTAGGTTTGGCATCATGACTACAAATCTTGCCGAAACTTACGACTTCGTTTTGAGAGGAAGCAGGGCTCTGCCATTAACAACTATTGTGGAGTGTATTTTCACCGGAACTTTGAAGTACTTCAGGGACAGACTCCAGCTTCCTCAGATGCATATCATCAACAATCCAAACACGAGGTACTGTTCAAAGATCATGGATTACATGAATGACAAAATAGAAAAGGCACGGTCTATGCACGTCGTCGCCATCGCTAATCAAGAATGAAGATTCAAAGTGCGCCTCCCTTCCAACAGGATCACATCTGGAGAAGAGGTAAAGACACAAGAGGTGAGGATAGGCAATGAGGACTAGCGGACATGTGAGTGAACCTACAACAAACCCAAGCTGTTGCATCTGCCTTGCTCGCATATACTTGCTACGTGCGGGCGGTTAGCTATGGATGCGAGATCGTTTATGTCTCCTTATTTTCTTAAGGAGTCGGTGATCAATACATAGACTGGAGAGATGATGGGATATACGGCATGGGGCAATGTCAACAAAGTAAACCCTGGTGAAAGGATTTACATCCCAGATCCTGGACTAATACGGACAGGCATAGGAAGGCGACAATGTGTCCGCATCCATAATGATATGGATGAATCCGAAGTTGGAGGCCCTACTAGACAATGTTTTCTATGTAATCATTTTGGTCATAGAGACACCAATTGTCACATCTTCGGAACTAGAGGAGCGGCTCCTCGTGGACGTGGCAGACGTGGCAGGCGAGGAACAAGAGGCAGAGGAAGAAACTAGAATTTGTATTACGTATGGAACTATGTTATAAATTTGTATTATATATGGAACTATGTTATAAATTTGTATTACGTATGGAACTATGTTATAAATTTGTATTACGTAGGGAACTATGTTTTCAGTTTGTAATTCGTATGGAACTATGTTATAAATTTATATTACGTATGAAACTATGTTTTCAATTTGTAATTCGTATGGAACTATGTTTTCAATTTGTAATTCGTATAAAACTATGTTTTCAATTTGTATTTTGTATGGAACTATATTTTCAATTTGTAAACTATATGGAACTATGTTATATTTTTCTATTATGCAGATGGCAGGATCTTTACTTAACGCTAATATAGATAGAAAGTATCGGTCAACTTTATTGGCTGCTGAACCAGGGAGATTGAAGCACCTTATCACTCGCACTCCCATGTCTAACTGGATGATACACCCTGATTGGCTGCAGATGTATGAGACACTTATTTCTAGTTGGGTTTCAAATATTTGAGGGCCAAAGTAAACAAATTGTTATTCTATCTCGGTATGCAGGTTGAAGTGGGCAGGGCTATTACCGTTTGTGCGTCTTGTTGAGGCCACTCATACGCAGGATATAGAAGGACGACATCATGGCTTCCAAACCACACGCATGCACTACGACTGGTCGTTGCTCACCTGCTTAGTGGATCGATGGCGGCCCGAGACTCACACTTTCCACTTTCCCTGGGGAGAGATGGCTCCTACACTGCAGGATGTCTCATTCTTGCTGGAACTGCCATTGGCTGGAGTGCCAATGGGCCCGGTGGATGCACCGGCGAATTGGGTCCAAGAAATGGCCCAATGATTTGATGGCATCCGTGATGGAGGGCCGGAGTTCACGTATGAAAATCATGGACCCAAATTTGATTGGCTGCAGAACTTTCAAGTTCGTTTGCTACTCAATATCTTCGTATTTGTCATAACTATTTTCATATCACATGATGTTAAAACTTGTTCTATTAACCAATGCAGATACATAAGTTTGGGTACCCAGCCATTCCGATGACTGAGCCACAAATTACGCGCAGCCTGGAGGCGTACTTAATGTGGCTTCTTGGGAAGGTGATGTTCACCGAGAACCACGTCTCGACCATCAGTGCGCGCTATATCCGCTATGCTAGAGAGATCGCGGAGGCGACGCGCCAGAACGACATCACACAGTGGGGCTGGGATTCTGCTGTCTTAGCAACAACTTACCGAGGTATGTGCATGGGATGTACGCTAACCAAGGAAAGATCTGCCTTGCTAGGATGCCCACTGTTGCTGCAGCTGTGGTCATGGGAGAGGTTCCCTATCGGCTGCCCGGAGATAGCAAAGAATCAAGCGGTCATCATCCAGGGACAACCACCCGTTGTATATGAGTCTGATCTGCTATTTGACCACGAGCGAATTGACATGCCTACATTTGGTACACATTGGACACGTGGCAAGGTAAGTTAAAAGGTTTAGTTAATTGCATTGTCCATATTGCACTATGAAGGAAACTAACAACTATTTTGTCCAACAGTGTCGTTTCACGGGAGATCAGGTAAGCCGCTGCTACCCGTCGTTCAGCGAGCAGTTTGACATGTTGAGGGAGGAATCGGTCATTTGGGAGCCATACACGGCAGCTGAGACAGCCGCAAGATATTCATGCGGGTTATCTATTATATGCACTAGAGATGAGGACTATTGGCTAACTAAATCGAAGATCATCTTCGATTGTCAGGTGGAGGAGATGTCTCAACAGAGGGTCATGAGGCAATTCGGTCTTTGCCAGATGGTAGATCCTCCATGTCCGGAGGAGCCCCTTTCATCAGACGTGCATATGTAAGTTAATATATTATGTATCTATAGTTCTACAACGATTTTATACTTACAAAATCTAATTGCAGGTACTCTCCAAAGGGTACTAACAGAAGCGCAACTCAGTGGCTTCAACGGGTTAATATTTATATCAATGGTTGGCAGAATGCAACAACTAACGTGTGGATCGCTCCTGCGTTTGATATGAAGCTATTCTGTGCATACTTACACATGTACATGAACATGACACGGTTGCGTCCCGTCCACCGCGCGCATGATGATGAAAGATACCCTAGCCAGTCAACTATGGAGCCCAGACAATCAGCGATAGATACACTTTTCTTCTAGCCTACATAATGTGTACTTGTCTACTATACAAATGCAGGCCGATATGACATGGGAGCTACAGACTGAAGTGCATCAGTGGGGACGTTTTCTCTCGTCTGCTCCTCTTGTACCATGTCAGCACGCTCAGTCCTTTGTCAGGCGTGTCGAGGAAAGACTAAAGAGTATTTATACGACCATCACATGCACGAACGTTTCAGATGTCGTTCAGCACCGAGTAGCATAGCATCCACCGCGTCACTCCATGGGGGAGGGCCCATCGCGTCACTCCATGCAGGCTCGCCCGCCACGTCACTCCATGCAGGAGCGCACCCCGCGTGCAGACCAGACACTACTCCGAGGCTCGGAGCGGCCGTAGCAGGAGACACCGAGTGCACCTATCCGCCACGGGCCTCGTCCACAGATCTCACAACAGGAAACACTGAGAGCACCACCTCCAGACCAGGCCGGAGGCTCAACGTGGCAGCAACAGCAGCAGTTTACTTTCGACCAGTGGCAGCAGCCGCAGTTTACTTTCGACCAGTGGCAGTAGCAGCAGACGCAAGTCCCATTCATGTGCTATCGTCCTGAGAGTACGCATTTTCCTATCTATTTTGATTACATGTAGTGTATAATCGTTGAATACTTAATATTTTTACATGGCAGGAGGATATGGAGACCCAAGCATGTCCTCAATGGGTTCGTGGGCGACTAATGAGGAGGATCAGCAGACTCAGCAGGATTAGGTTGACTGGTTTGGACTGTACCAGACGCTCCCACATAGGATACACAAACCCAGGGTGACGGGTCAACTCTACCTCCCCGTAATGTAGGGCCTCCTAGAAGGTATGGATGGAGTTCACCGACGCCAGGGCAACCTCGTGACCGGTGGCAGTGATATCTATCTATGTATGAGACTTGTATCTTGTATCTATCTATGCATGAGACACCTTTCGATAAACATTTTTTATTCGACAAACACTTCAACATAGTTTGCAACACAGTTCAACATAACTTGCGGTACATAAATAAGAGCGCTCTCTATCCCTACGACTATGCCCTTACCCTTCGACGATGCCTTCTTCATGGCCTGCTTTTCTTGCCCTTACCCTTCGACGATGCCTCAACCGATGATGCCTTGCCATTACCCTTCAACGATGCCTCACCTTTACCCTTCTTCTTGGCCAGCCTTTCGTCCCACTCAGCTCTCCACTTAGTCCCAGCGGCAGGCGTCATGAATATGTCATCTTAATCTTCACTCTCTTCTAGCTTGTCATTGCTCTTCTTGGCCTGTGCCCTGTTCAAGGCCTCGGCCTTGTCACGCTCTGCTCTATCCCTGGTACCACCGACCGACGGCATGAAGAGATCGTTGGAGTCTTCACTCTCTTCTATCCAAATCCAAGGGAGCGTGACTTTCTGATGCCTTGCCTCTTCGTTAAAGAATCTTTGCTTGCCCCACCTAGCATTGATCCAAAGTAGCTCTTGCCATATCTCCTCTAGAGTCCTCTTCGGCCACCCTTTTCTACGCAATCCCTCACCCAGCTCAGTGAGGAGACAATCACTAGCAATGAGTTCCTCCAATGGGGCTGGATTGTTGTCTATCATAAAGTTCCTAGCCAAATAAAAGGGTCGACGGACATGTTTGTCTCGAAACTATGATCGTAGGGAAAACCAGGAAACATACTGGCTAAAAATGGGGTGGCTTTGCTTAAACAACTACGTGGGGAGGGGTTTTATAGGGTAAACGAACAAAAAATGGCGGGAAACATTTGGGCGGGAAACATTTTGGCGGGAAGCATTTTGACGGGAGATATTTTAGCGGGAAACACTCTAGTGGGAAGCATTTTGGCGGGAATGTTTTTTGACGGGAAGCATTTCGGCGGGAAGCATTTTAGATACATTGTTTCCAAAATTAACTGATATGTTGAATTTAAGATACATCACAACACTATAACTGAAATGAAGATACATCATGACACTATAACTGAAATGAAGATACATCAAGACACTACAACTGAAATTAAGATACATCGAGACACTACAACTGAAATGAAGTTACATCACGACACTACAACCGAAATTAAGATACATCGGTACTGAAACATATGTCTACCTTCCCTGAGTCCAGCGCGGGTACTTTCCGGTCTTGTCCCCACGTTCCTATGCCGCCCGCGCCTTGGCAAATCTTTATCTTAATCTCTTCCTTTCCGCCTCACGGGCCTCCTTGCGCACCTATTCCTGCCGCTCCTCTTTCTTCCTTCTCTTCCTGTTCAACTCGCGGTTTCGAGCTTGCTCTGCATGGAATTCTATCATTTCTCTCTCCCGTTCCTTCTTCTCCTCTTCGGCCATCCTTTCAGCACGTTCCTCTTCATGAAAGGCAGCCCACGCAGCTCAGTTCCTATCATGACACTCTTTCTTGGCCCAAGTTGGCTGCTCCTTGTCAATCCAATGGTACCACTTGCAAAGTGGAGGAAGAGACTGCAAGCAAATCAATTGAATGAATAAAAGAACACATGATAACATGAATGGTTCATATTAACCATGCTCTAAGAACATACCGGAGGCCTCTCGTACGACAAACTTGCTTGCCGGGCGGGCTTGCATCGTAGTTGGGATACATGCAAAACTTCATGCCCATGCAGGTGGAGAAATCGATCGACTCCTTGACCTTCGCGAGATTGCCGCACAAACAACGCTGTGTGTCACCCCTTGTGGCAACCTGACATCTTTCATCTTTGTAGGCCTATACTCTGGGTCCGAACAGGACACACTCATGACGGAGAGGCGAAGGAAATGCGAGAAACAAGGAAGAACAGGGTAAAGAGATACCATCTCGGTGCCAGTATTTATAGAGGCAACAAGTAGGAATTGGCAGGAGAAAACAGCGGAAAGAAGTGGCGGGAGAAAAACGGCGCGAAAGAGTGGCGGGAGAAAAACGGCGCGAAATAATGGCGGAAGAAAAACAGCGCGAAATAGTGACGGGATTCTACTGACAGGTGATAAACGCTGAACGACTTTGATTAGTCGAACAGGGTGCATGATCCATGCAGCCGTCAGCGTTTCAATAAATGACAACTCCCGTCGCTTTTTGAAAAGCCAACCCTAACACGTCGGCTGTTGAAAAAACGACAGGGCTAGTCGGTTTTAAAAAAAACGACAAGCTGGCTGCCAATCCCCCGACAGCCTCGTCGGCTATTCAAAAGACGACATGGTCTGGTCGGTTTTTGAAAAAACGAGGCCGCGCTAGATTTGTGATTTCCCTATTTCGCGTAATATTCATGAATTGATTAAAAATAATATATTATTTTAAAAAAATTAGCCCATAATTTTTCCTTCACACTCCACGTGAGCGCGCGGATATGTTTCCATAAAAAATCATCCTGTAGCATTGTATGCAACTCGAGTAGCCCATCATGCATGCATTCCACGTCACCGTGCCATCCGATACGCGTACTCCTATATATATATCTGATTTCCAGTCAGTGTCAGTACAAACATTCCTCGCCCACGTACGTGGTTGCGTACCAGCACCGTTTCTTCGCCTTCGGTACAAAATCAAAAATAAACCGGATAACAAGCAACAAAAACCACGTGAGCACGTGACCCAAGTACTCACTCTGTTTTAAAATATAAGGTGTTTTAGATTTATAAAAAAAGTGTATCTAGACTTATTTTAGCGTGTTGGTTGTACACACTAAAAAGAGTCTAGATACATTCTTTTTACAAAGCTAAAACATCTTATATTTTAAAACGGAAGGAGTAGTATACTATAGTACTTCCGATCCATATTAATGTTCTCAACTTTGTCTAGATACAAATACATCTAGTCTAAATTCTTAACTGGATACATCCGAATCTAGACAAAGTTGAGAAAAATAATATGGACCGGAGGGAGTACTAGAATAGATGACTAGCGATTAAAAAAAAGATGATTAGGTCTTTTTTTTAGAGAATTCAGCGCTTTATTGATCAAATAATATCAATACAAAGTTTCCCACAGATGAACTCCGGGATATAATCTCTAAAGTAACAGCTACCAAAACGTTCAGCTCTACGAGCAAGCACATGCGTTGAATTATTACACAAACAACTCACACGACGAAAAGTCACCGAAGACAAGGATCGAGCAAGAGATTTAATATCCTCAATAACCACACCAATCAAGGATCTATCTCGCTCGGGGGCCTTGATCCGCTGAATGACCGACAAGCAATCAGACACGATCATGAACCTGTCCAAGCCTTCATCACGAGCAAGGGAGACTGCACATCTTATAGTGTGTGCTTCTGCAACATCCGGCGCCATGATTTCCTCGAGTAACTGACTGTGAGCAGCCAGGAATTCGCCATTGTGGTACCTAATCACGACGCCGACCCCCATCCGAGAAGAAGCCTCAAACAACGCTGCATCAACATTAACAACCGCCGTACCTTCCGTTGTCGGAGACCAGGTGGGAGATGGTGAAGTGGTCTCACGTCTATGGCTGGTATGGGGCTTCAGAAGATGCTGCTGGATCATAAGAATGTAAGCATTGATCTGCTCCGCAAGGCAATGCGGATGCTGAAGCGGATCACCATGTCGCACCGCATTACGTGCGTTCCAGATATGCCACATAGTCACCTCCAAGGTGACCAAGGATAGTTCATCCGTTCTCTCCAGAAAGTCCAGCACCCAGACTTTAGTATTAGTGAAGAAGCGTCTGCGGAGATTGAGTGGGAACTTAGCCTTGACGCCTCTCCAGACCTCCTGGGCATATTGACAAAATAGAAGCGTGTGCTCGACACGCTCTTCACGGACACAGAACAGACATGCCCCAGACATAGGCACCCTGCGGTGAAGGAGCTGGTGGCCGCTCGGCAAGCAGTCTAGAGCAAACCTCCAGATCGTAATCTTCATCTTCCCCGGAGATTTGGACTTCCAAAGCACAGTTTCGCTAGTCAGATCAGAGGGAAGGCCGCCTGCCTAGCTATGCTTGTGGATGAACAACTGTGTCCTGGCCAGATTATAAGCAGACCAAACGGTATAAGCCCCAAAGCGAGCATGTGGCCAAGATATGAAGTCCTCACCCCCATGGCGGCTCAAAGGAATAGCGAGGATCTTAGCTGAAGTCTGAGCATCGAAGAGGCTCTTCAGCACATCGTAATCCCACGACCCGGAGGCAGGATCCAACAAGATGCTCACAGTTGTGTCAGCACTCAAAGGTATCAGGGTTCGAACACACTCAGGTGGCACCCCAGGGATCCAGTTATCCTTTAAGACACACGTTTTCTGACCATCCCCAATCCCCCATCTGACACCATGTTCGACAAGTTCCTTAGCAGAGAGAATGCTGCGCTAGGTGTACGAGGAAGACCTTGGTTTCGACGCATTCCAGAAGTCAGTATCCGGAAAATATCGCCCCTTTAAAACACGGGCACACAAAGAATCAGGTTCAGTTAGAAGGCGCCAGCACTATCGCCCCAACATCGCCTTGTTGAACAGCACCAGATCACGGAAACACATTCCCCCAAGAGGCTTCAGAGTGGATAACCAGTCCCATGATTTCAAGTGCATCTTTTTATGTCCGTCTTCCGTTCCCCACTAGAAATTTGCAATCGCATGCCGCATCATGCTGACTCGTGTACTAACGAGCTCGTTGGGGAACCCCAAAAGGAAGGTATGATGAGCACAGTAGTAAGTTTCCCTCAGTTATGAAACCAAGGCTATCAATCCAGTAGGAGCAAGGAAAGACCCCAAAGGTGTAGCTAGCTAAACTTTGGCAGGGCGCACTACCGGTGCCAGCAGCAACGTGGAGACCTACACAACACAACCACAGAACTCTATCCCTAACTAGCGATGAGGTTGTCAATCTCACCGGTTTTGCTGCAAACAAAGGATTAAACGTATCGAGTGGAAGAAAGTAATAGTTTGTAGAAAGTAAACACAAAACAGTAAACAGTTGATTGTAGATTGATAGTAAAAGAAAGGACCGGGGTCCATAGTTCATTAGAGGTGGCTCTCCTTAAGATAGATGACATGTTGGGTGAACAAATTATAGCGGGGCAATTGACAAACATCGAGAAAGCATACAAGCATATACTACTCATCTTGTCTCCTTTGAGACTTGATTGGGCATTACAACATTATACATAGACCGCCATCCAACTGCATCTATGACTAATCATCCACCTTCAGGTTATCATCCGAACCCCCTCCAGTATTAAGTTGCAAGCAACGGATAATTGCATTATGAATTGCGTGTAAAGTAAACAATACGATTGTTCTATGAACAAAGGATTGTTGTTTTCTCCCTAGTAGCAACAACACATCTAGTACCTTAGAGATTTCATCACTTCCTGCAGTTACGGAGGCATGAACCCACTATCGAGCATAAATACTAACTCTTGGAGTTGCTAGCATATACTTGGCCAAGATAGCTACTAACAACGGAAAGCATGCAAGATCACAAATAACAAAGACATGATAGAATCAATAATTAATCTGAAATAGTATCTCAATATCCATCGGATCCCCACAAACACAACATGCAGAATTACAAATAGATGATCTTGATCATGAACGGAGCTCACAAGATCTAAACATGATAGCACAAAGGAGGAGAACCAGCCATCTAGCTACTACATGGACCCGTAGTCCAGAGATGAACTACTCACGCATCACACCAGAGGCTTGCATGATGATGAAGAAGGCCTCCAGGATGAATTCCCCTCTCCAGCAAGGTGCTGGGAAGAGCTTTAGATCCCTCCCGATCTAGGGACGGAGATGACAGCGGCTATAGACTCTTTCGTGGAATTTTGATTTGCCCTTAGGGTTTCTATATCGGAGGCAACTTATAGGCGGAAGGAATGGCCGAGGGGGTGCCTGGGGCGGCTAGACCACCCCCTGGCACGGGCCAGGCCTGGTCGCCTGGCCAGGTGGTGTGTCCGGGCCCCATCCCCTATCCGTCTCGTATTTTGGCTCCAGGTGTCCCTCGGTGAAAAACTGACTTTGGCTTTTGTCCCGTCCAATTCCGAAAATATTCATTTTCTGACTTTCCTGGAACCAAAAACAGCAGAAAACAAGCAGCTGGCACCGTGGCTCTTGTTAATAGGTTAGTCCAAGAAATCATATGAAAAGTACTCTAAAGTATGGACAAAACACAAGAAAGTAGATAAAACCAAGCATGGAACATCAAAAATTATGGATACGTTAGCAACGTATCAACATCGCCAAGCTTAACTCCTGCTCGTCCTCGAGTAGGTAAGTGATAAAAAGAAAAAATAATTTTTGAGGTTGCATACACCATCATAAACTTGATCAAAGTATTTGTAAAACATTCGAAGCTAGGATCATAGTACTTCAATCATAACATGAAAGACAAAGTTCTAGCAACAAGACAAAGAAACTATGTTGCAACATGAAAAGGCACAAACAAAAGATTCATGAATAACAATGCTTTGCAAGACGTTTGTTTGTTTCACATAAAGAAAACATAGCATAGTAGTATTCAGCTTGTCCCTCATAGAGGAGCAAACATAAATGCACAGGACACCTTCAAGGTTCATAAGAGTGACTAGAAACAAATAGTTTAAAAACAAGCAATATCAAAGTTATGCATCAATCAACAAGTCTTGGGACAATGCACATAGAACTAAGAATGGCCACTATGCTCTCAAAGTAGGTGCATAAAGGTAGAAGGTGGAGACTCAACAAAAAAGTAAAAGAAAGGCCTTCATAGAAGGAAGCAGGTTCAAGTTTCAGAAAGCGCTTCCAAAAATTATGGTACTTAATAGCTTTCAGATCTCATGGCCCCTATCATAAGAATCTTGAAGTGATTAAGGTTAAAGTGAACAAACTATGATGTATATGCTTGACGAAGTATAAGTTGGAAATCTCATGTCCCTTGAATACGAGGGCAGCTCCTCATGCTACTCAAGTTTAGTCACCGGTAAGTTCTTGTCATCGTAAGTACATGTGTATCATAGAGAACCGCCAATGGGGTACCCCTTGCCCAATGATATGGAAGAATCCCCATATCAAAATGACAAGGCACGCAGACAACGAGCATCTCAGCAATCTTCTTATTTACCATGGGAATATGGTGCTTTTTTCTCTCTTTCCTCTTTTCTCATATTTTTTCTTTTTCTCTTTTTTCTCAATATATGACTCTTTTTTTATAAGAAGAATGCTTCATAGACAGCTCATTATGGTTACGCTACAGGTTTCCACCATGACAGCTGATGGCTCTGTGTATGGCGCCAGAAAAGTGCTGGTGCGGTGTTGATGTAGAGCTCGTTGGGAACCCCAAGAGGAAGGTATGATGAGCACAGCAACAAGTTTCCCTCAGTATAAAACCAAGGTTTAATCGAACCAGTAGGAGCAAGGAAACACCCCAAAGGTGTTGCTAGCTGAGACTTGGCAGGGCACACTACCGGTGCTAGTAGCAACGTGGAGACCTGCACAACACAACCACATAACTTTGTCCGCAACTTGCGATGAGGTTGTTAATCTCACCGTGTTTTGCGGAAAACAAAGGATTAAACGTATCGAATGGAAAGAAGTAATAGTTTGCAGAAAGTAAACACAAAGCAGTAAACAGTTTGTAGATTGTATGTAAAACAAAAGGACCGGGATCCATAGTTCACTAGAGGTGGCTCTCCTTAAGATAGATAACATGCTGGGTGAACAAATTACAGCGGGGCAATTGACAAACATCGAGAAAGCAATACATGCATATACTACTCATCTTGACTCCTTTGGAACTTGATGGGGCATTACAAAATTATACATAGACCGCCATCCAACTGCATCTATGACTAATAATCCACCTTCAGGTTATCATCCGAACCCCCTCCAGTATTAAGTTGCAAGCAACAGATTATTTCTTTATGAATTGCGTGTAAAGTAAACAATATGATTGTTCTATGAACAAAGGATTGTTGTTTTCTCCCTAGTAGCAACAGCACATCTAGTACCTTAGAGATTTACATCACTTCCCAGTTACTGGAGGCATGAACCCACTATCGAGCATAAATACTAACTCTTGGAGTTGCTAGCATCTACTTGGCCAAGATACCTACTAACAACGGAAAGCATGCAAGATCACAAATAACAAAGACATGATAGAAGCAATAATCAATCTGAAATAGCATCTCAATATCCATCGGATCCCTGCAAACACAACATGCAGAATTACAAATAGATGATCTTGATTATGAATGGGGCTCACAAGATCTAGACATGAAATCTCAAAGGAGGAGAACCAGCCATCTAGCTACTACATGGATCCGTAGTCCAAGGATGAACTACTCACGCATCACACCAGAGACATGCATGGTGATGAAGAAGGCCCCCGGCGTGAATTCCCTCTCGGCGGTGCCGGAAAACCAGATCCTCCCAATCTAGGGATGGAGATGACGCGGCTCTGAACTCTTTCATGGATTTTTTGATTGGGCACTTAGGGTTTTCGTCCCGAGGGCAATATATAGTCGGAAGGGGAGGCCGAGGGGGTGCCAGGGGCCACCACACCATCCCCTGGCATGGGCCAAGCCTGGCCACGCGGCCAGGTGGTGTGGCCGGCCTCTGGCCCCTCTCCGTCTCGTATTCTGGCATGTGATGACTTCCGAAAAAATAGGCACTTTGTCTTTTGTCCCATCAAATTCCGAGAATATTCATTTACTGACTTTCCTGGAACCAAAAACAGCAGAAAACAGGCAGCTGGCACTGTGGCTCTTGTTAATAGGTTAGTCCAAGAAATCGTATGAAAAGTACTCCAAAGTGTGGACAAAACACAAGAAAGTGGATAAAACCAAGCATGGAACATCAAAAATTATAGATACATTTGCAATGTATCAACATCCCCAAGCTTAAATCCCGCTCGTCCTCGAGTAGGTAAGTGATAAAAAGAAAGAATAATTTTTGAGGTGACATGCACCATCAAAGAGTTGATCAAAGTATTTGTAAAACATTCAAAGCTGGGATCATAGTACTTCAATCATAACATGAAAGACAAAGTTCTAGCAATAAGACAAAGAAACTTTGATGCAACATGAAAAGGCACAAACAAAAGATTCATGAATAAAAATGCTTTGCAAGACGTTTGTTTGTTTCACATATAGAAAACAAAGCATAATAGCTTGTCCCTCAATAGAGTAGCAAATATAAATGCATAGGACACCTTCAAAGTTCATAAGAGTGACTAGATACAAATAGTTTAAAACAAGCAATATCAAGTTATGCATCAATCAACTAGTCTTGGGACAATGCACATAGAACTAAGAATGGCCACTATGCTCTCAAAGTAGGTGCATAAAGGTAGAAGATGGAGACTCAATATAATGGTGGAATAAAGTCCTTCATAAAAGGAAGTAGGGATTCAAGTCACATAAAGAGCTTCCAAAAATTATGGTACTTATAGCTTTCAGCTCTCATTACCCTATCATAAGCATCTTGAAGTGATTAAGGTTAAAGTGAAAAAACTATGGTGTACATGCTTGACGAAGTATAAGTCAGAAATCTCATGTCCCTTGTATCAGGGCTCCTCATGCTACTCAAGTTTAGTCACCGGTAAGTTCTTGTCATCGTAAGTACATGTGTATCATAGAGAACCGCCAACGGGGTACCCCTTTCCCGAAGATACGGAAGAATCCCCATATCAAAATGACAAGGCAAGCAGACAACGAGCATCTCAGCAATCTTCTTATTTACCATGGGAATATGGTGCTTTTTTCTCTCTTTCCTCTTTTCATAATATCTCTTTTTTTCTTTTTCTCCTTTTTTCTCAATATAGGACTCTTTTTTTATAAGAAGAATGCTTCATAGACAGCTCATTATGGTTACGCTGCAGGTTTCCACCATGTCAGCATGGATTAGACCAGCGGCCTAGGCGTTTCTCTAACACATATACATAACTCCATGGACTTACAAGCTCCCCTTTCATTTCACACCAACGACATCCATATACAAAAGAGCATGATATCAACTAGGTACAAGTACCAAGTGTTGAAAGCGTTCCCCATGAAAGCATGGTTCTGCTAATCCCCAACAAATAAGTGCAAGCATATACAACATAGACGACACAATGGTTCAAGTTTATTAAGGGCAAGAAAAGTAAAGTGTGCCATCAAGTTCGTGAGAGCTTTAATCACTAGTTTTCTCATAACAAGTTTAATTTGGAAGGTAAACAAAAGCATGAATATACTTGGAATAGCATAAGCTAGTAGGTAGGTATGGTGGACTATTTGGAATAACTTGGTTTAAGGAGTTGGATGCATGAGTGGAACTCATACTTGGTTGTGGAGGCTAGTAAAATACTGGGAGCGACAAACTAAGAGAGCAATAATGGCCATAATCATGCAGAGCGACAAAACATCGTTGATCAAAGCATAAAGTGATACTACAAGTTGAAAACTAAAGGATCATAAAGGCTATGGTGACTTGAGATAGTCATAACATGGTGTGATGATGTGCCAAGTCAACCCAAATAAAGCATCAAAGGAGAATACCACTATACTATGCTTTAATATGCTAAAACAACGCATGATTCATCCAAGGCACATTAAGCAATATCAATTGTTTATAACAAGTCATGCTACAGCAAAGAATACTAAGCATAAAGCCAAAACAATATCAATCATGGCATGACAAAGCATAGGCCACAGTCAAAAATGAGCTCTTTTTACCACAAAAGCATGAGCTTTCCTACTCTTTTCCAAACCAAACCAAACTATTTGCAAACCAATGTATGAAAGAGGGGGTCCAACCATTTTATTCAGAAAACTAAGCAAACAAAAGCAAACGAAAAACCAAAATGAAAACGAAAAAGAAGACGCTCCAAGAACAACACAACTGTGCATGAAACAATAAAAATGAAGCGTTTGGAAGAAACCTGGGATTTTTATTGATGAAGAGGGGGATGCCTTGGGCATCCCCAAGCTTTGACACTTGTACTTCTTGGATATTTCTTGGGGTGACACGCGTGGCATCCCCAAGCTTGAGCTTTAGTCCATCCTTCATCTCATTACTCATTCCTTCCATACATCTAGCTCTGTGTATGGCGCCAGAAAAGTGCTGGTGCGGTGTTGATGTAGAGCTCGTTGGGAACCCCAAGAGGAAGGTATGATGAGTACAGCAGAAAGTTTTCCCTCAGTTATGAAACCAAGGTTTAATCGAACCAGTAGGAGAAAGGAAACACCCAAAGGTGTTACTAGCTGAGCTTTGGCAGGGCGCACTGCCGGTGCTAGTAGCAACGTGGAGACCTGCACAACACAACCACAGAACTTTGTCCCCAACTTGCGATGAGGTTGTCCATCTCACCGTGTTTTGCAGAAAACACAGGATTAAACGTATCGAATGGAAAGAAGTAAAAGTTTGCAAAACATAAACACAAAGTAGTAAACAGTTGTAGATTGTATGTAAAAGCAAAGGACCGGGATCCATAGTTCACTAGAGGTGGCTCTCCTTAGATAGATAACATGCCGGGTGAACAAATTACAACGGGGCAATTGACAAACACCGAGAAAGCAATACATGCATATACTAATCATCTTGACTCCTTTGGAACTTGATTGGGCATTACAACATAATACATAGTCCGCCATCCAACTGCATCTATGACTAATAATCCACCTTCAGGTTATCATCCGAACCCCCTCCAGTATTGAGTTGCAAGCAACAGATTATTGCTTTACGAACTGCGTGTAAAGTAAACAATACGATTGTTCTATGAACAAAGGATTGCTGTTTTCTCCCTAGTAGCAACAACACATCTAGTACCTTAGAGATTTCTGTCACTTCCCCAGATTACCAGAGGCATGACCCACTATCGAGCATAAATACTAACTCTCGGAGTTGCTAGCATCTGCTTGGCCAAGATAGCTACTAACAAAGGAAAGCATGCAAGATCACAAATAACAAAGACATGATAGAATCAATAATCAATCTGAAATAGCATCTCAATATCCATCAGATCCCCGCAAACACAACATGTAGAATTATAAATAGATGATCTTGATCATGAACGGAGCTCACAGGATCTAGACATGAAAGCACAAAGGAGGAGAACCAGCCATCTAGCTACTACATGGATCCATAGTCAAAGGATGAACTACTCACGCATCACACAGGAGGCTTGCATGGTGATGAAGAAGGCCTCTAGGGTGAATTCCCCTCTCTGGTAGGGTGCCGAGAAGAGCTTCAGATCCCTCTCGATCTAGGGACGGAGATGACGGCGGCTACAGACTCTTTCGTGGATTTTTGATCAGGTACTTAGGGTTTTCATCCCGAGGGCAACTTATAGGCGGAAGGAGAGGCCGAGGGGGTGCCAGGGCTGGCCTCACCACCCCCTGGCACGGGCCAGGCTGGGTCGCGTGGCCAAGTGGTGTGGTGGCCCCCTGGTCCCTCTCCGTCTCGTATTCTGGCACTTGATCCCTTCCGAAAATATAGGCACTTTGGCTTTTGTCCCGTCCAATTCCGAGAATATTCATTTTCTGACTTTCCTGGAACCAAAAACAGTAGAAAACAGACAGCTGGCACTATGGCTCTTATTAATAGGTTAGTCAAAGAAATCATATGAAAAGTACTCCAAAGTTGGAACAAAATACAAGAAAGTGGATAAAACTAAGCATGGAACATCCAAAATTATAGATACATTTGCAATGTATCAACATCCCCAAGCTTAACTCCTGCTCGTCCTCGAGTAGGTAAGTGATAAAAAGAAAGAATTTTTGAGGTGACATGCACCATCAAAGACTTGATCAAGGTATTTGCAAAACATTCAAAGCTGGGATCATAGTACTTCAATCATAACATGAAAGACAAAGTTCTCGCAATAAGCAAAGAAACTATGATGCAACATGAAAATGCACAAACAAAAGATTCATGAATAACAATGCTTTGCAATACGTTTGTTTGTTTCACATAAAGAAAACATGGCATAATAGTATTCAGCTTGTCCCTCAATATAGTAGAAAATATAAATGCATAGGACACCTTCAAAGTTCATAAGAGTGACTAGATACAATAATTTAAAACAAGCAATAACAAGTTATGCATCAATTAACTAGTCTTGGGACAATGCACATAGAACTAAGAACGACCACTATGCTCTCAAAGTAGTGCATAAAGATAGAAGGTGGAGACTCAATATAATGGTGGAAGAAAGGCCTTTTGTAAAAGGAAGTAGGGATTCAAGTCTCATAAAGAGCTTCCAAGAATTATGGTACTTATAGCTTTCAGCTCTCATTGCCCCTATCATAAGCATCTTGAAGGTGATTAAGGTTAAAGTGACACAACTAAGAGGATATGCTTGACAAGTTATAAACCGAAATCTCATGCCCCTTACTTACGAAGACCGATCCTCATGCTACTCAACTTCAGTCACGAGTAAGCTGTTGTCATTGTAAGTATATGTGTATCATTAAGAACCACCAACAGGGTACCCTTTGCACATGATACGGGAGCTTTCCCATAATCAAAATGACAAGGCAAGCAGACAATGAGCATCTTAGCGATCTTTTTATTTGCTATTTGCATAGGTTTTTATTGAGGATGCTTCATAGAGTGCTCATTATGGTGATGCTTCAAGTTTCCACCATGATTAGGCATGGCTTAGGCTAGCGACCCAGGCGTTTCTCTAACACACATACACACTCCATGATCTTACAAGTTTCACTTTTATCTCACACCGCCGGGATCCGTAAGCAAAAGAACATGATATCAACGGGGTACAAAGTACAAGTGCAATGTTGAAAGCGTTCCCCATGAAACATGGTTCTGCTAATTTCAACTTATAAAGCGCAAGCATATACGCAACAAAGAAGGACCCAATGGTTCAAGTTTATTAGAGGCAATAAAGTAAAGTGTGCCATCAAGTTCGTGAGAGCTTTAATCACTAGTTTTCTCATAACAAGTGAAAGGTAGACAAAAGCATGAATATACTTGGAATAGCATAATCTAGTAGGTAGGTATGGTGGACTCTTTGGAATAACTTGGTTTAGGGACTTGGATGCATGAGTGGAACTCATACTTTGTTGTGGAGGCTAGCAAAAGGCTGGGAGCAACAAACTAAGAGAGCAATAATGGCCATAATCATGCAGAGCGAGAAAACATCATTGATCAAAGCATAAAGTGATACTACAAGTTGAAAACTAAAGGATCATAAAGGCTTATGGTGACTTTTGATAGTGATAACATGGTGTGAGCATGCGCCAAGTCAACCCAAATACAACATCAAAGGAGAATACCACTATACTATGCTTTAATATGCTAAAACAACGCATGATTCATCCAAGGCACATTAAGCAATCTCAATTGTTTATAACAAGTAATGCTACAGCAAAGAGTACTAAGCATAAAGCCAAAACAATATCAAGCATGGCATGACAAAGCATAGGCCACAGTAAAAAACGAGCTCTTTTTACCACATAAGTATGAACTTTCCTACTCTTTTCCAAACAAAACCAAACTATTTGCAAACCAACGTATGAAAGAGGGGATCCAACCAACTTATTCAGAAAACTAAGCAAACCAAGCGAACTAAAAACCAAAACGAAAATGAAAAAGAAGACGCTCCAAGAAAAACACAACTGTGTATGAAACAATAAAAATGAAGCGTTTGGAAGAAACCTGGGATTTTTATTGATGAAGAAGGGGATGCCCAAGGCATCCCCAAGCTTTGACGCTTGTACTTCTTGGATATTTCTTGGGGTGACACGCGTGGCATACCCAAGCTTGAGCTTTAGTCCATCCTTCATCTTATTACTCATTCCTTCCATACACCTGAAAATTTTCCTTTATACAAAACTTCACACAATCTCATTAGCAACATTAGTGCACTTAAGATAAATAAGTCTTAAGGTTCAGTGTAACACCAAATAAACTTTCATTAGAACACTAGCTACTGTAGCACTTCCCTCAAAAAGCTCAATTCCCCAAAAGAACTCAAGAAGGAACCAACAAGAAGCAAATGCAGAAAATGGCAGAAATCTGTCAAAACAGACCAGCAGGTAAATATGAATTTTTTCGAAGACCTTATGTTGCTCAAATAAAAACGTGTTTAACTAACGAAGGTTAGATAACAACCTGGCGCAGAAGCACAAAAAATTACAGCTCAATCCGACGTACAGAGCTCTCTCAGGAATTTTTACGGTGAAGCACAGAAATCTGTTTCGGGATAGCAACTTTCCCAATCATTACTTCACTCTCATTAGAGGTTACTCTTGGCACAAAAAGCAAATAAAAAGGATAAGGAGCGGTTATTACAGGTAATAACTTCCAAGACTCATCTAAAACTCTTGGGTTATCTCCCAACAAGTACATTTCTTTAACGCCTTTAAGTTAGGCATAAGAAGCAAAGAAAGAATCAAGTGTTCTCAAATGAAGAAGGATTAAGACCAAATTTTTTGCCCTTACCTCTCTTACTTTTATTCTTATCCTTAGGGAAAATATGATTGTTTGGTGGAGAATAAAGGTGCATGGTCCCCTTTCCCACATCTATTATTGCTCCAAGTTCTAATAGGGACCTTCCAAGGTGCATGGTCCCGCACATTCAATAACAAGATAATCAATAGAAATAATTTTCCCAAGGATCTTTGTAAACACTCCTTCAACTATTCCAAGAGGTAATATGGTAGTATTATTAGCAATAAATATGTCTTTTCTTACTTTCGTAAGCCCCCAAAGATTCAAAGATTCATAAATATCCTTGGGTGTCAGGGGGATGATCCCCAGGTACCCCAACCGGACAAGAACCAAGCAGTCGGATCGCGTCCGGCTGACCAAGCACAGCCGGACAGGGCAAGATAGGCCGGCTACCGTTCGGTGGCGGTCACAAGAAGTGGCCACGGCGACGTAGCCGGACAATCAGTGAGACAGAGACGCGTGCGTCGCACGGGCACGCATCATGCGATGACAAGAATGGCAACCACCCGGCCATACCGAAGACTTTGCGGGTAGCCATATTGGGAGCGGGAGTAGATGGAGGTGCCGCCGCAGACGACTAGCGGCCCCTTCGTGTACTGCACCTGCGGCCGGACTCGGAAGAGCCGGCAGGAGAGCCCGAGATCCGGCTGGATCCCGAGGTAGCTCTCGTAGAACACCATGAAATGCGCCAACGTCCCGATTGCGTTGGTGCCGAGGTGGTGGAGGCGGAGGTCGAAGAAGGCGAGGAAGGTCAAGAAGAACGGGTGCACCGGCAAGGCAAACCCGTGCGCCAGATGGGAGAGGAAGATGACACGCTCCCCCTCCGCCGGGTGCGGTGACACCTCCCCCGCTGGCGCCAACCGCACCGCCACCTCCTCCGGCGGCGAGAGAACGCGGGTAGCGCGGTACTTCGCGATGTGGTCCTCCGTGACGGAGGAGCCGCACCAAGCCCCGCGGTCGGCGGCCATCTTCGACTGATAGTGGGGAGCGGCGGCGGAAGAGTGGCCGTGGCCCGTAGCGACGACGACGACGAGCGGGCGGTGCAGCAGGCTACGGTGCAGAAGGCAAGGGCACAGAAGCAGGAGCACGCGAGGGAGGGGGAAACTGCAGTGGGGGAGCGAAGGAAAGGAACTGCCTCCCCCGCGGCGTCCCTGTAAAGGGCCGGAAGAGCAACCGTCGACGGGGCCACGTGGCGTGCATCCGGACGGCCCTCACCCTAACGGCCGCCCAGATCCCGTGTGCCGAAGCAGGATGCGCAAAAGATCCCGGAGCAGGAACCGAAGCGCCGGACAATGGCTTCCCGAGGCGACGTGCGACGAGACGTTTCACTGCCCGCCGCAGGGCAATGATGGCGCGTGCGCGCGTGGCCGGCGTCAGCACTAACGTCACGAGTAGCGCAACCGCCAAGCTCAGCCGGATACAAATTCAAAAGCAGGAGGGAGCGCGCGCACATTTCGCCTAAGGGCGGAATCCACACGCGCTCGGGGGGTAGTGTTAGGGGGATGATTCCTAGGTACCCCAACCGGACAAGAACCAAGCAGTCGGATCGCGTCCGGCTGACCAAGCACAGCCGGACAGGGCAAGACAGGCTGGCTACCGTTTGGTAGCCGGGTCAAGAGAAAGTAGCCGGCGGCGTAGCCGGACCCAATCGGTGAGACAGACAACATGCGTGTCGATTACGCAGTCGCATGTACGATGACAAGACTGGCAACCACCCGGCCATACCGAAGACTTTGCGGGGATGACGCAGGAACAGTGGCCCGATGCTGACGACAGGCTCGCACGGCATCCAGTGTGCCTACGACAGCCATACCGCTCATACTCCGATGAGACATACCATACCGGACACTGTAGATGACCAACCGGCTGGGACCCGCATGTGGGGCCCGCCAGTCGGATTGGCCAGTGAGACTGTCGCCTCTATGCCTATATAAGGAGAGGCAAGGCCTCAGTAGAAAGGGTTGGTCTCATTGCATTTAAGGCAGTAGCTAGAGAATACAGCTCGAGGAGCACTTGTAGTTCGTATATCCCAGATAGTCAGACTCAGCAGGAGTAGGGGCTTTACCTCATCACGAGGGCCCCGAACCTGGGTACTTCTTGCGTCCAGCTACGCTCGCTTGTATCCAATCCTGCCTGCGGACGCCATCGATAGCTTCCCTTCCAGTCCCCACACCTCTATCTAACCTCCTTAGGTACTGCCGTTCCCAATACAACGACAGTTGGCGCCCACTGTGGGGCTTGATGGCTTCGATCGGAGTCATGTTCCGCACGGGACCCCGCACTTCAGCTGGTGAGCGCGTGGCCTCTGGCCTGGTGCTCACGCTCGGCAAATTCGACTGCGTCATCGACAACGCTTCCTGCTTCGCCGGAAGCTCCTTCCTGGCGAACGGCACCGTCCTGCTATTCGGCGACCACCCTGTCTACGTCGCCACCGTTCCGAAGCGTTTCCCCGGGGAAATCGTCTCTGTCGCGGGGCTGCCGCATCCAGGCGGTGGCACCTCCATCGCACCCCGCGGCGTGGAGGTCATGATGGCCGGCTCCAGCTCTCATCCCCGCCAGCCGCGGTAGCGAGGCGCGGACGAGGTTGGGGCTTCTGCCCCTCTGCAGCCTCGGAACCCGGTGGAGGATGCCATCGATTGGCTCCAGACGCCGGTCAACCTCGGGGATAACCCGGAGGAAAAGGAGGACAACTTCGCCATGGAGAGACAGATCCTCCTCCAGGAGGCCATGGAGCTAGCAGCAGCCCGCAAGCAACTCGAGATCACCCGGCGCGAGTACGACCGCGCGCACGGCTTCACTCCGGCTACCGCGGAGCCGAGCCGGCGCGGCCAGGTGCGGCGCCGGGGCGGCGAGCTAGGCGGTAGGATGGAAAAGGATGGGGAGCCGGATCCCGCACCCGCCCTCATCCGGCCCACCTACAGCACGCCCATCAAGAACCTGCGCGCGGCACGGGCCGCGGCAGAAGAGCTGCCCAGTCTGGAGGGCAAGGAGCGAGCCCGCCAGCACGCTCGCGTGCAGGAGCTCCTCTGCATTGCGGACGAGAGGCCGACGCCAACCGGCAGATGTAGGAGGACCCCAGCTACTCCAGGGGGAGAAAGCTGCCTGCCAACAGCAGGGGCGCGCCGCGCGACACCTAGCAGGCGTCCTCTCCTCAGCCGGCTAAGGCCCGCAGCATGCGTCGCAGCTCTGGCAACAGGAGCCAGCCGCGCCGGGAGCAGACGGTGAACAACAACCCGCCGCCTCCCCCTCCACCAACCGGAGCGCCCAGACCAGCTGGATCCCGTCTCTCGGGCCGGGTGGGAGCGCCCAACCCGGATTGTCCGGATGCCCATGACCGCATCGAGCTCCTCGCTCAAGCGTGTGTCACCGAGGAGGAAGATTCTATCGGCCCGGTTTGTTTCGGACCCTGCATCCGGAACGAGCCGTTTCCGGATAAGTTCTCCCTGCCCAGGGACACCCCCAAGTACGACAGCAGCATGAAACCGGAAGATTGGCTGACCGACTATGCTACGGCAGTCGGCATCGCCCATGGGAACAAGCGCACAGCCGTGCGCTACGTCCCCCTCATGCTAACCGGGTCGGCAAGGACGTGGCTCAACAGCCTCGCGCCCAATAGCATCAACGCCTGGCCTGACTTCGAGAAGGTGTTCGTCCGCAACTTCAACGGCACGTACAAGCGTCCAGGGTGACCACTAGACCGACCGCGAGTACCTCGCCAAGTGGACGGAGCTGCGCAACACCTGTGAGGGCATCCTAGAGAGCCAGGCCATCGGCTTCTTCATCGAGGGTTGCCGAGAAGGCACCATGCTTCGCCACCGGCTACTATGTGACGAGCCGAAAACCATGGCGGAGCTCATGACGGTTGCGGACCAGTACGCCATGGTGGATGCCGCCATGAAGAAGCCCCTCCGAGTAAATGCCGACGGGCGTATGACTCCTACGGAGCCGGCTCGCGACCGTCCAAGCAATCCGGCTGGAGAAGCCGGATCCTCCAGGCGCCACGACAACGACAACCGGTTCCACGGGGACCGCCAAGCCGGGCAACATAAGCCCCGCTACCACGCAGCGTGTCAATCTTTGTGGAGGTGCGCCGACGACCGCCAACGACGCAAGGAGGCAGAAGCCACGGCTCACCTTCGACCAGATGTTTGACGGCCCGTGCAAGTGGCATAGCGGTCCCTTCAAACCGGCTACGCACACCACCCGGAACTGCAGCTGGACCCACCAGTTAAAAGACCAGGGTAACCAGCCTCGTCTCCCCCTCCCCCTCCTGGTGAACCTCCACCACCGGCTAGGGGGGCCGGCAATGATGGTAACGGCGGAAACGGTGGCAACAACAACAACGGCTACCCACAGCCGCACGCCGCCTACCACATCTTCGAGACGGAGCAGGACGACAAGCACAGCCGCAGGCGACGCTCCAAGGAGGTCAATGCCATCATCTCTCCGGTCCCCCAGTACCTGAACTGGTTGGAAACCCCCATCACCTAGAGCCGTGCAGATCAGCCGGAGCATCTGCCGACTCCCGGGGGCTACGCCATGGTGCTCGACCCCCTCATCGTCTCCAACGCGTGTACCTGCCGATTCTTGCGCGTCCTCATCGACGGAGGCAGCAGCCTCAACCTCCTCTACCAGTCCTCGCTGGAGAAGCTGGGCATTCGTGAAAGCGACCTGCGCCCGACTACCACAATGTTCCATGGCGTACTGCTGGGGCCAGCCTGCGCCCCGCTGGGGAAAATCCAGCTGGACGTCATCTTCGGGACCGAGGAGAACTTCCGCCGTGAACCAATCTGGTTCGAGGTGGTAAACCTGACGAGCTCCTACCATGCCCTCCTCGGGCGCCCCGCCCTCGCCAAGTTCATGGCCATCCCTACTACGCGTACCTCAAGACGAAGATGCCGGGACCCCGCGGCGTGATCACCGTCGCCGGCTGCTTCAGGCGGTCAATGGAGTGCGCCTCAGCCGGTTCCAAACTGGCAGAGGCCCTCATCATAGCCGAGGAGAAGCGTGTGATCATGCGCAATGTGGCCATGGCCCAGCAGGACATGCCGGCTAGCAGCAAACCAGCTGGAGAAGGAACTTTCCAGCCGGCAAAGGAGACAAAGAGGATTTTGCTTGACCCCTCCGACCCGACTAAGTTCGTCACCATTGGTGCCGGCTTGGACAGAAAATAGGAAGGCGCGCTTGCGACTTCCTCCGTGAGAATCAGGACATCTTTGTATGGTCCCCCAAGGACATGCCGGGTGTGCCGAGGGAGTTCGCTGAGCACTCACTTCATGTGCGTCCGGATGCCAAGCCGGTCAAGCAACCTCTGTGCCGGTTCGCAGAGGAGAAGAGGAAGATAATCGGTGACGAGATCACCCGGCTCCTTGCAGCCAGGTTCATCATGGAAGTGTACCACCCGGACTGGTTGGCGAACCCAGTCCTGGTGCTGAAGAAGAACAAGACCTGGCGCATGTGTATCGACTACACCAGCCTGAACAAGGCGTGCCCGAAAGACCCCTTCACCTTGCCCCGTATCGATCAAGTCATCGATTCCACGGCCGGCTGTGATTTGTTGTCTTTTCTAGATTGCTATTTCGGGTACAATCAGATCCGGCTAAACCCGGCTGATCAGATTAAGACATCATTTATCACCCCCTACGGGGCTTTCTGCTACGTAACCATGCCTTTCGGTCTAAAGAATGTAGGCGCTACCTACCAGCGCTGCATTCAGAAGTGCTTGCACTCGCAGATAGGCCGAAATGTGCATGCTTATGTGGACGATGTGGTCATCAAGACCAAGGAGAAGCGCACCCTCCTCGAGGATCTGGGAGAAACATTTGGCAACCTCCGCCAGTACCAGATGAAGCTGAACCCGGAGAAGTGCGTCTTCGGAGTACCATCCGGTCAGCTACTCGGTTTCCTCGTATCGCAACGAGGTATCGAGGCGAATCTGGAGAAGATTGCGACCATCAAGAGGATGCAACCGCCCAGGAACCTGCTTGGGGTCTAGAAGTTCACCGGATGCCTGGCCTCCCTCAGTCGCTTCGTCAGCCGGCTGGGGGAGAAGGCACTCCTGTTGTACCAGCTGATGAAGAAGACGGACAAGTTCTCCTGGACTGCGCAAGCCGACACTGCATTTCTCGACCTCAAGCGCATGCTATCCACAACACTGGTTCTAGCCACGCCGGCTAGCAAGGAGCCGATGTTGCTCTATATAGCAGCCATCAGCCGGGTCATTAGTGTCGTCCTGGTGGTGGAGCGCCCCGAGGAAGGCAAGGCTCAGCCAGTTCAGAGGCCCGTATACTACCTCAGCGAGGTCCTCTCCCTCTCCAAGCAGAACTACCCTCACTACCAGAAGATGTGCTACGGCGTGTACCTAGCATGCAAGAAGATTAAGCACTACTTCTAGGAGCATCCGATTAAGGTCGTGTGCACTGCACCCCTTTCGGAAATCATCGGCAACAAAGACGCCATCGGACGAGTCGCCAAATGGGCCATCGAGCTCGCCGCCTACTCCATCCAGTACGAGCCCTGGCTCACGATCAAGTCACAGGCATTGGCGGACTTCCTCATCGACTGGGCTAAGACCCAGTATCTCCCAACGGTTCCAGATTCGGACCACTGGAAGATGCACTTCGATGGGTCGAAGATGCTCGGGGGCTTGGGAGCCGGCATCGTGCTCACCTCGCCCAAGGGAGACCGGCTAGAGTACGTGCTGCAGATCCACTTCAAGGCCTCCAACAACGTAGCCGAATACGAGGCACTGGCGCATGGGCTCCGGCTAGCGAAGGAGATCGGTGTCAACCGGATCCTATGCTTCGGTGATTTGGATCTGGTGGTGCAGCAAGTATTCGGAGAATGGGATGCCAGAGATGCAAACATGGCCCTCTAACGTTTCCACATCCAAAAGCTCAGCGCCTCCTTCGAGATGCGAATTCCACCACGTCCCTCGCATCAACAACGAGGCAGCCGATTCGCTCTCCAAGATCAGATCCACCAGGCAGGCGATCCCACCAGGGGTCTCCTTGGAGCACCTGCGCAAGCCGTCCATCAACCTGTCACCAGAATCGGACTCCATCATCTGGGCAGGGAGTGTTCCGGCTGGCGGAACGGCAGAAGCAGAGCCAGCAGAGCCATCGAAGAAGAAGACTCGCACCAATTCCATCAAGGCAGTGCCCTCCGGCTCGCAGGACCCAGGGGCTGACGGTTCATCAAGCAGCTCGGGGGCTGCCGTCCCGGGTACGCCACCTGAACGACCCCCCGACATCCATCAACCGGAGGACGGGAGCGTCCTCGTCATTCGAGAAGTACCGTCCTGGGCAAAGCCCTTCATGAGCTACATCGCCAACGGAGAACTTCCGGATGACGAGGTGGAAGCCAGGCAAATCCGGCGCCGCGTGCACACGTACACCCTCATAAATGGCGAACTTTACAAGCGCAGCGTATCCGGCATCTTCTAGAGATGTGTCGACATAGACACGAGCTACCGGCTACTCAAAGACATCCACCAGGGCGAGTGCGGGCATCACGCTTCGTCAAGGGCGATAGTCGCCAAGGCGTTCTGCCACAGTTTCTATTGGCCCACTGCCCTCGAGGACGCTGAGCAGTTAGTCCGCGCGTGAAATGGATGCCAGCGCTTCGGGCAGCTCAAGCACATGCCAACTTTGGTACTCAAGACCATACCGATCACCTGGCCCTTCGCGGTTTGGGGCCTCGACATGGTCGGTCCCTTCAAGCAGGCACGCGCGGGCATGACCCATCTGCTGGTAGCGGTGGACAAGTTCACGAAGTGGATCGAGGCTAAGCCCATCCAGAAGCTGATCGGGGCGACAGTCGTCACCTTCTTCACCGACATCATCAACCCATTCGGATACCCCAACAGCATCATCACCGACAACGGCACGAACTTCGCCAAGGGGGCCTTCGCCCGGTTCTGTAGCAACAAGGGCATCCGGCTGGACCTTGCCTCCGTCGCGCACCCGCAGTCCAACGGGTAAGTCGAAAGAGCAAACGGCTTGGTGCTAGCCGGCATCAAGCCACGCCTCCTCGAGCCATTGGAGCGGTCACCCGGATGTTGGATCGAAGAACTTCCGGCTGTGCTGTGGAGCCTCCGCACCACACCGAATAGATCAACCGGCTACACGCTGTTCTTCCTGGTCTACGGATCGGAAGCCGTCCTCTCCGCGGACATCGAATTCGACTCACCGCGCAAGCTCCTATACGACGAAAAGGCCAACCAGGAGGCATGGGAAGACGGAGTGGACCTCCTGGACGAGGCCCGTGAGATGGCTCTGTCCAGGTCAGCCCTGTACCAGCAGCGACTACGCCGCTACCATTCAAGCCGGATTCGCCCAGTCGCGTTTCGCGAGGGCGACCTGGTTCTCCGGCTGGTGCAAGACACGAAGAGCATGCACAAGTTATCGCCACCCTAGGAGGGCCCCTTCATCATCAGCCGGGCGCTGCCCAACGACTCCTACTACCTCATCAACGCGCAGCAGTCGCGCAAGAACAAGATGGACAAGTCAGACGAGGAGACCGAGCGTCCCTGGAACGCGTCCCTGCTGCGCCCGTTTTACACCTAGTCGCTAAGCAGTGTATGTATCCCGAACACCCCATGAATGAAAATGCGGACCCCTACGAGAATCTCGGGGGCTCCTTGCTAGAAATGTGTTTTCGCACCTGCTTTTCTGGTTCTCATTTTCCGGCTCCGGCAACCCCTACCCGGGGGCTTGTCGTCTGGCCTGGCCTGCTAAGTCAACAAACCGACCGAGTAGTGTGTGATGATGTCAGAGGCCCACTCTTCGTCTCAGCTATAGACTGCAACCCGGCTGTCCGGCTAGCAAGAGCAAAAGCCCGAGGCATCCCACACGAAAAACAGGGAGGAGACGCGACAAACCGGGCGTTCTGGTCTTGCAACTAGCTCGAACCAATCCGGCTACTAAGCTGTTAGTACCGTGCGCAAGGTACTGTCAGCTCCCTTCGATTCCGGCTGCAGACCGCAACCCGGCTGCCCGGCAAGGACGCAGCGAAAACAGCAGCGCACACGGGAAAGTGACCAAGTGTCTGGAGAGGCACATGCTAGTTTTCAAAAAAAAACAAGCAGTTTTCCGGCTACAATTTGACAGACTAACCTATTAACCTGTGAGGATGTATGTGTATGTATATGTATATTCTTGCCCGACTACTTCGAGTCGGAACTCAGGAAAAGGGAAGAAGATTCGAAGTCCTTCCCTTCATCAAGCGCTCTGAATCTCGGGGGCTACACCCACTGGGTGCCGCTCGCGCGCCCCCAGTGGAATCTTGTAGTTCCTAACCGGCTAAGGGTGTTTAGCCAGCCGTTCGTCGCCCAGGTGAGGGCAAGGGCAGGAGCAAGAGAAGACAAGGAAGATTCGAAGCACCTGGCTATGCCAGCTACTCCGAATCTCGGGGGCTACACCCAGTGGGTGCGCTCGCGCGCCCCCACTGGAATGTTAGTTCCCCCGGCTGAGGGCATTCAGCCGGCGAAAGCAGCCGACTAGGACGAGTCTAGTCGGATAAAGTTAGAAGACTTGGGAAAAATAAGGAAGATTCGAAGCACCTGGCTACGCCAGCTACTCCGAATCTCGGGGGCTACACCCAGTGGGTGCGCTAGCACGCCCCACTGGAGGTGTAGTTCCTCCGGCTAAAGGTGTGTAGCCAGACGAAGTCAGCCAGACGAAGTTAGCGGGCGAAATATTGAAAGAAAATTCAAGACGCACCAGTTAAAGGAAACTCAAGAGTTCAATATTAAACAAACAAAAAGGAGGCGAAGCTCCCATAAGTTACCCGACATCAGAGATAGCCGGTACAGACAGACAAGTTTCATGCATAACAAAAGCAAGACAAATACACCCGGCATCCCGGGGCAGTAGCTAGGCGGTAGGACCCTTGTCGTGAGGAGCACCTTGACCGGCAAAAGCTTCGGGCGGAGGAGGAGGCACGGAGCTCGATCCGGTTCCGGCGCCCGTGGGCGGCGGCATCGGGCCTTCCGCATCAGGAGTACCGACGGACTCCGAGTCGGTGAGCACCTCGTCGGGGTCCACGTAGTCGGCAATCTTGATGGCTGACCCGCAGAGCTCCGGATGGGCTTGGCGGATGGCGGCAAGGTCGGCGCCGGCACGGAAGCCTCCGTCGATCTTCTCGACACGGGCGTCCTTGTACCAGGAGAGCATGAGGGCCAGAGCCATCTCCGCTCTGGCTCGCGCCGCCAGGTCCCGCAGCCGGTCCACCGCAGCCGGCACCTCCACCACCTTCGCTGCCAGCTGAGCCATCGTCTCCGGAACCGGAGCCTCCGGCCACACGAAGGAGAAGATGTCCCGTGCCGCTTGGCGAAGCTTGGCAGCCTCTTTGCCAAGCAGGACGACAAGCTCCTGAGCTGTCGGCTGTGCTCCCGGCCAGTTCTCCTGCAGCCGGTTGTAGGGCAGTAGGTCTATGCCGGGGTAAAAGGCTGTCAGAAAAAGGGTCAGATCCGGCTATCGGATCTGGAAAGAAAAGAAGGTGGAAAAAGGGAACTTACCCTTAGCCGTGTGGCCGACCTGCATCAGCTCCTCCACTAGAGCCTTCTCCTTTGTCGCCAGCCGTTTAATCTCCTTCTCTTGGTCCTTGTTCTGGGCCTCGAGAAGGTTGAAGGCGTCGGTCCGGCTGGCGAGCGAGGCGTCGCGCTCCTTGATGGTGGCTTCCAAACCGTCTACCCTCGCGTGCCAATCCTTATTCTGCAACCGCAGAGTGGTGTTGGACTTGCTCAGTCGGTCATTCGCTTTCTTCAAGCGATCGATCTCGTGTTGAGCGCACACGAGGATGGCTGCAACAAAACCGACTATCAGTAAAAAAAAGAAGGCGGATGAAGCTAACTTACTCTGGGAAGTCCCATTGGCAGCGGCAAGCTTCGGGACCGGTTCCCGCCAGCTGTGGCCTCCAGCAGCCGGATCTCCTTCACCGCCAGCTCGAGCGTGGCGGCTAGGTCCGTCAGCGAGGCGGCAGAGGAAGCGTCGTCGTCCATAGGATTGACGACCAAGGACTCCTTCGCTGCGGCCACCGCCGTCCGCCACTCCTCCCCGGTCTCCTCGTCGGAGTTGTTGTCGCTAACAACCATGAGCTCCTTGCCGGCAGCGCCCCCCCCGCGCCCGCGGATGATCCATCCGGCTGCGAGAACTCCGCCTCCGGCTGAGGACCCCCCGATCCGGCCAGGGCAGCCGGTTCAGCTCGAGGGGAAGACGGAGGCGGCACTTTGGAGGAAGGGGGGACGCTGGCCGATGCAGTCGGAGCATGGGGCGGCGACCCGGTTGGAGCTCGAGCCGGGCTCGCGTCTCCAAAAGAAACCAGCATGCTAAGAAGGAGGAGAAGGAAAAGGCAAATAAACCAAAGTCAGAAAAAGAAGAAAAAAGGGAAGCAGACAGAAAACGCCGAAAGAAAAGGGGGGAGAAGGGACGTACCCCGACACAACTGGGGGCGGCCCCTTCTTCCGGCCAAGACGGCTCGGCGGCAGGGTGCTGGACCGGCTCCTCTTGGGAGTCGGCTCCTCCATCGCGGGCCGGCGGGAGCTGGAACGGCTGGAGCCGCTCCCGCCTGCCTCGCCGTCCGTCGCGGAGCGCGTCGCCGGATCGACGGTCGGCGCGGCCTCCTCCTCCTCGTGAACCTCCACATGGGGGTTGGCAGCCGGATCGTCATTCCAGCTGGGAAAGGCATCGCCATCCCCATCCGACTCCTCGCCGGACCGCCGAGCGCACGGCTCGGGCAAGTCAGGCGTGAATTCCTCAAGGGGAGCCTCACCCTCCTCGCGAAGGATGCAAGCGAACATCTGCCAAATACAAGAAGTCAGCCGGACAGAACAAGAAAAACGTGGGAAGAACAAATGAAGTTTCCGGCTACAAGAAATTACCCGGGGCGCGCGGTTCTCCCAGCTGTAGGGCGCCAGACTAAACTTCCAGTTCTCCTGCAGTCGCTCCTTGGTGATCGTCCACACCCACTCCTTCAAGTTGTGGTAGCGGGGATCGCGGTGCGACAGCCGGGTCGGGTCCAGCCGGCCGGAGTAATAGCACATCTTGTGCGCCCGCTGCTGCATCGGCATCATCAGCCGGGACATCCAGCTGAGGGTGATGTCCAGGCCGGTTAGCCGGCAGGTGACGAGGGAGCGCATGCACTGCAGCATCGCGTCTGTCTCCGCCTTGTCACCATGGATCTTTGGCTCCTAGTTCTGCCGGCTGGACTCGACATCCTGGAAAGCCGGAAGATTGATCCGGTCGATGTTGGTGACGTTCTTGACATAGAAGTACGACTGCTGACACAGCCGTACCGTGTCCTCAACCAAGAACTTGGGGTAGCCAGATTGGGAGCGGGAGTAGATGGAGGCGCCGCCGCAGACGACTAGCGACCTCTTCGTGTACTACACCTATGGCCGGACTCGGAAGAGCCGACAGAAGAGCCCGAGATCCGGCTGGATCCCGAGGTAGCTCTCGCAGAACGCCATGAAATGCGCCAACATCCCGATTGCGTTGGCGCCGAGGTGGTGGAGGCGGAGGTCGAAGAAGGCAAGGAAGGTCAAGAAGAACGGGTGCACCGGCAAGGCAAACCCGCGCGCCAGATGGGAGAGGAAGATGACGTGCTCCCCCTCCGCCGGGTGCGGCGACACCTCCCTCACCGGCGCCAACCGCACCGCCACCTCCTCCGGCGGCGGGAGAACGCGGGTGGCACGATACTTCGTGATGTGGTCCTCCGTGACGGAGGAGCCGCACCAAGCCCCGCGGTCGGTGGCCATCTCTGGCTGACAGTGGGGAGCGACGGCGAAAGAGTGGCGGTGGCCCGTAGCGACGACGACGACGAGCGGGCAGCGCAGCAGGCTACGGTGCAGAAGGCAAGGCCGCAGAAGCAGGAGCACGCGAGGGAGGGGGAAACTGCAGCGGGGGAGCGAAGGAAAGGAACTGCCTCCCCCGCGGCGTCCCTCTAAAGGGCCGGAAGAGCAACCGTCGATGGGGCCACATGGCGCGCATCTGGACGGCCCTCACCCCAACCGCCGCCCAGATCCCGTGTGCGAGCAGGATCGCGAAGATCCGGGCGAGAACGAAGCGCCGGACGGTGGCTTCCGAGATGCGGCGACGGCGGACGTTCGCTGCCCGCCGCAGGCAATGATGGCGTCTTGTAGCGTGGCCGGCGTCAGCACTGACGTCACGAGTAGCGCAACCGCCAAGCTCAGCCGGACACAAATTCAAAAGCAGGAGGGAGCGCGCGCACATTTCGCCTAAGGGCAGAATCCACACGCGCTCGGGGGGTAGTGTCAGGGGGATGATTCCCAGGTACCCCAACCGGACAAGAACCAAGCAGTCGGATCGTGTCCGGCTGAAAAAGCACAGCCATACAGGGAAAGACAGGCCGGCTACCGTTCGTGCTGGTCAAGAAGTAGCCGGCTACGGCGTAGCGGACAATCGGTGAGACAGGACGACATGCGTACGATTGCGACGCACAGTCATGCGATGACAAGACTAGCAACCACCCGCCATACCAAGACTTTGCGGGGATGACGCAGGAGCGATGGCCGACGATCAGTTTGACGACGACGCTGCCCGGCGTCCATGTGCCATACCGCTCATACTCCGATGAGACATACCATAACGGACACTGTAGATGACCAGCCGGCTAGGACCCGCATGTGGGGCCCGCCAGTCGGATTGGCCAGTGAGACCGTCGCCTCTCTGCCTATATAAGGAGAGGCAAGGCCTTAGTAGAAAGGGTTGGTCTCATTGCATTTAAGGCAGTAGCTAGAGAATACAGCTCGAGGAGCACTTGTAGTTCTTATATCCCAGATAGTCAGACTCGGCAGGAGTAGGGGCTTTACCTCATCACGAGGGCCCTGAACCTAGGTACTTCTTGCGTCCAGATACGCTCGCTTGTATCCAATCCCGCCTGCGGACGCCATTGATAGCTTCCCTGCCAGTTCCCACACCTCTATCTAACCTCCTTAGGTACTGCCGTTCCCAATACAATGACATTGGGCATAAGGCAAAATTCAGACATGATATCACAGCGGGCTTGAAAAGTTTCAGTGTTTATCTCAATCTTTACTGTAGGGAGCCAATTTGATGGTTCAGAATTTATTGGAACATAATTGTGATGTTCCCTAAGCGTATTATAGCACCCTTCTAATCTAGTAGTGCTAGCTTTAAGAGTATCCAACCTAGCAAATATTTTTGCGAAGGAATATCAGTTTGGCTAGGCATGTTGTAAGTGAGGATCAATTTCTTTATAGCATTAATAGCATCATCCTCATTACATTGGAGGAAATCTCCTCCCACAATAGCATCTAGGTCATATCTATAGCAAAGAGCAATCCCAAGCTTTTAGTCATTTTAGGCTCAGTTTTTTCATGTAGATCAGAGATTCTAGACCAAGCTTCCTTAAAACTTTCCTCAATTCCTTGTTTAAAAGTGAAAATCATTTCCTCGGGTGACATAGTGATTGGAGCAAGGCTAGACATAGTGGCAACTCAAGATAGGAACTAATTTTTTTCTGTTTTTGAAATAAGAAAGCAAACTAGTAAAACTAATTTTTTTGTATTTTTGAAGAGCAAAACAAGCAAACAAAGCAAAAAAGAAAGCTAAGCAAAACAAAAACAACAAAGTAAAGAGATTGGTTATGAGGGACTCCCCTTGTGAAGATGTCCTTGACTCCCTGACAACGGCGCCAGAAAATGTCTTGATGCACTCGACGATCGACATAGAGCTCGTTGGGAACCCCAAGAGGAAGGTATGATGAATACAGCAGAAAGTTTTCCCTCAGTTATGAAACCAAGGTTTAATCGAACCAGTAGGAGCAAGGAAACAACCCGAAGGTGTTACTAGCTGAGCTTTGGCAGCGCGCACTACCGGTGCTAGTAGCAACGTGGAGACCTGCACAACACAACCATAGAACTTTATCCCCAACTTGCTATGAGGTTGTCAATCTCACCATGTTTTGCGGAAAACAAAGGATTAAACGTATCGAATGGAAAGAAGTAAAAGTTTGTAGAAAGTAAACATAAAGCAGTAAACAGTTGTAGATTGTATGTAAAAGCAAAGGACCGGGATCCATAGTTCACTAGAGGTGACTCTCCTTAGATAGATAACATGCTGGGTGAACAAATTACAGCGGGGCAATTGACAAACACCGAGAAAGCAATACATGCATATACTAATCATCTTGACTCCTTTGAGACTTGATTGGGCATTACAACATAATAAATATACTGCCATCCAACTGCATCTATGACTAATAATTCACCTTCAGGTTATCATCCGAACCCCCTCCAGTATTAAGTTGCAAGCAATAGATTATTGCTTTATGAACTGCGTTTAAAGTAAACAGTACGATTGTTCTATGAACAAGGGATTGTTGTTTTCTCCCTAGTAGCAATAGCACATCTAGTACCTTAGAGATTTACATCACTTCCCAGTTACTGGAGGCATGAACCCACTATTGAGCATAAATACTAACTCTTGGAGTTGCTAGCATCTACTTGGCCAAGATAGCTACTAACAACAGAAAGCATGCAAGATCTCAAATAACAAAGACATGATAGAATCAATAATCAATCTGAAATAGCATCTCAATATCCATCGGATCCCCGCAAACACAACATGTATGAATTACAAATAGATGATCTATCATGAACGGAGCTCACAAGATCTAAACATGAAAGCACAAAGGAGGAGAAACCAGCCATCTAGCTACTACATGGATCCGTAGTCCAAGGATGAACTACTCACGCATCACACCGGAGGCTTGCATGGTGATGAAGAAGGCCTCCAGGGTGAATTCCCCTCTCCGGCAGGGTGCTGGGAAGAGCTTCAGATCCCTCCCGATCTAGGGATGGAGATGACGGTGGCTACAGACTCTTTCGTGGATTTTTGATCGGGTACTTAGGATTTTCGTCCCGGGTGCAACTTATAGGCGGAAGGAGAGGCCGAGGGGGTGTTAGGGCTAGCCTCACCACCCCCTGGCACGGGTCAGGCTGGGCCGTGCGGCCAGGTGGTGTGGTGGCCCCCTGGTCCCTCTCCATCTCGTATTCTAGCACTTGATCCCTTCCAGAAAAATAGGCACTTTGGCTTTTGTCCCGTCCAATTCCGAGAATATTCATTTTCTGACAGCAGAAAACAGGCAGCTGGCACTGTGGCTCTTGTTAATAGGTTAGTCCAAGAAATCATATGAAAAGTACTCCAAAGTTGGAACAAAACACAAGAAAGTGGATAAAACTAAGCATGGAACATCAAAAGTTATAGATACATTTGCAATGTATCAGACATCCATAGACAAAAGAACATGATATTAACTAGGTACAAAGTACTAGTGCAATGTTGAAAGCATTCCCCATGACAACATGGTTCTGCTAATTCACAACTCACAAAGCGCAAGCATATACGCAACATAGATGGGCACAATGGTTCAAGTTTATTAAGTGCAAGAAAGTAAAGTGTGCCATCAAGTTCATGAGAGATTTAATCACTAATTTTCACATAACAAGTGTAATTTGGAAGGTAGATAAAAACAAGAATTTACTTGGAATAGCAATAGTGCTAATAGGTAGGCATGGTGGACACAAATGGCATAGGTTTGGTTTAAGGATTGGATGCACGAGAAGAATTCCCTCTCACTACAGGTTTTTGGCTAGCAAGTTTGGGTAGCAAGTATAAGAGTTGAAGGAAACAAACAAACATACAAGTGATAAAAACAAACATGCAATCTTCCTTGGAAGCACAAAAGATCTTAACTAGAGAATACTAAACTTATGAGCAAATCAAGAAAGAAAGATGATGAAATTATATTTCTTTAGAGTACTTTTTATCTTTTCATTCAACTCTCAAAAATAGTGTTGCTACTGACCGAGCCAGGTTTGCCAAAACCAACTAAAAGATCAATCATATAACCATGAATTGAAAACTAATATAAGATATGCAAAAGAGTAAATGATAGAACTTCTCATTAATATACCATAACGGCTACTCACACCAAGGGATACATATCTA